>CAMPDV010000040.1:0-1214766 GCA_946699065.1 Loxodes magnus
ACATGTCTTAGTCTGAATCATTTTCAAACTGAGATAATTCTTCTTTCTCTTTTATAATCTATAGAATTATTCTTCCATCTTCTTGTAATTTTTCACCAGCTTCTCTAAATAAATTCTAAGGTCATCATTATTCTTTTGAAGTTGAATATTTTTTAACTATTATCCAAGATCCTATTTGAGTAATGTCACACTTGAGTCTTCTAATACCTGCTTCTTTCTATAAATACCTCCAAAGCAGTTTCAATATGTCTCCTTGATGTTCCAAATTCTTTTAGGTGCTGCTCAAGCACTCTTCTTCACTTTAGACATTATCTCCGTTAATTTCATTCTTTTGACAGCAATAGCAAAGTTTTATTAAGGGTTTTAAGCAAAGTTTTATTAAGGGTTTTAAGCAAAGTTTTTAATGTTTTTAAAGTTTTTATTCTATTTCCATCTTATCTGTTTGCGGTTAGTGATTTTTTATTTGCAATTGGACTTCTTCTTAAATTTTCTATGATTTTCTGCTAGGTTTTTTTCTATCAATACAAATTTGGAAGTTAAGGCTTCAATTTAAAACAAAAACTTAACTTACCTAGCCGTCATATTCTTTCTTTTATCTTACAAAAGAAGCTTAAGATTCTAGTTTTCTATTTTTAGGGTTTAAATTTCTGTATTCATTTTCTCAATTAAGGAATAAAGCAAAATAATGTCTTGCATATGGGGTTTCTCAAGCTTTTTAAGTTTATAGGAAATTCAGTATTTTCCAATCCTTAACAGAAGTAGATTTATCTTTTTTGAATTCTTGGTTCTTTTTACTGAAGATTAATCTATTAGGTTAGAATTTAAGGTTTAGATTCCCCGGTTTTTCTCCATTTTTTAATTATCAAAATTAAATAATATAATCGATTTAGTTAAAATGTAAAAATTAATAAATTAAAATTTATTTAATTTTAGAAATATTAAAAGATAAATTTTGAGATTATCTTATTTTAAATTTACTATTTTTAAAATTTAAAGTTTATGATATTCAATAATTTACAATTAATATTTATAAAATTTAATAAAAGAGAAGTTAATATAATCAAAGAATTATAGGATTCAAATTTTTATTTATTTCATCGAGGCACTAAAATTAAAATGGTATCTTGTCAGATAAAAATCTTTAAGGCATTGCTTCAGAAAGATTATTCAGCCTCGCTCAGGGTTTGAAGCTTATATAAATAGAAATTTCATTCATTACTCATGATGATTCTTGGCTTCAAAATTATCATATTGAAATCACCAATATAACCATTAATAGCTGTCTAGAGTAAACATAATGGTGAAAACAAAGATATTTAAAAGATTTGATATTGTCGCTATAATTATTAAGAGTAGTTAAAGTATTAATCTTAAATAAAATATTAACTTAAGCAAAAATTAAATAATTAACATATTTATTTTTATTTTATGAAAGAATGCATTAGTTATTTATTAAAAGAAGTCATATAGTATAAAATGGCTAGCTTCAAAAAGGGTGTACTAGCCACCTTCTCAGAACAGGAGAGGAAACCAGAATCACTTTCTCTTACCACGTCTAAACTTCAACAAGATCAACCTTCTTTAGACCAACACTTAGCTAGCAAGAAGAACTAAAGAAAAATTAAGAAAAAAAAAGTTAGTACAACTCTTAAAACCTCCTTTAAAACTGGAAAAAGAGACTACTCAACGGAATCATTAAAGTTAATATAAAAGAAATAAAATAAATATAAACCAAGAATGCAAAGTACGAAAATTCGTAGTAGATCTTTGATTTAGATGATATCGAAATAGAATAAATGGACTCTTAATACATTAAACAGCTAATTTATACACTATCAAAAAATAAAAAATTTGAAGAGGACTTAAACTCATAGAATGAAGAAAAATTCGAAATAAGTAAAGATCTAATAAATCATTAAGAGGATTAGAAGTCCATATGGTAGACAGAAGAGCTAAAACCGGAGTCTAATGAACGAATAACAGAGTTAGAGAATCATATTTGAATAATGAGAGAGTAAGATGAGAAAAATTGAGTGGAAGTAGATTCAAGGCTCCAATTAATAGAAGAAAATTGCAGAAAATCTCAAAGGAACATGAGTAGAAATAGAAAGATAAGAAAGAAAATTTCATAGACCATGAGAAAAGTTTTACTTTTTCAAAAATATGTAGCATTGCAATACAAATGCCCAAGACAAAAAAGAAAAAGAAGTAATATCTGACGTAATATTAACTTTTAGAAAAAACTACTGAATTTTATCTCTCATGAACTGAAAAAATCTGGAGAAAGAAAATAGATTTTTGATTTAATGGAAGAAAGGGAGAAGTTAGGAGAAAAACTAATTATACTAACAAATCAATTTTTACTTTTAAGCCAAATAGCGAACTAATATAATGATTAAGGATTCGTTTTAATAAATTTCTATTTTTATTTAAAATGATATAAAAATTATGATATATATAATCTATAATTTAGATATTTATAAAATAAAAGAAGATTATGCAAAAATATGATTTTTGTTTTAAAATATAATTCAAAAATAATTATTATTCCTTAAATTAGATAAGTTGTAATTTCTCTAATATTACATTTTATAATTTATATTACTCCTAAGAGTGTATAAATAAAGTTGATTTATTTTTTTAATTATATTTTTTTATAAAGAATATTAAATTTTTATATATCTTATTTTACATTTCGATTTTTTTAATTAAATTATATCAATCTAGGAAAGAATATTCATTTATTAACTCTAAAATTATCTTTATTTATATATAATCACTTATAAAAATTAGGGTAGTTTTTATTGGAAGTCCTTTTAAGCCCATACCCATGTCGGAAGGCTTTTTTGTAAAGATTTTTCCTCTGTTTCTATTAGTCTGGATATTCCTGTTAGTTGCTGAAACTTTATTCCTAAGACAGTATCAATCCCATTCTTTGAACTAAAAAGCTATTTTCTATCTTCATATTCAAGTTCAAGAGCTTCCCATAAATCATCCCAGAAAGATTGCAGAAGAAATGCTAACTTCCGCATAATTTCTAATTTATTTTTTTTTTCTATTTCCCGCGACGTACCATCTCAGCCTCGAATTACCACAAGTAATCTCTTTATTAAGGGAGGAATCCATTACAGTTTAAGAAGAGTTTCCATCCACTACAGCGTTCGAAGAATTGAATCGTAAATGGCTTTACTAGCTCATAGGAGGAAAACCTAACTACAAAGAAGTGCACTCTCCTTCAAACTCCATAAATTTTCATGTTAGAGTTGGTTGGAGGTTACCATTGTGTTTTTTTGTTCAGCAAGAATGCCAATTTCTATCTCTAGATTGACTCTCTATGATTATATAGTTTTCTTGGCCAAAATGAGTTCCCAACTATCTCTAGACTTCTCTTTAGGTCAATTTTAACAAATTAGAGTTCCAAATTTGAATTGGTAAAAATCCTTGAGTTCTAGAAGTCAGGATCCCATATTACTTGGATTGGAAGATGAGAATTTACTCTATTTTATTTTCCATATTCCTTCGTTTTTTCGTCGATTTGGTAAATAAAAATAATTTTTGTAAGTCTGACATTTTTTATGCTTTGATCAATAAATTAAAAGAAAAATAATTTAAAATTAAACTTAAAGATTGTCATAATATTAATAAAAATTAAGCTAGCTTAATTTAAGATGCTATACATTCAAAGATTTAGTTAATTTATATTTTTGACTAAGACAAGTATTATACAACAGAACTACTTTAGATGCTCAAATAAAGTATTTATCTTAAAACAATTTAAAGTTTCTAATTAATAATTGAAAAAATCTTAATTTAAGTCTAAAAACTCTATTAAAGTAAAATTAATTAAGAATAAAATTAAAATATAAATAATATAATTAGATAAAAGCAAAAGAGATTTAAATTAAAGATATTAAAACTGAGTATAGAAGAATGAAGAATTTATTTACTTTATTATAAAAATTTAGGAAAAAATTGAAAATTTCTTGCAATAAGTCTCTTCTTAAAAGGATTCATCTTAGTTAAAATATGACTAAAAAAAGTAGTTTAAGAACTTAAAGTTATGTAATTAGAAAATTTTAAACTCCATATAACAGTATAAGAACTAGAAGAAAAATAGAATATCTGATGACTAACTAACAAGAGAAAAAAATTGAAAATAAACAGTCAGGAAATATCAGAATAGAAAAATTAGAAGAAAAATCCAACCAATTCGCAAAGTTAACTGAAAGCATATTCTTATAAAAAATATAAGTGAATGATCCGATGGATGTTGATCAACAGCCCACAACAACTTTCATTCCAAATCCGAAAATAATGAGATGCTGGTACTGCAAGCAACCAGGGCACAAAATAAGAAACTGCTTCCAATTTTAATAAAAATAAAAGAAAATAATAAAAAACTAATGGGAAAATATTTTCAGGATCTATTGCAATTAAGAAGGTAAACTGTATAGAAAAAAATACTACAACTAAAGAGTGAAGCTCCTTATATCTAATAGGCGGTTAACGAATTCAATAAAAAGTGACTAGGATTCGACCAGTCTGAAAAGATTAGAAATAACAACCTAAAAATCACCAAGACTTATGATAGACAAAATCCAAACAGATTTGAAGTTTATACTTATATCTAACTTTAAACTTAAAAGTGGTTAGCCTAAAAATGGCAGACCACTATAATCTATTATTAATTTGTTTATTATTTAATATTCTTTAAAAAAGACTTTTTAACTTAAAATAAAAATATTACATTTTTAAATGAATGCATCCTAAGATTGCAAAGCATTTTTTCTGATTTTATTTCTAGGAAAATACTTAATTCAGATATAAATAATTCTGACAAAAAAAAATTGAAAATTTTAAGCTGAAAATTATTTAAAAAGCATTAAATTTTTATATATTAACAAAGGGAGAATTAATTTTTAAATGTTTTAAATAAAAAAAATCGTTTATACATTAAATGAAGTTAACAAAAATTAGATAGTATAAGAATGTCTACCTTTAAAATAAAATTAAAAAAAACATACTGAGTTCTCAATTTTACATCAGGACTTATCTGGATTTATTAAAAGTAAATTTAATTATTTTACAAGTAAGAAAGAGAAAATCAGCAAAAACATTAGTCTTTTCAATTATCTTTATTAAAATTAAAAGTTCAGAAGTAATAATATCATTTTTACATTAAATCCATCAGTTATCTGAAAAAATATTTAAAATTATTATTTATTTTTATTTAAATAAGTTTAAATAAAAATATTTGATTAATAAATTAATAAAATAAAATGAATAGTCCTTATTAATTTCTTTGATATTTATCCAATGCTTATTAATTTCTCATACAAAAGATAAAAAGGATTTCATTCACTCTTAGGAATTATTTTGTCCATTTGTACTTATATTCTCTTTATACTATCTTTCATAAATATGGGATAAGATATGATTCTCAAAACTAATCCAAGTATCATTACTTAAACGATTAAATAAGAAAAACGCCCTTAACAATGAATTGGAATAAACAATTACACCTTCGCTATTTTATTTAATAATGGAAGTAATAATATTAAAGTTCCTCCTTCCTTTTTACGATATAAGCTGGATATACCCTAGTTAATAGTTCGGGCACTTTTAGTGATATAATTCCAACAACTTAATGTAACGAAAGTTTTTACAAAGGTTTCGAAGATGAATTCAGTAAACCTTTTCCGGATTATAAACTATCCACATGCTTCGATTTAAAATCTTTTGAATTAGGAGGATGATGAACTGAAACCAACATGAGAAGCATGTGAATACAAATTTCAATGTGTAAAAACGAAACAAATTCAGAAATATAGTGTGCTCCAATAGAATAAATTGAGGAGTTTATTGCAAACTAACTAATTTTGAATATAATATTTTCTGATAAAATAGTTGATGCCACTAACTATGAAAATCCAATAAAAAATATACTTAATGCTTATTATTGATATCTAGATTTGTATCAGCCTAAATATACTTCTATTTTATTCAAACCTATTGAAATAATAACAGATGATGGATTTTTACTAGAGAATTAATAAACGATTAAAGATATATTAATTGAAAATACATAAGTAGATGCTACAATAAATAAAAATTTACAAACTTCTTTCGTTTTTTTTCTTGAATTATTTTCTGCTGATAGCATACTTTAATATAAGAGAAGATATAAAAAGGTTTAAGATGTAGCTTCTTAAATAGGAGGTGTTCTTAACATAATATTACTTTTAAGTCAAGTTCTCGTAATAATATACTCTAAATATGCTTTCACATATAACTTTGCAAATGACATTTTTGAATTTGAAGATCTCTAAGAAAATATAGATTAAACCTTAAAAGTAAAAATTCCTTTGAATAAAAATACTAAAAAACACCAAAATTAAATTAATAACAGTGAGAAAGAATCTAAGAGTTATTCTTAAGTTTAAATCTCTTAAAAAGAGTAAGATTGGAAAAAAGAACGCAAAAAGAAAGTTAAAAGTAAGTTATCTTAAATTACTCCTGAAAATAATTAAAATTAAATTATAAGAGAAGAATAAAATGACAATTAAGAATAAGAAATTGGAATTCGTGATTTCATTAATAATTATTTGAGAAATAAATAAATCTAGATTATTGAGTCTAAGAGTGACTTATTTGACAAGACATAGATTGTTTAAAATTTGAAAGGTTAAAATTAAAATTCAATTGATGAAGAAAATACGAAAAAACTAAAATAAATCAAATTAAATATCTATTTAGTGCTAAAATGTTATTTCTTAACAAGAAATGGAAAATCTTTCAACTACTTTAAGGGAAAATAACACTTAAGATAAAGAAGAACAAATTTAAGAATCTTAAGATAAAGAAAATTTTAATTCTTCTAAGAATTTTGAACCTTTATAAGCATCTAAAAGCTAAATAAATCTTCATATGTCTAACAAATAAAAGAGTTAATACTTTTAATAAAAAGTAAAAAAGGAAGATCATTTTAAAATTAACTTTTTCTAGTTCTACTTTTACAAATTTCTTAGTCTCTTCAAAAAGAACTTACCATTATTTTTAAATAAAAACCAGAAAAATTTTTTACTCTTAGAAAAAGCTAATGATACAATTCAAGATTATTTATAGGCCGATTTTTTAGTAAAAAAGTTGATAGAACTTGAGAAACTGAAAACGATCATCTTCAATGAAGATTAGTTAACAGTTTTTAATTATATCTCTAAGCCTAAAATTAGATTAGGTGAGATAAATTAGTAAGATAACTTCGAGTTCACACTGACTCCTTCTTTAGAGACTAATAAAAATTTTAAGTTCGAGAATAGTTAAGTTTACAAGGATCTAGATAAAGTAATAGAGTTTTGTAGTTAAGTACTTAATAATGAAAGAGACGATCCGAGAGATTTGAAGTTATTTAATTTAATAGACGAATAGATTCTGAAATGTGTGGAAAATAGGGAAAAGAGAATGATTTTATGAAAATTTTATTTTAAAGTAAATTCTCTAAACTTCTATTTATTATTTTCAAAGGATATTTAAAAGATTAAACGAAAATAAATTTTTTGTATTCTTAAATTTAATTTTTATTACAATTTATTTATAAAGTTATATTCTAGACTAATTAAATATTGCTGTATAATTATTTATTAACCTATAAGCTTATTTTAGAATTATATTTATTTTTTATTTAAATTTTACATTAATAATCTACTTTGTGTGTTAGAAAAACTTAGAGCCATAGAGCTATTGAGCATTCTATTGATAGAAGCAACAAGAATGTTCAAGTTGTTTTTTGAACAAGTAGGAACTACTATTTATAATTAATTTGTATTACGTAATCATAAGCTTCAAATCCATATATGAACTGGATAATATTCAAACTGTGCTCACTTAAAGATTTTGGATTAAAAAAATGAATTTTTCAAAGATAAAGAGATAACTTAATATTATAATTTTATGTCATATTCCCTAACGAAATACTCAAAATATAACTATATTATATTTTTGATGCCAAAAAAATGGAAAAAATAAATCGGAAATAATTTTACTACGAGAAACGTAGAAAACAGATTGATTCATATTACAATATTAATTTCAGAATTTTACAGCTGAATAAATAAAATAAGAGCAACTGATTAAATAATATTTAGTTTACATAAAGAAGCCAAGAGATTTAAGAATAATAAGTATAATCTAATGTAAATCTATTATAAATATGAAGATTTAAAAAAAAATTATTAAATTAGCCAAGAAAATATTTATTTTCCAAGATCAGCATCATTTCTTTTCATTTGCAATCAATAAATAAAATTTCAAAGCTTAGATTAAATTTAGCAACTATAAGATAGCTATAATATATATTAGAGAACTCCTAGAACAATATCACCCTAAAAACGTTTACTAAACATATAAGAGTAAAAAGCTACATTATTTCTATAATGTAGCTACTCTAAAATTTAAAACAATTAAATCAGTTAGAACATATGCTGGGTAATTTGTTAATCTTTAACAATTTCCACAAATTACTTAATGAAGTTAAACAAATAATATAAGACAAGAATTTATCATTATATATAAACTTAGAATATAGATCTATAATTTTTGGAAGGATCTTCAAGATCGTCATTATCATATTGATAATTCCTTTTTTACATAATTATTGCATGATTTTTTTAAGAAAATCTAAAAACATATACACTATTCTAATATAAGAGAATGTCTATCAAAAAAGATTGAGAATTAAGACTTAAGGCCTTTTACTATATGATCAAGGAAATATCGGATCATTTTCAAATCTTAATTGGATTAGCTTTAAATAAAAAAATTTCTCAGAAAGCTAATGTCAAGAAAAAAAATTATTGGAAAGAGATAAAGCTTAAAAGAAAGAAGAAATGGAAATTAAAAAAAGTAATTGAAAGATGATTAAAAAAATGATTTTAAAAAATTTAAAAAAAGATTAATAAAAATTTTAAGAATAATTGAAAAGATGGTGGGAGCTGAGAGAATGACCTTCGTGACGACACTTTCTGATTTTTTGGCTAGGAACAAGTTCCTTTCCTGTCGCTGAGAAAGTCCCTGGTCAGAGTCATTTTCTGAAGGGAACACTGTCTTTGAGATTATCCGATCTTGGTAGGGGTTTGAAACCTAGCTGCTCATAGCGATGGAGCTCCCTAGCAGCTGAATCTGGAGCACAACAGGATATCCCCGTTATTCCATAAAAAGAGAGCGTCGGGTCGTGCAATCGTAAAGGAGTTTCCGGTCCAAAAACTTGTTTAGTTGAAATTAATTAATTAATTAAAAATTTTAAGAATAAAAAAGCTAATTAATTAAGGAATTTTTAAATAATATTTTTAGATTTTATTTAATTTAAATCTTAATTAAAACTTAAAAGATTTATGGTTTTGTAGTTTTTCTTACTAAAAATTGCAAAAAAGGAATAATAATTTTTAAATATAATTAACAATAAAATTTTATTTTATCTTTTAATTAAATAAATTGATTTTACTGTATAATAAAAATAAGTAATAAGAGTATTACTTAATTTTGCTAATATTAATATTTAAAAAATAAATAATTAATTATTCTTACTTTTATTATTTAAATCTCATTGATAAAATAAATATTCTTAGAATGTTTCAAAGAGTATTTTAGGATTAGGTAAAAGTTTAAAAATAAACATTAAATATAGCTATTAATATATTATAAGTAACTTTATTCTTTATTTTATCAAAATAAATAAAAAATAAGTATTTTTAATATGATTAATCTGAGAAAATTAAGATATATATATCAATGAATATCTATTTTTATTTATACTTATAAAAAAATTATGATATATATTATCTAAACATAGAGAATTATCGAATAAAATTATATTATATAAATAAGTTTTTTGAACAAAAAATTTCGATAATAAATTTAATTAGATAAAAGTTAATATTTTTATATTAAGTTTTATAATTTAATAAGATACAAATAAAAGAAACAATTTTTATTTTACTTATCTTAGTAATAAAAATAATAATTTTAAATGATAAATATCATAATTAAGTAAAGTGTATATATTAACTTTCTCCCTATTTATTAAAATAATACCTTTTTATATATAAAATATTAAATATAGCATCATCAGCATCTCTCTAATAAGAATTCGAGTAAGATAATTAATCCAATCTCAATTTATTTATGAAAAATATTTAAATATAAGTTCTTAAATTTGCTTTTATTAATAAAATAAAAGAAAAATTATAAAAATAAAAATAAAAAAATTAAAAATATTAATAAATATCAAATATCTTAATTTTTTAAATGGTATAAATTTTTGGATTTAATTAATTTCATATTTTTTAACAAAAATAAACCTTTTGAAAAGAACAACTATAAATGCTCGAAAAATGTTTTTATTAAGTTTAACTTACTTAAAATAATTTAAAATTTAAAAAAATATAATTTAAAAAGAAAAAAATGGATTAATCTCTTCGACTCTCAAAGAATTAACTTAAAAACTTAAAGAGAAAAGCGGCAAAAGAAATTTAAAAAAAAAAATAGCAATGAGAGGAGTCAAATTCGTCATCAGAAGGTAAAGTGATGGTAGGACCTATAGAAATAAGATAACCTAAGAACGAAGTTAATCAAAAACTTTAAATTTAATTAGATCAAATGTAAAAATTAATTAAAAATATGAAGAAGCAGCTTATAACTAAGGAGAAAAAATAAGGGAATTAATGAATAGATTAGAAGATTAAAACAACGAATTATTAATACTCAGAAGAAAGCTCATTCAAAGCAATTTGATAACGGAAGAACAACTCTGAATTTAGTCAAAATAAAATTTTAGATATAATAAGAAAATGGAAATAGAAAAAGCACCAATATACTCAAAAGTAGAATAAAATCCAGGAAAAAAATGAATCGTTATGAACTTCATTTAAAGATTAGAAAAAAAAGAAAATAAACTATCGATAAAAAGAACGAAATAAAAACGTTAAATAATCTGTGCTGATATTGCAAATCAAATAATCATTTAAAAGGAAACTGCTGATAATGAAAAGAATAAACGAATAAGAGAAGAAAAGAACATGAAAAATATTTAAAAAAACTATGGATAACGCAAACTGGGATTTATAAATAAAAAATCGTCACTAGACCAAATTGAAATCTAATGTGGTAACCTCCCAATTTCAAAAAAAATCGTGGAACACACCCTCGTTTAAAAAAATGTCTGCAGGAACTGATTGAAATTCCAATAATGCAAAATCTTAATTACTTTAAGTATATTACTATTATTATTATTATTATTATTATTATTATTATTATTATTATTATTATTATTATTATTATTATTATTATTATTATTATTATTATTATTATTATTATTATTATTATTATTATTATTATTATTATTATTATTATTATTATTATTATTATTATTTATTATTATTATTATTATTATTATTATTATTATTATTATTATTATTATTATTATTATTATTATTATTATTATTATTATTATTATTATTATTATTATTATTATTATTATTATTATTATTATTATTATTATTATTATTATTATTATTATTATTATTATTATTATTATTATTATTATTATTATTATTATTATTATTATTATTATTATTATTATTATTATTATTATTATTATTATTATTATTATTATTATTATTATTATTATTATTATTATTATTATTATTATTATTATTATTATTATTATTATTATTATTATTATTATTATTATTATTATTATTATTATTATTATTATTATTATTATTATTATTATTATTATTATTATTATTATTATTATTATTATTATTATTATTATTATTATTATTATTATTATTATTATTATTATTATTATTATTATTATTATTATTATTATTATTATTATTATTATTATTATTATTATTATTATTATTATTATTATTATTATTATTATTATTATTATTATTATTATTATTATTATTATTATTATTATTATTATTATTATTATTATTATTATTATTATTATTATTATTATTATTATTATTATTATTATTATTATTATTATTATTATTATTATTATTATTATTATTATTATTATTATTATTATTATTATTATTATTATTATTATTATTATTATTATTATTATTATTATTATTATTATTATTATTATTATTATTATTATTATTATTATTATTATTATTATTATTATTATTATTATTATTATTATTATTATTATTATTATTATTATTATTATTATTATTATTATTATTATTATTATTATTATTATTATTATTATTATTATTATTATTATTATTATTATTATTATTATTATTATTATTATTATTATTATTATTATTATTATTATTATTATTATTATTATTATTATTATTATTATTATTATTATTATTATTATTATTATTATTATTATTATTATTATTATTATTATTATTATTATTATTATTATTATTATTATTATTATTATTATTATTATTATTATTATTATTATTATTATTATTATTATTATTATTATTATTATTATTATTATTATTATTATTATTATTATTATTATTATTATTATTATTATTATTATTATTATTATTATTATTATTATTATTATTATTATTATTATTATTATTATTATTATTATTATTATTATTATTATTATTATTATTATTATTATTATTATTATTATTATTATTATTATTATTATTATTATTATTATTATTATTATTATTATTATTATTATTATTATTATTATTATTATTATTATTATTATTATTATTATTATTATTATTATTATTATTATTATTATTATTATTATTATTATTATTATTATTATTATTATTATTATTATTATTATTATTATTATTATTATTATTATTATTATTATTATTATTATTATTATTATTATTATTATTATTATTATTATTATTATTATTATTATTATTATTATTATTATTATTATTTATTATTATTATTATTATTATTATTATTATTATTATTATTATTATTATTATTATTATTATTATTATTATTATTATTATTATTATTATTATTATTATTATTATTATTATTATTATTATTATTATTATTATTATTATTATTATTATTATTATTATTATTATTATTATTATTATTATTATTATTATTATTATTATTATTATTATTATTATTATTATTATTATTATTATTATTATTATTATTATTATTATTATTATTATTATTATTATTATTATTATTATTATTATTATTATTATTATTATTATTATTATTATTATTATTATTATTATTATTATTATTATTATTATTATTATTATTATTATTATTATTATTATTATTATTATTATTATTATTATTATTATTATTATTATTATTATTATTATTATTATTATTATTATTATTATTATTATTATTATTATTATTATTATTATTATTATTATTATTATTATTATTATTATTATTATTATTATTATTATTATTATTATTATTATTATTATTATTATTATTATTATTATTATTATTATTATTATTATTATTATTATTATTATTATTATTATTATTATTATTATTATTATTATTATTATTATTATTATTATTATTATTATTATTATTATTATTATTATTATTATTATTATTATTATTATTATTATTATTATTATTATTATTATTATTATTATTATTATTATTATTATTATTATTATTATTATTATTATTATTATTATTATTATTATTATTATTATTATTATTATTATTATTATTATTATTATTATTATTATTATTATTATTATTATTATTATTATTATTATTATTATTATTATTATTATTATTATTATTATTATTATTATTATTATTATTATTATTATTATTATTATTATTATTATTATTATTATTATTATTATTATTATTATTATTATTATTATTATTATTATTATTATTATTATTATTATTATTATTATTATTATTATTATTATTATTATTATTATTATTATTATTATTATTATTATTATTATTATTATTATTATTATTATTATTATTATTATTATTATTATTATTATTATTATTATTATTATTATTATTATTATTATTATTATTATTATTATTATTATTATTATTATTATTATTATTATTATTATTATTATTATTATTATTATTATTATTATTATTATTATTATTATTATTATTATTATTATTATTATTATTATTATTATTATTATTATTATTATTATTATTATTATTATTATTATTATTATTATTATTATTATTATTATTATTTTTATTATTATTATTATTATTATTATTATTATTATTATTATTATTATTATTATTATTATTATTATTATTATTATTTTTATTATTATTATTATTATTATTATTATTATTATTATTATTATTATTATTATTATTATTATTATTATTATTATTATTATTATTATTATTATTATTATTATTATTATTATTATTATTATTATTATTATTATTATTATTATTATTATTATTATTATTATTATTATTATTATTATTATTATTATTATTATTATTATTATTATTATTATTATTATTATTATTATTATTATTATTATTATTATTATTATTATTATTATTATTATTATTATTATTATTATTATTATTATTATTATTATTATTATTATTATTATTATTATTATTATTTTAAACTAAAAGAGTTTTTTGACGTCTTTAATTGCAAGAATTGCTTCTTTCAATTATAGACGTTAGTAAATGTTTTTAAATAGTTTTTTAATCTTGTTTACATCTCATCATTTTTCTTTAATTAGTTCTTCTTTCTATTCATCTTTAGCTTCTTTCTTTTTTGCTTTCTCCATTTCTAGAATCTCAAGTCTCCTTGTCATTAGCTTCTTATGAAATATTTTGATCTATAAGTCTAAATACTCCAATTTAGACCTTGAAAATGAGTTTAGATATTCTTGATCGTATAGTATAAGGCGCCTTAAGTCATAATTTCCGATATTTTCCGATAATCAATTCATTATATTAGAATAGTACACACATTTAAAGATATGCTCGAAAGTTTCATACTCTCCACACATACAATAGGGATTATCAATGGGGTAATGACGATCTTAAAGATCCTTACGGAAATTATAAGTTTAGGTTCTAAGTTTATATATACTGATAATTTCTCGTCTATACTATTTGTTTAATTTAGTATAAGTAATTTGTGGAAATTGTTAAAGATTACCAAATTATTCAGTATATACTCTAGCTGTTTTCATCCTCATAAATTTTTTAGTAGCTACTTTGTAGAAATATTGTTGTATTTTTTCTCTTACATGTTTAGTAAAAGTTTTAAGATTGGTATTATTCTATTAATTCTGCAGATCGATATTATAAAGGTCTGATAATTGCTACACTTAATCGTAGTATTGAAATCCTTTTTTCCATATATTAATGAAAAGAGAGCCTATTGTTGATCTTGGAAAATCAGTACTTTCTTATTTAATTTTATGGTAGAATCTGAAGAATTTTATAGCCATAATGTGCTTAAAGGGTAATCAATTCAGGTCTATATAACATGATTCATTAAATGTTGAAGTTGCTACTTAAAAAGCTTTTCTTGAAATTAATCTCATGCTTGATTCTATTCTGTTCAGAACTCCAGTTACTCCTTTTTGAATACTTCATGGTACTAAGTCTCCTCCATATTCTGCTTTAGGTAATGTAAAAAGTCTACATAAAGTTTTAAAATGTCAAGGAGTTACATTCTTATATCTCATCAGTTAAAAAACAGCTTTCTTCATTGCAGCTATATACTTGAATGCAGTTTCTTTGCAATGGGGATTTAAGTTCTTCTTCTAATGTAGAATAACTCCTAAATATGTTACTTGTTCTTTTTAAGCAATTGGCTAATTTTCTAATCATAAATTTAAAATTTATTATTTCTGATTCTTCTTTAGAAATTAGATGCATTCGGATTTGGTAACATTAATCTTTAAATGTATTCATGCAAAAACTTTATTTGCTTCATTTATTAAATTCTACATCTACTTTGCAGATTTGGAAAGAAGAATAAGATCATCTGCCCATCCTCTACAAGCGAAGCTAATACTTGAATCCTGGCATTTAAATCCCAATTAGTTACTTTTACTTTCCAGATATCTAATTACTATGTCATAATACAATAATGCTAAAACTGGTCCATGAGAACTTCCTTACATAACTCCATTGTTGAATTATAAAGTTCTGGTGCTCTTACCATCTATGATAAATGAAGAATTTAGGTTTTTATAAAACGATTCTAAGGCTATTATTATTCCAAGTGGTAGTTTAACTCTCTTAAGTTAATCAAACAAGAGTCTTCTTTCTATTGAGTCAAACATTTTTTCAACGTCTATCAGTGTTGCTATCAATTTAGTCTTACCTTTAGCACATTTCCGATAGTTATCAATTATTTGTTATATTATTCAAATTTATTAAGTTGTTTATCTGTTTTTCATAAATCCCATTTATGAAGGGTGAATCAAATTTCTCTAATAAATCAGATTGTATAATCTTTTTGTTAAAGCTTTATCATATAGTTTTAGAATAGTATTAATAAGAGAAATAGGTCGTCAGTTTTTCCAATCATCTTTATTTCCTTTTTTAAATATTGGAATTATCACCGATATATTTAATTCCTAAGGGATTCTTCCAAGTCTTAGCATATTATTCAGAAAAGAATGAAGAATTATTAATAAATATTATCCACCATATTTCAGAAGTTCGCCTTTTATTCCATCTGGACCAGCTGCTTTTCCATTCGGAATTTCTTTTATAATTTCTTAGATTTCTTTTATGGTAAAAAGATCAAATCCTTACAAATACGAGAGTGGATAATCTTTAATTTCTTAAATATTATCGTATATTTTATCTATTTTTTAATTACTAAGATTTATCTATTCTTGAGTTAGATTATAATGCTTGTTAAAAACACAATTTTCCCATGATTCAATTAATTTATTTTTGATTTCTTAATTAAAGTTCATAGTATTTCTCTTCAAAGGATTTAAAATTTTCTTAGCCTGTGAAAAAATTTCCCTAGAATCTCCATTAAGAAGTAGAAATTTCTTTTTTGCTTTGTTTTTTTTAAATTTTCATAGATTATACTTGAAGTCTTTCCAAAGTCGTTTTGCTTCCTCATGAAGATTAGTTACTTGCTAGTTTATTCTTCCAAATCTTACGTGAGCTTCCTTATATTCTGAGTTAGTTCTTTTTGCCTCTATATATTTCTTTGTGAGAGCTCGAGGAAGTTTGTTATAATTTGAATCTGGAATAAACGAACCTAATGTTTGATCAGCATTGTCTTAAATATTACTTTTGATGCATTCATATTAATCTTCAAGATTATCTTAATCTATTTAAAAGAATTCTAGATAAGTTTGTAGGAAAGATTCTTAATATTTTTATCTATCTATTGCATCTTATAACCTATTTATTTTATATTTTCTCTGAGTTATCTTTTCCCAATATACTATAGAATTATTGATAAAGTCGACAGTGATTGGAATATGATCAGAAAATAAACTATTATTATGAGCAGTGAAATTTGCAAACTAATTAACGTTCAAATGGTTGTTTATAATGATATAATCATTACAATACGTTTTTCCTGTTCCTTTGTGAATACATGTATTAATGTTGCTATCATTCACTATCTCAAGATCGTTTTATAGTAAGAATTCTTATAGTCTAATGTTATTATCATAAGCATTTTCAGGATTATCACCGAAGCCTTATAAAAGAGCATTGAAATCTCCCATTAGTATATGTGGATTATCATTATATAAATTCAGCAATGTATTTAGTTGTTCATAAGCTAAATCTTTAACATCTTAACTTTTTCCATTATCAGGCATGTAACAAGACGTGATTAAAATATTATCCAGTTTAATTGCTATGAATCTATTTATTTCTTTTTCAACTTATATATGTATTTCTGTACTATTAAATTCTTCTCCTACAATTAAGCATACACCTCCTCCTTTTCCTGAGTTCTTAAAATATGTTTTAAATCCATTTATCAATATTGGAGGAAAGTCATCTTTTTATCAGGTTTCGTTTATTGATAAAATATCTATACTGTTATCTCTGATAAATTCTTCAATATTCAAGCACTTGCTCGCTATTCCATTAATATTTATATGTCCCATCTTTATTTTTTAAATTTATTAGTCCTTTCTAATTTTTTCCGAGCCTGCAGATAGACCACTTTCGTAAATGCAAATGCTTTTCTATCCTTATTGGTTAATCTAAATATGTACTAATCTTTTTCCATACTCAGGATGTTAATGAAAATATTGTATCAAAATATATATTACTTACGTCGTATATTTTTTAAGTAGCTTTCTATCTATATCAATTTTACTTTTCACACTATCACATGTACCTTATTCTAAATCTTAAGTAACTGTGACATATCTACCTTATATATTGTGCATTTCGTACTATGGACGTCTTCAAGTTTCGGATTTAATAAACTTTTAAAGTTATAGACTAGTCAGATTGAAATAACATATTATTTAATCGCACTCTTTTTTATTATTATGTTTACTCATACGTTTTGCTGGCGGAATTGTTTTATCTTCTTCTTCATGTTTCCTTTTAAGAATATTAAGATTAATATTGGAAGATAAGGTTTAATTCTGATAAATAGCATCGATCGAATCTGTTTAGTTTTATTAATCTTTTTTCATCTTTTAGTAGAATAATTAAATATATCTTTTTTCAAATTTTAATTAAGTTTTTAAAACTCTTCTATTTTTATATCAAGTGTCTACTATATTTTGGGTATTTTAAATGAATTTTAAGTTGAGTTAGTGATATTAATGCTATAGTAAAACAAAATCTTCATCTGACAATTTAATTTGACAGTATTAGTTATTATGTTATGTTATAATAGTATTAGTTGATGATTCCTATTAATTATTTTAAGTTTACATTAACTTGTCTTGCTTGATTATATTTGTTTGAGTAAATTTTTGACACAAAAAAGCTGTTTATTATTTATTTATATTATCTGTTTAGATAATACTATCTTTTGTTTAAATATTTCCATATAATGTCTAAGCTTATGCATCTACAAATTACTTCTTCTAAAATTACTATTAATTACTAATTTCTTTTTGTATGTTAGATTTAATTCTAAAATAATTCTTTATACATTTGAATTTCCTTATTTTTTAATAGAATTTAATTTTGAAAAGCTATATTTATTTCATATTTTTATTATCTTTACTTATCTAATTCGATTTTAAAAGTTAAAATTTCCATTTAATCTTTCTATTCTTAATCTATAAATTACTTATTTTAGTTTTATAATTTTTAATATTAAGAATATAACTCTTGGAGTTAAATTTCGGTTATTATTTTTTATTAGGTAATTTGTTGAAGTAAATATTAGTTCTATTCTAATATAGTCTATTGATATCCTTGCTAAGTTTTATTTAGAAAGTTATCTATTTCAATTTAAGTAAAATTTTTAATTTTATTAAAGTTTTGGCATAGTGAATTATTTGCTCCTATCATTTAAGCTTAAGTAAAGCTTTAATTAGCATTGGCTTCAATTTGAATCTCTTAATTAGATTATATTTCATCTTTTGAATTGACTTAATTCTCATAGTTTTTCTATTATATCTAAATTTCTTGAACTATACTAATTATTTCATCTGTTTAAACTATTTAGTTACTGTAATAAGTGGAGAAGTTTGTTTAAGTAATTTTATGAACTAGTTATTTTGATAGCATTTTTTTGTGATATTGCTATATATCAGATTTGATTGACTAAAAATAGTTCTATAATAGTTTATATTTCTAATAAATTTTATTTATATAAGTTTTATAATATATTTTGGATATTTCTTAGTTACTTATCAATTTTTCAATATCTCGTTTATATTTTGCTTTTATATTAATTAGCATTTCATTTAATTATTGGTTCTTATCTATAATTCTTTATATATTATGTTTAAATTCTTTTATTTCTAAGGTAAATAAATTCTCATTAGACTAATTAATTATTTGATTTTATATTACATTTCTTAAATCAGCAGTTTAATTTTAAGGTTGTTTTCTCTGAAGATCAGGTAAATAATGATTATTTGAATTATCAGGATTAGTAATATTATTTTATTTCTGATTAATTTCGTTATTTGAAATTTAATAGAATTGTTAATTAGTATTATTCAAAAATGAATCTTAAGTTTATGTTATTTTTGACTACCATAAAAGGATATCTTTATTTGAATTTTAATTAGGATTTGAAGGTATTTCTTTTGAATTCTAACTATCTAAGATAATATCTTATTTTTGGAAAGATTTCTTAGGTAATCGTTTCGTATCTTTCGCGGTATTATTTTAGGCGGTTAATCTGTTCATCTATTTATAGGTTGATTTCACTTTCATAATACGCTACAATTAATATCCACGTTGAAGAGAGTTCCTAAGTAGTTTTAATGGGACGCGTATGAATTTGTTTTCCGGTTTTTGACTACAATTTTTAAGTAGTTGTCTTAATAAATTCATTATTAGATTTACTTATTTAATTTGTAGTAACTCCAAATCTTTCGTTTGGAGGTTTTAATGCACCTGCCTATGCTTTTCCTATTATTTTGCAGCTTCTTTGAAATTAATTAAAGAAGAGTCACTATTAAAAACTAGTGAATTCTATATTTCGTATTTTTTTTTTTTATTATTATTATTATTATTATTATTATTATTATTATTATTATTATTATTATTATTATTATTATTATTATTATTATTATTATTATTATTATTATTATTATTATTATTATTATTATTATTATTATTATTATTATTATTATTATTATTATTATTATTATTATTATTATTATTATTATTATTATTATTATTATTATTATTATTATTATTATTATTATTATTTATTATTATTATTATTATTATTATTATTATTATTATTATTATTATTATTATTATTATTATTATTATTATTATTATTATTATTATTATTATTATTATTATTATTATTATTATTATTATTATTATTATTATTATTAATTATTATTATTATTATTATTATTATTATTATTATTATTATTATTATTATTATTATTATTATTATTATTATTATTATTATTATTATTATTATTATTATTATTATTATTATTATTATTATTATTATTATTATTATTATTATTATTATTATTATTATTATTATTATTATTATTATTATTATTATTATTATTATTATTATTATTATTATTATTATTATTATTATTATTATTATTATTATTATTATTATTATTATTATTATTATTATTATTATTATTATTATTATTATTATTATTATTATTATTATTATTATTATTATTATTATTATTATTATTATTATTATTATTATTATTATTATTATTATTATTATTATTATTATTATTATTATTATTATTATTATTATTATTATTATTATTATTATTATTATTATTATTATTATTATTATTATTATTATTATTATTATTATTATTATTATTATTATTATTATTATTATTATTATTATTATTATTATTATTATTATTATTATTATTATTATTATTATTATTATTATTATTATTATTATTATTATTATTATTATTATTATTATTATTATTATTATTATTATTATTATTATTATTATTATTATTATTATTATTATTATTATTATTATTATTATTATTATTATTATTATTATTATTATTATTATTATTATTATTATTATTATTATTATTATTATTATTATTATTATTATTATTATTATTATTATTATTATTATTATTATTATTATTATTATTATTATTATTATTATTATTATTATTATTATTATTATTATTATTATTATTATTATTATTATTATTATTATTATTATTATTATTATTATTATTATTATTATTATTATTATTATTATTATTATTATTATTATTATTATTATTATTATTATTATTATTATTATTATTATTATTATTATTATTATTATTATTATTATTATTATTATTATTATTATTATTATTATTATTATTATTATTATTATTATTATTATTATTATTATTATTATTATTATTATTATTATTATTATTATTATTATTATTATTATTATTATTATTATTATTATTATTATTATTATTATTATTATTATTATTATTATTATTATTATTATTATTATTATTATTATTATTATTATTATTATTATTATTATTATTATTATTATTATTATTATTATTATTATTATTATTATTATTATTATTATTATTATTATTATTATTATTATTATTATTATTATTATTATTATTATTATTATTATTATTATTATTATTATTATTATTATTATTATTATTATTATTATTATTATTATTATTATTATTATTATTATTATTATTATTATTATTATTATTATTATTATTATTATTATTATTATTATTATTATTATTATTATTATTATTATTATTATTATTATTATTATTATTATTATTATTATTATTATTATTATTATTATTATTATTATTATTATTATTATTATTATTATTATTATTATTATTATTATTATTATTATTATTATTATTATTATTTATTATTATTATTATTATTATTATTATTATTATTATTATTATTATTATTATTATTATTATTATTATTATTATTATTATTATTATTATTATTATTATTATTATTATTATTATTATTATTATTATTATTATTATTATTATTATTATTATTATTATTATTATTATTATTATTATTATTATTATTATTATTATTATTATTATTATTATTATTATTATTATTATTATTATTATTATTATTATTATTATTATTATTATTATTATTATTATTATTATTATTATTATTATTATTTATTATTATTATTATTATTATTATTATTATTATTATTATTATTATTATTATTATTATTATTATTATTATTATTATTATTATTATTATTATTATTATTATTATTATTATTATTATTATTATTATTATTTATTATTATTATTATTATTATTATTATTATTATTATTATTATTATTATTATTATTATTATTATTTATTATTATTATTATTATTATTATTATTATTATTATTATTATTATTATTATTATTATTATTATTATTATTATTATTATTATTATTATTATTATTATTATTATTATTATTATTATTATTATTATTATTATTATTATTATTATTATTATTATTATTATTATTATTATTATTATTATTATTATTATTATTATTATTATTATTATTATTATTATTATTATTATTATTATTATTATTATTATTATTATTATTATTATTATTATTATTATTATTATTATTATTATTATTATTATTATTATTATTATTATTATTATTATTATTATTATTATTATTATTATTATTATTATTATTATTATTATTATTATTATTATTATTATTATTATTATTATTATTATTATTATTATTATTATTATTATTATTATTATTATTATTATTATTATTATTATTATTATTATTATTATTATTATTATTATTATTATTATTATTATTATTATTATTATTATTATTATTATTATTATTATTATTATTATTATTATTATTATTATTATTATTATTATTATTATTATTATTATTATTATTATTATTATTATTATTATTATTATTATTATTATTATTATTATTATTATTATTATTATTATTATTATTATTATTATTATTATTATTATTATTATTATTATTATTATTATTATTATTATTATTATTATTATTATTATTATTATTATTATTATTATTATTATTATTATTATTATTATTATTATTATTATTATTATTATTATTATTATTATTATTATTATTATTATTATTATTATTATTATTATTATTATTATTATTATTATTATTATTATTATTATTATTATTATTATTATTATTATTATTATTATTATTATTATTATTATTATTATTATTATTATTATTATTATTATTATTATTATTATTATTATTATTATTATTATTATTATTATTATTATTATTATTATTATTATTATTATTATTATTATTATTATTATTATTATTATTATTATTATTATTATTATTATTATTATTATTATTATTATTATTATTATTATTATTATTATTATTATTATTATTATTATTATTATTATTATTATTATTATTATTATTATTATTATTATTATTATTATTATTATTATTATTATTATTATTATTATTATTATTATTATTATTATTATTATTATTATTATTATTATTATTATTATTATTATTATTATTATTATTATTATTATTATTATTATTATTATTATTATTATTATTATTATTATTATTATTATTATTATTATTATTATTATTATTATTATTATTATTATTATTATTATTATTATTATTATTATTATTATTATTATTATTATTATTATTATTATTATTATTATTATTATTATTATTATTATTATTATTATTATTATTATTATTATTATTATTATTATTATTATTATTATTATTATTATTATTATTATTATTATTATTATTATTATTATTATTATTATTATTATTATTATTATTATTATTATTATTATTATTATTATTATTATTATTATTTATTATTATTATTATTATTATTATTATTATTATTATTATTATTATTATTATTATTTATTATTATTATTATTATTATTATTATTATTATTATTATTATTATTATTATTATTATTATTATTATTATTATTATTATTATTATTATTATTATTATTATTATTATTATTATTATTATTATTATTATTATTATTATTATTATTATTATTATTATTATTATTATTATTATTATTATTATTATTATTATTATTATTATTATTATTATTATTATTATTATTATTATTATTATTATTATTATTATTATTATTATTATTATTATTATTATTATTATTATTATTATTATTATTATTATTTATTATTATTATTATTATTATTATTATTATTATTATTATTATTATTATTATTATTATTATTATTATTATTATTTATTATTATTATTATTATTATTATTATTATTATTATTATTATTATTATTATTATTATTATTATTATTATTATTATTATTATTATTATTATTATTATTATTATTATTATTATTATTATTATTATTATTATTATTATTATTATTATTATTATTATTATTATTATTATTATTATTATATTATTATTATTATTATTATTATTATTATTATTATTATTATTATTATTATTATTATTATTATTATTATTATTATTATTATTATTATTATTATTATTATTATTATTATTATTATTATTATTATTATTATTATTATTATTATTATTATTATTATTATTATTATTATTATTATTATTATTATTATTATTATTATTATTATTATTATTATTATTATTATTATTATTATTATTATTATTATTATTATTATTATTATTATTATTATTATTATTATTATTATTATTATTATTATTATTATTATTATTATTATTATTATTATTATTATTATTATTATTATTATTATTATTATTATTATTATTATTATTATTATTATTATTATTATTATTATTATTATTATTATTATTATTATTATTATTATTATTATTATTATTATTATTATTATTATTATTATTATTATTATTATTATTATTATTATTATTATTATTATTATTATTATTATTATTATTATTATTATTATTATTATTATTATTATTATTATTATTATTATTATTATTATTATTATTATTATTATTATTATTATTATTATTATTATTATTATTATTATTATTATTATTATTATTATTATTATTATTATTATTATTATTATTATTATTATTATTATTATTATTATTATTATTATTATTATTATTATTATTATTATTATTATTATTATTATTATTATTATTATTATTATTATTATTATTATTATTATTATTATTATTATTATTATTATTATTATTATTATTATTATTATTATTATTATTATTTATTATTATTATTATTATTATTATTATTATTATTATTATTATTATTATTATTATTATTATTATTATTATTATTATTATTATTATTATTATTATTATTATTATTATTATTATTATTATTATTATTATTTATTATTATTATTATTATTATTATTATTATTATTATTATTATTATTATTATTATTATTATTATTATTATTATTTATTATTATTATTATTATTATTATTATTATTATTATTATTATTATTATTATTATTATTTTATTATTATTATTATTATTATTATTATTATTATTATTATTATTATTATTATTATTATTATTATTATTATTATTATTATTATTATTATTATTATTATTATTATTATTATTATTATTATTATTATTATTATTATTATTATTATTATTATTATTATTATTATTATTATTATTATTATTATTATTATTATTATTATTATTATTATTATTATTATTATTATTATTATTATTATTATTATTATTATTATTATTATTATTATTATTATTATTATTATTATTATTATTATTATTATTATTTTTTTATTATTATTATTATTATTATTATTATTATTATTATTATTATTATTATTATTATTATTATTATTATTATTATTATTATTATTATTATTATTATTATTATTATTATTATTATTATTATTATTATTATTATTATTATTATTATTATTATTATTATTATTATTATTATTATTATTATTATTATTATTATTATTATTATTATTATTATTATTATTATTATTATTATTATTATTATTATTATTATTATTATTATTATTATTATTATTATTATTATTATTATATTATTATTATTATTATTATTATTATTATTATTATTATTATTATTATTATTATTATTATTATTATTATTATTATTATTATTATTATTATTATTATTATTATTATTATTATTATTATTATTATTATTATTATTATTATTATTATTATTATTATTATTATTATTATTATTATTATTATTATTATTATTATTATTATTATTATTATTATTATTATTATTATTATTATTATTATTATTATTATTATTATTATTATTATTATTATTATTATTATTATTATTATTATTATTATTATTATTATTATTATTATTATTATTATTATTATTATTATTATTATTATTATTATTATTATTATTATTATTATTATTATTATTATTATTATTATTATTATTATTATTATTATTATTATTATTATTATTATTATTATTATTATTATTATTATTATTATTATTATTATTATTATTATTATTATTATTATTATTATTATTATTATTATTATTATTATTATTATTATTATTATTATTATTATTATTATTATTATTATTATTATTATTATTATTATTTTTATTAATAATTTAAAATTTTTAAATAATTAATTAAGTTTAAGAATCTATTAATTTTAAATTAAATAAAAAAAAATTAATTAAAACATCAATAAATATCACTTAGGTTAAATAAAGTATATTTTTAGAAAAAATTCGAAAATATAATTTAAATCTTAATAAAATAAAGAAAAAAAATTATTTTATTAAGTATTATTATTTTTAAAAGGGTATTTATATTTTAATAAAAATAATTAAGAATTTTTTAATAGATGCATCCTAATTAATGACTAACAATTTTTCGTGTTAAATTTCTAAGAAAGTATCTAAAGGCATGAAAAAGTTTAAACTTATTAATTAGCATTTTTATATTTTTACCATAAATAATTTATTTAAATATACATAATTCTAATAAAAAATGTATTTATTTAAAATATCTAAATATTTCTAATTTTCATACCAACAAATAAATTTGGTTTTGATTATTTAAATTATTTAGAATAAAAACTAAATTATTTTTATCTTTTATGAAGTTAATAAAGATGTATTTATAAATAATCTTCTTTCATAAAAATGGAAACACTAGAAACTTCTAATTTTGCATTCAAACTAATCATTTTCAAATTAAAAAATGAACTTTTTCATTACATTTTAGCCATGAAAAATCATTAAAAATAATAATAATAATAAATTAACGTTAAAATATTTGCTTCCCTGACTTTCAACCAGATATTTGCTACCATTTTGTTCGCTTAGATGAAATAACGGTTTTTTTATGTTCAAGGTTATCTCTAATAATATTTTACTCTTCTTGCATTTATTTTCTATTTTTATACTATGACTTCAGTTTTTACAGTATATTAACCATCTTTCATGTTTTTTATTGTTCTTTTATCTAGATTTATTCTTAAGCTCAATATTGTTTTAAAATGTAACTATTGGTCTTATAATATTGGAATTTTTTCTAAAATAATGTTTTCCAATTATTCTATTCTCTTTTGTAAATTTACTCAATTTTTTCTTTTTATTCTTTTCTTCATCAAACAATTTAACTTAGCCTTTTTCTTTAACAATGTTTTATTATAGTCTAAAGATCAATTGTGATTACTCATAAAGTTAGCGTTACTAAGTAATTTGCATTAGCTGATGATGTAGTTATTTAAAATAATTACTTTTATCATAAAGATTATTCACTTAGTTCTTTAATATTTTTTCTTAATTGGAAATTGTTTCTTCATACTTTTAGATTAATTTTTATATTTGGTCCAGTTTATTTTAGAGTTTTCGATCATTTTTATTTTTAATTATCTTATCTCTAAAGATTCGACCTTGACATTACCTTTTGATTAAGGACTTAGCAGGTTTTATTGAAGAAGCTTTATTTCTTTTTAATAAGATAATTAATCTATAATTAATTAAAAAAGCATTAATAAATTTAAGAGAGTAAGACAAATACTAAAACAATAAATCAGAATAAATAAACCATTTTTGATTTTTTTGATTTTTTTGAGGATTTATTAATTTCTCTTTGCCAACCTTCAATACCTAGAAATTTAACATAGTTAGATATTTTTAGTCGAAATTTTATATTTATTAGAGCATTTTGATGTTTTATTTCTCTTAAAATATTTTTCTTAAATTCCTCTTAGTTCTTACACTAGAACTTTCTTAATTTCTTCTGATGAATCTTCACTTAATATGTATTTATTTTTATTAATTTTACTGTTGCTTTTAAATATTTTTTACGATAAAATCTTTTAACATCTATTACAAAAGTATATCGTCAAATTGCGATAATAGTAAGTATCTTGGACTTTTTTATTTGCATCTGATTATATTCTAATTTCAATAAACTTTTTTACTATTTTATAATTATTTTGCACATTTTTATTTAATTACAATTTGCTCTATTCATATATTTTGGTATTACACTTTCTGAGAATTTATGTTATTAATTTAAGTGAGGTGATTTTACTACAAGCTTCAGCAAACATTTGAATCACTTTATTAAGTAAAAGTTTTTAGTTTATTTTTCATATTCACGTGAATATTCCATAAATATTTCGCTTTCATTTTTTAAGCTTTCTAACTTATCTATAAATTTATTATTATTAAAATCAGATGTACAGTACTCAATTATTCAGGTATATAAGGACCAGATATATGTTAGATCCAAATTGATTAGTTCTATTTTCTAAATTTTTCTCTCAATGTATAAATTGTATGTGCTTGAATGTTTTTCTTGTGATGTTTTCTATTTCAATTGTTTCACTGAGCTTACAAATTCCATTAAGAATAAATTCTTAAATTTTTAAATAAAGAAAATAATTTTTAAATAAAGAAAATAATTTTTAAATAAATAGAAAAAATCTAAATGATATACACTTACAAAATGAAGTTTCACAATATAGTTAGAAAAATACTTTATTCCATCAATATTTAATATCAATGCTTTAGTTTATTTCATAAACTTAAATTTAAAGAATTATTAATTTAATCTTTAACTTTTAGATTAAATCTATAAAATAAAATGTCATAGCGCCTTATAAGTTGAATAGATTTTTATCCTACATAAATCTGTTTTTAATACAAAGGAGCAAGAGGATTTTATACATTGTTAGGAGCTATTTTTTCTATCTTTACATGAATTCTCTTTGTGCTAGCTTTTATTAACATGGGTTAGGATATGATGCAAAAGAAAAATCCAGAAAATTTTTCTTAAATTGTAAAACTGGATCATCGTCCTTGGTAATATATTGGAACAAATAATTATAGCTTTTCTTTTGGATTTTAAAATTCCACAAATCTTATTAAAATTAATCCTTCTTACTTCACCTTTGAAGCTGGATATTATTTATAAAGTGAGGAGAACCAATCATAGATACCAATTCCAATAAAGTAGTGTGATATAAAATTCTTTAAAGGATTTGAAGATTATTACAATAATAGTTATCTAAATTTTTAATTTAATTAATGTTTTGATCTGGACACTTTCGATTTGGGAGGATATTGAAATGAAGAAATAATGAAAGCTTTGTTTATAAAAGTAAAAATATGCTAGAACTCAACAGAATCCGACATAATATGTGCTCCACTAAGTGATATTGAAAATTTGATAGCTAATTAACTCTATTTTACTGTCTTTTTCACTGATAAATCTATAGATATTTCTGATTATGAGAATCCAATAAAGAATAAACTAAATTAATTTTATTGAATGCTTGATACTTAATCTTTAAAATATGTTAATGTATTATTCTAGCCTATTGAAATAGAGACTGACGATGGCTTTTTATTAGAAAATTCTAAAACTATTCGTGATGTTACTCTAGTCGAAGAAAAGATAGACTTTATCTCTAAAAATAAATTTTCTAATTCTGATTCTTTTATACTTTCTATCCAATCCTCTGACAGTACTCTCTACTACTAGAGAAAATATAAAAAGATTTAAAACGTGGTTTCTTAAATAGGTGGAGTACTTAATATAATATTTTTAGTATTTAAGATTCTTATCAGAATATATTCTAAATATGCTTTCGCTTATAGCTTTGTAAATGATATTTTTGATATAGAAGATCTCTAGGAAAACTAAAATAAGAATAAGATAAAAGATATTTCGCAACATGATTCTTATTAAAGCCAGAAATTAGGAGATTCTAGTTAGAACTTAAAGTATAAATCTGAAGCTGAGGAATTAGAAAAATTTTTTGAATAAAATGAGAACTAAAAAAATACTCACTAGAAATTGAGTAAATAAGCTCATGTATTTCCTTATTAAGAAGATATATAAAACTAATCTTTCTAAGAAACTTAAAATAAAAACAAAATAACTGAAATTGTAGATTTAGTTAATAAATAACTAAGCAACTAAGATCGAAAAGTTATTGACATTTACTCCGAGGACAATTTTAATTAATAAAAGAAAATTGAAGATAATTCTGGAGATTAATATTAGATGACATTACTTGAAGGAGAAAATCCAGATAGATATCGAAAATCCAAGGAAACTGAAAATTTAAATTGTTCGAACTTCCTTTAGTTAGAAGAAAATAAATAATTTTAAAAGTAAAAGCAAGAAAACGATAAGACAAATAGCTAAGAAGAGAATAAAAGGCAAATTATAAATATCACTTAAGAAATTCCTAATTCTTAAATAGAAACGAAGAAAAAAGATAGCATAATAAAGTTTAAAATGTCATAAGAATAGAAGTAGAAATATATTAAATCAAATTTACGAACTGAAGATCCTTTAAAAATAAATTTTTTTAAATATTATTTTTTTAAACTTTTAGGTATTTGTAGAAATAAGGGGAATAAGCATAAAAGTAAAAAAGCATTTTAGAAAAAAATAGAAATTTTTGATAAAGCTAAGGAAACCTTTTACAGCTATTTGGAAACGGATTTTCTGGTTAAAAAAATGATAGAACTTGAAAAATTAAAAGCAATTATATTCGACGAAGAATAACTGGCAGTTTTTAATTATATATCCAAACCAAAAATTAAAATTGATGAAGAAGCATTATAATAAGGATATGAAATTGCTTTACCTCCTATTGTTAAACTATAAAGAGAAAGCTAAGTAACAAATTCAAGGAATTATAAAGAATTGGAAAAAGTTCTTGAATTTTGCAATTAAATAAATAATAAAGTAAAAGATAATGAGATAGACATAAAATTATTTAACTTGATAGATAAAAAGATTCTAAAGTATGTAGAAGTAGAAAAAGCCAAATGAACTAATTTAAAATATTTATTTAAAAATAATTAATTTACTATATTGAATATTACGAAGATATCTATTTTAAGTATCACTTCAAAAAAATATGCATATTATAATTTAAAAATTATTATAATTTTCTACTCTTTTAAAATATAAATAAATTTGAAATTTTCTATATTTAAGAATGCCATTAATTTTGCATAAAGAAATAATCAGAAGATTCAAAAAAAGAAAATAAACTAGTTTTAAAGAATAAAATTTTAAAAATCTAAATCAAATCATAAATTATTATTCCAATAATTTTGTTTACATTTTAAATCTTACATTACTTTATTAATTAAATATTAAATTATTATTTTCATAAATTTAAATTTTATTCATCTTTAATAATTTTAGATAATGGCATTATTTATAAAAAATCACTAACTTTAAAAGTGTTTTTATATTTACAAAATTTAATTATTTTCTTACATTTTTATATCTTTTTAATTTAAATATTTATTTTAATTTTTTATATATTTCATTATTTTAGAAAATTTAAAAACTAAAACGAAAAAGAAGTTTAATTATTACACTAATTAGACATATAAAAAACACAATTTTCATTAAATCTTAATTATTATATTTGCTAAGATTGACTAAAAAGTTAAGTATATATTTTTGATTTAAAAAAGAAATTAATAAATATTAATAAAAAAAGCCTAGTTATTGATTTAAATTTAAATAAAATTTGGTAATTATAATTTTTAATTTAATGATTTTGTTTTTTTTATATTTATAATTTTAAACTAAATAAAAATAAATTTTGGTTTCACTAAGTATCTTTACTAAATTATTTTATTTTAAAGCTTTTATTTTTATTTTTAATTTTTCGAATAAAAATTTACTTTTTTTTATTTGTTTAATGCAATTTACTCTTTATAAATATTGTAATTAAGCGAAAGTTTATCTTCTTTTAATTTCCAAAAATATTTCATTCAATTTCCTTCTCGAATTTGCTTTATCCTTGCTTATTTTCTTTATTTTGTTTAAATCTGGAAAATTTCGTATTATTATTTCTTCTTAATTTTTGTTATATATCTAATTATCAAAAAGCTTATCTGAAATTTGAAAGGCTCTATAGCTTTTGTATATGAAGTTTGATAAGAGATTTAAAGAAATCTAATAACTTAGATTAATAAATCCTATTCCTCATACTAGAATTAATCCAGCTATGTTTTAACTTTTTTTGCTTATTACTTTGGTTCTAATTTTCAGTATATTTCAGAGAACAATTTTGTGATATAAATTAGAAGATTAAGAAAGAAATAGCAATAATTAGAAGGGTTAATAAATATATCAGAAATTTAATTAATCTAATAAACATTTCCCATTAAATAATAGTTATTTTAGTCTTTATTTATTATAAATATCCAAAATACTTTTTAAACTGCCTTTAGAAGATTAATATTTTTAAATAATTAAAATATCAGACTAATAGTATAAAACGATAAGGTTGGTCAATATACTTTATATGAATAATAAACGCTTAAAAAGTTGTCAATTTTGCAAGAAAGCAAAGCAAGAGATTAAACTAGTTACAGTAAAATAAAAGAATTTTCTTCTTTAGTTAAAATTAGAATTTTATGGCTATAACATTAATAACTATACTAATCTATTCGCTTAATAAAGGATATATAAGAATGCTATGCATAGGATGAAAATAGATTTTAGAATAATAACTAACTATATGTAAAGAAAGATTATATCTCTGCTATAATAGCATAAAGTGTCTAACTAAAAGAAAAGTTTAAAATTTATCTAGTTCGAGGTATTTTCTGCTGTCAGATATATACTAAAATAGAAAATTTAACAGTAAATGTTTAAACAGTTAATCTATAAAAAGAGTAAAAATGAAGCATCTAGCAAGTTTAAAGTACTTATTGATGTTTTAATCTGTATAAGGTAAATAAAATGTTGGCATTTGCAAAATAATTTAATAGAAACTTTGGGATAAAAAAATAAGTTTTATAAAGGTATGCAAGTCAAAGGAAGGAAGTTTTAAAGGAATTAGAGTAGTTTGACACTTGATTCTAACTTTTAATTCCTGTTTTGAGGTAATATCTTGAATAGAATGCATGTCCTGATTAGACAAAAGTAATAGAATATAGAGATCCAAGAGCTTTAACAAAGGATTTCTAGCTTTAACTAAGGGAGAAACCTGCAACCTAATAGGAATTTTTTTAAGATATTGAGAAACTTCTGAAATTTTCAGTGAGAACTGGACATTCTCACTACTTCAATAAATTCTATGTTGGATCAGATCCAATCGGCTGAATATCTGAATTATTAAACACTGCTTTGAACACAAATGCGCATGTATATTCGGATGCTCCTGTTATTACATTAATGGAGAGAGAATGTGTGCGAAATATAGGATAGATTATGAATTTCAAAAACGCAGATGGAATTTTATTTCCTGGAGGTACTTATTGCAATTTTACTGCATTGCTTTTGGCTAGAAATTATCATTTTCCAGAGATTAGAAAATAAGGAATCACTACGTAGAAATTAGTATGCTTTGTATCTGAATAAGCTCACTTTAGTATAGCAAGAAGTTGTGCAGCTGCTGGTATAGGTATCGATAATTGCATATCAATACCTGCTAATATCAAGGGAGAGATAAATGTAAATGAGCTTGAAAAGCAAATTGTATCTGCTAAAAAAGCTGGAAAGCAACCATTTTTTGTTAATACTACAGCTGGTACAACAGTTCTTGGAGGTTTTGATGATTTTAGCGCAGTCGCAGACGTGTGTAAAGAACATAATATATGAATGCATGTTGATGGAGCATGGGGTGGCTCAGCCATTCTAACGCATCCTCAACTCATGAAAGGAACTGAACGTTGTGATTCTTTTGCCTGGAATATGCATAAACATTTAGGTGTTCCTTTATAATGCTCTATTACAATGACAAATAATCATCCAGGTGAATTGGAGAGAACTTTCTTGATAAAAGGAGAGTATATTTTTCATGAGTAAGAAGCTGACTATGACTAAGCTAAGAAAACTTTCTAGTGTGGCAGAAAGAGTGATGCTGTAAAACTCTGGCTTATGTGGAAATATTATGGAACAGAAGGATTTAGATAAAGAATACAGTATGCTGTTTAAAACTCATAAAAATTGACTTCTATGCTCAAAAGTTTTGATAGAGGAGAAATAAAACAGAAAAGAACTTCTGGAGGTATTGATTTTAAACAGTGTGTTATAAATTAGAAATTTATTCTTGTGGTTGATCCAACTTGGTGTAACGTTTGTTTCTGGTACGTTCCTAGTTTTCTTCATGGAAATAAATTCTCTGATATAAGCAAAAAAATAGATAGAGTTACTAATCTAATAAAAGCCAAAATGCAATAAAGAGGAAATCTTTTGATAGACTTTAGTTCTCTATCATCTCTAAACTTACCTAGTTTCTTTAGAGTCATCGTAAATTCAACAAGAGTTGTCTAAGAAGATTTAGACTTTATTATAGATGAAATCGAAAATATTGGAGAAAGCATTAACCCAAGTGAAATCAATTAAGCTTCTTAACTATAAACATTTAATCTTTTAAGTAAATTTAGCATTTATTTTACAATCAGAATCTTTTTATTCAACTATGTTAATTTACGCTAAACTTTCTCAAAATATATATGCAATTATTGATTGATGTAGCAGCTACTTTGAATTTATTAAGTATAATTATATAAATGTTTTTTCTATTATGTGTAGAAATATTAATATTCTTGCAAAAATTAATAGTTAGTAGAGCTGATATATACTTGAAGTATAATGGTCTTTTCTTTAGGAAAGAAACACTATTTCATTTTTTGTTTATTAATTATATATTATTATTAAAATACTCTTATTCTAATTTTTTGTAAGCTTTTCTCTATATTTCCTTCGTTCTAGCAGCTATTCTTTTTGGTTTTTGCTTTTATTAATTTTCTCAGTATTGTAAGTTTATGCATAGTAATTTCGTAGTTTCGTCCATACTAGAAATAGAAATAATCTTCCTAGCGACTTACAATTAAAAAAGAAGTAAAGCAATTTTTATTAATAATTAAGAAATTGATATCCAAGGATCTACATAGTAATAGGAACAGTTAACTTCCTTATGCAAATCTTTTTAGGTATATTTACATCCAATGATGTGTTCATAATACCTTACTATAAAAATGATTTTTAATCTATTTCTTTAATTATAACTTTAAGATGCTTAAACACTATTTAAGAACAAAAGATTTAGCTTGACTTTAGTAAAAATTATATTAATACACTAAATTAACTATTCAGTTTCATAGAAATAATATTATATTTAAGTAACTACATCACAATCAACATAGTCAAGGCTATATTCTTCAAATGAAGATTATTCCTTCTAAATTATATAAATAACAACAGAAATATCAAATTGGCACTAATATTTATATTAGTCTTATTCTAAAATGCCATACACTGTATAAGTGTATACTCATTCTTGTTAGTTGCCATATAGTTATTTAGAAAATTACGTATATCATATAGCTAATGATTAATAGCAGAAGTAGAATCATAATATAACACTATTTACTTACTTTCTGCTTTACTATTTTTAATGCTTATCTTACCTTTAAACAAACTCTGCCTTTTTGATATGAGCAATTATAATAAAAGTATTAGTGCATTAAGCCATGCTCAAACGTAGTGTATGGAGATTAAATAAGTTTTCTATAGTGAATTCGATTAAGTAGTTTAGGCATATTTTATATAAATTATGCTAGAATTAAAAACTGAAGCTAATGAGATAGCACTAGCAAAGCGAACTCCTCTGAGCACTAGAGGCAAAGTAACTAATCAGCCAATTTAGTTGTATAAAATGAGTTAAATAGGACTGTAAGAAGAAAATACGTTTGGTGAAAAACTTAGAAACTAATTGATTGATACAATATAAACTTATTAGAAGATACTAGATGCTAAAATAGGGGAAGGTGCTGATTTAAAAGAGATTGAAAACCTTAAAAATTTGATTTTAACACTAAAAGGTAACTTGAAAAAGAATGAAAGACAGATATCGAAGATTTAGTAGGCTTAGATGCCTTGAAATATTGAAAAAGGAATTCAAGAAATTTTCTTTCAATTCGCAAAATAATTTTAATAGAGAGGGCCTTTTCCTACGTTTGAAAGAATTGAAAATGAAAGTAATACATGAAATATGGGAAATTTTACAAAGTTTGCAGCTGAATTTGATCTAAAACAATATTTTACTTAGGAAGAGATATTTACATGCTATAAGTCCTACTGCAATATATCTTTTACACGCATGAACTTCAATCAATTCTTACAAGCTTTGGACTATTTAGCCATTCTCTACTACCAAAAATTTGAAGAGAATCAAAATGTTCCAATTTAGCAAAAGAGAGCAGTGTTTTTTAACAAGATTCGCTTGGGTGATGGAAACTATAGAAAAGATAGGATATTTAAGAAACAAGTCAGTAAATCAGTATTCAAGATTAGAAAATTGCCTTTAAGCAAAAAACTAGAAGTATTGCAATTTAGAAGTGCTAGGAATCTATAAAATGAGCAAGTAAAGTAAGAAAGGAAGAAAAAAATTAAGGAGGAAGTAAGATAAGCAAGAGATCATGTTTTTAGAAACATTTTAAGCTAATAACCGAATGAACGACCTGATTGCTTCACAACTTTAGGCGAACTTAGCACTAAAAACTATTAGGACTACCTATAAATCAAAAAAGCTTTTGATCCTAAAGATGTCTTAGACTCAAGTGATTCGGAGAATGAAAATCTTAGTAAGTATTAATATAGATAAGCAATATCCCTTACTATAATAGTTATGTTTAAATGTTTAATTTATCTTTTTAATAAATAAGTCTAAATTCAGCTTCCATATATCAACTAAATAAAGCATACTAATATTGACAAGCTATACATATCGATTAATTTTACTTGCTCTAAATGAAGAAATATATAGATATTTATATTAGAGTAATACAGCAAGATAATAATTTCGGGTCATGGACTTTGTTGCATTATTTTATTTTTAGCTTCACTTTTATCTAGTTATTATAAAGGCAATGTATATAAATTGATCTGCGAGAATTAAATTAGTACAGGAACAATTTCAATGAGATCATAAGATAATATAGAGCATCTCCAGTTACCAAAAATCAGTAAGATCTTAGAGATATTAATGATATAATATTTAGGATTCTAATAAATTACAGGTTAAGCATCAAATTTGTTGGATAGCACAGAAAAAGCAATAAATGGAGAAGTTAGTATTAGACATTAAACGGGTAAATAATGATTCAACGTCCTTCGTGTTAATTGTTTAACATGAGTTACCTATTAAGATATAAATGTAAAAATAATTGCTAACGAGTTATCTCTAAAATGAATTGAATTTACCCTTCACAATAAAATAAATCCTTAGAAAGGAATTTTAGCTCTCTCTATCCATATTTCTTCTTTAAAAGTTAAATTAATTAAAGTAACTTAATTAGTTTTTTCATGACAAGATAAGTGTCATATAAAATCGCAGTCAATAAATATATATTCTATGTTTGGTAAATTTCTTTAATTAATTGTGAAAAGTGTAAATAATTAGTAATAATCCTAATAATTAATTATCCTTATAATTTTCTTAGAAAGATATAAAATGGAAAATCTTTTTAGAATTACAAGTCATATTAGATCCTATTTGTATTAGAATCCTTTTATCTATTTATGAACACTACATTAAACTATATTTTATTTATACTAGCTAGCCTTAATGTTATATCACTCTTAAGTTAAGCAATTTAAATACTTATCATTTAAGCAAATGCCACTAGTTAGATCTAATTTGGAAAAGTCATGCTAATTCTCAAATTATTATTAAAAAGAGTAACATAAGAAAATGATTTGAACCAATCAAATAAAATAAACTAGATTATATATTTAAGCCTTGTATGCTGATTCCAAATCTAGTTTAGATAACTAACGGAGAGCATAAACAGAATTGCTAAAAAACTTTAAATCTGATCTTAATTAGTAAGAATTATCTACACTTCTACTATATAAATAGAGAAGGGTTTATTACTTTTTATACTGTTACCTTTATTAAATACTTTAATATAATTAAATAAAATTCATCGTATAATCACATAGATTAGCATACAGAGAGATTATATGTTTTTAAGAAAGTTATAGCCTGTATTTAAGATATTCTCTTTAATAAATCATTTTAATACCTACAATAAATTTTATAGTACTAATGAAAAGTAGTCGCTTAGCTCGATAAGTATTATGAACAAATATTAGCTTTAATAAAAATTTAGCAAATGAATGTTAGATAATAGATAGCAATCACATTATATAGCAAGCTTATTAAAACGCTTTAGAATTAAAATGATTCTAATTATGCATTGTAGATATATAACTAGAAGCTTAATAACTTCCTTAGTACTTTTAATTGCTTTAAACCATTAATATATAAAAATACTTAGATATATAAGACATAAACGATATAACATATGACACTATTATATAAACTTGAGAGTTCCCTGCATGATTAGCGAACTTTCTTTTTTAGCAATCATTTTACATTTTTATAGTTATGAATGATTTAGCTTTGATTGATTATTAAAATTAGCAAATAAGCGTGGTTATAAGAAAATAGTTATGAGAGGCTAATTAATTTTCTAAATATTTAATGAGGGTAGATGGGAATATTTCTCAAATGACTATCTAAATTTTGAATGCTTTGATACTTTTGAACCTAATAAATGTTATATCAGTACGTTGTTAATTATAGATAGCAAAGTTACATTATTAAGATAAAAATCTTCTACAAGTATTCTAATTTTTTACCTTTTTTCCAATTTCTTTAGCATTGATATACACTTAAAGTAAATTCTAACATGGAATGAAAATTTTGAATCAAATAATCTCTATAAACGCCAAGTTACAAACTTTGAGTTATTTCATTGTAAGAAAATGAAAATTAATATCCTTAAGCTAATGGCTAGAAGTAGAAATATTCTACAGCATATAATTATAACTAATATTATTTTGCTATCAACCATTTAATCTTAAAAGCAGTATGAATTAATATCATCCTAGTTGCATTTAGATAAAGTCTTATTCAAAATATTGTATAAGCTTCTTATCATCTCGCTTTTTACTTTTCTTCTGTTTATTACATCCGTGTTGGAATATCATCTTCATCCTTTTTTAACTAATTATTACTCAACTGATTAGAAAATTATCTGCCTTTAAAGCTAAACATGAAAGGATAATAAAATGAGGTAATAGGAGTTAAATATATCTAAGCTTAAATTAGAGAGCAGTTTAATTTGTTTAGTAAAGAGAGGAAATAGACTAAATAGGCTTTACTAGCATTACTGTATATTTTTAAATAAGAATTTTATAAATAATAAAGTTTAGAAATGTCCTAAACTATCCGAAGAGTCAATTCAGCGAAAAATGTACGTGAGGTATTTCCAGGGTATGAAAAGAGAAAAGTAGATGCGAATTAAATTGAGTAGAAGTTTCAAGAATGAATCAGCAAGTAAATGTTAGGAAATTTCCATAATCAAGAAAACCTTTAAAATGCTGGAATATTCGGATTGTTAGGGTTTTTAATTATGAATTAAAATTCATTTGGGGAGTTCGCAGAACTCATACTTGATGCATTAATTGGAAGAATAGGAGTGAAAAAGCAGCATAGAAAGTATAGAAAATACTTAGATACATAACAATAGTATCTTCTTAGAATAACATGCTTGATGGTTTATGGTCAATAGTTAAGAAAGGAAAAAACGGTTAGCAATGATACTTACCTATAAGTACTAGAAAGACTTGTTACTGAATTCAATTTTGCTATTGAAAATAGGTAAAACAAGCCTTATACTAGCATGGTTAATTAGTTACGCAAACTTTTGAAGAAAGATAAGAGCTAAGCTGTTTTATTACAATCTATCTTAAACTTTAAAAATCAGATTTAGACATTTGTGGTATCAGAAGAATAGTGTAACGTGTAAGTTTTCATATATAGCCTCGCTAATAAAATTTGAACTTTTTATTTTCCTTTGATTTAGATTTTTGACTGGTCTAGATAGTCAAAATAGAAAAAATCAGAGCTATAATAAGGGTTAACTGAACTTCTTAATAGCTCTTAAACTTTATAAATTATTGCAAACCATCCTTGCCCTGCTTATAAGCCTATAACTGTTATAAGAATTTATGGGAATTAAACTTAACTGAAGAAGGAGAAACATGAGTTATAAATACTTGATGCTGAAATGAAATTCACTAACCTATTATAAAATAAAGTGATCAACTTCTAGTAATCAATAAAGGATAAAGGAATAGGCAGCGATCTGGTTAAATAGCGAGAGTTTCTTTTAAGAAGATGCAATTCTCTCCCTTATGAAGATTCAGAAAACTTTGGATAAAAGATTTGCAGCTATAAGTTCAACTAACAAGTAGAAATAATCTAAAAGTTAGTGAAAACCTAAGATTTTCAACTTAAGTACTAGAAAAATAAGAAGGATTTGAAGATAATATCTAAACAAAGATCTTCTGAAAATTAATAAAAATATGACGAAGAATAAAGCATTCTTACTTCTGTTAATAAAGAGTTGGGTATAAAGGAAAAATGGTGGAATACAAATGGATATTAATAGGATTAATTAATTGAACAATAAAAGCAAGTTCAATTGTAAAACTTTTATGATTTAAGCGATAATATAGAAGTATTAAAAACTACTCAGGCAGATGTTGAAACTGAAGTTTTACTAACTGAAAAGGACCAGTAAAAGAAATTTTTATTCGACTAAAATAAAGAAAGTAATTCCTCAAGGTTCACTCCTATTCAAGAGATAAAAAGTAACGAAAGTTTGTTTAATGATCAATAAGGAGATAATTAAGCAATTAACGATATAAATTTAGAATTTGTGGAAGATAATAAAAGTGAAAACTAGGAATAGGAAAATTCTGAAAATAAATAAGAAGTTTAGGAGTAAAAACCAGACTGGAGACAAGAATTTTGAGATGAACTTTTAAGAATTGAAAGTGAACCACTAGAAAAGAACACATGGATTTTAATATCAAATAAGCCTGAGTGTGTAGTTCATATGAGAAAATTCAAAAATCAACCTTTTAACATGATAAAAGCCTTTTGCAAGACCAATTTTTCCATTCCTGTAATTATAGAAGCTATTACTAATGAAAAAGTCAGAATGTAATGGGATTAAAATTTTAAGAATTTTGAAACTATTGAATCTACTCCTGATTATGATATAATCAAGTATGAAGTGAAGGCCCCAATTGGATGTACTAATAGAGATTTTCTTTAAAAACGTATCAAATTGTTAGATTATCCAGTTCCTGGAGGAGCTATAATGCATTTCAAATCAGTAGAACATCATTTAGCTCCCGAGAAAAAGAAACCTGTTCGTGCTTATACTCATATCTGTGGATATATTATGAGACCAATAACAGCTAATGAAACTTCTATAACAATCATTAACTAAATAGATCCTAAAGGTCTTGTGCCTGCTAGCATAGTTAACTTTGTAGCTCAACGTGTTCCAGGCTAGTGGATGAGTAATCTTGCAAAGGGATGTAACATTGTTATTAAAAATGGACTAGTCTGATAATAAATTCTTAGTTTATTTTTGATTAAATTGCTTGATTTTTATAATCTATCTGCTAACTTCCGAGACTAGAGCTTCTATCTTTTACTTAATTAAATAGAATTGTTTGATCTTTTTATAGTTTCTATCTTAATATTATTGATGAGACAACTCAAATTACTTCAATTTTGGTATTATTTAGTTTTTATCTTTTATAATTCAAAGACTTATTTCAATTTAATCATTCGTCTAGTTTTTTGACTTTAATTACAATAAATTTATTTAATTTTTACAATAGATATCAAAATATGCTAATGCAAACTCAATATAATATTAGAGCTATTTTATTTTTTATAACAAAAGCTTATTTAATCGTTTAATACACTTTATTTAAGATATTCAGTTATCACTGCTGTCACTATCCTCACTATCCTCACTTTCCACGTTTTTCTTTCTTTTGCATTGTATCACGTTAAATGACGCTAGTCTTTTCTCTAGTTTTAGGATATTTATATCGTCTTTATTTTACTATGATTAAATCCCTTCAAAACCTACTATTTTGCCAACTAGTTTTCCCTCTATGAAGCAAGTTATAGTTGGTAAAACTCTTATTTAAAGTTTAGATATAAAAAATGGAGCTTTTTCAGCGTTGAGATAAACAAACCTGGCTTCTGGATGACTCTTAGCTAATACTTACAAGTATTTGTCTACAACTTTGCATCTTATAAATTCATTATGGTAAAAGTGACAAACTGCATAGTAGCTTTAAGTAACTGCAGGTAGAAACTCTTCTTCAATTATTTCTTAATACTCTCCATGTCCTGGCAATTTCGTTTAAGTTTTCAATCTTTCATTATTTTCTTTGAGCTCTTGCAATCTCTTCATTCTTAAAGCTTCAAGTTCTTAATCTTCCGATTATTGCTATTGAATGTTAGTCATCTTTTCTTAAGTAGCCTATTGAATAGTTATTTCCTAGTTAAGTTTTTCCATAAGCTTGTTATTCTTTCCTTCCATTTTTATCAGAATATAGTAATTTTCTTTTAATTAATTAATCTCAAATTTATATAAAGGAATACTTATCACTATATCTATTGCTATATTATGAAATTCAATCTTCTAATAGATCTCTTTACTTCTTTATGCTTCTGCTATCCCTATACTTTCCAACTTAAACAGTTAAGTAATCAAATTTATTTTATTAAAGAAAGCAAATTTTAGATAAAATTACTTATAATCGCTTAAGCAACTTTTAGATAATCTTCAGGACTAACAATGATCTTTATCTATTTAAGATATAGTAGAAATTATTTCTTTAGCGAGCTCAATATTTTCTAATTTAATAGCATATAGAAAGTGTAGAAGTAAGCATACAGTTAGAAGTATACAATGCTCTATTAGCAAATCAATAAATTTACTTTAAAAAGAATGTAATTTAAGATATTCAAAACAAGACTTAATGTTCTATATGAAAGCCTTTCAACTTTTTTAAGTTAATATGTTTGAGTCCTCCCTTTATATCACTTTAGTTATTATTTAACGTGCTAAAAATACTAGTTTCCTTTATTGAAATGTTAGATTTATATTATAATGCTAACTTATAAATACTATCCTTTATATATTCATCTCAAATGAATACTAGTCATTAATCCTTTAATTAATGCTATCTATTTAAATTCATAGTACCTTTGCTTAAATTATAGCTATCCTATTGGGGGTCTATACTTAAATTACCTTTTATATAAATGCTTTTGTTTCTTAGAATATTAACAGATTAGCATTAAAATAAGTAATGTTGATAAATAAATTTATATTATAGCAGCTTATAGTGATGCATTTAGTCAGTCTATAGTCTAAATGAATACTAGCCCTTTAACTCCTAATCAGCCATATAGTTACTTATAGGTTTAATATTAATTTGATATAAAATCATACAAGTTTAATTATGCCAAACTATCAAAGTATTATAGTTTAAGTATTTTAATCTTATTTTAGACTAAAGCCACATAAAAATATACTAGAAGCTTATTTAACTGTTTTTACTAACTTTAAAGCAAATAAATTTCATCTCTATCTCTTTTTCTTTAGTCGTTTATATAAAATTTCCTTCTAACAAAGTTAATTCCATGATAGTGCGCAAATGATTGTAAAGCTATATAGCACTCTTTTAATAATATAGCAAAAGTGTTTTGGCTTTATTAGCTAGATAAATGATTAATATCAAATACCAAATATAAGCAGCCTATATTTAGCTAGGCATTACTATAAACTATCTTAATTACATATTTCATAAGCTTCTTGGTTTATTTCTTCACACTGTGTTACACTTAACCTCACTTCATCGTATCTTTTAGACTGATATATTCTATGAAATATAAAAAGTTATAAATTAAATAGAAAATAAGCTAATTAGAGCGCAGAACTATATATCAGCTTATTATTAAAATCATTTTTACCTTTAGTCTTAAAAGCGAGGCTGAATGCTTTTTTAATATCAAAGTGAACTTATCATTTAAGAAATGATAGGAAATAAGTATTACTTTTATAAGCTACAAAGAAGGAAAAAGATCAAATACATTTTCAATAATCAATAATAATAAGCTTATCTTTTCATTTTACTAGTATAGCTACATCCAATGCTATCCCAATTTAAAAATAAAAAGAGAGAAATGAATAATAAATATGTAAATAAAGATTGGTAGTCAAGTATTCCATTAGATAAAATTAATTATTAACTATTAATGAACATTTAAACTTGCTAGCTAATTTTGTTTTTAATTATAACTTTCAAATAAAAAGACATTTTAAATTCTAAACTAAGCAAAGATAATACCACTAAAAATTTTTCATATGCAACGCTTTTTTCAAGTTGCTCATAGCCATAAATTTAAAAGGAAGAAATAAAAAAAATAGATTAAGTGTTAATGATGGTATATTTGGCTGAATTTATACTTATGTATATTTTTAGATTAAACTATCAATCATAAAATTCCATAGTATCAGTAGATTTTGTGAATATCAACTTGATGCTAGTTACTAATTAGTAAAACTTTATATATTTATTGTTTTAATCCGAAGACCAAGATTCAGGAGTTCTTATGGACTATATTGCCATCTAATCTTTGGCCATATAAGATCTAGTGAATATTAAGTATAAATATTAACCAGTTTAGTTAGGATTTAACTAGATAATTTTAGTTTAGTACCTTCAGAAAGCAAGTAAATACTTCTAAGAATATCAATGCAATGCAAACTAAGTTAACAAACTTAACTCTATTCTAATACAATAATTAAGCAAAAAAGGGAGATATGAAGCATGTTGGAGTATAAAGATTGAAAGCAACAAGGTTAGTGGAAAGAATAAGAAGCTATAATTATAATGGATAGTAATATTTAGCAATTTTTTAAATTAACTATAACATAATGGGTAAAAAATCCTATATAACTGCAACTCAGTTAGAATTTCCTCTTAAGTCTATTTCTACTTTAAATGATCTTGCTGCTATTGCAAGTCCTAAGGGACTGTTCACTGTTGATCTTAACAAAATTTAGAATGTCCTTAATATCAGCAAAACTTCTTACTCTTTAGTAAAATTTTGGGTAAAAACGGAAAATGCTTAGATTATTAGAAATAGCTTTAATTTCGGGAATTAAGGGAATGAGATACCTCACCTTGCTTGTGTAGATAATAAGATTTGCGATATTTATCAGAACGCTTAAAAGACTAATTCTTTAGAGATTCATAGAAGAACTATTACAGACGTTGACTGGCAGAGTAGCCATATTTTGGCAACAAGTAGTGCGGATACAACTATTTAGATCTGAGATTTAAGAGAGCCCAATTGTCCTAATGGAATTCAAGGAACTAAAGGTTTAAGTGTTAATTGCGTTAAATGGAGCAGTAATGACGAAAATATAATAGCAGCTGCTTAGGGTAAAACGTTAGTTTTATATGATATAAGAAAAACTTTGAAATCACTTTCTCGTGCTAGAGAACATAGCGGAGTTATTACTTCAATTGATTTTTCTCCTTCTAACAAAATTCTTACATCTGGTGATGATGGTTACCTTAAGTTATGGAATGCATCTAACATGCTACAGAAGATTTCTGAAACTAAAATAGATAACGGCATTGTAAAATCCCTTTTTATACCTAATTCTGATTACCTAGTTTTTATTTGTAAAAACGATATGAAAGTGATAAGATGCTCATTTTCTTAAGATTAGCAAATTTAGTTTAGCAAAACATTTGAAGGACATACTGGAAATCCAATTGACATTTGCTTGAGGCATAAAATGGATTAGCATATAGAATTAGTAAGCATCAGCGATAACCAAGAAATTAGACTTTGGAACAATGATAAAGAATAGCAATCTAACTAGACACGAAAAGGAGAAAGTCCTAGAAGTGCTATTAAACCAAGTCCTTATGATAGTTCAACGGATCTTGAAAACTAATTTAACATCTTAGAGTAACTTTTTTACGGAAAAGTTTAGTTTGAGAAGGACTGCTAAGGAAGAAAATTGACAGCAATATTCCAAAACCAGAATATAAGCTACAGAATCCTTCTCTCTTTCCCTACAATGTATCCTTATAAAGAATCTGCCAAATTTACCACTATATCCCATAATTCTTTTTCAGAGATAGATTTGAACGAGATTCACAGCAAAGTTAACAATTTATTATAATAAGATAGAACATAATCAGTCAAATAAGTAATAGAGTTCATTTTAGAAAAAATTGAGAAAAAGATTTAAAGTGTTTTTTTACCAGATCCAGAACCACCATTTAGAATTGATGATCCTGATGATCCACCAAATCCGGATAATACCTCAAAGAAGAAATACACACCAGTTCCAAGAACAACGCTATTCTGCTGAAGTCCTCAAGGTACTTTATTATGAATAAATGCGGCAGAAAAGAATAAGCATTAAACCAGTGAATAGTTTGAATTAGAACTAGAAAATGAATTATAATTAGAATTTTTCTTTTCGGATTTTTACCAAAAGTAATGTTTCATTATAGAGAAAATGATTTTGAGACTATAAATAGTAGAAGCTACAATCCTGAAAAAACAAAAGTTGCTTTGCCAATGTATAAAATAATAAAGGTAAGATATAAATAGTAGACATATGATTTAAGTGAAGAGCAGTTGATTAATTTCAAATTAGCTTAGCTACTAAAAGTTTCTAGCTCTTTTATGAAATCTTGCAAAGTAAGGACTAACTTTAGAGCAACCAAAAGAATTGTTTCAAAGTGTCTCAATATCATACCTCAGCCATTTATCAAATTTTGAGTTATGCCTTACCGTTGCTAGGATATTCTTAAGACTGAAGTCAGCATCCTAGCAAAAAAATTATTGATAGAATTCAAAGCGAACTAATAGAAAAAAAAGATTTATAGAATTTAGCAGTTCTAAGTGCCTTCTTGTGCTAATTAGGTTTACCTTTATGCTAGGAAAATATCAAAAATAAAGAGTCAAAAGAAAACTCATAAAGTAGTAAGAAGTTTAAAAGCATATATCATTTGTGCGTTAAAACAGGCAAAAACTCTTAACCACAATAAAAGCTAATGCTAAGCGATAGTAACACCATAGTCTATTAAGATTTCATTAGTAGATTGTTTTGGATAAAGTAATATAGCGAAATTCTTTTCAGAATAGGACTTAATAATCAAGCAGTTTAACTTCTTTCAAGTTTAAACCAGAATTTAAATAAACTATAACCTTCTATATGTTAAGTATTGCTAAAATGCTTACCCAACTGTAATTTATACTATTCAGATTAATAAAATGCTTTATAAGAAAACGAAGGATACTTTGACTGTTCTTTATGCAACTAAACAGTTAAAGGAATTGTAATTTAGTGTAAAATCTGTAAACATGGAGGCCATTTTTAACATATTTACAATTGGTTTAGTACTTAGAATGAATGTCCAAACGGATGTGGTTGCAAATGTATACCTAACTTATGATTAACTTTTAATGATTTTTAATTTTAATTACGAAGATTAATAAAACTGATATAAGCATCATTATATCTAATCCCCACTCTATCAATCTCCTCTTAACTAATTCCTTTTGCTAAATAGAAAGTCTAGGATTATTCTCAAGCTTATAAATCATTAAGAGAAGAGGAATAAATTTTAGTTTTCTTATTTAGTTAAAGAATGTTCTCTTAATAATTTTGAATTGGTTAGCTTATGAAATGTCAAAATATAAATTCTAACTAGCTAAACTATGCTAAATATCATCTATTTATAGTAATACAAGCAGCCAGTTTCATTAAGTATATTCATTTCTCTCTTCCTTCATACATTAATACGAAAAAGGTTAAATATAAAGTATAAGAGAAAATGAAGTTACTTCAGTTATTAAAGGTTAGTAACATCTAGTTAAAGTTAGGAATTAAAGGTGAGATATTAGAACTAAATTATCAATTAACTATACTCTTGACAAGTAAAATCTAAAATTAATTTGGAAAGAAAAGGTTTAAATGTATTAACTGCTTATAATTAATTTAATTCAATTCTGGTATCAAACTTTCAATATAAAAAAGGCTTCTTATAGATTATTTCTAGTAGTATTTTCAATTAAAGTCTAGACGATGATTATTTGTATTATCTAGTATATAGAGTAGAATAAGAGAGAGATGTATAAATTGCTTGTAAACTCCTATTCTTCTAAACTACTAAATCACACTTTATCCTAAAACTCTATCTCATTACTTTTTACTATAGTGCTTTTAACTTAGATAATACTACAACCAGGCTTATTTATAATTGCATAATCTGGGGATTATAAAGTGATCAGAGATTTACAAAAGAAAATTGCTTGTTTTTAAGAAACTAAGGCCAGAAAAGAAAAATGCAATAGTGGAATTAAAAGTTGAATGCCTATATTACTGCATACTAAACTGAAAGATAAGCTATAAATAATATTTAAAACAATTAAATAGGTAAAAAATAAGCAAATCATAAAACCTTAACTTACAAAGTCTATTCTTTGGTATGAAGAACACTAGAAAGAAAATATCTAAGACTTGTTAATGATGTATTATAAGCTAGCTAAGTGTATTTAGTATTTAGCTTAGTAGTTATACTAACTAATTTATACATATTTGAATAAATCCATTACTGTGGATAGGACTTATAATCTTTTATTAACAACTATCTTAGAAGTGTAAGTTATTTTAATATGCTTATAATCCAAATTGCATTCAAATAGCCAAAATCTTATCTTTATTAAACTTATAGAATTAAAATTTCCTCTGTAGGATAAATACGAACAGCTATAGTAGAGATGGAAGCTTACAAAAAAGATTGTAAACTGAGGACATATTGTAGGGTAATTTGAAAGGCTAGATTATATAATTAAAGTTATCTAATTTATCAGGAAAATGTCAACGTTAAGTATTGAAATTAATTAATTGAAAAGCTAACTTTAGTAAATAATAAAGCAAATTATACTCACTTCTGATATACTTAATATCTCATCTTCCTCACTAAATATCACAAAACTATTCCTGCTTTGCAATCTTAGACTACATAAATAATAGAAAAGTTGAATAAAGGCTTGTATAGGGTAGTGATTGATAAAGAGAGTATTTTAACAATTAGAATAAAAGTAATATAAACAGTAGAAAAAGAATTGGATGAAATAAATAATTTAAGTAGCTTAATGTCTGAATTTGATCTTTATGTTGAAGATTTCAATAAGTTAAAGGCCTCTATTAAAAGATAGCTCCAAGGTATGAAAGGCCTCAACTGAGAACGTAAAGAAAGCATGATCAATGAAGTTACTCATAGTCTTAACGAGGCTGATAAGTGTCTGAGGAATATGGAGAAAGAAATAGGAAATATGGACCCATAATCGCGATAAATCAAGCAGAATAAGTTGAGGCAATTCAGAACTGAGCTTGATTAGCTGAAAACTGAATATTAGAAAGAACAGGTGGAGTAGAACTAGCAAAAACCAGTTAAGCAAACTGGAGGAAGGGATCAACTTATTTCTAATACGAATACTTTATCTAAGCAAGGAGATAAGCTTGAGAGTATTCACTAAATAGCTTTAGAAGCTGAAAGTTCTGGAGTGAATACTATGAATACTCTAAAACAGCAAAGAGAATAAATCTAAAGAATAGATTAAAAGGTAAGGATTTTTAATTCAGGTCACTGACACTTCTTAAAATGCCTAAAAAGCGAATGTCATGCTAAATCAAATGACACGAAGAGAAATGTGCATTAAAGCTGGACTTTGTTGTGCTATCTTTTGCTTGATTATTGCTAACATAGCAGCACTAGCTATTAAGGTTGGTGGAAAATGAACTTCTTTATTCATTATTCTTATAAGCAAACAATTTTTGCAATCTCTGGTATAAATTATTAATCTCCTTCATTCAATAAAAAAAGCATCAAATCTCTTCATAGCATTGCTAATATAAAAATATATCTTATAGTAATGATATATATAACACTCACACTCTTTTATAAAGTAAACAAAATTAAAAGGTGTAAAATGAATAAAGAATATAGATGGTACTAGGAGTATTTTGCTTTATTTAATTTGATAATAATTCCACGTTTTTAATTATATAATATAATTAAATTAATGCAAGAAAGAAAGTAGAATTAATAGTCTAGTGATCTTTAAAAAAAGCAATAAATCTAATTCGCTGAAAACAAAGTAGAGCCTTAATGGATATAAGACTCCTAAACTCAGGAATAATCAACTTCTACTGAATAAAAAGCTGAAGAAAAAACAGATGATTAAACTTAGTAGAAGCCAACATTTTTCGTAAGAAATAACAAAAAAAAGAATTCGATTCTCGCACAGATAGAAGGATATGAACTGCTATTAAAATAGAAATCTTTTAATCCAACTCCAATCAAAACTCATAGCAGATTATTAAAGTACATATTTTTTATTATTGATATTTCCTTCTTGCTAACCTCATCAGCTAATGCAATTTACAGAATATACCAGTTCATTTATAAATAATGTGATGAATCGAGTTCCATTAATCAAGATAGTAAATGAGATGGATGACTCCTTGTAGGACTTATATTCTCATGCTGATTCGCCTTTCTGATAAAATCTTGCATTTTGCTTTTTAGATGAAAATCGCATTTACTAATAAAACTTAAGCGTCATATATGGGAATTTTGCAAATGTATATTCTCATATTGCTATAGTTCACATCTATTACCAATCGTAATGATGGACTATGAAAAATGTCACTATAAAGATACTTTTTCATTCGACAACCTGGATTTGTTATACATTTGCATTTTGGTATTGATTGCTGCTTGGATGTTATTTGTGTTTGTAATGGTTATTTTGTACATTGTAGGAATGAACTAAAGTAATTTTGCGGATCAGGTAAAATATAAGGAAATAATGTTGATATATTTCAGAATACAAATGACCTTAATTACCTTATGGAGTCTACTAGTCCTCGCTTCTATTTTGTAAATTTTTTTCCAAAATGACGCTCCTGCTCTCATCTATACTGAAATTATTGCTTCTACGTATTATGCTCTACTTTGCATCATTTTTTATATTTACTATAAAAAGCATGGATCGAGTTATGTTGATTGAGTACTAACTTAAACATTAATTAGATTCATTACTTATCTTTAATATTTTCAATATATATCAATATTATTATCAATCATGCTGACATATCTTTATACCATCACCTTTAAAGTACGCTATTGTATCAGTTAAGCATACCAAATTATAGAAATAGAAGTCATATATTTCCTTTCTCTCATGGGTTTAATATATCACCCAAAATAAGCAATGATAAGCTTTATCGCCTATAATGAAGCATCAACAAGCACGTAGTTATGAAAAAGGAAACCTATATTTTGTAACTTCTTAATTACTTTAAATTTAGTAGTTTAAAGCAAGTTTATATTTGATTAAACTTAGCAAAATAGCAAAGCTATGATATTAAAGAATTGATTAATTGAAATAAGGATAGTATAAGTTGAATTGCTTGGTAGAATAAAATAAAGGCTGTTTATAATAATTAAGTTTAGTAAAAGTTAGATTTAAATATGCATAGAGCTCCTAAAGTTATGAATCGTTTTCTTGATTAGAAGTAAAAAGAGAAAGACTACGAAAGACATCGCATGAGAATGGTTAATATGAGGTCAGTTGTAGATGCTTCATGTCCCTCAACTCATAAACGAAGTTAATCAACAATTAGACATTCTAAACGTGAGGCGTTACAAGAGTAGAGATTCATTAACATAGAGAAAGAAAACAGACTTCTCTTGTAAAAAATGACTGAAATTATGATAAAAGAACCCACAAAATCCCTTCAAGGTAAACGAAAAAGCCTTAACAAGGATAAAAGAAAAAGAGATCTTGTAAGAATCACTTTAGAAAATCAAGCAATTCTTAATAGAATCGTTTCTTAGAAAGCTTAATATAGCAATGCAAAATGGGAAGAACAAAGAATAAAGGAAGAAAATCTTTTACATGGTCTTTGCTAGTACCCATATTAGCTAGGTAACACTAAAACCACCCATTAGCGCTCTTCTTATAAGTATATAAAGCCTTTGACTACAAGAAATGCAATATATCCAGGACCTTAGAACAAAACATTTGATTAGTTAGAGCCTGATAGAATAATAGTCTATAAAAAGACAAAGTAACTTTAAAATAATGAGTATTACCTAGTTGAAATAAGTAAATCGGAAACAACTATGCACTTTGTAGTTCATGATGTATAGAGGGGTAATTCTTATGTGCTAGAAGTACCAATAAAACAAGCTGTCAGACTGCTAAATGATTTTGATCAATAATATGACGTTTTAGCTTCAAGACTTAAACTAGTAAATGGGCATCTTATTTTGATAGATAAAGATAAAGAAAAGCAAAAAGTATTCAGAACAACAGACTTTTAAAAGACCAAGAATTATTAATTAAGCAAAGATAAGTAAAAGTAAAATGAATAAGAACCTTAATCTACTACCTAAGAAGCGAAGACAAATAGTAATGGACTGAAATAATAAAATGAAGAGAACTAAGTTGATTATAAAAAGATTGACCAGTAATAAAGCTTGAAAGATAAGAATAAAAGTTAGTAAAAGGAAAGATTTAAGCAAAATGTCTTGGAATTTAACTCTGAGTCAAAGCAAGAAGGCTAAAAAGAAAGAAATATGAATAAAATAGAAGGATCAAATAAGGTTTAAGAAAATAAGATGAAACAAGAGAAAAAAAATGTATAGTAAAATAGTAATGAAAAAGATGCAGAGTAAAAAAATTAAAGAAATGGTTAGCTAGACACTGAAAATCAGCAAAGTGAGGAAAAATTAAATAATATAAAATAAAATGAAATGATATAAGATAAGGCAAAAGAAGAGTAGAAAAGTACAAATCTAATAATAATGGATGATAATGATGTTAGTAAATGTGTAATTAGATTGTGTAAAATGAATGATATTCAATATTCAGTACATTAAAGTCCTAATTTCGGAATTTAATTCAAAACCTTCCAACTTGATTAATGTGAAGCAGCACTTATCTATATTTCTTCAGTTCTTAACATAAAAAGTCATTTTTATCCGACTGATATTAAAATAAGAGCAGAAATTGACCAATTTTTTTCATGAAGCAATTCTCTAAAATAAAACCTAGAAAATAAAGAAAAACTGAGTGTATTCTTAAAATAACTAGATGATAGACTCAAGATAAATTCACTGTTCATAACAAGTCAAAATAGTTCAACAATAAGTGATATTTACGCGTTCTATCTAGTAGAAAAGATAGGAGACATTTCTTCATATGAAAACATTGAAAAGTGGTTCGGTTCTATGAGAAGCGAATTTATGTAAAAATGATTAAATTAAATTGAGTTTATATATAACAGCTTATAAAATCATTTCACTTGATCTCACTGTAAATAAAATCAGGTTTTCGTCTAATTTATTAAAATCCTTCATACTCTAACATTATATTTGGTGCTAATATTATTTTTTAGTTCAAGGCTAATATAATATATTTGAAAGTATTTAGAAATTCTATTTGTTGATTCATATCATATTCATTATATATGCTCTATTAAATCTACTTCTTACAAAATTTTAGAAGTGAAATTTAAGAGGCTAGAGCAATAATACGTAACTTTTAAATTTTTATATTTTACTCTTTTTAGATGTAAGAAATGACAAGTGAAAGGAAAAGGAAGGTTTAAATGCAAAAGATAGAAAGAGTTGATAGTACTTAAGTTCTAGAAAGGAAATATAACAATTATTAATTTGATATCAAAATATGGAAGAAGCATTTTAATGCTATTTTTGTAAAAACCGATATGATCAAGATGTACATGCCCCTATGACGCTTAATTGTGGACATTCCTTTTGTAATTCTTGCATTTTTAGCAAAAAGTTTCAAGATACAAACTTAAGGTGTCCGATGTGTAGTAAAAATGACAGTTAGACTTATAGTTAAATGAGTAAAAATTTCAGTCTAATGCAAATTCTTCAAAACTTTAGCATTAATTCTTAGAATGGAGTGATTAATTAAAATTTAGAAACTTCAGAGTAGAATCCTTAGTAATAAAATTAATAAATTGATAGCAATCAGAATTAGTAAGGCTTTATTGATATAGACTTTAATAAAATGAATAGAATGCTTAATAGTAGGAAGATAATGAAGAAATATTGTTCGAGGAAGAAAAGTTTGAGCGTCCAATTCCTCCTCAAACTATTTAAGCGTAATAACATCCTGTTTTTGACAACTAGGATCTATCCCCTCGATCATAATAATTAATTACAGATGGTCATACAATGGAAGAAGTTTTACTATTCAAATAATAATTGGAAGACTCTAGCAGAGTAAAGGAACTAAAAAGACAAGAAGAATCTTAATAATAACATAGTTGATTGAGTCCTTAATCATTTTTTGGATAAAACTATGTAACTCCTAAATTTGGGATAACAGATAACCATTAAAAAGGTAATTTATAAAATAATTAATCATTTGGTACTTAGGCTGTAGTAATCGAACTTCCTGAAGGATCTAGAAAATAAAATGTGAAAGACATGCATGGTTGTTGTTGCCTTATACAGTGATCTCTATCTTTATTTAATGTAATAATGGTACTCAAAACCTTCTATCTTTAAATATTTTAAATTTCCAACAAAGCATGTTTTTTTCTTAAAATAAATACATTTCTAAGCCCTTTTAACTTACTATTACTATTCAAGAAATTAAATCATCATAGGTAAATTTAGAATATATTATAAATAGAAAGAGAAATAAAGACATTATTATCTTATAAAGGTACTTTTATTTAGGTAAGCTATCTACCTTCTTTCTTATTTCAATATAATTATAAAAAGAAGATTGAGCTTAATAATTAAGCTCCTTCTCATTCAAATAGCTTATAATAGTCCTTAGATCTATTTTTCCTTTTTAAGTTATTTTAAATCTAATTTATTACTTTTTATCTATATTTCTTAGACTAATACACTGCTTCAGATATTTAGAAATTTAGTCTTTTATTAGATAATTATAATTAGCCTAATATTTAATAGTATCTATTTGTATATAACGAAGAAGGAAAGAAGTAGCTTATCATTTATTTAATTCAAAGCATTGAAAAATGACATTTTAGTAAGAACCATCACTTGCCCTACTACTAATAGTTTTGAAATACTACTTGTGAGATTTAAGCAACAATGATACAACCATTAACTATAAAATTAGAATAGTAAAGAGTATTATTAGCTATTTATCAATATACTATTATTAGCTTATAGAAGATAATTCACTTAATTTACTAAAATACTATTACTGAGAAAGATATAAAGCGCTTGCAAAATATCATCATATTTTAGATTTATAACATCGTATGAAAACATTATCAGTCTAGATTTATTTTGTTAGATCTAGTAAGAATTTTTTCATCCTAGTTTAATCGAAATGTCTTAATAGAGTTGAAACTTAAAGTGTAATAAATATAGAATAAAGTACTAATGCTTACTTAATAAATAAATACTTTTAGTTATCAATTAAACAAGCAATATTTATAAGAATGAATGTTGGAGAGTTTTATTTAATTTAACTTTAAAGGTATGTCTATCAATTTAAAATTCTAAAGCAATCGAAGCTTCAACCTGCTTGACTCATTAGTAAATAGATATACAATATTTAACTAAAAAATAAATTTGATTCTTAATATTAACTAGCATTAGTTCAATATGCACTGCTATATTGAAAATTAAAATTAGCAAACTCCTTTCTAAATTTGAAGTTCTAGCAAGTTGGTATTTTGCATGTATTTATTAAAATAGTAAAAAATATCTAAATAGAAAGTATAATAAAGCTATAACTAATATTTAAATAAACTATTCTGTATACATAATGAGATTTAATCTTACCATGCTTATATATAGTCTAGCTAGATAATAAAGCAGCATAGCTTTATACAGTTAAGTTAAAAATATAAATGAACTAGTTTACTAGCTTTAAAATCAACTTAATGCCTTTTCTGCTTTAATTACCTTTTAAACACTCTACTAATTTCTGATGTATATATTAACCATTTTATAGTTTCAACTTAGATTTTATATATTTGTTCAGTTCATTGCAAAGTAAAAATTTTACCTGATACAATTTGAAAAAAAGATAAATAGATATAACATAAGAGTTTAAGATAATGAAACTAATAGAAATGATATAATATTAAGAGTAATCTAAAAGCTTAAGTACTAAGTATCTAATTATTCATATTATAATATTTCCTAATAACTTGGTTTAATTAGATAGTATGTCAGGTTCATATTCTTAGTGCCTTTATATACCTGCTGTATGATATATGATTTAAGAAAATATATAAAATAGGCTAGACAAACTAAACTAATTATCGTATTTAACTTCAATCTAGATAAGTCGTAACCATATTATAATTCACCTCATATGATCAAAAATAAAATCAATCTTTTACCTTATTGAAATATAAATTTTTGTGGCTAGGTTATTGGTTGCAAAGCTAGAAATCTATTTAGAAGGTTATAATTTGAAATTTTAGCGAGATAAAGATAAAGAATTGATTAGAACCTAGACAAGAAGTTACATAATTCTCAGTTCATAATTTAGAATCTTCTGTAAGTAATTTCTTGTCTGACCTACTAATTTTACTTAAAGACTACAAAATTTTTATTTTCTCACAGTAAAATCGATTTAGAAACTTAATTTGAATAATATTAATCATGCAAGCATACTTATTATAGAAACAGTAAGCTACACAAATTGCTTAGGATTTATGCTTTAAAGAAATACTCAATAACTATAATCTTAGCAAGCTTAAAATATTAAATTTGCAGATAAATAAGTAAATTGAATTATTATCTCATTAAGCATAAATTTAATTTTATAACTAGAAGCAAAAGATTGTCTATATGATATTATTGCACTCTTTTTAAATAAAACAACTTTGCTATTTTATAAAAACAAGTAATTTTAGTTATAAATGGGAAGAAAAAGGTTTTATTATTAAATATTCTGGTTATTTAACCATCTTAATGAATAGGTATGATTTAAGAGGTTATAGAAGCTTTATTTATTAGGAATTTAGAGAATGGCATTGATATTTTTATTCTGTATCTAATATTATCAATAATTGATATTTGAGTTTAGTTTGTAAGCATTCTTAATTACATAATTTGTTAAAGAATATTTAGATAAGAAGAACTTCTTCATATGAGAGCAGCAAGGAAGTTAATCCTTTTAACCTATCATTTGTTTTATTTTGCTTCAATATGTTAATAAAATCTATCGTCTAAAAGTATTTCATTTTTTTTAAGTTCAATATTAAGGTTTCTATCAGTAATTTAAATATAAAATCCATCTAAACCATTAATTTATCAGAATATCCTTTAAATTTTCTTATTGTATGTAACTCTTTTTAAGAGTTGGATATACAATAAACTTCCTAGATTTTATTACTCTTTTATCAACAAATGTCTTATAGGTAACGAATCCTATTTAATGATTCTATAGATTCAAATATAAATGGGAAATAAAATTGTATTTTGATCTTATGCTGATTAAGTCAGAAGTAGAGCTATTAAATTGTAGATAGTTTAATGAAGGTTAAAGAAATAAAGATTTACTGAAGATTAGTAATCAAAGAAATAGTTTGATTATCTTTAAATACTTAATCAAATATCTCAAATAAAAACACTTCATTCTTACACAAATTCTCTTACTCAGCTTTAAACATTACTAGCAAAGAAGCAATTCAATCTTTCAGCAAGAGAGAGAAACGAATTTATAACAGCTTGAAAAATACTGGGTTTATCATATTAAGATTCTATGATGTGTCTATTTATAATTAAATAAGATTCATTAATATAATCGTTAAAAAATGCAAGCTAAATTTAAATGGATACAAATGTAATAGAAAGAGATTAATGCTTAGCCTGATCTTTTAAAAATAAAGCAAAGTTATGGAAATCTGACTGACATTATACTTAATGAGAATATCCTTAATTTAATAGCTTCTTTTCTCTTTACATTATGCTAGCCTTTTCTATTTTAGTTTTGATATAAAAACTTTACTTTCTTTAAATTTAAATGCTCGTAGCATCGTATTTCAGTAATTAAAATGGAGTATAGAAGAATGGGATTATAGCAGAGATTAGATCAAGAAAGCGTTAAATTTCTTTAGATATCCAAGGTTCTAATGAATGCTAATACTAATGATAAAAGTTAGTAGTTCTTGCAGTAGAATCCTGATAAATAATAGAGTATGCCTGATGGCTAGTTTCAAAGGAGAAAATTATAGGATTTAAAGTTAACAATTAATGCATCTAAGATATAATAAGCTAGAAAAAATCTGACAAAATATGCAGAATAGGATGATACCGAATTATAAATCAAATCACATTCTGCGTTAATAAAACAAGAAGAAGAATATAGCTCTTTATGCATTAGTCCTTATCTTCCTAAACGGTAAATCATTGGTAATGTACGGAACCCTTTGCAAAAGTCTGAAGCAATATAGAATAAAAATATCTCAACTTAGCAAAGTTAAAACTACCATAAGCATTAGTCCTTTCTTATTCTATCTTAGTCTAATTTAGAAAAAAAGAAGAAGATTATTTAAAAAGCCAAATGTAATAGTCTACTACTTTAACTTTAACCAACTCAAAGTCTATTGAACATGAAAGAAGAGCAGTAAGACTAAGAATTCTAAAGCCTAGATGCAGAGAAATAAAGTATACTAAAAATATTATGTTCAAAGGAAAAAAATAACAAATAAAAAACTTCCAATACTCTAAATAAATCCTTCAGATTAAAAAATAAACATCTCTAAATTCCGAGAACTAATCAAAACTAAACTACTATAGAGTCAGAAGTTAGTGAAACGGTTAATCAGAAAAATGAATATTCGAATGAGAATCCACGAAATCAAAATAAAAGCTTTTCAGAAATTCAATGAAATTCATCGATTAAAAATTAGCTTAACAATGAGTTTAATTCTTCTCATACAACGACCAATTTAAATAAGATTCGAAAGAATTAAATGAGGTCAATTAATCTGTAAAAAATATAAAAATAAACCAAAATACTGGATTTAACATTATAAAACAATTAGCATTAAAAAGAAATTAAGTTTAATAAATAAAAAGAGCGAAAATAGACTAACTTTCATTAAAGTGAGTTTAAAAGAAAATAATAGGCTTAAAGTTTTACTAATCACGGTGAAAACTCACATGAGCAAAATTAAGACCAGTTAAAGGAGAAAGAAGATGATTATGAAATTTCTCCTACAAAATAAGAAAATAGAGGACATTATATTAAAAGAAAATTCAAGAAGAACTCCATAAACCTAAGTAACATACCTGCGATTTAAAGAGAAGTATTACTTACACCTATTTTCGCTACTTAGCAAAGTAATAGTTCAAACTTTGACGAATTTCAAATTACGTAATAAAGCTTGGCATGTATGACGCAATCAACTGACTTAGTAAGCTCATATTTAACCTAGGATAGTTTTACAAAACAATCTCAAGAATTTCAAAGAAGTTCTTAAACTTATGGCTACCTAGAGTCTTTAGCTGACTAGTAGTAATAGAACGTGAATAAATCAGTTGAATAAAAGGAGAAATAGTAATTAAAAAGAAGATTTGAATTGCATGATGTTTTAATACATAAGGTTGAGATATTAAGCTTAAATAAGAAACTATAGGATGTTATTATCTTATGTAATGGAAGTTAAGCATAAATTGCAAAAGCTTATTAAATAGCTTCTAAATAAATCCTGAAATGGATTAATAAATGTGCCAAGTATCAAATAAACGAGATATTATTCTCAGAAATTTTGAACTTTAAACTACTTATAAAAAATAAAGTTTAACCTCAGTAAAACGAGAAAGTTATATCATTAGACTAATAAACTAAGTTATAGCAATAGCAATATACCTTTTTATGCAGAACTATGGATTATTTCATCAAAGATTTAAGAAAAGGAATTAAAAAAATTCCTTTAGAGAGTTTGTATTTCATTTAGAATGTTTTACTGAAAGGAAATATGCAAGTTAATTGTAACTTTATAACTCAATACGAAAAATGCAGAATATAAAGCTAGCCATTTTAGCCACTGAATAAGTAATAATTTCTAATTGTTTAGACAATAATAAAGCATGCTTATAATATTCTTTATTATAACCAAACAATTCGTATAGAATGTTTGCTTGAAACCTTCTGCTAATTTAATAAGTAAAGAAAACGCTAATCTTAAAAATTTAATGGTTTTTGGAAGTGCTATTTAATATATTGTTCTATTCTGCTTTCTATTCGTTGGAAGGAAGAATAGTGAATAAAAGATAATTTTAAATGATTTTCTCTAAGAAAATTACATTCAAAACTTCACTGTAAGTTCATCACTCTTTAGAACAACAACGATGAAGTTTCTTAAGACTTATATTCTCCTAGTCAATTTTATCTTTTCACTCATAACCGCGAAGAATTTGAGAGTCTCATGAAGCAAACTGAAAAGCTATCAATTAAAATAATAAAGCTAAGCGAAAGTATCCAGCTTGATTAATTTAGCATTCAAGATGTAGAAAGTTTACATGTTAGTTAAAAAGATCTCTAATGCAACTAAAAACTTATCTCTTATACTAATCTTGTTAATATCAAAACACCTCATTCTCTAAATATTATCTATTTTACTATTTTAGATCTTAACCTCATAGTTTAATAGTCGCTTTACTAATCTATTTGTTCCTGAATATATAATTCTTCATTCTATATTAAATAACTCTAAAAACCTTTAAAATTTTCCTTTATTTGGATGTATTTTTACTATAATTTCAAAAATATAAAAGTTCATAAATGTTTAAAATACAATACATTATGAGCCTTATAATAATCTTTTATTCCTTAGTTTAACCGAATATACTAATTAGGACAAGCAAACATTTTAACTATCATTCACCTTTAATTGGTGATATATACCAGACATTTATTCACAAATAAATGTAATATATATCTGATATTTTGCTTCTAAATAATAACTATATTATATTCAATTACGCTTATTGATATTTATATAATGAATAAGTAGCAAAAAATGTTGTCTATTCAAATTTGATGGACTAAAGTGCTAATATAGGTAATTACCTTGCATATATAAATTATACTATTAATATTTGAACCAAATGGTTAGATTTAACTTCTTATTACCTATCTAAACTTCTATAAAGGACTTTTTGCTATTAGATCCTTTTGATTTTTGACTCTTTATAATAATAATTTTTACATTTTAAGTTGGTTTGAATTTTTATTCACTTTGAGAGATAAGGAGATTACATGACTTTAATATAGCAAAGATAGTATTCCAAATATTAGCCTAGGACTAAAGGAGAAAATCTTATATAAGTAACTTTAATCTATCATGTTCTAAAATTTTAATAAAGATAGAAATCAGAAGTTAATATAGTTACTAATTTCCCAGTTAAATATCAGTAATTTCTTACTAATTTATTACTATAGAGGTAGTTTAAGAGATATAAGATATAGCAATATATTATTAGGAGCTTTAATATATTTTACTTTCCTTCTTCTAACCTTTTACTGAGTACTTTAATTAAAAGATGCATACTTCCATTCATTTTAAGATAGCTTTCTTAGCCATTTTCTTTGTTCTTTATTTAAAATTCTTAAAAGCACAATTTCTTAAGATACTATCCTGATAGTAATTTAAGGAATGAGATAATAATTTGCTCTTCTAAAGCTAATTTAAAATTTAAATTTACATCAATATTTAGTTATAACAATAAATGCCAATGAGATTACTCATAAATATAGTGTCTCTTAAATTGTTTAATTAGGTATTTTTTCTATCTAGGTACATGGAATTAAGCAAGCTCTTAATTTAATTATTTTCCCTTTCTTGTAGTTTATTTAAAGTGTTTAATGTTTAATTTCATTGAGAAGAAAAATAATTCCTTTATAGCTGGCCTTTTCATATATTTACTTGAGATTATTTAGGCTATTAAGGATAAAAATTGTAAATTAAGAGTTAAGGAATGGAGATAAGAAGCTTAATGGGTTTAAAGACTTAGCATATAATTAAAATAACTTCATAAAATTAATGATCATTGTCTCTTTGCAGCCTCTCCTAGCTTCTTTAGTTCGTTTAGAATTTTTTTAATTTCATTACAAAGCTCATTGCTAATGGCGCTACAAATGAAAAAATCTTACTTTATGACATTTTCGCTAATTGACTTTATCTGAGTATTTTAGAAATGCTAGCTATAAGATTAGTTGGATTAGTGTAAGTTCGAAATTTCCATTTGAATAGGCTGCAAGTTATCATTTGTCTTCTAGTAAGCTTTATAATTAAACTCTATAAATTCCTTCTATCTAAATGTAGTCATAATTAGGAGCAAGGGCTCTTATCCTATGAAGAACTGCTAATTACTCTACTGAAATTTCTAAAAATTGTTATAGATTCAAAGATCCTTGAAACTGGGAAACGCTGGCATCATTTGTTTGGCAATAATCAATCCAATAATTTTAAACTCCTTACCACATTGCTAAAGCAAAGCTTCGTCAAATTATAAGCTGTTTAAGCAAAACGAACTTTATATGGAAATATGGATGTTCTCCTAAAAATTTTATCCTTAATCTTGCATTTGCTGCTCTATATGCTCGTAAACTGAACCTAGCAGCACACCGTAGAAATTCTGCTGAGAAGTCGATAATTTAGCAAAAATTCTGCTAATTACAGGGCCTTTTATATATATCTTGTTTTCCATTTTTTTTAGAAAGTCTTTAGATTTGAAATAGAATCTTTCCTTTATTTAATTTTTTGAAAATCATTAAATAATCTTATTAGCCAACTCACTATTACGTTATATCATCAAAGTCTCTTTTCTCATTCTACATTTATATGAAAATTAATAATCTAGCTATCTAAGCCTCTGCTAATCTATTTTCTCTACATATTTCCATCAAGCTTATAAACCATTCTTCCACATTTCAAATGTTAGTTCTTCTCCACAAAGCATATAAACGAAAAAGGAGTATGAGAAGGTAAAAGTAGATGGTATTATAGTGATATTTAATGAGGAAAATATTGAAATATGCAACAGAATTACTGCATGGATAAATTACTCTACCCAATAATTATTTAAGGCTATGGAGATACTACCTGGTTTAAGAGACTATAGTAATATATTTCTACTTTAAAGTTATATCTACCTTTTAAGTTTTTAGCTAAGATATAAGAAAGTGCTTATAATTTAGATGGAGGTGTTAATATAAGGAAGGTTTTTGTAAACTCTAGAATTGAAAGCAAATAAGGTATATATTTTTATTAGTGTTTAGCCTTTATCTATTTATCATAGTTAACAGTAACAATTCCTAATTTTTATAAAATGGAGACAGAAAATTATTGCGCTAAGGAAGGAGAGTCCTTTATTTCAATTGCTGCACAGTTTGAAATGAAGTAAGTTACTAAATATAGTCCTTACAGCTTTTTGAAGCTTAATGGCTTATCTGAATCTTCTTTAATCTTTCCTGGAATGATTTTTAAAGTTAAAAAGGTTTCAGAAGTGAAATAAGAGGAAACTAAATTAAATATTGTAGCTGATATTCAAGATTTTACTGCACCAAAAAGTACCTTTCTTCGAGGTAATTTAGCTAATACAGAAAGCGTTTATTATTGTACTGGTTAAGGAGATATTTTAGGAACAATTACTGTTACTTAAGCAGTCGCAATGTTCGATCCTAACTTATTATTCTATGAATCAAAGCAATAAGATATTTCCAAGTATTAACTATGTATAGATTTATGTGACTTAGTAAACGTAAATGTACTAGAAAGGAAGTCTTAAAAAGAGTAACAGTCTAAAATGGAGAGTAGTGAAAGCAATTAAGAATAAAATAAGTTGGCATAAGAATAGCCAACTGAAGAAAAACAAATTATTATATAACTATTGCTAAGTAACACACAAGCTGGTAGATCTAAAAGACCATCCAGCGAACCTGTTGCATCAGTTTTTTTCAGAATAGCAGAGAAAAAAGCGTCATTAAGTCCTAGGTCGTTTGAAGAAGTTAGATAATCAGCTGATTCGCTTGAAGAAATAATGAAAAAAGCTATTGAGTGAGGAAGAAAAAATCCTACAACAAATTAGTCTCTAAGCAATGTTCCTTTTTATGAAGTTTTTTAAACTTATACTCCTTTGCTTCCTAAACCTAATTTAATTTATGAAGAGCCTCATACACCTACAGCTCTAAAAGCAATGGAAAATAGTAAATGGAGTAGCAGTTCATGGAGTGCACCTATGGTGGCTAAGAAAATTGAGTTAAGGCCTCCTTAAACAAGAAGAAAAACAAAAGAGCCTTCACCTGCTCAATTAATTACTTTTGATTTCAGCACTTAAATATAAGGTTCATCTAAGATATGCAGCTAATACCAAATTGATCTAATCACAAATTAACTACCAAGAATTTACCGATTTAGGAAATGAAACTTAGCGTATTCGCCTTAAATTCATGGATATAGTATGAAGAGCTTTTATAGAAAAATTAACTTCAAAGGATAAGCTTGTATGCTCATTTTAGACACAAAAGGAACTGTTTTTGGTGGTTTTGTTTCCTAGACTTGAACTAAGGATTAAAAATTGTTTTATGGTACTGGTGACACTCTTGTTTTTAATTTTACAGAAAACAATATAAAAGCCTTCTATGTCGGTGAAGCTAACGACTACTATATGGCGTCAGATGATAACTCAATTACAATTGGCGGAGGAGGAAGTGCTGCAATTTATATATTTAATAATTTTACATAGGGAACCTCAGGTCCATGTGGTACATTTGGAAATCCCTGTCTTTCAAGTGAAAAGGACTTTTTCATCAAGATGATAGAGGTAAGTTCTTTTACTTAGTTCTGGCAAATCTCTTGAGGTCTTTTGTTAGCTTATTATATTTTTACAATTATAATAATTAATTAAATATGATATTAAAAGTTAATCCTAACATAGCACTTCAATATTCCTCTTTTCTTGTATCTGTATACTAGATTAGTATGTTTTTTGATTAAAATCCCATTTTTATGAATGGTAGATTGAATATATTAATCAAGCATAATATCTTCTTACATTTACGCTATAGTATTATGCTTATACAAAGTAGATACATTATACCATAATACTATCTTATATATCTAGTCTCTAATACTTTTACCTTTAAATATTTTAGTCCTTTTGACTATGAAACTATTTAAATTTCGATACTAATCAATCTGAAGAGTATAGACTTAGAATAAAAAAGAGGAAGGAGTATCTTAATTTGAATTCAAGTTGAAAGGAAAGATTGAACTTGAATATCGAAGGTAGAATGGCAATTAAATGGTTAGATATGCTTAGCTTAATAAAGCGATAAATTCTTAGATTTGAATTAAAATAAGAAAATTCATATAATGAAAGAACTCTATAAAGCTCTGAAAATTATAAAAGATAAAATCAATGGATCTTACAGGCAACAGACTTTGCTACCCTAATGCTATTAAAAAGAAAGTTGTAGGAGATTGGAATTGCCCTTGGTGCAAGAATCTTAATTTTTCTTTCAGATCTTCGTGTAATAGATGTAATTGACTAAAGGAATACTAATAAAATTAGTTTTAAGAAGTACTAACGAATTCTTTCGAATCTGCAGTTTTTATAAAGCTTCCTATTTATCCTAATGATGAATAAATTACATATGAAGAGTCAGATAAATATGCTGATAAGAGTAAACTTCCAAATATTTAGTCACTTTTAGATGACTATGAAGAATACATATTGTAAAAGGAACTTAAAGAGAAAAACGAGAACCTTTAGAATATCTGCAAACATTAGTAATCAATTTAGAATTCAAAATAGCACAATCAAAAGCCATGCAAAACTTTACATCTGTCTGATTTCTAAAGAAGAGTCCTCTAAGCGTACAATTACCAAGAAATGACATAACCTATGAGAAAAACAGCTCAAAGAGAAGGTGATTGGATTTGCAACTCATGCTATAATTTAAATTTCTCTTTTCGCAAAGAATGTAACAGATGTGGTTTGAGCAAGAATGAGTTTTATAGTTTATATGAAAGGGTTCAGTGTTTTTAAAGTGATGACTAAATTATTTAATTATTATCTGAATATAACTTGGCTTTTTTAAGTACATCCTTATAAAACAGCTCAATAGAAAAATATCTTATAATACTTTTAATTTTTTGGAAATTATTAATTTATAGTAAGTAATAGGTTCAAATGGTTCAGTGTGCTATAAGCTTAGCACAGAATATAAACTTCCATGCTTTGTAGAAAATGCAGTCTGGAATTAAGTATAAATCAGTTAGGATGAATTCTTAAAAGATGTGTTCAAGGTGTCCTGCTGTTTGACTTTTTCCAATTCTTTGCATTGCCTGTTTAGCGAAAGATTCAGCTGAGACTCCGATGAAGTTAGCAAAATATCCTACGTTCTCGTCATTTTTAAAAATCTCAGTCCTAGTGGTACTTGGTCTTACAATTCCTACATGAATCTTTAAATCTTTTTTATCCTTACATTCTCCTCTTAATCCTAAAGTTAAGGAATCAACACTCTTTTTAGAAGGGCCATAGATTTAAATTAATGGAGTTGGTCTTAAGCCAACCTAACTAGAGATTTGTATTATAGAGTATTCATTATTGGGAGTGAATTATTTCATAAAGTTGAAATTAATGAAAACTGAAGGACAGATATTGCAGTACAAATATTCAAGCAATTCTTCATTTTTAGATTCATGGAAAAACTTTACTTGCTTCCACACTCCTACGTTATTAATAATTGTAGTTACCGAAAATTAATTAAGCTAGTCGAACAAATCTTGGTAAAATTATGTAAGGCTTATTTTTTTAGTCAAAGGAACAGCGAAATCACAAACGACATGATTGCTCTAAGCTTTAAATTTTTCTTCTAATTGTTTGGTCTAATTTTTAAGCTTATTTTGATCCCTTGATATTAATAGCAGATTATGAAATTGTTTAGCAAACTCTTGAGAAAGATAAAAACCTATTCCACTTGTAGAACCAGTAATTGCCACATGACCATTCTTTGAAAACTTATGTGACCTACAGATAACTTTTCTCAACAAGATAGAGAATTTATAGGAAAGCCGCATGATACCTATTCACCAACATATAGCATATATTTGATGATAAGCTACCATTTTATAAAGTTAACTAATTGAAAGATATATTTAATAAGATGCTTCTTTCTTCTTATTTTTACGATTCTAACTCATTTCTTTATGTGATCTGTTGATGATCAAACTATCTATAGATATGTCACTAATAATAATTTGAAACTAATTAAGATATTATTTACCTTACTTATACTTATTGCATATCCTCTATTTTTTAATTTAAATTTCACTATCTAAACTTTGATCTCAACTTTAAATTTAGATACTTAAATTACTATAAAGCAACTAAGGAAATTCTAGGTATGCATTCTATAAAATATTATAATTAAACTACGAATTTAAAGATCTTGCTATAAAGTAGTGAAGCAGATATTGATTCTATAGCAATAAATATTTCATTTATATTGCTAATTAAATGAAGCCTTAGAAGAAAGTATCTATATGCATTCTTAAGTTAAAGTTCTTTCAGTTTATAGATGTATAATTTATAAAGTTACTTCTTATTTATAGCTAAAATATATGTAATTACTACTCAAAATTTCCTTTATTTTTATAAGGATAAAGTAATTATTTATTTATTTATTTAGCTTTTTATAAATAAAAGCATTTCATTATAAAATTAAGAATTAGTATCTTAAATTACTCATAATGTAACCGTCTAAAATTTGAGCAAGCTAATTCATGTCAAAAAGTTATAATATAATTCTAATCTTAAAGAAACTAGAATAGCGATTAGGTAATCGTTAGAAAAATAATAAGGCAACATAGTTTATATGAATTGATATTTAATAGTTTAAGCATTAGATATGAATTTATTTTTATTTAGCACAGTATTATTATGTTAGCATGTGTTAAGCATTTCATGAATTCTTGATTAATAATTTAATTACAATTGACTTATCCTATCAATTTATATATTTCAATTGTTACTTTTAAGTCTAATTTACTTAATTAGTTCATATTGCTCTATTAATTATTCCCTTCCTTTATCGTTATAAATTCTTTATTGCTTCTCCAATCAGCTTCCCTTTATCTATTATAATTGATTAATTGACTGTCTCTTTAATAAGTTTTATTGATAAGAAAAGAAAATCCTAGTGGAGAAAATGCTTATTTTGCATAATGATAAGGAATTTAATATGAAAATCTATTGTCCATTTTAAATAGCATTAAGGATTAAATGCTAGGTACGAAGAACCAAGTTGAAGCATTTAAGATTTAATTTCAATGTAATGAAGACTGTTGCTTCAATTAAATTGCAGTAGTTCTACTTTCACTAGTTTATAAAATAAGAGTTTAAATTCCAGAAAAATAATCAAAGTATAAAAATTAAATTAAGGTAGCTTTATGGATAAATTATTCAATAGTCACTAATAAAAATTCAGTCTTCCAATAAAGATATAAAGAACCAAAGAGTTAAATTGAATTATAAAGCATCTTCATAAACTATTTGAAACTAATAAGTTAAAGCTAGATTTATATACTCCAAAAGTAATAAAATAAACACATTCAATTTAAATTAATGGAGATTTTAAGTTATTGTAGACGATTAAAATGTGACAAGACAGTGGAATCTTCTTAATCTTATATGAATCTTTTTAATTTGTATAACTAAATTATAGATCTATAAATATAAAATACTTTAGTTAAAAAGCATTTTTCATAATTACAAAATTAATATATAGTTTCCAGAATACTTTAAATTAAAATAAGCTTAAAGATATCACTTAAAGTGTTAAAGTATGAGATGTGCTTTTTAAATTACTAATAATCATTATTACCATAAAAATGTATCTTTGGAATAAGAAATATGGAATAATAGGTCCGTCTTTCAAAAAACTAAATAAGGAAAACAAGAAAGCAAACGAAGAAAGAAGAAATAAAAAAATAAAAAAATAAAGACAATAATAAGAATCTGGCTCTTCACCTGAAGGAAAAATAATGATAGGTCAAACTGAGTCAGTTAATCCACAAACTTAGAGTAACGACTTTCTTCATGAGTAAATTGAAAAAATTAAAGCAATTATCACTAAATAAGATGAAATGATATTCAATTACGGAGATCGAATTCGAGAACTTATGGATTGCATCGAAGATTAAAACAACGAATTAAAAATATTGTGAAGCTAGCTAATAAAAAGTAGTTTAGTTACAGAATAGTAATTATGGGAAATGTCATAATCAAATTTTAAATAATCTCAATGCATGATTATAGAAGAAACTCCAACCCAATTTTAGAATACAGAATAAAATAAGCCTAGTTAAGAATAGGCAAGCACGGATTAAACTAAAAGAATTGAGCAACTGGAAAATAAAATATTTAAAAAGAAGAACACTGAAAAATCAAATAAAAAATTGTTGGTATTGCTACTCACAGAATCACTTACTAAGACACTGCAAAGAATGAAAGAATTTACAGATAAGAGAAGAGCAGAAAACATGAAGAGCTTTAAATAAATTATGGATTACTGAAAATGGAGTTTACAGACAAAAACTTTAATACGCAACAAAGAAAATTAGCAGTGGTAACCGGAAGGTTACAAAAAAGGTCGGAAGACTTACCACATAAAAAAATTGGTCTGCAGGTACCTGATTAAACGGCCCAGGGATAGTAAACTTTATTTTAACACTAAGTTCATTTATTTATTAAAATGTATCTTCGAGAGTCATTATAAATATAATGAGAGGATATGCTAAAGATAAAATAGAGTTCATAATTTAGCTTAGATATATTTCAATTAACTTAACAAAAATAATAAGTTACAATTTTTATTGCATTAATTAAAAACTATAAAGTCATTATTTAAATAAAAATATGAAAGAAAATGGATAATATAAAATGGCTGGCTTCAATAAGGCTTTTTATACTACCTCCTTAGAACAGGAGAGAGAGCCAGAAACATATATTCTCACCACGTCTTCTTCAACTTAACGCTTTTCTTAATAAAAATAATCAGAACTTTCTAATAGATTAGAAGAACTTATAAAAATACTAACTCCTACAAATTAAAATAAAGCGGATCTCTTCCATCAAAGGAAAAGTAAGAACTGAGATAAAAATTCAGAACAGAAAAGTTAACACAGCTCTCAACACCTCCATTGAAAACTGTAAAAAGAGATAACTCAACTGAATCGATAAAATTAATAACGAAAAAATAAAAAGTAAACCAAGAAGGTAAAGTACGATAATTCAATATAGATCCTATTACCTTTGATTTAGACAATACCGAAATAGAACAAATGGACTCTGAGTAGATGAAGCAGCTGATTTATCAACTTATTAGAAACATAAAAAACTCGAAGAGAAATTAAATTCACAGAAGGGAGAGATATTTGTAATAAATCAGGATTTGATAAATCATGAAGATGATGATGAAGACCATATGGTAGACTGAAGAGCTAAAGTAAGAGTTTATGAGAAATTTGCAAGTTTAGAGAATGATATTTGAGTAATGCAAGAGCAAGACGAGAAAAGCGGATTAAAATTAGATTCTAGACTCAAATTAATAGAAGAAAACCTGTAGAAGCCTTCTTAATGAACTCCAATGGAAATAGAGAAACAAGAAAAAACATTTCCTAGAGCAAGAAAAAGATACTACATTTGTCACAGCACTTGACATTTATGGCGGAAATGTTCCCAATAGAAAAAAATAAGTATGATTAACTGGAGAAATGTTAACTAATAGCAACTGAAGTAACGAGCAACGGAATTCTTCCCATCGGGGAATGGGAAAATCTGGAAAAAAATTCTCAACTCAAATTATTCAAAAGGGAGAGTCAAGGAAAAAGAGTAATGTAAGGGACGAACATGCAGAAACGGAGATTTTATAAATTTAAAACTTCAATTAAGCAGGAAGGCGAACAGTTATTTTAATGATTAATAAAAATAAAAGAAAAAATATTAATTTAGACTATCACAAGCGATAGAGAATATTAGCAAGAAGAAAAGAAAGATATAGACTATTAAGAAAGATAAATTCCAGTAAGCAAGAAAAAAAGGTGCATGGACAATTGTGAAAACTATGAGATTACCAAAAACAATATAAATACGTTTATGAGTAGCATCTTTATCAAATTTTTGCTAGATCTTATCTCCGCATTTTTTAACCTCTTGTATTTTTATGCAAATCTTTATTATTTTTTAACGCAAGACTTCTAAAAATTATCATTTTGGATTGCGTCCTTAATATTCATAGGGTTTTTTCAGATTTTCTAGCTAACTTTTTTTATCAAGTTATTTGCTAAAAAATAGATATATAACAATCTAAATCAGAAATTGTATAATTTTGATGTTTTTGTCTTTTATCATGTTCAGGTTTTTATGGGTTTATAATGCTAATATCAATCTATTATGATAAGCAAATAGTTAAGAACATATATTTTATTTAAAAAGGAATTTAATTAAAGAAAAAGTTCTTAAGTTTGCTTTTTTTGAGGTTATATTTAAATATATTCCTTAAATAGTGGAATGAAGCATTAATAATTAGTTGTAAGGACATTTATTTAATTTCAGAATTTTAGTTTCTCATGTGGCATAGTAAGTAATTTTATCTGCCTTTCTAAATATTTTTATCTACTGTATAGCCTTCCTAAAAAAACAGTAAGTCTAGAAGAAGCAAAGTCCTTTCGTAGTTAAAATCCATGAGAAGAAAAATGACAGAAGAGATAGAAATAAAAATATTAGGTAACTTAGATAAAATCATTATGGATATTTAAGATAGCAAAGTGTAAATTAACCATCAGTCTTAAAACCCTAATTATATCATTTTAGATTACTTGCTTTAAATGAACGTTAATAGGCCACAGACGAACTGTAGAAGATGAGTAAGTGATTTAAACAAAAGATGAGAGCTAAATCTATAGTTTCCGAAAATATATACAAATAAAGAGTAAAAAGGTTGGATACTAAATATAAGGGGGATAAACTTGATTATTCTAAATCACATTCTAGTTTTGAAGATGAAGCTGAGAAAGGTGATAAAGCAATAATGAAAAGTAGACTTAGAGAGAATAAAAAATTAATAAATAAGTTCAAGATAAAAATAAGAAAATTGATTATTAGAAAAGAGATAAAAATGATATATATCTAGCAGATAATAGCTTTAAACCCTTTTATCAATCATTAAATAAAATTAGCATTATAATTGCATTGAATATGTCTACTTGTTAGTTATATGATATTCTAAAAATCCATAAAAGTATTTATTTCTAAATATTTTTATTTAGTATCATAACATAATACTTGCACTCATATAGTAAATTAAAATTAGTCATTTAATTAATAAAGCAATAAATTAAAAGATACTTAATAGACAGAATTTATTAAAAGCTTTAAAGTTAAATTGATAAGCTAATAGAAGTTATAATAAAGAGACTTAATTAAAGATAACTATTGCTATTATTTAATAAATAAATATCAGTAAAAAATATGCTTAATAGAAACAATATCAATTGAAATATTATAATTTAGACCTTAGACCAGATATTTAAGGACATTATTACTAATCAAATAATTCAAATGACTTATCAAAATCTTGCTTAAGGAAATGAAAACTAAATTCAAAAATTGTAAGAAAAAAATTAAAAACTGTTATAGTTATATTTTAAGAAACCCTTTTGATCAACGATCTTACAAAAATAAAGGTGGCTCTCTTGATAACCTTGGAAAATATGAAGAAGCTATAGAGTGTTACAATATTGCTATTCGATTAAATCCTGAAGATAGTGATGTTTATAGCAATAAAGTTTAGGCTCTTAAAAAACTAGGAAGGTATGAAGAAGCTATAGTGTATTACAATGTTGCTATTTAGCTAGACCCTAAAGATAATATTTCATACAGCAATAAGCCTTTACTCTCATTAATCTAGGAAAATGCAAAGAAGCTATAGAGTGTCTTAACTTCGCTATTTAACTAGATTCTAAAGATAGCAAAGCCTACAACAGTAAAGGAACAGCTTTAAAAAACTTTGGAAAAATTAAAGAAGCTACGAATTACTTTAATATTGCTATTCAGATAAATCCTAAAGATGCCTTATCTTATATTAATAAATATCTTTTACTTTCTAATAGTGGAAAGATTGAAGAAGCTAACTAAGTTTGAGACTGTGTACTAAAACTTAAAAATAATTATTGGAATACATACTATAGGAAGGTGTTGTTCTTTATAAGTTAAGTAATTTTAAAGGTGCTATTGAGTTATTTGATATTTCCATAAAATTGAATCCCTCTTTTTAAGAAGCTTAATTTTATAGATATAAAACTTTCAAAGGGATAAATATGAACAAAGTAGAGATATAGTGAGATAATAAAGTGATTTGGTTTATTAAATATTTAGACATAAATATAAACAATTGAAATAATTAGATTTTAGTAGATGCTAATTAAGAAATTGGATAATAGAAATGTTGCTTAGATATTTAAGCTTAGATAATTACTAAATTGTATTAGATACTTTGTCCCTTAAACAATATCTCTAAATATCTTCAGAAGCTTAATTAGTTAGCAAAGTAGATAATATGAAATACATTCATAATTATATGCATCAATTTATGGTTGCCTGCTTTTCTTGTGGTTTAGATAAATTCTTATTCTACCATATAAATCTAGTATCAAAGGAGTATTAAGTGTGGTATGAAGTTATAGTGTAAAAAATAAAAAAAATGGTATAGCATTAATGTGCTTAGATATGAAATATATTTATTAATAAGTTAAAATACTTGCTTTGCTATAAACCATTTTACTCTACTCTTCATCTTATTTAAGCCATGGGCTTTTTATATTATGCTTCAAAGAAAATATAATAAGTTCTTAATATCAAGGCATTTTTAGGTAAGATGATAAGAGTATTAATAAATAATGAATTATGTTCTAATTAAATGATATGCAAGCATAAAAAACATAATGGCAAATAAAAACATTTAAGTATTAAGAACTAACTTTCTCTGTTATAACTTCTGATCTCTTTATATAATAAAACCACTATTAACGATTTCAACTAATTCATAAAGCATTCTAATTAAACTTAAGTAGGACTTTCATTTCAAAAAGGTTTAATAGCTATTTTTAAGTAATTAATGCCCTTTAAATTTTATCCTGCTGAAAATAGTAAAACTTTGCTAAAAATCCTTAAAAATAGTAATGCACAATTTAAAGGAAATGCTTTAAAGATAATAACTAATTAATTAAATATTGCTTAAAAATTATTTATAAAGAGAACTTAAATAGCCAAAAAAGAGAAATTGAAAGATACCTTCAATTATTTAATTTTTGCTTAAAAATAAATAAACTTTAGAGATTCATTTAATAAATTTGGATATATAGAAAAAATGGAATAATATAAATTCTCTTAATTATACAAAATATCATAATCAGCTTCTTAAATTGCTATTGGCAAGAAAAATTCTATCTTCAAATTTAGTAAGTAGGAAAACAGACTATTAGTGCTTGATTTTTAATGAAGTAAGCCATTTCGATATTATCAATAAATAGATAACAATTATGTTAAAAATAATAGCTATGTTGTGAGATAATATAGTAATGAACTTTAAACATGGGATATGATTTTTAGATCTATTTAGGGATATAAGAGTTTTAAATAAGCAAAATATACTATAAATGTTGATTATAAATGGTAAAGAATAAATTGATTTAGATTGTTTAAATTTTATTCTTTTAATTATAACTAAATTTTATTCATTAAATAGTTTAAAAATATTTGTCTGAATATATTTTACTTTTTGCAAACTCTTACTAGTGCTATCTAATAAATTAAATTTTTCCCTTTTAGTAGTTGTAATAATAATGAAATTAACTAAGCCTAGCACTACTATTTGATTCTTTTTATTTAATAATTACTATATATAATTTGATTATATGTGACTATTATTAGCTTTATACATCCTTATTTTATTAATTTTATGTATTAACTTTTATTGATGATTCTCTATCATACTCTTAAAAAAGTTTCTACCTAAAAAGTAAAGAAACAGACTTCTTTTAAATTAATTTTAATGTAAAGGAAAAGTAATTTCATACTACTTCAGATATATCAATGGAAGATCAATGAGAAGCTAAGGTTATTTGATTATTTATACTTAAATATTAATTAAGTCATTAAAATCACTTATTGATTCTTATTAGATACTGTGCTATATATCTAAAATACAAAATCGAGTCCAATAATTCAAGCTAATAAAAAGTGTAAAATACACAATAAGCAATCTATTTTAGAGCTGGTACCTTAGCATTAAATTATTTTAGTTTAAGCATTATCTCAAGTAATATTAATAACGTATATCCCTTCTAAAAATATCTAAATATGATTTATAGTAAATAATTACTATTTAAATTACTTAAATTTACTATTTCTATTCTTATGCATTCTAATAGTATTCTAGTACATATTGCTCTTAGTCTATAGAGCATTATCTTTATTCTAAAATGCTTCAGAATATATTTATTTAGTTTTTATTGCTTCTAGAGTAGATTATTTACTAAGTAAGATAATTCCTTATTATTGAAGAGATAGAAGAAATTAGAACTCATAAAGAACTTTCTTTTAATTCTTTAGTATTTTTTATTTCTCTTCAGTAAAAAGTATTAGACATTGAGGAATTAAAGGGATAGCATCGTTAGAATTATATTAATTAGAATTGCTTTAACATTTTATTGCGATTATAGAACTCTTATCTGATTGCTTTTTTGGTTATTCTGTATCTTTAGAATCAAGTTCAACATTTATAATTACATTGATTGCTTACTATGCTTATCTAGATCATTAAGTTAATTTTCTATTTATAGTAATAATCTAAACATTTTAAATCAATCTAGACACAAATTTCATGAGCTCTATTGTATTATCATTATCTATCTAATTCATTCAGATCAATTCTTATAATCTTAATCCAAGGAAAGCTTAAGATATTAGACTACATTTCTGAGTAAAATATTTATCTAAAATTGATTTTAAATAGTTTGTTTAGCATAGATAGTTTATAGAGGGATCAAACTAAACAATATTAAATTTTGTATTGCTGTAAGGTAAATTCTATATATCGCTTATATAGTTGGAAACACCTTTCTAGTATACAAATTTAAAGTTTTTGGATGGTTGGAAATGCTATATAATAGCATTTATATTATTGCTAGTCTAAGTTTAAATTTATTGTTTTACAATCTCTCCAGAACCAGGAAATGCTAGATTTTACATTCTAATGCTTTTCTTATTATAGCTAGGGAAATTTCTTATGCTATATTTCTTTAAATAATTAGGATTTAAAAAATATTTCATAGCAAATATTACTTTCTCATAGTTATCTATTTTCTAAAAGGATTCCTCTAAATGCAATTAACTAAAGCACATTTAGGATTAAAATAAATAGACAAGGTGGGAATGTTCTAAGTTCTTTATAATTAGAATGTTTGGCTAAAGAAATGCCTTAATTATAAAAGTCTGTTTGGCTTTACAAAGAAATTGAATAAAGACATTTTAGAGCATAATTGAATAATGAAGAGTGTCTGGTTGATTTGAATAAGGATAAAATATTATAGAAATATAAATTAAAGGAATGGTAAGTATTTAGGTGATATAGGTATGAATGATATAATAGCTAGATGGTTATTAATATGGATTGATAATTATTTGCTATTTCTTAATCTTTCTATTTAGGCATTGCTTAACATCTTTATCAGTAGTTATTTTTGGAAATATGTAGATTATTATAATTAAATATTAATAAAAGAAGGGAAATTAAAGTAAATTTAACTTAAATTTTAAAGTAAGATATAAATGAAACAATAGTAGTCCAACTTAAGAAATGCTAATTTCTATCCGCAATAGTGAAAAGAGGTGATCTTCTGTACTAGTCTTATTTAAGTAAAAATCAAGTCTTCGATTTATCTTTCAGATAAAGTGAATTCTCGATTTAGCTTTGGCGAGTTTAAGCAAACTGAAATTTTGCATTAAATTAGAGGTTAGCTTGATAAGCTTTGATTGGAGAATTGATTTAACTTTGAAACTTCACTAAACTAACTAGGTAGAAGCAAAAAATATTGAGAATGCTACTTTATGACTTTATGACTCGATTGATATTATATAAAAGGTCACTTTGGCCAATGAATATCTTATGATAAACTGACTTAATATGATGAAGCATCATCTATTTGTGAGCCAATTTTTTTCGATAAAATTTTTTCAGAAACTTAAAGTATAAAAGTTATTTATATTTGCAAAGAAGGATTTTGAGGTCAAACGAGAGAAAAATTAGACATTGCAGATGCATAAAATGACTATGGAAATTCGCTTAATGAACTGGGTACAAATGTAGTCACACTTTAAAGTTAAAATAAGGTACTCGAACTTGATTCGAACCATTCTGAAGTTTTCGACGGGAGAGGAAATTCTTTTAATTATTTAGGAAGACATAAAGAAATGAAAGAGGGCAACATAAGCTCTTTTTCAATACTTCTTAAAAAAAAGAAAGAATTTTTTTTTTCGTCGAAAATTTCAGAATGCTTCGGATCGAGTTCAAGTGCGATGGAATATAGCAAAGAAGTAGAATTTTTTCTAAAGCTTTTTAAAAACTAATTATTAGGTAAGAATATTCTAAGAAGAGAATAAATATTATAATAAGGCAAGCTTATAATCTCAGGTTTACCAAAATAATCCACAAAGGAATAGCTTACAATAGATGATATATGGAAACTTTTATACATAAATGGAGCTAGTGAAGAAAAAGACGCAAAAATACGTATTTTTAAATACCAAGAATTGATTCCGAACGAATAGTACTTAAAAGACAAGAAAATAGGAGAAGGAGGCTAAGGAGAAGTCTATCTAGTTAGCATTGAAGATAAAAATTATGCTCTTAAAAAGATGCAACAATAAAACTAATAAAATATGATTAATACTTTCTATAATGAATGTAAAGCACTCTTAAGTATTAACAGTAAAAGGGTTTTAAGACTTATAGGTGTGGCGATAGATACTACTAATGAAAAGCACTATAATCTTTGTTTTCTTACTTATTATTATGCTAAAGGAAATTTATTTAATCTAATTAGCTAAAATGAAATGTATATAGAGTCTTAGTTTAGGGAAGATAAATTTTAAAAGAAATTAGATTTGTTAACTTAGATAGCTTAAGGAGTTAAAGACATTCATTCTAAAGGATTTATTCATAGAGATTTAAAATCTCTAAACATTTTAATGGACAAGAATTATGCTCCGATCATAGGGGATCTTGGATTAGTAGTTGAGACAAAAAGCTCATCTAAAATTGAAAGTGTAGGTACTTTCCAATGGATGGCACCTGAATAATTTAGCAATAAAGTTAGTTAAAAGAGTGACATTTGGGCACTTGCTTGTGTTGCTATAGAAATTTTTAATGAGAGTCTGCCATGATAAAAATTAAAATCTTAGGATGAAATAATGAAATATGTATGCATAGATAAAAAGCATCCTTCTTTTTGTTAAGAAATATCTAATTAGCCTGAACTGTAAGAATTGTTATCTGCTTGCTTTAACTATGATCCAAAACAAAGACCTGATATAGATACTTTTATATAAAAACTTGGCTAAATCTAATTAAAGATTAATTAATAAATAAAGTAAGTTAAGCTATTTAGTTATCTTTACATAGAGCAACAAACTGATGTATGAGCTTAGGAAAGTTCTTAAGCTACTAGAGAATAGGAAGAGAGTAACTTCAAGAGCATTTTAGAAGCTACTGAAAATATTGAGAATAAAAGTCAAGATAATAGTTCATAGCAAAATGAAACAAGTAAGAGATAACTTAAAACTTGAAAGCAGATAAGTAATTTAAATACAAGCTTAAGTTTTATAGAATTAAAATTTGATTATCCAAGTTTTCTGCCTCTTATTTGAATTAAAGTTTAATATAAATTCTTATATTTTTAAGCAGGTAAAGAGATTTAAAAAATAGAAAGGAGAGTTAAGGTATATTGTCACTTATATAAAATATTAAGGTAGTTAAAGTTAATAGATAAAGGGAAAATTCTATAAAATATTAATTGTAATTGGATACTATATTTATACAGCGAAATCCATGCTAACTATATAGTTTAATATGCTTGAAAGTAAAATCAGAAAAAGAAAAAGAGGAAAGATTAAAAGTATACTGGAAAAGCTTTAATTTAGAAAATTTAGACAAACTTTATACTCATTTTTAAAACTAGAATCGAGTAATTTATTTTAGCATTATTGGCATTATAACTTAAATTTAACTGAGATTAGTGCTTTACTAGCAAGAAAAGGTAATCAGTCACTAAATAGCTATTAGAAAAACTAAGTAAATTAAAGAAACTGAGGCAGAAGTAGTTAAGAAATAAAATTTAATTTTAAGTGTAAAGTAATTTTAACCTTATTGATTAGAATAAATCTCATAAAATAATATAGCTTATATTTGGGTTAGAAGTATAATTTAAACTGATATTAATTACATTATTGTAAATAAAAGCTTTAAAGTAAAAATTAAATTGGCTAAAGGTTAATAGATATTGATTAAAGGGAAGAGATAATTTAATATAGTTTAAAAGGGAACTTAAAGTTAATTAAACTAGTGTTTATATTTTAATTATGAGAAAATACGTATAAATAAAGTGAGGATATATTAAACTGTTTTAATTTGAATCGTACAATTAAAGGGTTTAACCAAATACTAATCTGAAGAATCCTTTTAGTAAGCTCAGAATTATTGAAGCTATTATTAATACAACAGAGAACTTCAAAAGAAGAATTGTCATTTCATTTTCATCCATAATATTTGCTTTCACTTCAATTTTAGGATGCTTCAACTTTGCCTCTCTACAGAAAATATTAACTTTCTTTATAAAGAAGTCTGCACTTTATGCGTCTTCAACCTTCTCTTTCTGTTCTTCGTTTTTTTCTGAAATTTAAGTATCTTCTTAATGAATTTCTTCACCTTTTATCTTTATATCAAGTAAATGTTAAGCTCTTTCTACTGAGGTATCAAGATTTTCATCTTAAGAAATATAGTCACAAAACAAAGGTCCTACTACTAATCTAATAGGTAACTTTAAATTATCTTCAATTGATTTCTCTATTTACACTTACTTGTTTTCTACCTGAGCTACATCATTTTCGTTCGCTTAATTTTCCTGAACCTTTTCACTCAAAAACTCTCCATTTTCATTTCAAATTTCTACTCTTGTCTAAAGGCTCTTTATAGCATCAAACTTCATCCACTTAATGATTTACTTGTTAATCTGCTAAATATCCATTGGTATGCTATTAAATAAACTGGAAATAACACATCTGCCTTCAATAGATCCTTAGATATATGTCCCTTTTTCTTTTACTACTTTTTTATCAAAATAGAGGTCAACTAAATAGCTATTTACATTGAACATTTTTTAGTTCTAGCCGTGCTTTGGAGATTGATGATCTATTTATGATATATTATGAACTATTCCTTTAGACTTATGAACCATCTTGGCTCATTTTTCTGAGTTCTAGCATAAGGTCTCCTTAAGCTTTTGCTTATTTACAGGGATTTAGACTTAAACCTTGCAATAATATTCTTCAAACACTGGTTAGATCTCGATCTCTTAAACTTAAATAGGCTTTAACTTGTTTTCTTATTTCCTTGAATTTCACTATTAGTTAGCTTAGTCCTTTACAAATACAATAATCTCTGGTAGCTAAATTTCGTTAAAATAGGCATCAGCTATTTAGTAAATCGTTTAATTTGCTTCTTAAGGGAGACATATGCCTAAAATTTAAACTCCCCCTACTAATAATCTTGACACCTGATACAAGTGTTCATTAAACCAGTCTTTAAAACTAACCTCATCAACATTTTTTAGAGTAAGCAACTAATCCCCTTATAAATGCTAGGGAATGCTTGGTGTTGGAATAGAAGTAAAAATATGATATTCATACTGCGTCTTTTGCTTCTACTCATACTAATAAAGACCACCAATAAGCAAGCCTATTTAACAAATATCGGCTTTGTACTTAAAAACTTTCATTTCAATTTAATATTGTGAATAATAAATTAAATCAAACAGTTAAAAGAGCATCTAACTTTTATTTTCCTTTTTGCTTAATTATCTATTAACTAGCTAAATTTACATCAAATCTTATATTTTTAACGTGGTTACACTTTTTATTTGTTCTCCACGATTTAATTAGTTGTTAAGTAGTTTACACTTTTTGTGAGTAATGCTCTGCTTGTTTCATCTTAAAAAATATGGTTAAATATTTATAATTTATTTGGACAAACTCATCCTGGACTTTCTTTCTAACTATATAGAGATATATCAAAATTAATTCTTTTTATATTAATGTTAGTTAATGCTGTTTTATCCCATTAATATCTTGATTTGACAATATATTTACGCTACTACTAGATATTCGTTTATCTTGCTTTATAACTAATTTTATTGTCTTTGATAGACTTTAATACTTAATTTATCTCCTTAAGTCTTATATAATCCTTCCTTCCTATCTATGATTTAATAATTAGTTAGTATAATAACAATCTTTGACTCCCTTCTAAAGAATTATAAATGCCTATCTTTCAGCTATTCTTAATCAACAATACATAAATTAGTCACACTCAATGTGTTTATATCCAATCTTTTGAAACTTAGAGATTTAATTTCAGACCTTTAGATTAAAAAGCATTTGCTTATCAACTAAAAATATCTATAAATGAACTAAGAAATTAAGATAGAAGAAAGTAACTATAGATGATAGAAAAAAGGATAGAAGTAAGTAATATGAAGGTAAATACTTGTATAGGATATTGATTCAGTAGCTATTATTTTTTACTATAAATTAGTTTTTTATTCTTTCTATCCCATTTTATCTGCTTAATTTCCTATAAGTTTGTACTATTCCACTCTATAATCTTAAGATTCCATAAGCTTGGAAGATATTTTTATTACTTTGCTTGTATCTCATAAAGATGAATTTTGAGATAAGGAATAAGTTTTAAACTATAGCAATTTTCTTAAAATAGTTATAGCTTTTAATGAAAGTATCATTAAACTGCTTATTGCATTACTCTACTCTTTTAGATAACTATTGCCTTGGTTTATTTTAGAACTATAAACCTGGCTACAGAACTATAATTTCTCTTTATGCTGAATCAGTTTAAAATTAAATGTAAGTTAAAGATTCTAGAAGATAAAGTAACTATAGTATATAAAGTATAGCAGAATCACTATTCAGTATCTTATCTTAAATAAGCTAAAGTAATAAGAATACTGCTGCTTCTTATACTTATTTTAAGCTTATTCTTTTACCTTTTTGCTATAGCTATAGAGATAGATTAAACCTTATGTATTTATTAGCATATTAGAATAAGCAGGGAATAGTTGTATCACCTTTCCTAATTTTCTGATATTTGAATTAACTGAAAGCGAAGAGTATTTAATAGAGAATAATTTAAATTAAAATGTAAGTAAAGAGTTATAGTGTAGGCGTTATTGAAGATTGAGTTACAAGGTTACATCAATACTTATCTTTAAATATGCTTATAATAAAGTTAAATCAGTTTTAAGTTTATTAAGGCGTGCTAGAAACTAATCTATTACTTTATAACACCTAATTCATTTAAAATTTAATTTAAATAGCCATTTGAAACTAAAAAGGAAGATAGTTAGATATTATGCTTAAACAGAAAGGATTCTTATTACGAACTAAAGTCCTATTATGTTTAATATTTACCATTGAATATGCAAAAGGCTTTAGATAGTTAAAAACGGTATTTTGAATTATATAGAAAATCTTATTGAAACATTTAAATCAGTCAATTTATAATAAATAAGCAGTATAATGTAAGTGCTAAAAAATAAAGCTCTTTTATTATAAGTAATCTTAGTTAATAGTAAAAATAAGGAAGTTATATATGCTTACAGTACTCATAACTTTATCCTACATTTAAATATTTAATGAATCTCTTAGTTTAATTAGTTAATTAGTAATAGCTCTGTACTTTTGACCTTTTTTATTGGTTTTATTTTGGGTTTTTTGAGAAGGAGGTAATTTTAAGGATAGTGAAAATATAAAAATTTCATAGCAATATCTAAAAATTTGTAGGCGTTTTCTGGCTTTTTTTTGAAATGGACATTTAATTGGTTAAGGATAATAAAATATCTAATTACATTAAGCAACTCTAATGTCATATTTGATTGACTTGATAGAGAAGCATATATTATATATAAAGGCCTAGGAAGAATTATTATTAGTTAAATAAAAGCCAATAAGTTCACAGTGTGGACGTTTCTCTGTTTCATTAGTTCTGTTCATCTTCAAAACTTATATTACTCTCGCTTTAAGCTTATTTAATAGTATATTGAACATCTTATTCTAAATCCTTTTTTATATAATTCTACTCAACTGCTTAAGATAAAAGCATTAGAACTGGATCTCTGTATAAAGAATTACTTTCCTTGCATTTCTCTTAGGATTTAATACTTCTTTTTTCATTTTAATCTCCTCTGATAAAATGATAAATTTGACTTGCACTTTTTAGAGCAAATAAGACAGAATTATAGGCATACACAGCAAAATAGAACAACCAAAGTATCAAGTGTAATAAATGCTAAAAACTTAGATCAATCATTATCATCCTCGTGATAGTTATCTATAACTTCGTCAATTTCCTTAGCATTTTTCATCTTTTTAGCTTTTTAAGCATTTTCTTCTAAAGTTTATCCAACTGCTAGGAAGATACTGGAGGTAACTTTAATAGGTTTCTCAATGAGTTAAATGAAATAACTGTCTTATTCTGTTTGACTCTCTTACCCTTTAGCCTATTAGCTGTCTTTACAATCTTTACAACCATATGCTTTTCTAGCTCCAGCTATAATCACGAAAGGGTTAATCAAAAGTAAGCACCAAATAAATATAATAGAGTTCATCTAGTATAAAAGCATAAAAAAATAATCCAATTTTAAGCTTCTGAAGTAGCCGTTTTTAACCTTTGTTTCGGGAGTTATAGGAGTATTTCCGCGTTAAGTCCGTTTCTTATAACTAAATATGAAAATGATTAAAAATAAATATTATGCTCTAAGCTTTAAATTAACCTTTTAGAGTTATTTTCAACTAATTATATGGATATTAATAAAGTTCAATTAAAGTGCCTTTCCTATTTACTGGCTCAATTTATTAGCTACTCTAGTTTATTTGTCTACTTTTTGCTTCTAATTAAGAGTTAAAATGATGATAATTGGAATAAACTTATTAATGACATTGAACTTAATAAAGTTAAATAAAATTTAAAAATCCTCAAGCGAAAGAGCAAAATAAAGCACTGCATTTTACCGTTTTCTCTCTTACAATTGGATCCTTGTCTTCCGTTAAACCGTCTAAGATAGTGACTAATTACTCCATGTTAATATTGAACTCTGAAGCCTAATTTGATTTAAGTATTGATTGATATATCCCTGTTATCATCATTATTGCACTCGCTCTAATGTTTCCTTAACTTGATAGAATCTTCTACTATAGTTAAGATACATGAAGTTGAACTAATTTTAAATTAGAGGATAGTAAACAGCGTGTTGCAACAAGTTAAGTAGTGTCTATCAATGTGCAATGAGGATGCTAAACATGAGAGCTCTCAGTTACCATGATGATATCCAATGTGTTATTAATGAACTACTAATGCATTTAAAGTATCTCCTTACATTTCTAGATAATCTCCTAGCTTTAGTCTGATAAATGAATTATTAATAGCTAGATGTTCTAATCTAAAGTCTCTTGAGATACCTCTAGCTTAAGAATGAGAGATAGAGAGTAATTAATGATTTACTAATCATCAGTAGTCAGACAAGATTAAATATTAGAGCTTAGTTACTTTGAAAACTTCTTAACAACCTTCTGATCTAGTAACTAAATGACCTACAATAGTGCATTAAGAACTACCTTTACATTATCTGTTAATAATCCTTCAACTAAGTTTTAAAGAATCATTTATTGTAGCTCATTATCAAAATCCTTGCATTTCTATAAAATATAGCTTAAGTTCTCCATACCTATGAAGCATTATTTTTAAACTTCTTAGCTAAGATGGAAATATTAGTTCTAGAATGCGATACAATTTTTGATACTTATGATAAACTATTCATCATTTAAGTTTTGATATAGCTCTCCTAGCAGTTTAATTAGTGAGCTTATAATTGAAACTTACAGGAATTTTAAATTTTCTTCTAGGTTTAATCCTAAAATATGGTCTACAGTATTCAGTATGATCTGCTAATAATTGAACAATGGTGATATTTCCTTTCCAAACTCTATGATTATTTTGTTTACTACTAGGTCAGGAGCTTGCTAGCATTCTTAGTGAATTTACTTGTTGGATAAGTATTTGTAAATTAGCTGTAAGTCTGCATTCAAGCATAGATTTTAAATTCCCTCTATTACTATTTCAGTGTCTTCTATGTTTGGTTAGCTTAGTTGAACCAACATATTGATGAGTATCTGATGAAAGCTACTCTTAACATGCTGCTTTATAAATCTACACTAAGGTTCGTCTTATATGGAGAGTAGAATACTAAATATCTAAATTCTTGCTGGATCAGAGCAAGTATCTATAATTTGAAGCAAAGGCTAAATTATCTATTTTTAGGTGCTTAATCGAGTTAAAATATGAGGCAGCGTAGTTAGTTCAGGGCATTTTAAGAAGTACTCAGAGCATAAAGTTACATTCTGCTCAAACAAATTTTCAATAGCTTCAAGAGTATTGATGTAGTACAAGTTCATCTATGCTGTATTTTTCTACAGTAAAATACCTATAAGATTTTCTAATATTACAGATATATTTCTTTAAACTTACTGCTTAGCATCATTAGCTTAGAAGCAGTTTTTTAGGAAATAAGTTACAGCTGTAGAATTTTGACTTTAGATCCAAGGAATTATATGGAGAATAAGTTATCCAAAGTACTAAGTATCCTTCATTAAGAAGCATAGCTTTTATATAAGTGTTTGCATAATCAACTTTTATACAAAAGTATCTTTAATAAGACCATCGTAATTTCCCTCAAACTTGGTTTCTTCAAGTTGTACTGCTTTAAGCAACTTTTGCAGAGACATTGAGGCCAATTAAAAGACAATTTGATTTGAGTCTAGCAATAATGGAATTAATGCAGCTATTGATAAAATTCAGTGTTTGACATTTTTATCTTAGAGACTAGTCTGGAAGACGTAAATGTCTTTGTTCTACGCAATGGTATAAATAACTTTGATAATGTACTATTTCTTCTCAGAACTCACTTCTTTTAGCTTCAAGGAAAGAGCAATCAGAGTTTACTTGAAGTTATGCCAACTGGATTATGTTGTGACTACTAGGACTTCCATTACTCCTAAAATCATTTCACTGAATTTGATTTATCCATGTTGCTTTATAGATAAATCAAGCTAGTTAATTATTCAGGTTTGATCATACTAAAATTAGCCTGAAAGCTTTATAAGTCTAGCTAGGATAAAAAGAGAAAGTTGTCTATTACGGTCAAGTATTTAATCCTGAATTTGAGTGATATAAGTAATTATTTCAATCAACTCTTAGTACTAAAGATTGTAGCAAGAATTTATAAGTAACTTATCACATAGAAACCCAAATGCTTTTAAAGCAGACATTCTTAAATACTAATCTTTATGCTTTACTGTAGATAATAGTAAGGGTAATATATCAACTTGAAGATATTTAACTAATGACTCTATGTTAGTATATTTACACACAAAGCCCATACACTAGATACAACTTGTATAAATATCTAGAGCAAGCTTAGTCGAATTAGGAGATGATATAATATTAGAAAGGTATGAATAAGGTTTTGATTCTCGCTAGTCTAGCACTTATATTTATAGAATCTATAAAATCTTCTGCATTATTAAGTCGTAATGTGTTGAACTTGTATATCCAAAAGCTTCAGAAACTCCTAACTATATATACGTGTTAGTTGAGCCTTCAATTTAGTTATCAATGATGAACATTTAATTTACATGTCTATAGATATATTAGGTGTGCGATAGTTGGAACATTAAGTCTACTTATTCTTCAATTAAAGCTTCATCTTCTTCACTAAATTTGCTTAGAAGAATACCTCTTAAAATGCATACAATTGAGACTTGCTGTTCATTCTTTTTTACTATTAGCAACTCATCGTCCAATTCCTTTAGCAACTACTTTAAAGAAGATTGCTAATATGTTGATAGAATTTGGTTTCACAGTTGTACGACTAACTCTCTCCACTCATAATAATTTTTAGAAGGTATTTGATCTTTTGCCTTTGTTTTCAATTTTTCAATAAATTACTTATCTAACTATATTTTTAAAAGATCTAGCAAAATTTCAAGACATTCTACTACCTCTTAGCACCATTAATCTTCAGATCTGTGTAACATAAGAATGATTCTCAAGATTATCTAAACCTTTCCTGGAATTGGTTACTTATCTTTCTAATTCTATTCTTATTCTTAGTTTGCGTCTTAATCATAGTTTATTTCAAGCTGCTCGAAGCTTTTATGAAGCTACTTTATAACTTTGCTCATACCTTAAAATCCATGACCCAATGATGGATCTGTTAGAAGTTTCAAAAACTAAGGTCAAATAAACTTCAAGTTTTCCTTAATGCATATTTTCAAAAGTGCAAATTCAGCTCGTTCTTTTAAAGCCATAGCATCTACTTTATAAGTATTCTAGGAATCCTCTTCACTGTTAGATTTAATTTGGTACTGCTATATGAGAAAAGTCAAAAAGAACTACAGATTATTATCAAAGAATCCCTTCTAACATAATGCTAGAATAATTTCTACTATCACATACTTCATTTCCAAATGCTGGGCATCAAGCATTTATCTTATTCTTTCTACTATCGGCTATGAGTTCTGCTGTGTTATCTCTACTTTTTGAATGATATTGTAAAGAAGCCAAAGAGAAGTAATTTACTAGTTCAAATCAGCGCTAGAAGTCTGTTTTAATACAAAGCTTAATACTTAGCTTTGAAACTTAGTGCTTAATAGCTGATAACTTCTGATTATTTGATTCTTTACTACCACCTATTGCTTCAAGTTTTCCACTACAACATTTGGACTTATAACAGGTAAATTTTCTATGATAGTATTGATTGTAATTAATATGAAGGTTAGTTGAGGTTCAATCTGAATATCAATTATCTCGTAGAAGTCATTCAAGCCTTCTGTTATAATCACTAAGAAGTTATAGTTTAAGGAACTGAATTGAAATTCAAGCTTTAAGCAAGTTATGAACTTTTCATTTAATTCCCTGCTATATTCTTCTAATTTAGCATTAGATACCATTTAAGAAAGCAATCCAAGGTATTTCAAAGTAATCGCTCTCAAAGTTCTAGGAGACTGCTAGAAGTTAAACAAAGTAGTTTCCATTAAGCTATTAAAAAGCTACGTCAAGCTTTCAAGAGCTCATTTCCTAGGCTGTAAGGCAGTTTCTGTGGAATGAAGTTGCTATATCTCATCCGTAAATAAATCAGAATTATTTTTTGTGTATAAAAAGGCTTCAGAAAGGTAGATTAAAGTGTAAGTAATAACTATTTTACTCTGGTTATCTTGAAGCTTCTGTAAAGTTGCTAGTATTCTCACTAGTATTTCCTGCATTTTTTAGCAAATCTTTACTTAATGCCTAGAAGCCAGAAAGCCAAAAACTTGAATTATCTTAATGTTTTCAGGGAAAGAAACTGAGTCATAAGTTTCAAACAGCTGAGTTAAGACAGTTGCCTCTCCGAATTCAAATAAGCAGCAGATGACATTGCTTAGAAGCTAGAAAGTATTGGTTTGTTCTCCCTTTTCTGATATTTCTAAGCAGTAATTATCGAATATTTCATTATCAAGGGGAAGCTTTAGAATTAAGTCAATACATATTTAAGTTAACTTTGATACATGAGATTCCTACAGCTACTTAGCGTTCTAAATTACATAGCACAATAACTAAAGCTTTAAGTTAAAGTCAATGAGTTCCATTTGCTTTTGCTATTCATTTGAAAGAAGATTATTTACGTTGCTTTCCATCAATAAGCTAATTAGAACGTCAGAATAAAGCGGGCTTATTTACTAAATTGTCGATTTTGTTACTACTTGAACATCAGACTAATCATCTCCTGAAAGAATTAGTAATTAATACAGTAAACGGGCTATTTAAGTATCAGTCAATTAAGCCATTTTAAGGAATTTAAAATCTAACTTATGTTTATTTATAAACCTAAAAACAAAGTAAAGAGACTCTGAAAGGCTAGTCTATTAATTGTGAAGTTATTAGAGATAAAGCACAACAAGTCTAACTGGCATTATATGCAGCTTACAATAAAATCATCTCTTAAGTAACTTTAACAATAAAACAATTACAAATTCTTAACTTTTAAGAGCTAAATGCTACTTTTATTTAAGATCTCCAAACATTTGCTATGAATTTATAAGATCTTGATTGATGCTATTCCATTAATAACGATTTATAGTTAAATCAGGAAAATTAATAAATAGAAGGCAATTTCCTTAAACTAAGATAGCTAAGATCTTTACTTAATATATTATATTCTTTATAAGTATAGATAGAAAAAGTTAACAGATTAAGTTAAGATGAATATATATATTAGGTCAAGAGCTCATTAATAATAAATGAAGATTAATCATTCTATTTTATAGCTGAGAGTTTAAGTAATAATTGATGAACAATTCTTAATTTTTTTAATAAACTAAAATCTCTATCCATTTTCACTGCTTTTTAGAGAAATCACAGAAACTCTCCTCAAGTGGAACAGGCTTGTATAAAGGTATATTCAGAATAATCCAACCATCTTCTTCCTCTTGTCCTTCGTTCTAAAACTCTACTATTTATGCAATATATTAATTAAAGTCAAGATGACTCTGCATTGCTTACGTTTTTATCTCATATTTGAATAGTTCAGTATTTATCAGCTGTTCAATGTCTTGGTAAAGAACGAATTTTTTGTTTTCATCATTTTCTTTTGCATATTAAAGGATTTTATCTTTAATGAGCGTGTTGGTGTAATCTAAACTTGAAGTTGATACTTAGATCATCTATATGCTCTCTTTTAATTTTGCTAAAAGGATGCTATGATGCATTCCTTTAGCGAACAGGGATAGAAGTGCCTAAGCAATTACATAAATCAATATTTCTTGTACTTGTATCCTAAATATGATCCAAACTTAGTGAAGACTCTGCTAAGTTTTGAATAAAAACCTTAGCAACTAAAAGAAGCTGCATTTAATTTTTTGAACTGAGACAATGCCTTTTGAGTCTTTCTACTTCTGCATATAGAATTTATTGATTGACTTGTAGTCTTTTAAAAATTATTATCTGTTTATAAAATTTTCACTTACATAGTCTAGTCAGGAACATAAATTCCATACAGTTTGGCTCTGGAAATAATATCAAAGGTAGTTTCTAATACTACTTCCCATTATGCTACAGATGCTATTAGCTGGTTAAAAATTTCACTGTTGTTATCAATTTTAGCTGAGTTAAGGTCTACAAATAAATCTAATAAAAGACCTTATGATCCTTTTTGCTTTTCCTATTCAATTTCCGCAGTGACTTCTGTTTAGATCCTTTGTTCATAAACTTACTGGCTGAAATACTTATATAGCTTGTGGACAAAGAGTGAAAAATACTTTTCATCAACAATAGAAACAAACTCATACAAGTTATCTGGACTAATTTGCTTGTAGTAATTCTTTCTCCAGAGAGTAAAGCTTCCTGGCATGATGATTCCTCCTTCGGTCATTATTTCAAAATTTTAAATAAGGAACTCAAAATTTTGATTCAAAACTTCACTAAAGGTCTCTTGCTTATGGGATTATATATGCAAAATTTACGAATTGTATTATGATTTCACATGTTGCTGCAAAATTCCTATCAGTGCGTAGTTTTTTATATATTTCTGGTATACTTATTTACAAATAGGACACTTAAGAATACTATGCGACTGGTTTAGTCTAAAAATACATGCATAGCAAAGAGAGTGACCACATGGGACTAGAATATAAGGTTTGTTCTCATCATTATTGTAGGTTTCAAAGCAAATTGGGCACTGAAGTTCCGAAATCTGTGAAGGCTCAAGGTCTTTGTATTGCATTTTTTGGTATTTTATAATTCACTATAATTTTAACTTTTAAATCGCTTTTTTAACTTTATTTTCTATTAAGTTGCTTAGCTTTTATGACCATATCTTCTATGAAAAATTATAAAAATTAATTTTAATTCTCTTTAACCGACTGTAAATAAACATACCTTAAGTTTGTATGAAAAGATATGTTAATTTAGATACTACAGGAGTTGAATAAAATTGATTTTCTTTCATTTAAATTAGTTTTTTTATAAAAAAGCTAATATTTAGAATTTGGTTATTGATTTAAGTATTATATAATATAAGCTGTAAGTAGTAGATGAAGGCAAGTACAGTATTTATAAATTAAAATCAAATTTTTTTTTGGTTTTAATATGCCTTCTAGGATCCATGAGGCGCTTTAATTATACTTCATCTTAAATTTAACCAGATTTTTCAACTTCTTCTCTTATCTTTCTAATCTCCTTTACAACTTTAAAAATAGCTGCTATTTGTTTAAATTTTTTCTTTTTTATTGTTTTAGATTACTCATTAGAGGGTTGTTCTTCAAATGAATCATGAAAAGCCCAAATTAATGAAGCTTTTCTATCAACATCAGCCTATCATTCAAATATCTAGGTTTGTGAATAAGAGTGCTTATGATTAAATTTTTCCTTTTTCTTTTTTTTAGTTCTATTCTGATATAAAGGACTTTCTACTAAATCAAGTCTTATTTGTTTATTCATTTTATTCGTATCTATTGCATATTCAACTGCCATCTTTCTAAGCAATATTTTCCTCTCCCTCTCTAATGAAGCTCTTCTCGCAATTTCAGCATGAGGTAATGGCTCTTACTTTGAATTCTAGTTCTTATTGCTTCTGTTTCCCATATTATTGCCAACTAGGATAATTTTAGTTAAAAATAAGCTAAAACAATAAAAGTTTAAGTAATTTCATAACTTAACTAAAGCTAAAATGCCACTATCTTCTACTAATTAACTATAATACATAAGGATAAACCTAACTTATTTAGCTTTATTTGTGAAAGAGATTGGCATAAGAATATATAAAATAGGGAATATGGAAGAAGGTAATTAAGATGAGAGAGTAGAGTGACTAAGACTTTTAACTTTATATGGTTCTTAGATTTAATGAAGCAGAGTTTTGTACCTACTGGCTATTAAAAAGTCATTAATTTCCTCCAATTTAAATAGTATTCTAGTTTTATTTCCAAGCCTAGCCTGATGATTAAACCAGAGTCATAAATATTTTGAAGTATTATTTAAGCTAATAGAGATGTTAAACAGCAATGAGCAGAAAATAATAAAGTATAAAACTGCTTTAGTCTTATTAATTCTATCTGGCTCTATAAATAAAGCTACAATAAAAAATTAAATGCTAAGAGATATTAATAAGACTTAAGTAATTGAATTATTATTAGTCTATTTCTAACTTTAATTAATACTATCTATGCAATTAAGAGCAGCTTGTGAATATAATAATACCTTCATCTTACAATCAAATTATTAAAACTAAATTATTTTAAATATAACTCTATAAGTTTCTAAGGACTATCATTGTGTAATTGTACTGCCAATTATTATTAAGTAGACTCTACTTAATTTTTCAGGTTTTTAGTTGATTCTACCAATATAATGAGAATACCACGCTATTATAATCTAAATTTATGGTTCAATAAAAATAGAAAATAGAAGCAATAATTCTAGGCCAAATTTGGCAAATAATAGAAGCAAGATAGACTAAAAATATTAGGACAGAAAGGAAAATTGCAGATATTAAAAAACAAAAGATTAGTAATTAAAGGAAATAACTATATTAGTATTTATATTTAGATACTTATTCCTTTAAAAATATTAACTTTATCACTAATAGTCTTCATCTTACAAAAGAAAGAAAATTTAAAAAGATTCAAAGAAAAAGCATAAGGCTTTGCCTCTAATTGATTGTATGAATGAATTTTTATCACTTTGAATAATAAAATTTATGATATTACCAGCTATTCGCTTAATACTTAAAAAGTGAATGTCTAGCTTCTTAATCTAAAAGAGGAATAAAATATTTATAGTTGATATAAATTTATATCTAAGTAAAAATTATTTATGTAGCCAAAATCGAAAAAATATGAAAATATTTCTAGTAAAAACACCAAATGCAAGGGTTTCAAAATATAATAGCATTAAGTAAGTTTTAAATATTTTGCATTTTTTATAAATTACCTTTATATAAAATCTAATTAACCATAACTACTTGAAATTAGTCAATTAATAGATCACTTCAGATAGAAAAAAATTTGATTAGATTAGTTAACATATAATATTAATTTTTTGGTTTAAATAAATCTATTTATAGCCGAGGGTTTATTATCACAGGTTTTTAAAAGATGCGCAAATACTCATGCAACCTTATAAATATTCCTTCTATTATCTTCTGCTTATTTAATCTAGATAAATTAAATATAATTAGTTTTAATACTTATATTGCTAGATTTATTTGAATTAGCTTAACAAATTTATAGACGAATAAGGATATAGTTATATCTATATAGGTATTAGTTATAAAAGCAGAATAAGAACACTCAAATGACAGTAATTAAATGAATATTCTATAGCATCTTAAAAATGTGTCTTACATTCCTGCATTATTATCTTCATCTTAATTCTAATTACTACTTAAGTCTTGATATAATGAAAAAATATATTAGTTAATAAGAAGAAAGGACGCATTTTCTACTTCTATTATTCTCTTTTGTCTAATTTATAAAATTTAGATGAAAGCTAATTTAGTTGAAAGTTATTCAATAAGGAATTATATTTTAATAACTAGAAAAATAGAAAATTAAAAATAGACTTTAATCTAAGGATCTTAGTTTATATTGTAGATAGAAAAATATGAGATTTATTAGTTTAATTTGAACGTCAGTATCAAATAAAAAATAAGGATTTGCGTATATAGAATCATTAAATTTATCTAAGGCAAAACTTAATTTTATCCCTGTTTTTTTTAATTTTTTAAAACACCTAAAAGAAAGACAGCTTGATTAAAACTTATTTATAAGCTTATTTTCATTATAAATGAATAATCCCTTTGCTAGATAAATACAATACTTAACATAAATTAAGGCTAATTATGTTGATGTGGAGAAATAATGTAGAATAAAGTTAAGCAATCTAGCTTATTTAATAAATAAAGGAATATATTAAATTTACCTTATAGATACTTATGGTAAATGATATGATAAAAAAGCTTGATTATTTAAATAATATTAATAGTAACTAAGGAGCTGTTAAGGTGCTTTCCATTGCTCTTAATTTTAATAGTAAGTTACTTTATCATTTTTAATTATTAAATTATGAGTTTTTTAAGCTTTATTTTTTCATTTATTCTCATCAATTGCTTCCCATGCTGATTTTTTAGTGTCAAAGGCATAGAGGTTATAACTATTAAGTGCCTAAAGGAAACTAAAAATATAAATTTTTTATTATCAGATTTAGGGTAAAAATCATAGAGTTTTGTAATAAGGGGCTGAGCTTCCTATTTCTTAAATAGTTTTCAGGTCATAAAGATAAGTTTGCATTGATTATAATCCATCAAATAAAATATGTCCATTTTAGATTTCCTTTGCGCCCATTGAATCTGAACCTTATTTCAGTTTCTAATCACATTGGTTTCAGACATTTCTATTAATATCATACTGCATTATCTTTTCACTAGCTCTTGAAATGAGTTATCCTCCAAAAACTAATATTTAATTACTGCTCTTTGATATTCCATGTTTTGAAAGTCCAACAGGCAAGTCAGCTATTGTCTTATTAAATTGTTTAGTTTTTAAATTTCAAACAAAGTTTTCTTGAGTTGACAATGAATTTATTTATCCTCCAACAGTAAAGATGTTCTATTATATATCGACTTATCTATGCATTCCTCTCTAATAAGGCATCTTAAAAGTATCTACTTAATTATTATTCTTACAAAGACTAAACATTTCACTACTTTTATCCTCAGAAAAAATTCACGATTTTCCTCCAGAAACTAGAAAATCAGTATTCGAAAGTTGTAAGCAAAAGGAAAACATATCATAATTGACTTAAATGGCTTCAATTTTAAACTTCTATTACTTGAAGCTATACTCAAGCTTTTCATTATTACACTATTTAACTATGATAAAATTATCCCTAACTTAGCATAAATTTGGAAATATTTCATACTTTTAAAGAAGTAAAGGAATTTTACTAAACAAGCTTTAGGCGTTACTTTCATCTTCTAAACCTTAGCAATTTTAAGCTTTTAGTAGCTTCCTTGCATATAGTAACTTTATTAATTAAGACTTCCTTTAAGCATTTATTATTTTCTAACTTATTGATCTATTCTTTTTTAACAGCTTCCTCTTATCCACCTACTAAATTTACTCAGGTTTCGAATCCTTTCCTCCTGCAAGTAGTTTGAATCTTTTGATAAAATATCTATTTCTTAAAGCTGCTAAAAAATCTCCTTTCATACTATTTAATTATAAGGATTATTTAAAAAATAAGGATAATGAGTCATAGCAGTAGTATACATTTCTGAATTTACTTAGAAAAATCCCTCTTATGAACTTTAGCCTAGTATTTAGTCTTTAAACAAGTCTATTATATTATCATTTAACTTTTCTGCTTTAGTCCTTCATTTGATCTATTAAGTTATAATTTATAATTAAGCTAGAAAGTTATTACTTATAACTTCCTTTGTCTTTCCAAAAAAACTTCTAAAGCTGATTAAAATTATAAAGCGAAGCACTATATGAAACTTTGATAATTGCTATGAAGTATTAGTATAGGAATACTCATAGTAAATTGTTTTTGGATTTCTCTATAAGATTATAATAGTTTAATTAGGCTGCAGATAAAGAGAGTGCTATCACTAAAATGATAGTAATAGTTATAAGAGAAATTATAGACTTTTAATCCAGAATATTTTGACTGATGTTTAGAAATATAGCAATGCTAGTTGCTAAAGAATTAAGGTATAATAAATAATTTATCCTTTAAGTCTATTTTCATTTTATGAATACTGGAGTAATGGAAGGTTTTTTTTTGGACGATCTTGACTATTTAGCAAGAGGAGTGGAATTAGGAGAAAGTTCCTCAATTTTGTTATTTAAAGTTGGTTCTTGTTATGCTTTTGAGTTGACTCTAAGGTTAGAAGATAATTTAGTTTTGTTTACTTATTTTGAAAGACCTGATTTCTTTTAAGGAGATTGAGCCATTACCATTTTACCAGCTGAGCTTAGTTATGATCTGGAAGACTCATTTTTTCTTAAAGAAGAAGATCTATATTCATGGAATCTTCTTTTGCCATTATCTTCCTTGTCTTCTTCTTCTTCGCCTAAAATAAAAACTATTACTTGATATTTTTGAAGTAGGAGAACCTGAGGATGAGTATGTACCTTACTTATTAACTCCTAAAATCGCTTTTTAACCCTTTGGAGTTGTTGAAAGAGATGAAGTCATGGAAAATTTCTCAATAACAGCTTCTTTTTTTCTTCTTTCTGGAGTTGTTGGATTTGAAGCAGGTTGAAAAGACTTTCTTGCAGGACTTTCTGCCCGATTTGGAACAGGAGAATTTACTGCATCTTACCATATCTATCTGGTCTCATGCTCTTAGTTTTTTAAGGCACCATTGATTTTTTCTCTTGATATATTTTTAGAAGAAGCTGTCAAACCAGCTGATAAAGGCTCAATTTTCTTGATAGTAGGAGTTGCAATTTCATTGGCCGGAACTAGAGTTAGCATTCCAGGAAAGTTGGTTTTAAACCAATTATGATTCAGAGCCTCTCTTGCGGTTGGACGAGCATTTACGTCAGGATCAACTAAAGTTACAACAAAATGTAAGGCTTCTTTTGATATTTCCTGCCAATGCTTAGCTTAAAAATTAATATTGCATTCTTTATTCTATAGTAAAACTTCTTAAGGATTTTTACCATAAAAAGGTTATCTTCCTACTAGTAAAATATAAACAACTATTCCTAATGAAAAAACATCACACTTGGGTCCATAAGTATTTGTTCTAAGAATTTCTGGAGCCACATATCCTGGACTTCCACATCTCAAACTAAGTTCCTTTTTTACTGGATCAAATTTTTACCCAAGTCCGAAATCGGCAAGTTTGCAATCATAATCGTTATCGTTATTCATCATCAAAATATTTTCTGGCTTAATATCCCTATGAGAAACATAGGCTTCTTCATGTAGATATATTAAAGCTTTTAGCATATTTTATGCTAATCTTGCAGCGTTATACTCTGTAAATTTTCTTCGCTTGACAATTCTAGTAAACAATTCCCCTCCTTGGCAATATTCAAGTATAAGAAAGATGAAATTCTTATTCTCGAAAATTCCCTAGAGGCCACAAATATATTGATGACGTACATTTCTCATTGATTCAATTTCGTTAACCAAAGCAGTAACGTTTCTACTACTTTCTCTCAAAAGAGTCTTAGCAATTTATTTTATAGCCACAACTTTAAAGGTTTCTTTCTCTTTGCCTAGATAAACTTTGGCATAATTTCCCTCTCCTACTTATGCTTACTGTTCATAATATTGTTCGATTTCTAGCTAAATGCAATACTCTGCGAAAAATGAATATCATGTTTTGAAGCTTTTTTCACTTGTAAAGAAAATTTCTATCTTTTATCTGTCGCCATAAATAGCTAGGCCTACTTAGTTACTTTCATAGATCTTTTCCATTCTTCTGAATTTCAAGTTCATTCACTTCAATACCTCCTTGTTATTCTTTCCTTTGACTATATAGAACACTTCATTCGTTATAAAAGCATAAGCTTTTTCAAGTGCATTTACGTTAGTTCTTTCATAAATAAAGGATTCGTGCTAATGCTTCTCTAATAGCGAAGAACCACTAAGTAGACTTTGTAGTAAATCACCATTCTATGTAGGCAACTTCCATCCCCCTCTAACTGGGCTAATTTCTGGCTTTTCCTCAAATACGCTTTCCATATTTATAAATTTCTTTTATTTTAAGCTTTTTAATTAGATTAATAATTAACGAAAGACATTTGCTTTCCGACACCCAAAATATAATTTTATTAATACCAACTCCTTTAGTCATATTAAAGTATAAGCGAAATACCTTCTATCACTACTATCTCTTCCTCATACAGTTATCTCATAGCAATTTACGTTAATTAGTCAGAGTATTTCTCTATAACATAAAACTCAAAATTAAGTATGTATAAAGATGAAATAGATGGTAATAAGGAATAAGCTCTTTTATTATACAAAAATAAATATGTTTGATTAGACTTTTATTATGAATTAACTTAACAAACTCGCTCGCTTTCTATTCATACGCCATATTGGCCTAATCTTATTTTCATTTAATACTTCCCTTCAATTTTCTCTTATAGCCTCATTGCTTAAACTCCTAAAACTATCTCCATTAAACTTCAATCCAGATGATATTATAGATTATATTTGGAATTGAAAGTTTCTTATATATTTTACACATTATACAATCAAGCAAAGAAAAAATGGTCCTATAAGATTTGTAGCTGGAAAAGAAGTAATTAGTAGACTAAATATAGGAAAGAAAAATAAATAGAGGTATTTATAAAACTAGATAATTATTTTAGTTCTATACATTCATTTAATAACTAGTGGTATTAAATTATATTTTTAGTAGAAATCTTTATTTTTATATTCCACCTGCTAAGCTATACCAATTTACATTTATCTGCTAGTATAATATCATATGCAGGATATTGCTAAATTTATATTAAACTAGAAAGTTTAAAGCTGCTCTGAGGGAAAGATTAGATGCTGAGTAGTAGAGATGATGGAGAATTATTATGCTGTAAGTGAGTTGAATTGAAAGAATAATGGAATATCATTTAGCACAAAAAGTTAAAATATGAACTTTTAAAAGGAAAACATCCAGAATTTATCTGCTTAAAGAAGAATAATTTTGAATATTCAATTAAAGAAAAGAGGGTAATTTAGAATTCCTAGAAACTAAAACTTAATGTATGAAAAATTGTTTGTTGAACATTTAAAGAGGTAAATGAATGTAATTAGTCTCCTCTTAGTTTACAATATTCTAAAATTTCCGTTGGTTAACTAATTTACTTATCTGATTTAGTTTCACATTAATTTCTCTATATTCCCTATTAACATAAAAAATAAATTAGCTCTAAATTAAGATTTCATAAAATTGTAAATGAAGTATATGAACTTTTAAGCTCAATTATAATAGGTAATGATTATAGATTAACTGTAAACATTGTTTATTTGATAAAGAGTGATAAATTATTTGAGAAGATTGAATTTGAATCAATAATTATTTTTTTAGCAATCTTTAATAATAAATAATTTTAAGGCTGAATTATATCTTTTTTTCATAATAAGACAAATAAAATTAGTTAACTCAGCGTTTCTTATTATTCTCAGTTTTATGGTTTTGTTCTTCTTGAAATTGAACTGTCTTTTTGCTTTTTTTCTTGGTATCTTGGGGTTAGCTTCTATTTGTAGATTTAGAACGTTAATGATTGGTATTTTTAGGTTTACTTTATTAATTGATAGGGTTATTTTACTAATTCTTAGGGAAGTTTTATTGTATGTTATAGTTATTTGATTAATTTACAGGGTTTATTTATTTTTCATTTTTTTATTAATTCCTTTTGCTTAAAAAATCTTACCACTTTTTGTTGATATTTTATTCAAGTTCCTGAGTTTTCATCTCAAACATTCGCTATTCAACTTTCCAGTCTACCTCTAATTATTATATTTAATTTTCTGCTTAATTTATTTGCTTGGTTAGCTTTTCATCTTATTTCTTATACTACATTTCTTTTCCTTATAGCTTATTTGGAATATCTTTATATTGTATAGATGGGAAAGATTCAAGTTTATTTAAGCTTGTTTTTTTATTCATTCACCATTTTAAATTTATAGGAGAATTAGAATTTTGCTAGAACTATACTATTTCAAACTCTCTATTATCTTCATTTAGATCTATAGAATGAATGCATGAGTCTATTATATTAGTACTATCATTAGAATTGTTTTTCTGTATATTTTATTTTTCTTTATTTATTTGCTCTGGAAGCACTTTTTTTACAGGATTTTTAGATTTATTTTGTTAAACTTCTTACTTTTTATTTTGTTGGAGATTTTTTTTCTAATTTTCTTTCTAATTTTTTTATTAATTTTAAACTTCTGGCTTACTCAGCTTAATTTCGTTACTCTACTATTTCACTGCTTAATTTAAGTTATTTTTGTTGTTATTATTTTTATTTTAAGGATGTTGGAAACTGAAATCGTTGTTCTTTTAACTTTATTCTGAATCAAAACTGGAACCATTTAATTCAATTTCTAATTACTTCTGGTTTTCATTTTTTCCTGCTTTTTCTTTCTTTTATGACTCTTTTTTTTACAGTTAATCCACAGGATTTCTCTAAATTGGCTGAGGAAGCTAATCTATTTAGGCATAAGGATGTTCCAGAAGTTCAGAAATGTCAGCTCTTTCGTCTTAATCCCTTTGTAAGCATAATTTAAGGAAATCTGTGCATTCTTTGCTAACGTTTTAGGGGAAGTCTGGTAGTCTTCCTTCTTGACTTATAATGTCCATAACTTCTTGAGCTTTTTTACTTAAATTTGATCAAGGAGGATTGCCTGTTACCATTTCAATTACCACACATCCAATAGATCAAATATCAGCGGGAAACGAATGGCCTGCTCTTAAAACTACCTCTGGAGCCATTCAATAAGGACTTCCTTTCAAAGATTAGCAATACTCTTCTCCCTGATCAAAAGAATTATCCAACAGAATTTCTAATTTCTTCGCGGCGCCAAAATCAGTTAACTTAATTCTCCCATCATTATCAACTAAAATATTTGCACATTTGAGATCTCTATGAATTATTCCTTTCTAGTGTAGATACTTCATGCCTGTCAAAATCTGATTTAGATATATTTTAACTACTTTTTCTTTAAAGGCTCCGAACTTCTTCAATAGATCTTTTAAACTTCCTCCAGGAACATATTCTAAAAATATTATAATCTCGCTTTGTTCCTTCAACACTTCTGTTTACAAGTATTTCACGATATTTTAATGAGAAAGTTATTTCAGTAGACTAATTTCTTGCTTCAGTAGAGATAAATCATTAAGCATTGCCCTTTTGTTCTAATTCTTTATACTAATTATTTTAGCACATATAATTTGCCCAGTATCTAGGTTTAAGCACTCATATACCTTACCAAATGCTCCTTGTCCTATTAAATTGCCCAATTATCAGTTCTGCATATAATGTTCATGCATAGAATTTTCTTGCGATATGATTGAGTTGACATCAATAGATTTGAGAGGATTAACAATCTAGACTTATTAATTATTCTTAGAACTCTGATCTTGATTTTCTTACTTTATTTGTGAATGTTCTATTTCTTTATCATTAGTACATCCCATTTTAAAGATAGATTATCTTACTTTATTTAAAGAGTTATTTTAGTTATGTACTTCAATTTAATTACTATACTCCACTGTAACATATTATTCAGTTGTATATATGTTATTGACATTTGCATTTATGCCTTTTTACTTTAATATAAGTACTTTAAAAGCTGGTAAGAAAAGATTGGATTTTAATTTAATTTTCTGTTGCTTGTAATATAAAAGCTTAAAATGACTTCAGCTAGAATAACCTTTAATCTTTGTGTTTTTCTGGTTTTACTTTTGAACGTTCAGCTTGCTTTTTCCGAGGATAGTTTGTCACCTTCTTGTCCTAAATGAAAGTGTAGTGATGAGGTGCAAGATCCTTATTGCTATAAGCTGGATAATAGTTCAAACGAAATAAAAGTGAATAAAGACATTGATGAGCAATTCAAATGCACTTTGCTAGATTTCCTGAATCTTAATTAAACTACCTAAACAACTAAGTAGTCAAACCTATAAGTCAGATCAACAAGTATCACTCTGGAAACTTCTTTAGATTAGGTATAATTAGTCCAATTAAAAAAGAAATGGCTATCTGATAAGCTTTGCGCATAGAATTTTACTGAACTACTATAATGTAGCAATTATTGTAAAGGAAGCACTTGCACTATTTCTAAGTGATAAAGAAAGTATCTAAATAATTCGAAATATGGATAATAAGGATGGGCTGAATGTACCTAAGATTAAGAATGCGCATCTAAATCATGCAAATGTGTGCCTACAGAGACTGGATATGGTAGATGTAGTACTTCAACTTATGATCATCCTTATAAGCATCTTTTTATTCATACTTGCACGAAATCTAATGATGTAAATGAAACTGAGTGGCACTAATAAGCATGTGAATACTTTATATTAGTGAGCTTAGGCCATTTACTTGCAGCATTCGATAAAGTAGTAAATGAAGATTCTGATTTAAGCTGTTTGAGTAAGTTTAAAGATGTTTGAGTTGCAAACTATATCTAAGATGCCATATACACTGAGTCTCATGTTATTTTCACTTATATCGGAATCGCATTTTTTACAATTTTCCTTTCAATATGCTGCTTTGTATCTTACTAAGTCTGGAAAAAAAACTAGGAAGATAGAAATTTATAATATCTACTGATGACTGACAGTGCTTATGAGGAAGAACAGAAGAGAAAAAAAGTAGAGATTGAATGATAATAAAAACCATCTTTCGTATCTTAATTTCTAATTCTTATATTCTCTATCATCTTAATCTATATTATCAGTTAATTTGTCATATAATAAAGCATGCAAAATTATGTAATCTATATACACATTTTCATATATCTTCCAGTTTTACAAGGAAGAAAAACTTATTTGCTTAAGAAAGATGGCAGGAAACTATCTGAATAATAACTGATTTTGTTTAAAGTAAATGGAATTAAGAAGAGTAATAAAAGTCTTCTTTTATAATTTATATTATAAAATATTTATGATATCTCTAGAAGCAAAGTCATAGCTTAATATAGTGTATAAACTTTATTTAAAAAATTTAGATTATAACTTATAGCTATTTATGAAGGCTACTAGCTTGGTTCGATTATTTATTAGTTCTAAGATTTTTATTTTTATTAACAAATGTTTTTGTCTTATTTATTCTAAGAGCTATCTATTAATTTTCTTTAAAAGCAGTCTCATTGTTTAAATTATTTAAATATCGCTATTAATTTAAGTAAATATAACTAATGGAGTGCTTAAGCGTATTCAATAATTAGTTTTTATTATCTTCTGTCTTAGTTTGTAAGGATTTATTACTAGATCTTTGGATCTAACTTGCATCTTAAAATCTTATTTATCTCTTTAATGGCAGCGAAGTTTGCTTCCTTTAACAAAAGTAAAACTAAGTTAATTAGAATAAAACTGTAATTTGAAAAAAAGGTTTTTCTTATTTCCCTAATAGATATGATTTAATAAGCCTTACTTAGATATAATAGCAATATAATTTCTTTCATCCTGCTCTATTTTAATGATATTGAGTACTATAAAATATGCTAGAATGTGAATTATTAATGCTTGCTATTAATGATTAATTTTGGTATAACTAATAACTTAACTTTCTAAATTGGTAAGTATTAAGAAGTATTAATCAAATATCCAAAGCTTCAAACAAAAGAGATTAGAATACTGTAAATATAATTAGATTCACTAAGCATTACTATAACTATTTTAACTATCAACCCATTTTTAATATTTTATATATAAAGCAAAATATCAAATCTAAGACTCTATACTCCTACTAATTATTTGCCTATAAATAACTTGCATCGCTTAGTTTAATAGGGTAGAACTTCATTTAAATAAAGTAAAATGAGGATAGTTCCTATTATCAGAAGCAAAGTACTTGCTCTTCCTATATGAAGTGAGGGGGCTTAGAAGTTTTTAAACCATCCTGCTGGTCCTTTTACAAGTAATCTTCTATGTAGTTCATTTCTGGGCTCCTACTTGGAAATGGGGAATCATATTTGCTAACATCACAGACTTTGCGATACCAATTGAAAACATATCAACTCCCTAATAAATAGCCATTACACTAACTGGGTGTATTTGGTCTAGATACAGCACTGTGATTGAACCAGTAAATTGGAATCTATTTGCTGTTAACTTTTTCATGGCCATATCTGGACTTTACTAACTTTCAAGAAAATTGAGAGCAAGTTGGAAAAAGGAAGATATTAAAGTTGAGCTGAAAAGTCAATCTGAAATAAAGAAGCATGATTGACAATGATTTTTATAAGGAAAGATAACAACTCTTTTATCTTATTTCCCTCATTCTATAATCTCTATTAGGAAAATATCTTTCATATCATATTCCAAAATAAAAAGCTAAGTAACCTATAATTATAAGGTAGTAATATAAGGGAATATATAAACTAGTCTAATAATTAAAGAATTTCTTACTTCTAAAATTAAAATATCTGTCTCGACATACCTTGAATATAGTATTGAGTCTATATTCATTTACTAATTTAACATCTTATTTAGAAATTTTACTTATCGGTTCCTTATAAAATTATAATTAGTAACCTATGTAGAAAATATTTAATATAGTTATGTATAGCCTTTACTGTGATCAGTCAAAGGTGAGATTGCTTTAATATATAACCTAACCTTGAAAAATAAGATATAATTACAAAAAATTTGGTATTTCATATAGAAATTATTAGTATAAGTTAGTTAACTGAAAAGAAAATTAACTCTCTAGAAGTTTCTTAATATTTACTAATTTTTTGATTTATAATAGTTTTTCTTTAAGCAATATAAAATTATCTAGTTTCTTATTGTTAATAAATGAATGTGTTGTAAGTTATAAGTAATATCTTCAATACTTATAAGCAAATAATCCATTATCTAAATAAGTAAGTCAATATTTATGGAAATATAATTTATTTTACTTCATACCTTACTTTTAATTATCAACCTTTTTAAGTTCTTAATCCAAAATCTTAAAATAAGAAGACATTTTAGTCAAAAAGGCGATATAACTATATTAAAACTTAATTGTCCTTTATTATAACTTTTAAACTATTTCCTTGCTTGATAGCTTCATTTTCAAGTTTATACATTTAAAGCTTTCTTATAGATTTTAAAATTAGACTAGTCTCATTAATTATAGATTTCTTTTAAACATAATTAAAACTATTAATGTAGCCTAGAAGTGGGTAATTAACTAGAAGCTATAGCACTTAATATAAGAACTTGATTAATCTTAATAGAGATTAAGGTAATTTTTATATAAATAGATACTTTATATAAACTAGCACTAATAGGTAGAAATATGCTATAATAGATATTGTTAAAACTATTTTTAGAAACCTAATTCTAAGCTTTGGTTTAGAATATAAGGTATTTTAAGATAGTCAATTAAATAAAATAATTAATATTCTAACCAAACTTAAGCAGTCAGTTATTAGAAGTATTAATTATATTATTTAAATCTAGACATTAAGTCAGCATATGTCTATTTTAATAATACTTATATTATTAATCAATCAAATATATTTTAAACTAATACTGCTTAATGAAGGATTGCTTAAGAATAAGTATAATTAGCTTTAAAGTCTATTAATAAAACTATAAAATGTAATAAGGTCAGATTATATTTAAGTTAAATGTTTGGTTTCCGATTTAAAGGTAATAAGCTAAAATAATAATAGGTCTTCGTTATATATTAGCATAGCATAAAGATAATTTACAATATTTTAGTTCCTATTAACTAATAACTTTATAAGATTGTAGCTATTCAAGCCTAGCCTCTATATATTAAGCAATTTCACAAGTTTTATATTAATTGCTTTAACGCTCTTTCTTAGTTAGAGTACTTCTTAAGAAATATTTGATAGAATTTTCCCATAAAAATAAACTTAATATGCTGACATATGGAAGAAGGTATTTTCTAAAAAGTAAAGATATCTATAGAGATATAAATAAACATTTAGATATAAAGGAAATATATTAATTTTGTGGAAGAAACTAGTATTTCACTTGCTACAAAACTAATATTTCAAAAAATCTAAATTCTACAACCAAAAGTATTAAAAGAGAAGGAAATGTATTGTGATTACTTAATGGTTTTATAGTTAAAGGATATAGACTTTATTGTAGTATTTTAGTAATTAGAATAAAAGGAAGACTATTTAAATGAAAGAAATAACTACAAACCCTATTTATTTTAAATATTTCATACTATCTTAAAAATCATTAAATCATTAAATACAGTCTCACATAGCTTATTTCTCTTTAAGCCTTATGAAGTAATTTATTCTTTAACAAGGAAAACTAAAAAGGCTATGCTATCCAAAACTAAAAAGATTATTAGTTAATACCCTAATTTCGGATATTAATATAATAATAAAATCAATTTAATGGCCTGAAAGCTTAGAATTAAAATGCAGTTAAATAGAAAATGAGAAATATATTGACAGGAACTAGCAAAGTAATAATTTTAATAATAAGATATAATACTAATAATCTTAGAAATATGTGACTTTTAATTAATTGTTTATTTATTGTAAATATTCAAGATTAAAACTCTAAAATGTCACTCATCGGAAAAAATAAAGACTAAAACGTGTAAAACATCCAATCAAACAAATTAGAACTTTTGCAGTAATAAATCGATTAAAATTGAGAATAATAGAAGCTTCGAACTGTTTCCAATTCTTAGGTATTAATCTAAAAGAAATAGGAAATACTTTGTCTAAATTGCTAGAATTATATACAGTTTGATCTCATCGAAGAACACTCAAAGAATTGTGTGGATATCAAAGAAGAAATGCTTAAAAAGGAAAATCTAAGTTCTAAAGTTTAGAAATCTAACTTGAAAATTAAGAAGCTAAGCTTTAAAATAAAGAAAAGTGTTAGTTCCAAGGAGAAAAAGAAGATGCTTATGAACAAAGAGGATAAAATAAGCTGTCTACTTACTTTATGTGAGTAATTATGTGAAACATCTGATCTCTAAAAAATTAATATCATTCAATAGAAAATTGATGAGATTTCGTAGCTCGAGAACAAAAACATTAATTTTGACATTTTCGCTACTAAACTAAAGAACCTTATAAAGGTAAATTTTTATTTAGGAAAAGCTAGAGATATTAAAGAAAGAATTGGAGTAAGAGGAAAATTAAATAATGCAACTCAAAAGAATTCTTTAAAATTAATAATTGGAAATAAATAACTTGGTGTAAGAAGCTGATAATTGGAAGAGGAAAAACAAGAATTTATATAAATCCTTTTAAGGAAGAGCTATTTAGACTTCTTAAAGAGGATAAAATCTCTTAGAGTTTAATTAACAAGATATAAATCAGAACTTTAGTGACAAAAAAAAATTACCTTTTATATAAGAGAATGATTAACCAAATATAACCAGAAATTATCATTAACTTGAAGCATAAAACTAAAATAACAAAGCTATTTATAGTTAACAGTGGATAAATAAAAAATGAGAAAATCTAGAGTAAGAGATACAGGAAAATTAGTAAGAAAATCAAGCCAATTAGAAATTAGAAAAAGAAAAGTAACAGTATAATTAATTTAACTATTCAATATACTTGAAATCTGAAGAATCTAAATAATAATTAAAGATTAAGCAATAAGAAACGTCGTCTCTTTTAGAAAATTTAAAATTTAAAAAGCCAGAATTAAAACTATAATAATAATATTTGCCGTAAAAAATAATAACAGATCCAAGTCCTAAATTCAGTTAATTACAAACAGAAACTACTGAATAAATAAATCCTACTATATCTGATGAAAGTTTAGAATAAGCTGACAGATAAGATGATACTGAAGAGTTATGTAGAGCTTAGTAAATATCTACTATTAACGTGTAAAGGTGAGAAAACATTAAATGCTGGAGTGCATTTTACTTAGAGTTCTGAAAAATACAATCTAAATATAACTACAGCTGGATATCATAACTTTAAGCTAAACAATTTTATGAGGTAATTTCCATTTTAACTTTATAGAAGGCTAAATAACTTTAAATTGACAAGGATATGTATAAGGATTTTATACATAATGAAATGCGTTTTCTAGATAAACAACACAATGAACAAGATAATTTTCTTACCTCTAAACCTAAAAATTGTAAATTAAGTCACAAAAAAATGTAAAGTAGGAGGATGTGAAAGAATAGTTCTAATTTTAAAATGTCAAAATCTAAATCTCCTGACTCAATTAATTATAACTTTGTAATGGATTAAATTCCTGAAACATCTTTTGATTATTAATCGTCATCCGAAGATTGTATATCTCCAACAGGAAATCATTTAACTAGATAGAACAAAAGTATTCATTTTTAGATATAGATATATTTCGAAGCTTCCATCTGACTACACTTATTTGATAATAAAACTATCCTTATTTTGTTTAATTCATCATATTATAAAGCATTCAAACATTTCTTTCTTTTACTTTAAAACTCAGTTAAAGCATAATATCTTTGCACTAGCATAATTGTATATTTGAATAGTAAGTTTAAAATAAAAAAGGATTTTATAATAAAAGTGAAATGCATAATATATAGTAGTGATACTAAATCCCTAAGTATGCAAAGAGTTTTGATTAACAATAGAATGTAAAGATAATCCATTAATAATGTAAGCAAAGCTTAAGAAATATATAACTCTTAATAAAATATAATACACTATTTGTTCAATAAGAAGCATCATATTACTCTATTTTGGAAAGTTAGCAATAATTTTCAATCTTAAAGCTATTATAACTTTATACTAATACTGCTTCTTTTCTTTAAAGCAATGGGTATATCCTAGGAAATTATTAATAACAATATAAATACCTTAAATATAATAATATTTACACTACTTTATCACTTTAAAACCATTCATCTAGAAAACATCTAAAGAGAATTTAATTTATCACTCTAATTTAGTTTAACTGATAACTGTACATTTGTAGTTTAATTAAGTTATTTAAATCTAAGTAGTTTAAAAGAGAATAAACTGAAGCAATAAAATCTCATTAATTGAATATTTCTTTATTTATATGAATCTAAATACTTATGAATAAAGCTGCTAATTACTTTATTTAAATTGCTATATCATTTACTTATTAAATATCTGTAACTGAAAGAAAAAGTATTAAGCGAAAGCTCTTTTAGCAGACGAGTTAAAAGATTTGCTTTAAGTTATTAATTAGATGATAAGTAAACTTAAATAAGTTAAATTGAAAATATTAAATTAAAAATTAAGGAAATCCCACTATGTGCATACCTTCAAATCGTAGAAATACAATTCACAGAAGTTATCGAATTAATATACTTACAAATCTCAAAAAACAGGATTTGTTATAATTCTCGTAGTGTTTTAAAATATCCCTGCTACTTAATAAAAGGCTTATTTCTCTAAGTCGTATAACTAGTTTTATAGCTTTTTATTTACCTAACTATAAACAAAAGCGAAATTTCCTCTTAAAACGTTAACAGCCATTGTTGGAGATTTAATTGGCAAAGTAATTTGCATTTTCTGTCATTCATTTAAGTGTTTATCAAAAGTATATATTTCTTAAGAATACGTAAAGAGACCTGAAATCCCTCCAAATGTTATTAGATTTGATTATGTTAATGCTATTCCAAAGCTTGATATTTCTTTTTCAAAGTGGGGAATTAAAGAACTTACTTTCTCTTGGAGGTGAAAAACTTCGTTTTTCCAATTAGATTAATACCCTGAGATAAAGAAGATCAGCTAATTATCTATAGCTAGTCCATGATATGCTCTTTCTTGTATCAAACTTCTTTCTTCACTCTTGTCTCCACTAAAAAGTGTGAATCTATCGTCATCTCCCCCTGAAATTACCATATCACAGTTATTAATCTGTAGAATTCTCGTTTTTGATGTTAGAAAATTTCTTACATCAGCATCGTATTTTCACAGAAACTAGCCTCCAATGTTATACTAGACAACAACACTCTAATTAATCTATATAGACAGATATATTTTTTAAGGGTAGCTTAAGCAAGCTAAAATTTCATATTTACTTAAAAGAAGCTGAATCTACCCATATAAAGCTCCTATTTTATTAACTTTATTAGCTTTGCTTTATAACCTCAGCCACAGTATTTTAATAATTTGCTTCTATTTAGATCCGAATGCTAATTTTCTATAAGGATCAATAATTTTTTCTACCTGATTTGGAGTTAGCTTCTCCATTTTTACAAAACAGATAGAAAGGATATAGTAGTTATTGTAGAGGATAGTTGTAATTAAAATAAAGTAGTTATTTTAAACATAAATATTTAGTTTATTTCTACTAGTGGTTACTCTAACTAGTACTACCTTCTTCAATAATAAATAAATGCCAGGAAAGAACCCAGACACTGAGACTTATTACTTCTCTAAAATTGGCTTTAGCTAGGGGACTCTATTTTGCCTCTAAATAATATAGAACTTAATTGAATTTGGTATTGCTTTTGGAATCGCTGTTGCTGTTATTTCCAATGAAGAGGGATGTAGAGATTTTTACTTAAGAGAATATTTGTCTTTTCTTGGAGTTGTCATTGTTATTCACTTGATAATAGCGAATTTACCCCACTTTGTAGATAATTTTTCCATTAGATATGGGAAATTTTTGAGGCATATCTATAATGTATTCCTATGTCTCTATGTGCCGTAAGCTTTTATATAGATTCTCCTTTTTTTGGTACCTTTTTGGAATTTATATCAAAGCTAAATACACAGATTGCGAAGATGGTGAGATATAATACAGATTTTCCAGAAGGAACAGCAGTTCTAGGAATTTATATATTTGTAAATACTTGCTATTTGATAATATTTTCATGCATCATGCTTATTATAAGTGCAGTAGTGCTCTATGAAGGAGGATTAAGAGAAGGATTGATAGGCAAATGACATATTTTATTTTGGCTAATTTTTTAATAAAAGAATACCTAAGAAATAATCCAATAGCTCTTCTTCAATCTCATTACTATATTCATTAAACTCATTACTAATAAGCAATTTCTAAGCTTACTCCTTATTATAAAATAGGAGATAAATGAATAAATTTAAGCCTAAGAATAGCTTCAAAATATATACCAATGATTTGATTATGAGACAGTACTAAAGTTATAGTTAAATAAGAACTAAAAAGTATAAAAATGATAATATAGATAGTAGTGCTAAAGTAGCAAATTAACTAATGTTCTAATTTTAAATGAATTCTTCATAAATCCTTTCATATATTTAAAAGCTTAACTAGCTTAAGCTTATAATTAGAGTTAGTTTATGATGCTATTCATTAATAGTTAGTTAAATTATGTATTTGAATATGAAATATTTTTGACATCTATTGAGTAAACTATATGTGCTTATTTTAATAATGATATATAAATAAAAAATTGGTTAGATGTTCATATTGTAATAAACTGCATTTTTAAAAGTAAGAAAAATGGAGACACCATTTTAAATATCATTTATGCATGAATAACTAAGTCTATAATACTATAATCTTCTCTATGTTAGAAAGGAAACTGGAAAAACTTATCGTTTAAATCTAGTCATATCAAGATTATTTGAACCATAATATCCTATAAGAGAAAAAGAGAAGATAATGTAATAATAACAAGCTATCAATTAGATAATAAAGGCTAATGCTTTAATGTATAAAAACACTCTGTTTTAAGAAGTGTAAAGAGGAGTATGATTAAAGGAGCATAGTTTCTTAAATAAAATAATATTAAATGGGATGGAAAAGCAAGTTCTTATGTTATCAGATACCAATATGCATATTTTGTACTTCATAGTTTGAAAAGTTATGCATTCTAAACTTAAAAATTACTCACTAGGACTATCACTAAATGAATACTAGGATTAAGAAGATGCTGAGGATTAATTATTCTTGAAATTATCCTTAGCAGGAGTTATTTCGTATTAATTTAGCTATCTTAATTCCTTAGTCTAGCTCTGCTGATTATTTTGATTCATTTACATTTAATAAGCTTGGCTGTACACATTTTGTTGCTCTACCTCCTCGAATGAAGCATTTTCATCATAGTTAAGGTAAGAAGAAAAATCATTGATTTAGAATGGGTCTTAAACCAATGTTTGGGAAGTTTAAGGACTATATTCTTAATCGAATTTTAAAGTCTTACATATATTTTGGCTTTAGCTATCTTTGTCTGTTTGCCACTTAAAAGGGCTTTCATTTTCCTTGGTCTATGATCAGCCTTGAAATGGAATATCTTCTTCAACTTTAATTTAGAAGATTGATGACAATTCGTTTTAAGCATCCTGCTAATTCTATTCTCATTGATCTTGGTCCATCTTCTTGCTTTACATTTCACATTATTTCTTTTTAGGCTTTTCATTTTATGACCAATCATAATTTAAATTTAAAGCATCTAATTCTTATATAGCTTATTTGAATATTTTATTATAGCAACTGATGCACTAAAGATTATTTATTTCCTTCTAAGCGCCTTCGGTTAAAGAACGTCTTCCTCTCTTTCGTTTGCCATTCTCTTCTTTTTCCTGAACATCGGAAAACCTTTGCTTGGACTCACAGGTACATTAATTCATTAGATGGTAGAAATTTTAAGTAAACTACTGCAACTTTTTTTTCATGGAGGAATTCCAATGATTCTTTATATGATTGTCCGTACGTCCTTTTAGTGATTTGGTGATTTCAGCCCATCTATTTCCTAACTTTTTATGAAGCAGAAAAAGCACCCATTCCTCTTTTTAATCTCAATCTGTTTTCTTTATGCTTGGATTCAAGTGATTATGTCATCTTTCCCTACACTGCTTACCTATCCTTCCAGGGAGGTGCTCAGCAATTTAAGTCCATTTAAAAGGTCCGTTGAGGTCCACAAGTTACATGATTTTTTGATCTTCTTGCTCCGTCCAGAGTCCGGTCTTGATAATTTTCTTAGTTTAGTTTTTCTTTTTGTGATTCATTTCTAGTGAATGTTTGTATATGAATTATTTAAATTTAAACAGTTTTGTTTAAATAACTAACACTATTTACTGAACCTTATATTTACATTCCTTTTTATTAAACTGAAAGCCATTAAATCTCAATCTTTTCTTCCTTATCCATATATTCAGCGTTAAATTTCGATTTTACCTTCAACTCTTTTTAAATTAACCTTTTCAAGGTTATTATTAACTATCTCCTTGAGTTGTCTCAAGGAATGCTTGAACTTAGTATATGAATTAAGTATAAGTATAAGTACTTCTGACATTCTAGCAAGTTTAAACTGTATTAAGTAAGCATAAATTAGGATTTTTCCTTAATTATCAGAGTTAAAGGAAAAAATAGATATTATATCAGATAGGATTCCCTTAAGACAAGTGAAAGTCATTGTAATAAATAGAAGTCAGAAAGTTATTAGTTCTACTGTAAATTTTACTTAAGGAAATGTAAGAATTTAAAGAATTATATAGTAAGCTTGATTTCCTTATCATAGAGTTATATAATAAAGTCAGAATTAGATGCTTATTTCTTTGCTTTTGGCTTTGAAAGGTTTCTTTATCTTAGATGGCATTATGACTGCTAAGCTAATCTGCATATTTGAGTACTAAATATAATAAAGATATTAAATCATCTTAAAACATTTTTAAATGATAAAGCTTGTGATCTTAGCTATTAAAATAATAAAGCTGAACATCTTCAGTAATAAAGCTTACTTCATTTAGAGCATCTAATGCTATTAGCCAAATCTAATATCTACTAAGCGATATTTGTTTGAAAATTTGATTTTTAACTGTTTTTTATTTAAGTATGCTCATCTACTAAACTTTATTTTAAAAGCGACATTAACCTAGACCATATAATTCTAATTTATAAAGTCTGATAAATTCATATTGATAGCAATAAGCATAAATAATTAATAATAAGAATAGTGCTTTAAACAAAAGAGGCTTAAGTATTATATATTGAATAGAATCCTTATTATTAATTCATTTTATAAACTTACTTTTAATTAGTTTCCTCAATATGATAAATTTAATATTTTGAAGCTCCATTTAGTATAGAAGTAAAATGATAAGCAAAATTTAATATAAAAAGGATAGATAAGATCTTTTAGACTTTTTTATTAAAAACTGTAGAAAGCTTTGTCAAATCTTGGAAGGATAATTTTTAATTTTAAATCTATGAATTGCTTAATAAAGAAAATATAACCTACATTTTTTGTTACTAAGCAATGGTTGCAACTTAAAATTTTAATGTAACTGAAACTAGATCAGACATAGCTTTTTCAGATTTATAACTAAAAGCTATAAAGAAAATGGATAAATATGGCTAACAGAAATGATTATATCATAAAGTTAAAACTTCTTTTTATTCCAATGAACATTTATTAGCCCCTAATATTTTAGCTTCTTATTATTTCTTCATATATCAGACTCCAAACTATTTTTACACTCTTTTTTCCTACTTCTGACCTTATTAGCATATTTTTTATAACCGCATTTACAAGTTTAATATGATATACTTATATCACCTATTATTAGCTTAGGTTTAAATAGAGTAGTTAGATAATATTATATGCTACTTAGAGTTATTTAGCTAATTTATTTCTAGAATTTCATTTACTTTTTATTAAAAAGCATCTATTATACAATGATCTAATAGCATATTCTATAATCGTAGTGTTGGAGATATTATATCCAACTAAATCAATATTAAAATTAACTTATATAAATATGTTTATTTATAGTTATATTTAAATTTACCCAATACAACCTTTTCTTTTTTCAATCCTTCCTAACTATCTATAAGATACTCATTGAATTACTATTTTAAATTATTAAATCATTTTTTATAATCAAATGATTCCAGAAATTAATTAGCACCTTACAATGAAATTATTATAACAAAGCTATTGAAATAAATAGATATACTAGTATAACAGTGAGAATTGTTTAGATTTGACAAAAGTTGGGTATAATTAACCTTGCAAGCTTTTTACTAATTAACACATTGATATAACATACTAAGTAAACTTATTTAAGTTCGCATAATTCAATAAAAGCTTTTATTTTATACCCTTTTATTTACTTAAATATTATAATTTGTATACTTAATTATTTGCAGTTATACAATGTTAGAATCTTATTCCAATTGCAAAATGAAAAGCCTAGTCAGTTTTGTAATTAGATTATGTGATTAACAAACGTATATAATGATTGAAGGTTTCAATAAAGCAGTTTTCTTTTATTTTGACTTATAGAATTCTTTATTAAGCTTTAATCAAATAATTAAGACTTACGCACTAAATAAGGATTACTCTGACTGAGTACAACCTATACATTTAAAATTGAAGGATGAATCAGGTTGGAATTTACTCTCAACTTTTGTTGAATTTATTTAAATAAATAAGTAGATAATATGCTTTATATATATATTTACTTGAATTTTATTTACAAGTTATGTGAATAGCATGCATGAAGATGCGTTTAGGAAATTTAAAAGTTAAAATTAAATTTTCCGCCTTCAGAAAGTAATAAATAAAGCCTTATTAATGTAATTAACTATATTTAGCTTATCTTTTAATTTACTTTCTTTCTATATTTAATTCAAAGATCAAGATGCAAACTTCTACTGATAACAAATCAGCAGTCTAAGCTAGTGCTCGGATATTTTTCAGTCCTAAAATGAAAAAAGGAAACACTCCATAGCCTATAAAAGGAAGAATTAATAGATAAAACTTTGATTTTAACTTCTAATTTGAAGAAAAATCATCCTTTGAAGAGTAAAAATAAAATCTAAGCAACCCTAAACCTGACAAATTGATTCAAATGAGGAAATCTTATGATTAAATACCTAAGAGAATTTAATCTAACTCCCCTGGTAAGAAAAATCCTATTCAAATTGTTAATAGAGGAGGTCCAACCACTAAGCAAAGATAGATGGCTTTTAAAATGAGTAATTTTGTTGGTCTGGGAACCAAAGTTGCCTAAGTCTTTGAGTTTTTATCTAATAATGTAAATAAATCTGAAGATTAAATTTAGTGTTCTTGTGATTTAAAGGATACAAAATTAAGAAGATCTTTTGCTAAAGGATTTACTAAAGATAAGCGAATAACATGCAATAGAGCTTTATAATGGTTAAATATTTGCTATGGAGAGAATCATGCTGAGTAGAGTGAGCAATTCCAAAAGATGTATATAGACATACTAGATGCTTAAATTGATATTACAGAGCATGTACATTAAATTAAAAGAGACTTATCTAGAACTTTTCCAGAAGAAGATTATTACAAAGAAGGTTTTACGGGATAGAAAAGATTATTCAGATGTTTGTAAGCTTTCTGTAAGTATGATATTAACCTTGGGTATGTGTAAGGTATGAATTTTATAATGGGAGCTCTTCTTTGGCATGCCACAGAGGCAGATGCATTTTGGTTATTTGTTTCACTTGTTGAGAAATATGAGCTTAGAGATATATATCTACCAGGACTGCCAGGTCTCTGCAAGCATTGTTAAATTATAGATCTTTTAATATCTTAGAATCTTCCTAAGCTTTATAAACATTTCGCTGAAAACAGAATGGTTGCAGAAATGTATGCAACTGATTGATGCTTTACGTTATTTGGGAGTTTAATGCCCCTTAACATAATGGTAATTACTTATTCAGGGAGATTTTCTTGATGAATTCTTTTAATAGGGATGGTCAATTTTTTACCGTCTGGCTCTAACAACACTCAGAAACCTAGAAGACTAGTTACTTGAAAGAAATGAGATAGCTGAAATAATGTAACCACTAAGACCAACTAATCGACCAAGAAATTGGAAGAAGTATTTGCATAACGTCAAGATTCTTCCTAAATCCCTAAGAACAGAAGAGGGTTTATTAAAGTGAGGCCCATTCCTTAAAGAATCTAAATAGATTGAAATAGATGAAAGGTATATTCGCTTTTTACATATGAATTTCAATCCTGACAGTAAATAGTTCCGCAATTTACAGAATTACGTCCCATGACTCAGTGTAACTAATGTGTTAAACAAACTCCTTGAATCTAATTTTCTTGTTCTAAATGATTTAGAGTTACTTTATTCTAACTTTACAGGTTTTAAATATTTATCTATACTTATAGTAATATGTATAGAGATTTTCTAATATAAGTAATTAAGCATTAGTAAGAAAATAAGTTTGAAAAGTATTAAGTTAAGCAATTTTCTTTAATTTAAAAATGACTGAGTCCGAGAAAAAAGAACTTATGCAAGCTCGCCATCACCTTAAGTAATGCTACGAGAAATATTAACATCAGAAAGAGTAAATGTAGTAGTAGAAGAAGCAGAGGTAGTAGGAACTTCTCTAATCAGAAACTACAGCTATGATGACAAAATATCAGATGGTTTATGTCAAAATGGAGTTCTACTTTTATAGACTCGAGAATGCTTTTGACTTAAATAAGAAAAAGGTTCTGAGAAGTAAATTTTTAAAATGGTAGAAAAAGGCTCTCTAGTAAACAGCATAAATTTCAGCAGCAAAAGAGTAAGTTTAGCAACAGGTTAGAATTTGCCTAACAAGTATAGCTTAGATATTCTAAAGAAAAATTAACAGAACAAAGAAAAATGTCTTCTTCTCCTGGAAATAGAAAATCCTTTTAGCTAAACGAGAAAGTGAGCTTTTGAAGCGTCTTGAAAGTCTCCAAACAACATTTTAATAAAAAATTACAGATATAAAGAAAGAGCAAGGTGAGAAACTAAATAAAAAAGAAACTGAATTTTAGAGTAAACTTGAAAAACTTAAGAAAGAGTCTAAAGTATGTATAGCTCTAGAGTAGGAAAATTATTAGTTAAGAGAAAAGCTATCAGCAACTGAAAAAAACGTTAGTACATTCATCAAAGAGATGGGTAACCTGTTACACAAGAAAATGAAGGCTCAAGGTTAGTATTAATGATATCGGCTATAAATTGTATGTTACATTTTGCTATTAATTTCTTCTTGATTGAACGCATTTTTATTAGATTATCATCTCATTATATTGAAACCAAATAAAATTATAATAATTAAATTCACAAGTTTTTGCATATCTCAGAATAATAATTAGCTTGCTTATAGATTTAAGTGACGTTATTTGACAATTTATCTAATACGTTAATCACTGAAAATTTTATTAGCATTAATTTTGAGTATAACGTACAAATTGTGCCTTAAAAGAATATTAAGCGTAAAAAGAAAAAGTTAGGATAGATTTTATTATTTAAAATGTTGATCGAATCATCATAACGTGCCATAAAGAGTTGGCTTTACATTGAATCCGGAATTTCCTTCATCTAAATCAAATTCTTTTTCTTCTTTAAAGCGCTTTTTTTCGTTACTCTTAGTTAAATTAGTCCACGTATTATTTAGCATAACTTATAGATGCATTCACTATTCCTTAAATAGTATAAGATTAGTTCCTCTTTCACCGGAGTGATATTTCATAATAGCTCCAACACCAAAAATTAGTAAAAGCATTCCACAAATTCAGAAAAAGCTTCCAAAATTTCTGAATCATCCACATTTCTTTCCACATTTGCACTATTTAGTGAAATAAATTTCCACATTTTCAAAATAAGGAATTTCAAGTGCTACTATGACTTCATCTTCTCTGTCATTTTATCTCTTTAAACAATTAAAAGTTATTTCGATAGTTTCTTATTCAGTACCTACTCTACCACCTCTTAAAAGTGAACCATCAATAGTTGGATAAAGACTTTCATGGTTAGTGACCACGTAAGGAGCGTTAACATAGATATATGACTATAAATTATCAGGATGCTCTTCTTACCATACATATAATGTCAGCTTATCTTAGTCCTTTGGTACTTAATATCTGTTGAAAGTTTTCTCTTCAAATTCCATATTTAAAACCCCTGAATGAATTGATTACCCGAAGTCATAACAGTAGGAATTTTCTTAGGAATAATCCCTATATTAAATCCCTTTCTAGGGACATTTATACTGCCACATTACTTATTCCAATTTCAAATCATATTTCAACAACTAGGAGGAGTAAAAGTAACATTGAGCTACTCAATACCTCCTCCTATATCATTCCTACAAAAGTATTCAACTTCTATAACTGTTACTTCTATATTACTTCTAATGTTCTAGTCAGAAATCTTAATAATAGGCTTGAACATTTACACTATTTTAGTTTCGTCTTCTGTATGAATAGTAAAGAACTATAGAGATAAAGGAGGTTAATTAGAAATGGGTCTTGATATGTAAAAGAAGTCAGAATTCTTACTACTTGGAGCTTAATAACTCATCTTTTCAAGGCGTCAATCTTCTACAAATAATTCATATTACCTTTAGCAAATCCATCAATCATTACATTACTTAGAGTATTGAAATCTGTTCCCACATCATACTGATCACAATTCTAGCTTGTAGTCAGTATAATCAAAGGAAGTACAAGCAACAGAGCTATGTTCATTTAATTAAAGAATTAAATAATCTACTAGATAAATCAACCTACTTCTAGTTATATTAGTTAAGTTAAACTTTAACTTAACTTATTTTAAAAGGAAATTTTTTATTATTAAATGAAAAGAAGATCTAAACTAGTGGTAATTTAAACTTCCTTAAAGTGATAAAATAATCTCTTAGTACACAGTTTATAAATATTTATTATTAAGAAATTTTATTCTATTCTTTAAGAAAGGTCTTATAGTATACATTTTATGTCTTAATTAAATAAATTCTTTTAATTTTAGAGGTAAAAAATAATAGACTTATATCACTTCTATTAATCCTTATTAATCCTTTAGAAATGCTTATTACATTTTAAGATTCATACAAATAATTTCACTTATTTGAGAAAGTGAAAGACTTTGCTCAATACTAAATGAGATTACGATTTAGCTTCGCGTAATTAATCTGATATGAGGTTTTAATCTCTTTTTGGAGTTATATTAGGTTTATAGATATGAAAAATAGTCTTTATTTGGTAAGTACCAATTATAAATAACCATTTTTTATCTTTCTTAAATAAAAATTAATTATCTATTTAGATTAATTATTAGGAAAGTATAGCATTTCTTAATTGTATATAAATTACTCTTAGATATTTATTCTTTGAGCTAAAACAAAAAACAGTGAAGCTAACTCACAATGATAATAAAATATGCTTAGAAGAGAGTAATATTAATATAATACAAATTTACTTATAAAATGCCTAAGGATCTGATATTCATATTTGAGATACTATTAGTATTTATTAACTTATTCTATTAATATACTTTCTTTATCTTTTACTTAAATAGATAATATTTAGCTTATAATCATCATTTTTATAGAAAAGCTTCATGTCAGTAAAAAGAAAAACTCATTAATATATTGAATTTATAGCTAATCCAAGTAAACTATTTATCAAAAAAGCGTATTTAGAACTATAAAAGATAAACTAAATGCTTATTAATGTTTATTTTAATATATAATTTTTAAAACCGCCATAGTTGTTCGAAGGTGAACAACAAGGTCATCTTCATCAGAGGTTGGGGAAGTTAAGTACCCATAATTGACACATGTCGTCCTCTGCTTTGGTGATGCAATGAGACACAATCCTGCCATGTCCTTGGACCTCCAACAAGTAGATAAGATTACGAGTATTCTTAAATTATATCAGTATTGAACATTTTTATCAGTACTGAATAATTATACCAGTGTTGAACAAAGTCTACCAGTATCTGATAATTTTATCAGTAACAAACATTCTTGTCAGTATGAAACATTTTTTTTTAAAGAGCTGCGCACCAATGAGAGTGCTACGCGCTCTATAATCAAATTTATTTATTTATTTATAAGCAATAACTCTCAAATCCATTAAAAGAGTAGAAGTTTTAATGCATAGTTATGAAAATATTAGAGTATAGTTACGGTTAACCAATTGCTTAATGTTATGATGATCAATAAATACGACTTTGTGCATTTTATTTTTGTGTATTTTAAATCATGTGATCTTCGAAACAAAAATTTGACTTTTTTAATTTTAAGAAATAAGAAATGATTACAGGATATAAGTTTGCTTAAAAGACAAGAAATTAATCATAAATCTAAGAGTATAAGTATATTAAGAAATAATTTAAAGCCAAGTAAACTTCGAAAATCTAGATTCCATATATCAAATTACTATTTATGTTATAAATTGATTTAGTAACTTTAAATAAGCTGGTATATATAACTAATAACCAAAAAATTAGATTACAAAAGTTTAGATTATTACTATTAATTTTGCATTCCTTTTTCTATTAATATTGCTCTTAATTTATTTAATGAATAAGAATTGAAAAACAAAAAAGCTTTATTTGAAAAAGTTATTTAATCTTCAAGAATTTAGCTTTTTTATCTGTTTATCGTTTAGTTTAAATTAGTAAGATAATTACAATTTCGATTTCTATTAGATATTAGATATTTTTCTGTTTATTAAAGATTTTGAAAGGTCTTTTCTTTTCTTTTTTAAGGATAGAAAATTCCTGTATCTGGTTAAAATTAATTATAGATCATTTAAATAAAATTATTTTCTCAGTATCCATTGTTGCATTTATTAGAGGTAGGTTTTTTTTCTAGCTGAAAGATGAAGGTAAATATTGGCATGAACTAACATTGCTTGGAAGTAGTTTAAGTTTTTTGTATAAAGAGGCAACTAATTAAGAGCAAAAGTATCCGTCATCAAAATCGCTTTGAGTTCTCATTAATTTACCGAATCCAAAGCTGTATTTCTACCCATATACTTGCTGATATAAAATCTTACCTTTATAAATTCCTATACTTAATAGTAAAAATTTTAGTCTCTCTAGCATTTTAATTTCCTAAACATGACTCTATGACACTTTGTATGGCATATATTTTTAACATAATTGATATCAACTCCTATCTCTCCAGCTGCTTCTAATAAGAATAAAAATCCATTTATATCTCTTAATATTATAGCAATATGATCATAATCTGACAATGTAGCAAGTTGAATTAACTTACTCGTTGCACTTTTACCATTAAAGAGTAAAAGATCTCCTGTTTAACCTTCAGATAATAACTCGTTTAAATAAATGCAATCATATTTCCATCAATTGGGCATTTAAATTAAAGGATTCATTATCAAATTTCTTTTTTTTCCAAATTGAATATTAAACAGCAAGCAATCCGATCAAGTTTACATTTCTTCCTTACTACTAATCTTTATAAAAAACTACTTTGAGCTTTAAATACAATTAATAGCTATTATATCACTTTAAATCGTTAAAGAGACTTCCACTATACTGAAATTTATAACTCCCTTTAATTTATTTTAGTTTTCGTTGCTATAATATCGTAAGCACTGATCTTTAACTATCATATATTTAAGCTTTCAGTTTTTAAACCATGATTCTCACTTACATTAAATTCATCCTTAATAATTCTTCTTAAATTTAGTTTTTATTTGTTTCATATGATTCGCATTAATTTTATTGATTTACTAAACTGGAATTTGAAAATCCACTATCTCTATATCAGAATCAGAATACTCAATATAAGTGTTTATTTAATTTCTAGATTAGCTGATATCTACTTGCTTAATTATTGGAAAAGAGCTAACTTCCCTTAGAGTGAATAGCTAGTTTTATTTATTTTCCTCATTTCAATTATTTTCTAAATCATTTTGCTAATATAAACTACTGAAAGCTGAAAATCAACTTTACTCGCTAATTTGCTCAGTGTATTTATTAGAGTTCTCATTAGTATACTCATAGCTATTCGTATAACTATCTTCATCACTCTCACTTTCTTCTTTTATCTAACCAATTTTGTTTCTATAAGGAGAAAAATTAGTCTTTAGTTTAGGTCCTTAAACTTAAGTCTATCTACTATTTAAAATTAAAGGGTGGCTTTGCTAGAATATTTTAGGTCCATGAACTATTCATCACGATATATGGTCCTCCTTGCTATTGATTTAAGGAATATCAAAATTAGGACGTTATCTAGGGATATACATTTTATCTAAATAAGAATTAATTTAATAGTTTAGATAAAATTAATCTAAATATAGTAAAATACATATCAATTCTACTCTTTTTGCCTATCTCCTTACTATCCTTTAATAATGTTAAAGGCATAATTTACTAAACACTTTACTTAAACTAGCTTATTATTCTTTATAGCTTAAAGTCAACTATTATAGATCCTATATTTTGATTTTCTTACCTGGCTGCTAATTCTCTGCTGTCTAGCTAATCTAAGTTTAAATTTTACTTAAGTAAACAATTATTTTACTTTATTATATAGAGAAAGTAGAATTTAATTAAGAGGAAAAACGAATTTAGCAGAAAGAAGATGCTTTGCTTATATTTCTGAATAATAATATTCCTTTAAGGAGCTATAGCTATAGCTAAAAATCTGCAATATTAATAGAAATCCTTATTTTCATTCACTTTATATAAGGTTTAGGAGGTTTATTAGATATATTAGATTAAAGATTAGCTCTTAACGTTTTTAGAGCAATGTAGTTAAGTTTGTAATTATTAAATGAAAAGAAGGACTATTATAGTAACTGTTGCTTTAGATAAAATGCTACTTACTGCTAAATGTGATTGGTAATACTCTAAACAGCTTAAAATCTTATTTTCTTCTTTAGTTTTTTTAATTTTATTTAGATTGCTTGTTTTAGGAAATACAACTTATGCTTAATATTCTCCTAGTAAGACTCTTTATAGTTACTAAAGTAAAACCCTTTTAAACGACTAAGTATAGTATAAAACTAGGCTAAGTTCTAATAATTTAATTGACAATGAGTAAAATAAACAAGAGAGATAATTGCAATAGATATAAGAATTAAGTAGAAAGGCTAATAAATACTATTTAGAAAAGTTTATATTTATCACATTAAGAATGGATTTACTTTAAAAAGTCTAATACACTCTATAGAACAATAAGTAATCTTACTAACTATTAATATCTCAATTACTTAGATTTGCTTTAGTTCCAATCATTAAATTAATATTTTAACTTTCTAGAAGTTTAGTTTACTATGTATTTCATACTATACTTAAAATATCTTGCTAATATAAAGAAAGCTATAGTTATATGAGTTATTTAGAGATTTTAAGATTAAGAAATTTACTTAAGTTAAAGATATGAAATTATATAAACAAAAATAATTCAAGAAATGAGGAAAACTGGGCCAATAAAGATTTAATAAAGGTAATAAAAAAGGAAAGTTGAAAAATACAGAATGAGAAACCACTTTATAATAAATTATTAAATACTAAGAAGGGATTCAAAACGTATCTAGTTAATAAGTGATATGATTTTATTATTAAATTAAACTTAATTCATACATGTGATTGTTAATGCTATATTTTTGATTTAATAACTAAAAATTATCTATATGATAATCAATCTTCTTTTTTATTTAATTTCATTTGCTACTATTTAGAGTAAGAAATTAAGATGCTATTTGTATCTTGAAATTTTAAATTTATGCTTTTATTTAAAGAAAATTAGAAAATCTCCAAGATATAGACAATTTATTTCACTCAAAATTTTGGTTTGATCGATTAGAAGAGTTTGATATATAGCTTCCTATTGGTTGAAAGGTATTTATTTAAGATATATAATAAGGGTATCATAGCTTCTTATTTGAAAGCAGTTCTTTGGTCAATTTATCAAGCTCCTATGCAACTGATTCTATAATAAGAAGGTCGTTTACATCCTCCTACTGTTGCTCCATACTCGTCCTTACATCTTCTTCCTTTTAATTCTTTTTACTTTCTTTTTCGGACAAAGTTTTTTCAGTTTGAACTTCAATTAATAACTGTCCCACTACAGTTTAACTACTGATCAGATGATATCAGCCTATTTGAGCTCCTTGTAAATAATTATTAAATAAGAATTTAATATCTATTTCACTTTTGCCAACCTATCCATGAGATTTAGAAAACAGGTATATTATCAGAGGATTCTACTTATAATAGATTTTGAACTTAGTGGAATTTATGGTAACTTCTTAACTTCAGTTAACATTAACATTGACAGCACTTTCAAAATTAGGTGATGGAATCTATATTACGCCTTTAGAGCTTTAAACTTCAACTACGAAGTTTATTTAAGTTTGTTAAAACTTAAAGAGAGAAAGATTTCTAGCACTTTTGATTGATAATATTAAGCTGTTATCTCCATAGCTTAGACTTTCGTTTTAGAATTCCTTATTTTTAGCTATTTTTGGCAAGTTAGGCTATAAATATATAGGCTGTGATTTCTAAGACCCACTTTGCATTGAGGATTAAACTTTAGACTCTTCAGGATTGATAATTTCCTAAATATTATATCGTTTGTTAGGATTCCATTACAGCATCTTTCATAATCGATTATCATCTAGGTGAGGGTCTTCTTTGAGAGGCTTATACTCAGAATATGCATTTTATGCTTATTAATACATTTCTTTTGGCATATAAGTTGTTACATCTTTGTGAGAAGGAACTCCCAATATTTCAAAGCATTTTCTTATTTTATCATCGCTATCAAAACTCTAGAGTAACGGAGTTAGAGTAAGAAACAATTCGCAGTAAATGCATCCTAGAGAAAAAATGTCACTTTGAATGTTAGGAATTTTACCAAAATTTTCTTCGGGAGAAGTATACCATAATAGTTCAGTTTTAGGTCCAACCTCTATAGCAAAAGGACGCAAAAAGGCTACTTGTTTGTTTTAGATTAAAATAGATCCTGGAGCAAGCTCTTAATGAGGTTCCCCTAATAAATGAAGTCTGTAAAGTACTTTGCATATGCTAATAAATATTTCCTCTGAAGCTTCATCTTGCTATTTGATAAAATCAGCAAGTAACGTGAGATTTTCATCAGGTTAAGGTTCAACTGTATAAACGAAAATTTCTTTGTCATACTCTTCTATAAAAACATCAACCGCTAGCACTATTTTTTCTTCTATTGCCTTTAATAGAATCTAAAGTCTTTACTTATACTCAGGCAATTTTTAAAAGTTCTATTTCCTTATAATTACATGAGAGTCTGGATTTTCTTTGTAGTATCCTTTAAGAATTAAAGAATCATCAGAAAGTTTTGATTCCTTATAGAATTCAAATTTATCTAAAGCCTTAGCAGAGTCTTAAAAATAGTTTTTCATTTAAATTAAAATTAAAATCCATTTCAAATAGAAATACTCTTATGAAATTATTCCCTTCAAATCTTTCATTCCTTATCCTATCTATTATTATACATACTACCCTTCATCGATCTTAAGAAACTTTGCATGCTTAAATTTTAGTCTTAGTTTATAAGAATTAAGAAGATAGATCGTTGGCTCAGATTAATAAATAAATAGACAGAAAAATAATTAAGCTAAGAAAAGAAAGCAGGATATACTAATATCAAGTGTCTAATAAAGGAAGTTAATCTTTACTCTTTAAATCTATTTTTCTGGTAATTATATAAAATCATCTAATTTAATTAAGCAACAAATATCCAACATTAAAGCTATGTAATTATTAATCAGAAGCTTTGCTTTTAAGCCTAAAATTTTATTGACTAATTAAATCACTTTCATTTATTATAAAGGCTCAATATTAACCTAATTTATTATATCAATCATTCATACTCTTAGCTTGTATTTTATGTCACTATACCCAAAAATTATTTTATAGAAAGAGATTAAATTACTACCTATCCAAGCTTGATATATATTAATCTCCTTTACCTATGAGTATCATACTAGCGCCAGAATTTACAATAATTTTGTAGTAATTTGTTTAGTTCTTGATTGATTAAATAGTTTAGGTGTAGAAGAATAAATAAAGCTAAGTTTCATATATGCTCCAATTAAATTTAAGTTTAATAATGAATCTAACATGTTAATAATATGAATTGTCTAAATAAACATAAGCTTAAAAAATAACTTATTTTTGACATCTGAAGGTTAATGAGTTAATAGTTAAGCGATAAGAAGAGTTTAATTTTAGGTTTGAGTAACATGCTAACTTTTGTAAGAATCTAGATTTAAATGTATATCAAAAATAATAGAATATAATTAAATCAAAGCTATTCAACTTAGAACCAATTTCTATGATACTTAAAGCTTAAAAATCTATTAATCACAAATATAAAATTGAAGCATGATTGATATAGAATGCTGCTTATACAGTATTAGACGCAAACTAATAAAAGAGATGAGTGTGATTTAAATAATTTTATGCATAATATTCATAGAAGTAAAATCATAAAATAAAATGGGACAAAAATGCTTTAAATGTTGTGGAAATATTTAGGACATTGCACCTAACATAGTGGGCAAAAATCAAAAGGAAGAAAGGATGTATATAGGACTGAGGTTTTATGCGCTGCTAATTAATTTACTAGCTGAGAATGATAGTAAAATTAAACTTAAATTGCCTGAAACTTTAACTTTTGGATATAATATGATACCTTCTATTCTTTTCAATGACTTGGAAACTGGAAGACTTCATTTCTAATCTAACATAAAAGCAGAGTAAGTAAAATAAATGCTTAATTAATTTAAGGATATCAACTTTTAATTTCCTTCTGCCATTTGTAAAACTAGCTAAGAAAAGTCTCTTAGAGACTATTGTTGAAGTTTCTTTGACTCACAAAATGCTATGAAAGCTTGAAATTATGCCTTTGTATAAGAAATTCCCTGCATTTTCTAAAGGTTTGTTTTCGCTAAAAACTAAGAGCTTTAAATAATACGAGCAACATGAGAAAACGATGTTATTAGAAAGACAGTGCTGACAAGGAAAAGGTAAACTGGAGCTTCTAAATAAAAGGAAATTGATGATGACAGTTCTTTTTAGCTTTGGGTTAAACTTTAGCAAAGCATTAAAAACAAGGAAACTGATTAAATAAACGAAATTTTGAATGAAAGCGAAGTTAGGAATAGATATTAGATTCATCAAAAGAACACTGAAATATGATCTGAGGATGTTTATCAATCCTACTAAGAAATAGATGAAGAAATGAATAATTTAAAGTATATCTTGTAAAGACATTTCTGAGACAAGATAATTATCTCTATTTAGGCTGACTGAATTTACGAAAGCTAAGGAAAAGCTTATTTCATAAACCTTAAAAACTATGCACTAAGTGCTAATTAATCAGAGCAAGTTCAACTAAGAAAACCTTTATTAAGGCTAAACTCTAAAGAAAGGTAATAATTGACACTTTACAAGAATCCTAGTAATCAATAAATGAGACTCTATCAAAATCTTTCTCCTCTAGTAGAGGTTAAGAAGAATATGCACTTTTACTAAAAGAAATAAATGAACGAGGCTTTTATAGAAAATTCAAATGTTTAAGCAAATAATTTGCTTAGAAAGTAATAATAAAAAGATAAAACTCTTTTCGTTAAAAACTGGAAGAATAACAGACTCAAACTCTAGCAAAATAACTCCAACAAGACTAGAGATAAACTGAATACTCCGCCATAATTTGGAACTAAAGCATGCACTTTTGATTTGATAAATAATCCAGACTAGAATAAGATTTAAATATCAAGGAAAGAAAGAAGAAGTTCAACTCAAATTGAACTTTCTCAGGTATAATTATTGAATAACTTGAATAAAAGACTTTAAAAGAAGAAAACTAAGACTTTTAAACCTGAAATTATATAAAAAAACAGTCCGAAGTAAAAAATATTTAAAAAGCTAAAATTGTAAAAAATAGTGTCGCAGCCCGAGATTCATATTTCTCAAGAACTGTAACCTCCAAAGCTCAAATGCTCTTTTGCTTCACATGTAGTGCTACCTGATATCTAGCAAGGCAAAAAGTCAGATTTGCTAGTAATTGTAAAGAAAAAGTAGGAGAAAAAATCTGAGAAATTAAATTCATCAGTACTTTAATGTTATTAATCTATGCCTTTTCATTAATAAAACTATCCTAAAATATTGCTATAATATCTTAATAAACTATGATTAAGCAAGCTAGGCATTAGTTATCTAATTTCTTCAGTTCAAATTTATCAAAAAACTCAAATAGGTTAGAAAGAAAATCCTTCTAATCAATTATTCTTAATTATGAAAAATGTAATTAGCTAATATATCAAAATCTATTTTAATTCATTTAATGTTTATTATAAATATAATCAATTTTAATCAATAAATATCCAAAATTTCAGAAGCTTCTAATTAGAAATTCTATCTATAAGTTACAAAACCTTTCATAACTATGGTTATTTGGTTTAACTATTAAGGACCAAAGGCTACCTTGCTTCTTTTTTGATAGTAATAAGATGACTAATAGCTAGATAGCAGAATTTATATAAATTTCATAATTACAACCACAGTTTAGCAGCTCTTTATAAATTAAATACTTTAACTAATTCCTAACCTGCTTTTTTGCTTTATGGTTAGAGAAGGAAAATATTCTAAATAAATGATAGTATAATAAAAGACATTTAAAGGTATTATATTTAATTAATCTTTACTTTCTAGGAGCAAATACATTTGCAAGAGCATCTTCTCTTTAGCTTTTATAATTAGTATAAGCATCTTCAAATCAGAACCATATTTAGTCTATTAACTTAATTCCATACTTTAAGTGGATAAATTGGACAGTTAAAGTTTATCTTGAATCTACAAATAAAGAAATACATTAGACAATATATCTAATAACATTTATTTAATAATTGCATTTATTAAGAACCTATTCCTCTCTACTTTATCGTTATAATTAAGGATTAGAGGCTTTGTTGAATTAAGAGTAGTTATAATAAAATACAATTTAAGTGGAAATATTGGCTGAATAAATATGTCTGAATTAAAATAAATTATTAATGAATATTTTGAAAGATGAGATGATATCTAAATCAAGTGATACCCATATATAAACAAGCCTCAAGTTAATCTAATAATCAAACTTATTCTCTAATTTCTATAAAGTAAAGTGGAAAATATAGTTAAAAAGGATTTTGTCTTCTATTTTCTAATCGCTTTTGAATTATAAAGTTAAGATATTTAAAAATAATATACATAATATAAAACAAGAGAAGCTATTTTATTACACTAAGCAGTAATATTAATTTAAATATTAAGAGCTAGATACAATATTGTTTTGCTATTGTTATCTAAAGTATTTAGAATTATACAAAATTTTGCTTATTATACTAATCAAAAATGTTTAAGAACTGAGATATATAAAAAAATTAAAATAAGCAACTTAAGCTAGGAAAATAAGAATCTATATAAAATATCTCAAACATGATTCTATAATTTTCTAAGTATTATGATTAAAAGTAGTAGTTAGAAGCTATATTTAAATAAACTCCCTTATCTCTGTTTAATTTAATTGTGTAATGATAATTTAGTTAACAAAGTCTTGAAATGAGAATTACTGTTATTTAATATCTTCTATAACTTCTTCTTTATACTAATTAATTTTCTAATATAAAAATTAAGGCTTTCGTTCTTACTAAGATTAAACTCATTAGTTATATAAAACTAAGTCTAAAGAAAACTTATTTGGCACTAAAGGAAATATAATTTTAACTTTAGCAAAGAAATTAATTACACAAAGAAAAGTAGATATTATGAAATTATTGAGAGGAGTAAATGCTCTCATTATAATGAAGTTAGAACATATTGATTTAAAGTAAATAATTTCAAATTAAAAACTACTACTGTCAAATAGAGAAAATGAAAAGGAGTTTATATAATACTAGGAAGAGAATGAGATATTAAGAATTAGTATATCTATAAATTCTAGTAGTATAAAGAATTATATTTATCTTTCTTTATATGCATGCGATTTAATTATTAGTGTACTTTTACCAGTTTCACAAAATTTTTCTATTTAAGTAGCAAATTAACTGAAGATTGAGTTAATAAGATAATTAACAAATCATTTCCTAGATTCAAGCTAAGCTATATAGTCTTCCAACTCTTCATCTTCTTCTAATTCCTTTTTATCTATTTCATATCCTTTATACTTTTCAAGAATTTCCCTTTCCAACTCTGAATCTTATTAACTCTATTAACTACTTACTGAGGAACTTTCTTTTTATTATTTCTAAGACTCTGGGATAGGAGGTTTAACTAATTCCCAAGTACATGGCGACTCTTAAATAGGATTTATTAGCGGCTTTATTCTATTAACGTTATCAAGAAGATCTTTTTCTTAAGGTTAATCCTAGAAAAAGATATCTACGAAAAAATCATTGCTAAAGCATTCTCTTTAATTTATATCTAATTAGTCAAGAGTGAGTCTTAATACAGGAGGTTCAATAAAACCTGTATGGAAAGAAGCGCGAAAAATAGAAACTCTTTATCCACTTTTATTTAAATTTCTACACCTAAGCAGAATGTCTCCTTATATAAGCATACATACATTAATCTATATTTACTACTTTTAGTCTACTTAATAAAAAGGAACTGCGTCATCTCTGTATAAATACTTACTTGTCTATATTGCTGAAAACTAGCTAACCATCTTTAAATATCTAAATATAAGGAGAACATTGCTTATATTCTATGTTAGGGACGGAAGAGAGAACTATGGTTTAAATGAAAATGGGATTTTTGGTAGGCTGTAATATTTATAAGTTACCTAAAAGCCAGCCATGATACTTGCAAAGTAGTTCATATATCTCTTTTAGCTTGCAAATAAAATGCTTTGTTCTTTTACATTTAGTTAATTACAAAATGAAACAAGAGCTTCACTTGGGTGAGTAAACCTTTTAAAATCAGTTCAGCAAAGATAACAAGCTAGAAATAAAGCAGTTCTTCCTCTACTCTCTTAGCAGTGAAGAACTATTACATTCTGAGAATTCAACTTTATTCATTTGTGAGCACTATTACAAAATTCAAAAAGAGCCTAAAGTGGAGGTGTTGGTAATCCAGGAAAGAAGTATTCAATAACTTAGTTGTTAAAGAAACTAGTGTCATACTTATGTTCTGATAAATTGTAAATCAGATAGTTATTTTCATGATTTTCGTTTAAAAACTGGGAGAAAAATTCTATTTTGTTTTTGGAAGGAAAAGGCATTACTATAATATTGCTAGATATGTAAATAAAATCTGCAAGCAAAGGAATAGCTTGTTCCTGCTTTTCTTCAGTAATCTAAGGTTCGATCAGAGCAAATTTTTTAATCATACTCATAAATTTACTTGCCATTGCTTCTTACTTTATATGATTAAGCAAAATTGAAGTAAATTTAATTTTTAGTTAGAAAATATTATTTTTCCTTTTCTCTTTTATTAAAGAAATCTGTTCAATCCCCTAATCATTTATACTCTCCTAATTTAAGAATTTAAAGCTTTTAAATTCTAAATCTGCTAATACATAGAAGTAAAAACTAACTTATTATCATTTATAGAAGTAATACTTCATATTAATGATTTTATATAAGCTTCCTACTAAAATGTTTAATATTACTTACTTATTAATTTATAAATCTATCTCCATTATTTCTTAAACTACCAATTCATTGCTTCCTCACTCTTTCAAAACATACAAATTTATTTTCTTATTAAATTAAGCAATTTTCAACGTATATCTTTAGTTTATTAATTAAATCTACAAATAAAAATAGATTGATATTTATACCTGCTTCTTTATATATAATAGCTAATTTAAGCAGTTTGACTATAGATAATTTAATGTTTTATTTTGCATTTAAATAATATGATATTACCAAAATAAATCTTTTATATATTTAGATTTCTTATCCCTATTTAGAATCATACTATCCTTATTTCTTACCTAAAAAGAGTAATACACTCTATTATGATGCATAGCATTATGCAATCAATCATATCTCTATTTTAATTTATTAAATAGTGTATTTTCTTTTAGAAAGCTTGAAAGTATAACTGCTTTAGTTAAATCTCAGTTTTATAACTTAATTGCTTATAACTATTTTCTCCTTCTAGCAGTATAATTAAATTTATAATACTTTCTGCTATAAATAAAGACTATTTCTATCCCTTGCAAGTTTGACTATAATAATTTAGTAGTGCTAATTATGAATCTTTATTGGATATTCCTAAGCTAAACACTATGCTTTTATAATTTTAGTTAGTATAAGCTTCAAACTATCTAAACTTATTACTTCTTTTGTTATTAACTTAACTTTCAAATTGTTAATAATAGTCTAAAATAAAAGGAAAAACTCTAGCTTTTTGATTCGTAACGCATAATTTAAAGCTAGGAATTATAGAATATAATAACAGTAGAATAAGTATATGAAGGGAAATAATACAAAGCTTTCTAAGTAGATTTAGCATATTAAATTTAACAGAAATAACCACTAAGAATATCTAATTATAATTAGATAGTCTATACTAGCTTCTACTATATACTACCAACATAATTACTCTTTACTTCTAACTTTTATGAAACTTTTTATTATTTAAGATAGGAATTAAAATGAGGAAAGATGATAAAATGAAAAGGTTTTAAAGTTATAAATGCAAATAAATAGATTTGCATTTATTATTAAATAGTTTTAAGCCTAATTATTGCTTATATATATAACTTTGGGGCTATTAAGCATTTAAGTAATAAATTATTTATCTTAAATTTAGTATTTCTTTAAATATATAATTCCTTTATTTTCTTATATTTCTATAATTCCAATTTAATTTCTCGTTTTTTTAGTTTTAAAGGCTCATTAATGGATTGCTTAATTGGCTAAGAATTATAAAAATAAAATATTAATTCTACTAAAAAGAAGGATTTAGTAATTACTTAAGCACTTAAAATTTTAAGAGTTCATTCAAGTTAAAATATATTGATTGTGATTACACTCTAAATGATTGGATAATAATCAGGCATAAATAGCTTTTATAATTGATTTGGAATTAAATTTATTTAATAAGAAGTTTACTTTTATTGATTTATCTTCCTTAATCTTTCATAATATTCTAAATACTAAAAGAGATACTCTAACTACTAAATCCTTATAATATGAGAAATAATATTCCTCAGCTATTAAGTTTTAGCTTATAAGCTATTATTGATGAATAATTTTTCAAGCTTAGATTTAAAAATTTTTAACATTAGGATATATTTAAATAAATAAAGCCATTATAAATAAGCTTAGAAGTAACTTATATAAGAAAGTCCATTTCATATACTAAACTAATTTTTACATTTTAAATCTAATGAAATAAGAAATTTTATACCATACTAAGTTAATAGCTAGCATTAATTATTTTCCTTAAGGAAGCTTCTCTTTAATATAATTTCTATACTCTACTCAATATTCTTAATCATAATTGCTATTAACTTTACTTTTAAAAGCATAACCTATAGAGTTATTTAAGGTAATCAAATAAGTAAGTGAATATTGAGTGTGCAAAGCTAGATACATAACTAAATAGTAAAAATGGTTACCAGCTCAAGATTTAAATGAAAAGCTTTGTAGAAGTAAAGATTAAATAGGGCATAAGTTCAGATAATAGATATAAAGCAATTTGAATATGAAGTTTTCTTGTTAATTTAAATTATTTGAATTAATTTAAAAGGCGGAAAAATTAGATTATTTATAAATGCAAACAGAAAGGTATTCCTAGGCTTTATTTGAAGACAAAGAAAACTTTAATTATCATGCTTTGTAGGGAAAATATGAGAAACGAACGGAAAGTACTTAACAAAGAGTTGTCTTGACTGAAAGAATTAATTAACACTAATTTATTCCAATTGAATAGCCGGCAAAAACATTTGATTAATAAAATGCTGAAAGTTATGGACAGCATTAGTGGTAAAATCTTAAGAATAAGGAGAAACAGTTTAAGTTAAATGACTTTTTGTCTAAACATAAAATTACGGGAGATTTGCGTGCTAAAATGATAGACTGGATGATAGAAGTACTTACTGCTTTTAAATAATCAGATTAGGTGCTATTTTTAGCAATCAGATATATGGATACTTATTTTCAAAAAGAAACCAGATAACTTTAACTTGAAGAGTTGCATGGTATAGGTGTAGCATGTATGTTCATAGCTAGTAAATTTGAAGAAGTTATCCCTTTGAAACTTAAAGTAGTTTAAGAAAAAATAGCTCATAAAAAAATGACTTCTGAGTAAATAAGATAAATAGAGATGCAAATTCTTGACAAACTGGACTATAAAATCTGCATTCCTCATGCTTATGAATTTTTAACGATGCTGATATACCTAACACAGCCTAATTAGCTCATTATTAAAACTGCTAATGTAATTTTGCATTTAGGCTAGCATCTATATGAGTTCTCATCAGAGTTACCTTCAGTATAAGCAATCAGTTCTCTATGTGTGGCTTATATTTCGTGTGGATAATTAGATAAAGTATAAGTTTTAACCTAATACTCAAACCCAATTAACCTTGCTAAATGCATCAATGAATTATACTTGGCAATTACAAAGTTTTAAGGCCTATTCACATCATATAAGAGTTGTGTAAATAAGTTTGAATTCAACTACTCGGGTCTAAATATGCCTCTATTTTATTTCCAAGAAAATAAAAACGAAGTTCAAATTGAATGAGTAAAACTTTCTATTTAAGTTATTTTTAATATTCATTTTTCTAACCTTAACGTAATTACTATTAGCTTTGTCTCTCATAGTTTAATATTTATCTATTTCATTAAGAATCACTTTAAGATACTATAAATAATCGTAAGGATTTATTAAATACCTTTTTTAATAGCAGCTTGCCTTTATAAATAGCTTGATCAATAAAACTTATTATAATTGCAGTAGGTTAATAAACTATTAAAAGCATTGCAATTTTAGTGCTGCTTATTTAAAAATCCTATTAATTAAAGAATATTAATATGCTATGCAATTATAATAGCTATGGATATATAAATATTCAGATATAAAGGGATGTTAGATAACAAAGCAAGATTAAAGTATTTGGATCACTAATATTGTCTTAATTTTCTATTTCTTAGAGTATTAAAGTTCCATAATATTTGGCAGAAAGTGGATTATGTTATAATAGCTGACTAATTGCTTTATATCTAATTAATGAGATTAATAAAGTATGTGCTTATTATACTATATTAATACATAACCATCTGTTTGCTTTTATCTATTCAATGCCTTATCCTAAGACATAATTTGTATCAAATTTACTCTATTTTATCAAATAATTTTTTTGTAGTTTTTTTTGGATTAAAGCAGCTGGAAATATAGGATGAATAAAAGAAACAGAAAATAGTAAAAATTAAAATGCAAATTTTAAGGTGAAGGTAATGAACAATGATTGTGATTCAATCTTACTTTGTGAATTAAGGATTTAGGAAGGAAGGCTTACTCATAAAATAATAAAAACATAGTCTAAAAGATTGATAGTTTACCATTTATATTAATGATAAAGAAATTAAAAGAGAAGCTTTAGAAGTGATAGTGATTTAATATGCCAGAGATGATTAAAAGTATATATATATTATAAATAAATTGATAGCTATCATTAAGAGTTAGTTAAAATAGCATATTTATTAATATACTCCATATTTTTAGCTTTTAACTGAGGATTTTTATTTACGTATAAGCTAGAAATATACAATTATATAATACAGTTAATTTAATATCTTATGAGACTACTAACTAAAAATAAATGTATTGATATCTCTCAATCCTGTAAATAAAGTACAGATCTAGATATAATAGTAATATTGAAGAGACAACTTATATTTAGTAAGAAAGTAGCTAGATATGAGATAATAAGATTATGCTAATTGATAATAGAATTTGCTACCTTTTAAAATTTTAATTGTGCTAGTTTGATTAACAATATCCATATAAAATATAAAGGTAAATGTTATATTAGTTTTATATTTGTAAATTAATTATCATGAGGTCCATCATTAATTTGCAGCCAATTTAAATTAATAGAATTTCTATCTTATCTCCCAGATTAAGCAATCCTGATATTTTCGTTTAGGATTCCAGATTCCCTTCTTAAAAGAGTCCTTAAGAAGCTTTTAGTGCTTTGCATTCCAATTTGAAATAAAATCATAAAAGGAGTTCAAGTTGCCCAAGGAATATTAAGAGTTATCAGAAAATTTAAATAAAAGTGAAGCTGGAAGACATAAAGAGGGGAGATACTAATGATAACTTCTTTAATTAGATATAAACTTAATAAATAAGAAAATCTTAGCCCAACTTTGGAGATTTTATGCCTCCACTATCATTAGGCAGCTTATCAACTCATCGCAAGGTATCTTTTAAATGAGACGGATATAAGGCAAGTTATAATTCAACTTAGGCAGATGCTGCAAAAGGAATCTTTTAAATTTGAAGCTAAAACATATAAAACTATCTCGATGAGTCATTCCAAAAAAGCAGTCCCTAACAAGTTAAAATAAAGAAAAAAAATTATGCTAAAAAGCAAGATTAATGACTCAACTCTGACGACAGTGAGTAAGAATGCAGTCCTGATATAGTATAACTGAAGTTTCAATTTGAAAATGAATTTATTGCAAAATAGAAGTAATTAGAAAGGAAAATTAGTATAGCAAAAAAGGATGAAGAAGATATAGAAGAGATAGAAGAGAATGCTTTTGATGAAAGTAAAGAATCTATTTCTGAGCAAAACAATTAAAAAAACAATAATGGATTTAAAAAAAGAACATTTTATGGCCTAAGAGACCAAAAAGCAATAATGGCATTAAAAGAAACACAAAAATAATTACTACTAAAAAAGATGCAAGAAGAAAGGGAAATGCCTTGCAATCTATTTTTTTACAATGTAAAAACAATAGGAATGCAACCTATGGCCAGAGAAGGAGCAACTCTTACTCAATTAAAAGGTGTTTTTTATTTATTTGGAGGATGTAGATCAGTAAACTTAGATGATTTATGAATACTCAGTAAGGACAATCATGAATGAATGAAAATAGATAAAAGTAATATTTGGCCAAAGCCAAGAACAGGTCATACATCTTGCCCCTTTTAGAATAACTTAGTAATATATGGAGGAGTAACTCAAAGAAAGTAAAATAAGCTTAAAAAAATGCACAAAAAAGTGTATATATTTGATACAAATAATTTAAAATGAGTAAAACATTGAACTATTGGACAAATTCCTTCTGGTAGAATGTATCATACCAGTGCAATCATAGGATGTTCGATGGTTATTTATGGAGGAATAAATACAAAAGGGAAAAAAACTAAAACTTTAAGAGTTTTGAATTTGCAATTCATGAGATGATCTAAAGTGAAATTATTAAAAAGGGAAATTAGCCCATTACAGCTCAATTCACATTCAATGACTGCTGTTTATGATCCCATCTTAATAAACAAAAAGGTAGATATTTTTAAAATAAGAGTAGAAACTAGTGAAGGTATCTTTAACTTAATTAACAGTGGGTTTTATATATTTGGAGGAATTAACAAAGATAACGAGTGTACTAACGAACTTTGAATCTTATAGTTAACTCAAACGTGAGATTAAGAATATCAATTTGAGTTCTGCAAGCCAGAAATAAAAGGAATTGCTCCAAAACCAAGATCTAATCATTGTGCAGTGTTTATTAAAACTAAACTTATAATTTACGGTGGCAGGAATGATATGTTAAAAGATCCTATAACAAATAACTGTATTGCAGAAATTGGTGTCCTTAATATTGAATATTTTCAATGGGAAATCGTTAATACTTATGGAAATGTTCCTTCAGCAAGATATGGCATGTGCTTAGATAATATCGGTAGCAAAATTATAATGATGGGAGGAATAAAACTGCACAAATTTTGTGGGTTCAAAGTATTTTCAATTGAAACAGATTAAGAATTAGTAAAGTACTGTTAATAAGGCTGACATGAATTACAGAAAAAGTAAAAAGAACTAAAAAAGCGAACTTAATTGTATTACAAAGCTAAATATCTTAATGAGATTAACCAAAATTAAAATTTATTCAAACCTATTGTAGAAAAATTTATAGAAAAACCTAAAAAATTAGAGTTAAAAAAGGCAAAGCAATAGAAAAAATAATAATTAATATAGCATGAGTTCATTAATCAGATAAAAGAAGATTAAATAGAAGTTGATAATCAACACAACAAACTGAGAAAGAAGTTTGAATAATTATCCATATTCAAATAATATGAGTAAAGTGAAATCAAAGAAATACAAAGTGCTTTTCAAAAACAGAGGTAAGAAGAGGAATCTTAGGACAAGCAATAAAAAGTTCTAATCAAAAAAAGTTTAACTAGAAATGCACTTATGATAAATTAATAAAGTTAGGATGTAGCAAGAAGTTAAACCAGAGAATTATTATATTTTGCTCTCAAAAGAGGAAATAAGTTAAATCTTTGATTATGAAAGATAAATAATAAAGCTTTAAATATTGTAAATAATATAAAAAATAACCTATTCCTAAAATATATTTAAACTATCAATTTATCTATAATTTGATAAGAAATCAAAACTACTATATAAAATAATTGTTTAATTAGTCATATTTTTAAGTTTAATTAGAATGATAATGCTTGCTTGGAAAAATTTCTTAGAGAAAAGTGATTTTCAGAGAAAAGTGATTTTCAGAGAAAAGTGATTTTCAGAGAAAATTTTAGGATAAATAAAATTTTAATTTAAGCATAGAGTTTTAATTAAAATATCTGTAGCATTGAGAATCTTTTAAGATAATAATCAATATAAATTGATGGGTTTGACAGAAAATAATTGTTATTTTCAATGAGAAACTTTATGCCAAAATTTATAGATAAAGGATTGTTTGCAGATATGATTACTTGCAAATAGTTTCTATATTTTGACTCTGCCTTATCTTATGCTTACAGAAGCTTCAAGAATGTCTTAATCTACAGGATTTCATAACAATGTAATCATATGATTTAAAACAGCAAAAGGTTATCTAAATAAATAGTGTCTTTCATGCTTTATTTAATATATTTTTAATTAACAGAGCAGATATCTAATTTTCCTCTTTCCAAATTAAAAAAAAATGAGTTTGACGATGATTTTAATCCCAGCACTAGGATGCGGAGGTTTGATTTGATGGTACATAAAAGCACTATAGAATGTAGATTTATCAGAAAACTAGAGAAAGGCCATCAGTGATTTCTCCAAATATGAGAAGCAAGAACAATTAAGAAAAAGAAAAACTATTATCACTATCGAAGAAGCCTAAAAAATAGATCCTAACTTTAAGTTATCACCTCCTCCTTCACATGGTGAGCCTGACATTTGATACTTCTTTAAATATTTTAAATTTATTTTACCAAAAATGAGAAAATTAAACTTCATCCTCTTTGTCTTCGTACTTCACGTTTTTTCTACCTAGGCAGAAACTTTGCTTGGTCTAGTTGAATATTGTAGACACGGAGCTAGAGCTCCTGGTGATAATGATAAATTAAATCCTTATCAATGGCCAGAGTGGTAATTAGAGTAATTAACTCCTGCAGGAATGAGATAACATTATGTGCTAGGTAGCCAATTAAGATAGGAACTTATTGAAGAATAAAAGCTTCTACCTGAGCATTGAATCCCTGGCTTTATTGAAGTTCATGCTGATACTAAATAAAGAACTATCGTAAGTGCATAGAGCTAGTTGTTAGGCTTATATCCTCTAGGTACAGGATAATAACTTGTTAATGATAAATAGTTAAAATAGGTACCTCCTGTCAAAATAATCAACTTGACTTAAATCCAAAGTAATTTAGGTAGCAAAGCTCTACCTAACTTATATCAAACATTTCCTATTAAGCTTAACGACGAATATGACTAAATCACAGTAGATTCTAATGCTTTTTGCAATAAAATAAAGTACTTCAAAAGCTAGTATAAGCAAACAGAAGAGTATAAGAATTATATTTAATGAAATTACGTAAATAATGGATTCTAGAAAACCTTTTCCGAAATATTTTACAATGATTCATAAACCTTAATAACATTTGAAGACGCTTGTAGTATCTACACTTGGATAGAAATAGACAATTTTCATGGCTATCAGTTGAATTTTAATATGACTGAATAAAACTGGGATAAATTAACAAAATTGAAATCTTGGTCTCTTTTCACTGTAAATCTATCATAAGATGAATCTTTATAATTAGCAGTTAGTGGATTCTTTTAGTAAGTTATTTAGTTTTTCGAGGCCATTTAAAATAACTAAACAACGATTAAGTTTAATTTCTTTTCAGGACATGACACTGGACTTGTTGCTATTTTAAAAGCGTTGAAAGTTGAACCTATTGAAGAGCTTCAAGTACCTCCCTTATTTGCTTCTTAAATGTTCTTTAAACTTTATAAAGATTAGATTTATTATGTTAGAGTATTTTATGATGGAATTGAAAGAAAGCTTTAAGAATGCAAAAATATGCCATGCACTTATAATGAGTTTCTAAGTATTTGCAAGAAATTTATTGTCTAAGACTTAGTTAAATAGTGTAAAGTTGACTCTTTAGATCTAAATTACTAAGATAATGCAAAACAGTATACAAACGTGAAATTTAACCACTGAAGATAAGAAAAATTAGTGTAACTATCACAAAATTTTATTTTATAATAAATATAAGATCTTAAATATCCCTTCTTCCACTATATTTCCTAATATTTATTATATTTTCCTCATTATAAAAATTAGCTTAAGATTTAGTAAAATCATTTTATAATGATAATACACCTTTAACACTCTACATATATATTCACTGTATAGTGTTTATTTAATTACCTTTAAGCTTTAAGTTTCAATGCTGTTTAATAATAACACTTTAAATTCTTAAATAGTGCTAAATCCAAATGAATATCTGATTATTCTACCAAGAGTATTACATATTAATAATATAAGTATTATGTGCTTTAAGTAAATAGTTTATTTACCTTTATTATAAATAATGTACTAAGACTTATTAAAAGCTTGTAGGCTATTAATACTTTTATATTTTATTAAAATAATGGGCAAATCTATAAACCTAAACTAGGGTACAAATATACAAATACTTTTTCTCCTGGGTATTTGTTGATTACCATATAGGAACTCATTAAAGCATACAAAGTAGTAATAAATAAATAACTTAGATTTAACTTATTAAAGTCTATTTTAATAAGATTTCTTAAAATGTAGCTAAGTTATTTAGTTTTAATAGTTGAAGTAACTAAATAAATTATAAATGCTAATTACTTAGAAGCTAAATCATTTTAAATTTCTTGATTTTATAAAGTTAAACAATTAAATTTAAACTAAAAGAGCTTCCTAACTGTTTAATTGTAAGAATTGCTTCCTTCAATTATGAGTGCTAAATGCTTTTTAAATATAGGCTTGAATTTATAATTTTTCAATTGCTTTTGATTCTTTTATTTCTTATTTTAACTTAATCTATAAATAATAAGTTATAGCAAAATGCTGATGCTTTATAGTTGATGATATTAGATAAAGAAATTAGCTAATTTTCTTCTAAAGCTTGTAAAAATACTTGCCCATTTAAAAACTTAGCACGGAATGGCTATAGTAATGTAAATGTTCTTCTACCTTAAGAAGTAGTAAAATAAACTAGTTTCTTCCTACTATAAGATTACTAAAATTTGATTTGACTAAGATTATAATAACTATTGATGCTATTAACGAAGATTGAAAGTAGAGAAGATAAGAGTTAACTTAAAAACTAAAGTGACTTTCCTTTTATATGCATTAATAATATAATAATTAGCTCATTTATAACAAGCTATAAAATAGCTAAGTAGTTTTAAAGTTATATTGGAAAGCTTATATTATTGAATTATGGTATAAACTTCATTATATTCAACTTAAATTTAAACTTAAAAGCTTTAATTCTAACGGACAAATTTAAAAAGCAGGATAATTATTATCTTATAAAATGTTTTTTGAGGAAGGTAACGAAGAGTAAGAAGGATAAAACGTCGAGGAAGAGCAGTTAGTGTTTGATTAATCTGAACCTTCTGGCCATAAATAGACAGAAAGCTTTAAAGATTCAGTTGTAATGCTAATAGATACAAGATAGTCTATGGTAAAGTCAGAAGTTCTATCTAAAGTCTTAAGTGGATGTAGAGATTTTATAAAGGAAAAAATTTGGGCTAATGAATCAGATTTGGTATCTATTATATTTTATGGCACTAGCAAGTCCTAAAATGATTTAGATTCATAAGGAGTGTATGTACTATATAAATTAGACTAACCAGATGCTGATCTCATAAAAGCTCTTGAAAGATTACTAAATGTGCAAATTTTTTAAAATGAAATAGGAAGTTCTTAAAAAGAAGTTCCATTGTCAGATGCATTATGGGTAGCAAGAGATTTGTTTAAAGATAGAAAAGGAATTAGGCGTATTTTCCTATTTACTAATGAAGATTCACCTTGCCATGAAGATTAAAACGCACTAAGAAACACCTGAACATAAGCTAAAGATTGTATAAATGTAGGAATTACAATTGAACTATTTCCCTTTGATAATGAAGAAAAAAAATTTGATCCAACTAGATTTTATTCTCAAATATTGACAGTGGACGAAGAAGAATTGATGTAAGGTGGGATAGAAAAATTGGAAGAGCTTAGTTCATTTATGAGAAAAAAAGAATTCAAGAAAAGAACATTAGGAAAAATAAAATTAGACATTACTGAAAATACATCCATTTCATTTAAAATTTACTGCACTCTGAGATAAGCTACAAAACCTTCTCCTGTTACTTTACATGCAGAAACTTTAGAACCTACTACTTGTGTAACATCATGGATGTGCAAAGAAACAGGAAATTAATTGGGTGAAGGTTAAATTGCAAATTGTGTGACTTATGGTGGGAAAAAATTGCCATTTGAAAAGAGTGAAATGAAATAAGTTAAAAAATTTTCAAGTTCAGGAATGAAATTAATGGGATTCAAAGCGAAATCTAAGATAAAATGCTACTACAATATAAGACCTGCTTACTTTTTGTACCCAGATGATGAATGGGTTACAGGTTCTGCAAATTTTGCAGATGCTCTTGCAAGAAAATTAGAGGATCGCTAAAAAGTAGCTATAGTAAGAGTGTAACCTAGAGAGACTTCTTTGTTAAGATTCGGCGCTCTTTATCCGAAATTTACATCAGATAATGGAGTTATCGGTTTTAATCTGATATTCTTACCTTTTGCTGATGATATAAGAGATCCAGCTTCCTTGCTAAGTAATTAAGATTAAGTTATAAAGCCAACAAACGAGTAGATAAAAGCTGCCAAGGCAATGATTGATAGAATTAGATTACCTAATTTCAGTTGCAGTGATTTTTTTAATCCTGGCCTATAGCATTTTTACCATACTTTGGAAGATATTGCTTTAGAATAAACAACTGAGAGTCCAATTGATACTTTAATGCCTGATACTAACTTTATTGACCAACAGGCAGAATTTATTAAATAATTTACTGAGAGTGTTTGAAATGAAGAATAGTCAGAAGAAGAAAACAATAAAAAGACAGCAAAGAAAAGAGGACCTGCTAAAGAAGAAAACAAAAAATCTAAGAATGAAGGATTTAATAGAGAGGAAATTGAGAAACTAGTAAAGAATGACTCTTTGGACAAAAGGAAAGCTAATGAACTAAAAGAAATGTGTAAAACTCTTGGTTTAAAAGCTGGGGGAAGAAAAGATGATTTAATTCAGAGAATCACTGATTTTTTCAATTGAGTGACATATTTAATTAATTAGCTTCACAGATATTTTAATAACTTTTTGAAATTTTTCAAATAGATTAATCATTTCTATAATATTCTTATTTAATTTAACTAGTTAAGTCTAGGATTTAGAATATTTAGCTCATCTTTGAATTATGAAAAATAACTAATTTAGCTTTGTTTATTAAGCTTTCTAAATTATATAATGGATGACTCCTTTTAAACTCCTCTTTTAAACACAGATCCTTTGGATTCTTATTTTTATATCACTGTAAAAGAGCTTTAGTCTCTCTATAGAATATAAGATATTCAAAACGGAACTTCCAGTGAAAAGCTAATAAACCTTGGAGGTATTAATGGAGTTTCTTAAAAAATGAGAGCTGATTTAATTAAAGGCCTTGACACAGCAAGTAATAATGAAGATAAATAAAGAAGAGAAAACAATTTTGGCTAAAATATTCTTCCTTAAAGGGAATAAAAGAGTATACTCCATTACATATGCGTAAAGCTTTAAGATGTTGTATTGCGAGTTCTTTTTGCTGCCTTTATAATTCATTTGATAATCTGTAAATTGTTCGAAACTAGTAAAGATATTGTCGAAAGTTATTTCGGTTTGCTAGCTATTTTAATAGTAATTTTAGTAGGTGCTTATAATGATAAAGTTAAGGAAAGAATGTTTGATAATGTGGATCAGGTTGCACAAAAATAGACAGTAACTGTTATAAGGCAAGGAAGAGCACATATTATAGATGCTTAGGAAATACTAGTAGGTGATATTGTTGAAATTAAACAAGGAGATATTATTAATGTTGATGGAATCCTTTATTCCTCACATACTAAGCTATTAGTTTAAAATGCTTTCAGTCAAGAAATTGATCAACCTAAGTATCCAGAAACAAGCTGAGGCTAACATTCTTAAGATCCATTTATAGTATCTGGTTCTAAAATAATTTATGGAAATGGGACTATGTTAGTAACATGTGTTGGAGAAAATTGCTTTTCGAATTAACTTTGTAATAAGAGATATACTGATTATTGTAGTACACCTCTTTAAGAAAATTTGGAAGAAATAGCTGAAAACTGAGCGTTATCTTCTTTACTTATATCAGTATTCATTGTAGTTGGTTTCTGTATTTGGTGACTTGTTAAATTCTTTTCCGAAGATGGTAATTGATAAAACTAATATTTGATTCTCTTCATCGAGTACTTCATATTTGGTGTAACACTTCTACTTATCACCATTCCTGAGAGTTTACCCACAGTATTTTTAATGTAGCTTGCTTATACTGCAAATCACTTGCTTAAGTATAATATTTTAGTGAAGAACATAGAAGCTTGCGAGCAAATAGCGTAAATATCAAACATATGCACTGATAAGACAGGAGCACTGACTTAAAATGAAATGAAAGTATGTAAAGTTTGGACTTAAGATAAATAGATAGAAGATATGCAGTATGTAGGAGACTTTAATACAGAAATGAGAGATATTTTAAGTGAAGGAATATGTGTAAACTCCACTGCTCACCTTTAGTACGATGGTTAAGGAAAATATGAATGTTTTGGTAATAGAACTGAGTGTGCTTTACTTCAGCTTGCATTTTTGTTTGGAAAAGACTATAAAGATATAAGGTATAATATCGAAATATTAAGCTAGATTCCTTTTAGTTCCAAAACTAAAATGATGATGACAGTTATTGAAAAAGAAGATAAAGACTTAAGATGCTACGTTAAAGGAGCCGCAGAAATAGTTCTATAATTATGTGATAAAGTTTTAACTTAAAATAACAGTCTTATAGAGCTTGATGAAAAAGAAAAAAGCAGAATAAAAAACAAAGTCATATATTAATACTGTAAAGAAGGATATAGAACAGTCTCTCTTGCTTATAAAAGGTTAGATAAAGAACCAGATTTAAAAAATTAGGATAAGCTGTCTGAAAATCTAACTCTGCTTGCGATAATCGCAATTCAGGATTTGCATAGAAATGACATTTAATAGGCAATTTAAACTATAAGTGAAGACTATAAAATTTAAATTCGCATTATATCAGGAGATAATATTGAAACTTCTATTCAGATTGCCAAAAAATGTGGAGTTATTAAAGGTGAGAAAAGACCAACAGAAGCAACAGAGGGTTAGCAATTTCATCAAACTTTGGGAGGCTTATGTTATGATGAAGATGATTATTAAAAAGAAAATCCTAAAGTGAGGTTTATTCATAACATGAAATAAACTTACTATAATAGCTTGAGAGTTTTAGCCAGAGCTAATCCAGAAGATAAATTATTACTAGTAATTGGACTCAAATAACTTGGAGAAATGGTAGCTGTAACCGGGACTTAGATAAGAGATATTCAAGCCTTAAAAAAAGCTTAAATAGGTATCGCTTTAAACAACTCAGGCACTTAAATGGCAAAAGAAGAGGCTGACATTATAATATTAGATGATGATTTCAAAAATCTGGTTCATGCTATATAATGGGGTAGAAATATTTATTTGAATATCGGCAGATTTATCCAATTCCAGTTTACTCTCATTGTAGTAATTGTAATCACAACTATTATTGGAGTATGCTTTACGTAGAAACCTCCTTTTTCCATAATTTAGCTAATATGAATTAATTTGGTAATAGAACTCTATGGGATTGCCCTTAATACTGAATAACTTTCACCAGAATCATCTTAAATAAATAAAAAATAAAGCTTATTTAGTAAAAATGTTATGAAGAATATAATAGGCATCTCAATATATCAGATTTTTACACTACTCTTTATTTTATTCTTTGGTCATGAAATTTTCTTCTTATAGACAGATTAAGAATTTGAATTAAGTCAGAAAGATCAACATGTTCAAATAATGATCTTACTCTTTAATACATTCATCTGGATGTAAATTTTTAACATGATAAACAGTAGAAAGATCTAAAATGAGTATAACATGTTTAAAGGTTTAGCTAGTAATCCTCGAATGATATTTTTAATATGTGCCGTTCTAATTTTTTCATTCATTATAATCTAAATAAAACAGTAAGCTCTTATTTTAGGTTAATTTTGAATATTCCTCCAGTGAGCACCTTATAGTATTGCATATGTGTTGCATTTGGCATCGGGATTATTCCTTGAAGTATACTTACTAGATCAATACCTGAAAGAACCTTTGTATAAGAAAAAAATGACTCATTTGAAATTTTAGGAAAAAAGAGTCAAACACATTTGCTTAGTTCTCTTCGTAGAGTCAGCAAAATAGAGTAATTTTTGAATATAGAATCAAAATAAAATGACCTTCTCCTTACTAAATTAATAATTTTTTCTTTGTTCATTTCATTGTAAATTGAAAATCTTATATATTCACCTTCCTTTATACTTCAGCTCATCATTATAATATCCCCTGATATAATGCCAGCATTAAGATCTAGTATCTTAGAATATCTATTTTTATCACAAATTGGCTATAATATTTATTATTTTCTATCTAGTATCTTATAATTCAAAGAGTTAGGATTCTTAGTAATTAAATTAATCTAAATTCACTAAATTATAATGATTACTTTTAATCAATTTGCATTTATGAATAACTAGCATTTAATATGTTTATGCTATGCTTCTCATATTCAAATATAGCTTATAAATTCTACTGGCTTAGTGTAAAGAGGAAAGATAAGATATTAGCACTAAGATGAAATGAACAAATATAAATAATTTGATTTATTAAGGTATTGCTTGGAATAATTAAAAGTAATACTAACGTACTCCAAATATGCTATATATTCTGATGTATTATTGAGACTCTTTAATTTAATTTTAGTAGCTAAGTATATTTAACCTTTATAAATCTCTTCTGATTATAATTTAAATGTTGCATAGTTAGGTGGAAGTAAAACTAGTTTAGAGGTAAGCTTAGTAAAAGGTATAGCAGTGAAGTGTTTTAATTACTTTATTAAGTTAAATATTTAATCAAATGTTAACTTCACTTATAGATTTTCCCAATAAAACACCATCATTTGGAGTGATATCTTTATAATAACCTGGGCATTATTCTTTAACCTAAAAGCCCAATTTGGCGTAGAAATCTTAAGCAATGGTATTGCTGACCCATACATGAAGATAAACACCATCCATTCCTTTAGCTTTAGCCTATTCTAGAATTTTTTAAACTAAAAAGCTTCCAATTTTAAGTCTTCTATATGCAGGAAGAATAGTAAGAGTCATTATATACAAAGTATTTTGCTCATTTCGTACTTCTTTCCTCGCTGTAATCGCTCCCACTACAATGTCATTTATATAACCTACTATCAAGAAACTTACAATAAAATGAGAACTCGTTATTAGAGCAAATGAACTGATAAAATGAATCACTATAATGAACTGGAAGGCAGATTTAGTTCAGAATTCTGAGGAGTTCGTAGTTCTTGGTATGAATTTAACCTAAAACAAAATTGTTCTGCATTATTTAATTAAAGTTAATTAAAAAACTTTTAACTATTTATTTAACAGAGTATGGAACCCTTTACCATAAAAACACTATTAATAACTCTATTGTTCTTCTCTATCTCATTCTCACTTTTCAGCGAAAATTTCTAATCAGAATACTAAATGAATATTTCTATATAATCTCTCTATGATTCTTTATTAACAAGTGAAATTTAGCAATATAGTTGATATAGCTGTAGGTTCCTGTATAAAGAGTAGAAAAAAAGTAAATCTAACATAAAATCCTTTATAAGATTTCTTAGTTTTAACTAGTAATAATATGAATAATCAAGAGCAAAATACTAGGTATTTGTTTTGCTATGGTACTCTATATCCTAATTTCCTTGCTTAAATAATTGACTAAACATAAGAATGTGTGCTCTAGAAGTGTATACCATGTACTCTTCATAACTATATCAGAATATTTGAAAATTCACATGCTTCTATCAAATTTAAATTAGGAAAAGCGATTGAAAGTTATGCTGTGCTAATAAATGAAGTTGAAGAGAAGATAATTGATAAGTATAAGGGGATTTGATTAAAACTACTATTTTAAGAAAGATGTAGAGATTAAATCAGTTGATGGTACTAATATTCCAGCTTTTGTGTATATTAAATCAGTCAATGAGAGTTTATAAAGTAGCAAAATTTTTAACAGAATCTAATAGTTCTAATCATGCGTGCTAACTATGAATTCTTTTCTCACATTATAAGGTAAATAAATTCCATAATACACTGATCTTCAAATCTAGGATTATCAAGAAAACTTAATCATGATTATTCGTTTTTACGCTTATGAAGGAAATTAAGCTGAAATACCTTTTGAAATATTAGAAGGCAAGTTATAAGAGTAGCTAACTTTAAGATAAATAAATGAGGAATGAAATAAGATGAGTGAATAATTTCATAGGCAATATCTAAAATGGGATAAAACAAGGTGTAAAAGTGCATAAGAAGCTATCAAAGAAATTGAGAATTAATGAAAAATATTAAGCAATCAGGCAGAATAAAGCATTAAAGTGAGTCAAAGTTCAGTAAATGCATAAAAAACTCATGAAACATAAGCAAACTTTTTTAATACAATAATGCTAACTCTTATTATAAAAGAAGCATTTCAAAATTGTTTGTTTAAAGCTTTCTCTTGCTATTTCATTCTATATCAATAGAAAAATATAAAAATTATAATTTAAAGACTAAAAATTTATTTTGCCAGTACATTTAACGAAAAATATAGAAGATAAACTATCTTTCCACTATTTCTAAGACTAAATAGTTTTTAAATACTAGCATCTTAATAGTCTCATACTAATGCTAATTTTTGGATTATAATAACTATTTGTAGAATCTTCATGAAGTTTGTATTAAAGCAAAAGGAATGTGCTCAATCGTAATTATTATAAGCTTTGCTTACTTAATTTTAAAGCAAAATCTTCTAAATATTTTACATTTTTAAACTAAGTTCAAAGGATTTAATTACTATTTTTTCTTTTAGTGACGTAGAGAAGCTATTGCTGGAAAGTTTTTTTAAAGTTTGAAGGGAAATTATTAAAAGCAACTACTCTAAGATTTTTAGTTAGATAACTAAATTTCGATCACTAATATGAAAGCAATTTCTTAGATTTAAAGTTTTTCATATAAGCACTAACTTCTAAGTTTAAATAGTTAATTTCTTAAAAATAATAACTACTAACAAAGTACCAAATACTAAATATCCAAAATACCTTCAAACTTTAATATTTACTAAATCCTTCTTTAGTGTTATTAAGCGCTCTATACTAAGAATAAAAGTCTAAACTGTAAATAGTTTACGATTGATATTCTCTTAAGTTAAATAATAAGTAATTAATATTAAACTAATAAGATAGTAAGGCTTAGAAAATCCCAATACTTCTTTTAGATTGTACTTAAATGCTTTCTCTTATCTAAACTACTTACTTATCTCTTAATTTTTAATTCAAATGATTGATTTTTTACTTTTAACAGATATTATAGTACAAGTCTTTGCTACTAAACTAGCATATAGAAGTTTTATCTTTTGTATAAGACTTAAAAGAGAGCTAAATTTGGATGTATAGTAGGATGTAAAGGGAAGAGATTGAATAGTACCAAAAGATTAAATGATTCAAATAAGAATTTTACTATATTGTTATATAAAATGTCGGACTATATGAAAGTAGCTTTTCTTGGGATGTTTCTAGTGATATGTTACCGAATAATCAACAAACTATTCATTAATAACATGCTACAAATCTGGCACTTCCGTAAAATGAATGTTATGGGGAGATGAATTCCTATCCGAGGCATTTAGAAATATGCAATACCATATATATAAAAAGGAGAACTTGAATACAACGCTTTATCTTAAGAAATACAAGACTATGAAAATAACAAAGGCATTTGATATTCGAGTGATGGTACTGATGTCGTACTTTGCATAATAAAGCCTCAATTGATTCAGGAGATTTACAACACAAAATGCTAATTCTTCAGAAAGACAATATTTTTAGGAAAAGAACCTGAAAGTCACATTTTTGGAAGAAGTGTTTTTACTTCTTAAGGAGATAAATATGATAAAATAAATAGCTTTTTAAGTCCTTAATTGTAATCCTTAATAGTAGAAGATAACTTGATATCGTATAAGAATATTATATAGCAAACAATTAAACCTTTCAAGGGTACACAAACTAGTAAAGAATTTGTCCCCAAACTTAGGGATCTTGGATTAGACTGTATGGCGGTTGCTTTCAAATATCCCGAATTTAGAACAGATTTCCAAAAATAGTACAATTATGACTTGCACACTCTATTTGATGACTTTAACAGGACAAGAACATAACTTGAAATGTAGATTTGTCCTCATTTGTTTGAATCTTTCTATAGAGATTTACCTCTTGAAACTAATAGGATTATGGATGAAAGGATTAAACTTGCTAAGGAAGCAGCAAGGATGATAATTGCATCTGCGAAATACCAGGAAGAAGCTTTGAATCTTCAGAAACTAGATATTTTGGGTATTTTGCTATCACACGTAAACAAAACTCATCCTGGATAATATTAATAATTAGTCAACAATAAAAAGCTCTTCAAACTCGAAGAAGTTGAAGACCTTGTTATCCTATTCATTCATAATGTCAGCGTACAGCTAGGATCGTTTTTGTAATCGATTGTTATTTGTTTAGCTATGTATCCAGATCTGCAGGAAAATGCTAGACAGGAGATTTACGAGAATATAATAAAGCATCCAAAACTGAATTTAATTGACCTCATTAATATTCTAGAATAAAACCTAGGATTTTTAAAAGAAGTGCTTAGACTTTATCCGCCACTACCTGATATGTTTAAGAGAATTGCAATAAAAGACGTAGAAATAACTGATGGAACTATCAACTACTACATTCCACAAGGTACCAAAATTAGAATTCCTGTTTATAATGTACATACAAACCCTACAATTTGGGAAGATCCACTAAACTTTAATCCTCAACGATTTGTAGGAAGATTAGTCCATCCCTATCAATGAATTCCCTTTGGAAAAGGCATAAGAGGATGTATGGGAGAGAGTTTCTGTCTTTTTATAGCAAGAGTGTTCTTTATTGAATTGGTCGCAAGATATAAGATTTCTTTTTAGGAGAACTGTAAGATCAAGTGGCAAAGATAATATACATTGACAGCAGAAACACAGTATTCTATTAATTTCTAGTAGCTGGAGATACCAACAGAAGTAAAAACATACTTAGGAGAATGAACTTTATAAAGCTTATATTTAAATATTATAAATATTACCTTTTAACCTTTAAGACTGTACAGCTAGATTTAACTTAGCCACTCTATTCCTATATTAAGTAAGTGAACTGGTTTATTTCTAGTTTAACTTTAATAATTTAGCATAATGAAAGCAAACTAGCAGCTGTAGGCATTTAAAATAAGTAGTTTAGTGATGACTAAACTACTAATAAGCTAATCTTGCTTGGCATTTTATAATTAGGTATTAAATAAAGTAGCTAAATAAATATAATACTCTTACATTTTAATTTATAGAACTACCAATTAAAGTGCTAAAGATGAAGCTACTATTAATTAATAAACTACTTCCTAGCTTCTAATTTACTTAATATTTAAGTAAGGTAGAAGCATGATGATCTATATTCTATTCTTTATTACTTATCTTCTTATTAACAATTTACTTAAAAATTAATAACTTAGCATTGGCGATTTAAAGGGGCAATTTAAATCCTAATAGATCTAATTATTTTAAAATATGAAATATAGAACTATCAGTTATCTTCTGTCTTCATATTGAATAAGGAATCAAAAAATTAAAAACTAGCTTTTGAGTATTTTCAGATATATCTATTTATATCTTTTTAGCAAATTGAAATCTAAATACTAAAGCGCTTTCTGATTTGTCAATGAATCATATTAAATCAGAGGAAATTTAAATGATAAATGTCTAAAATGCTCGAAATAATCCTTTATGTTAGAGATAACGAATCCACTAGAAATCTTTGATTAACTAAGAATAAATATAAGATATTCTTGCTTCTTTCTCTTAATTAGATAACTATAAGTTATTTGATTGTATAAAGTAAAAAGTTTTATGTTATATATAAGAAATGTGCATAAGAGAGGATAGATAACTTTCTATCGTAGGAATTATATAAGTAGCAAATAGAATTAATTAATGCTAGTAATTTAATATTTATAAATAGATCAAGAGTAAATTTTAGTTTGATTTCATTTGATTTAACACTAAAAGATAAAAGCAAACTTAGAAAGCTAATTATTCCTGCATATTTTATACATTATTCTAGTTCATTAGCATGATTTATGATTTAAATAAAGGACTATTTTGAAAGAATTTATATCGGTTAGTATAGATACTTAACCTTTATCTTATCTTTAATATTTTTACATTGAGGAATCGAATAAATTATTTTTAAAGAGTTGATATCTCACAAATTACTTTATAAAAGCATCAAACAATAAACACTATATAAGTAAATATTCTTTAATCATATAAAAAGATACTAATATAATATGCGTACTAGCTAAACTAAATAATGGCAAACTAAATTATGCAATTGGATATTACTAAGAAAATCATTAAATTAAAAATAATAAGTTGTAATGTTCATAAGAGATTTGTCAGATTATGTGAATTATTCAAGCTTTTTCAAGATAAATAGTTTGCAACATAAATATACTATAAGTATAATTAATTATGTGAGGTTACTTTGCAAGATGATTGAATTAGATTTACTGGGTGAAATAAATGACTAAATTACATAGAAAGCAAAATAGTGTCTAATTATTAGCAAAATAATTATTTAGACATGTCAAAATGAATGTAAGAATTTTCAAACTAACTAATTGGTTGGTGCTCTTTTGTACATCATTTTTAAGAACTCGTCAAAGTCAACCTCTCCATCACCGTTATAATCAACTTCTTGAATAATTCCATCCCATACCACTTAGTCTTTCATTCCTTATACTGATTAATCTCCCAAAACCTACTTTAGCTCTTCCGCACTTATTTTTCCACTTCCGTCCTTGTCGAACATCTTGAATGCTTACCAAAGTTTTTCTTCTTATAAGTAAGTACTTCTTTCCATTGTTGCTGCTAGAAATTCTGTATAGTCTATAGTTCCACTTCCATCAACATCCATGTTCTTAAATAATTGTTCTATGCTGTCTGCTAATTTTGGATCAAGTTAACTTATTCCGTCTCTTAACTCATTCAAAGTTAAAGTACCATCTCGGTTTTTGTCTATTTCCAAAAACAAATCTTTCAAATTTCCAATTTCAAAATCCTACAATTAGCTAGCTATGAAGTTAAGGGTGGCTTTTTTTAATTACTCAGTTTTTAAAAATTGCTTAATATTTTCCAGATTAGCTCTTAGAATTGATCCTGTTGAATTTGGAGCTGTTTCTTAAATTCATGGATGATTTAAAGCTTGCTCTGCAGTTACTCTTTCCAAGGGATTCATTTTCAACATACAAGCTATCAAGTCTTTAGCTTCTGCACTTATATCTTGCCAAGCTTCTCCTCTAAAGCTATAACGTCCTTTTTTTACACGTTCAAGAATTTGAGCATCACTTGAACCAAAAAAGGGTGGATAGCCACATAGAAGAGTGTAGAGAATCACTCCAGCAGACCAAATATCACAAGACTCGTCATACTGGCCTTAAAGCACATCAGGCGAAATATAATAAGGAGTACCAGCTCTAGTTTTGAAGTTTTTACCTTCTTCTTCATTTCAAATTTTACTAAGCCCAAAGTCAATTATTTTAAGAGTAGACTTAATGTCTGCATTTTGGAATAAGAAGTTTTCAGGTTTGAGATCTCTATGGCAAATTTTATTCTTATGACAATAAAACAGAGCAGAAAGAATTTATTTGAAGATAAAAGCAGCATCTCTTTCAATAAAACTTCCACTGTTAATAATACGATCGAAGAGTTCCCCTCCTGTACATATTTCCATTACCAAATAGACATTACGAGCATCTTCATATATTTCATAAAGTTTTATAACATTTGGATGATCTACGTTCTTTAAGATGTCGCACTCAGTTGTAAATCTCTTCCAATTCTTGATTTTAGCTTTAGGAATTACTTTGATTGCTCTAGGTGCACCAGTTGCTAGATGAATTGCTTTCTTGACGCAGCCGAATGTTCCCTCTCCCAAAGTATCACTAACATCATAATTATCACTAATAACCCCTGAATTTGTTTTTATAAATTATGATTTACGTATACTAACTTATGAGGTAATAGCCTGCTCCATATTATCAGTAATTAAGCTAAGATTAATAAAAAATAATTATGAAACCATTATTCAATTTAAGAAATTGCAAAATCATCTTTGTAGGTTAGCATAAGATGATAGTGCTATCACTGACTTACTACCAAGATAGTTATAAAGACTAATTAGCATCATGGTAGTCATTATTGCTTACTTAATTATCATTATTTTACTCTAAAAGTGATAGATTAAGCAAGATAAACTAACAATTTTCTTTAATTATCTTTAATTCTTAATCAGCCTTTGCTATATATGGTAATAAGGTTTTAGTTCTACTATCTTTATAACTTATATGTTCATTTAATCAAAGATAATATTTTGCTGCATTTAATAGCTTTCACTCAGTTACTAAAGCCTAGATTACCCAATGAAGATCATTTCAAATATATAAGAGACTACAAAGCATTAAAGGAGTTTTATAAAACATAATAGAAAGAATAGTCGTTATAGAGCCTCTTATAAGGCTTTTAATAAGCTAATGCTCTGATTTATTAAATTAGAGAGTAGAGAAGAAAATAACTTTTAGTTATAGTATTAAATGGGAAAATTAGATCTTTAAACAAGAGAATTAGACAAAACAATATTAATGTATTTTCATTTTTTTAATAGCGACTATTTCTCTTCTTGTTCGTACTTTGAGTAAAAGTTACTTTGTATATTCTTTTCTGTTTCTACTCCTTTGTTATTACTCTTAACCATAAAATCATGCAATGATTTTGGAGTCCAAGTATTCATTTAATGATTACTAGATGTTTTTGCTAAATCAATGAGGTAGCATTAGAACATAGTATCTGAACTGATAGCAAGTATTTTAAAGAAAGAAGTTGAAATGAATAGAGAGATGGTAATGAAAATCTGTATAAAGATACTTACTAAAATAAATACCCAAGGATATTTTACTGTCTAAGTAAAATTAGATATATCAGTTAATAAGAATAACCCAATTGATAAGCATGTTGTGCATACGAAGGTTGATCCAATTTTTTCAACTACCTAACCTAACCCTTAAATTATTATGAAGTCATCTGAATATTTATTAATTAGGTGAAAAGATTCTTGCGCACTTTAACAATAAGAGCCTCCAAAAATAGCGGATTGAATGAAAGCATTCTTGTCACAATAGTTTATAAAAGAGCTTTATAGTTTGCTGCTCTGCTTTTGCTAATAATTTAATGTACTACCTAGTTTTCTTAATATCCATTGGAAGAATTTTAATGGTGTATGAAGAGCAGATCCTAAGGCAATAGTTCCACACTAGGTTATGCACCATTTTAGAGATTGAACAAAAACCCAGAAGCTTTTAATTTGGTTCTTATCTTCAAAGTAATACCACTAAGCACAGCAACTTGCTACAATAAACTCAACAGATCCTATTAAGAAAAAGCACAACCATACAAAGATTAAAGTAACTATAGCTATGTAAACTGAAGACAAATCATCATGCCTGTAGTAAACTGGGTTTATTTCATCTAATACAACTTCACCTTAAGAATTTAGCATAACTAATGTAACGAACCAAACAAATGCTATTGAAAATAGTAAAAAAAGAGAAAGTGGAGTAATTATAAGAACAAACCATGCTTCGAAAATAAATGCTGACATTGCTTCTAAAACTTGAAGACTACTTTTAATTTCTTGTGTATAAAATCCCATTGAAATACCATATATAATGAAGCCAATAAGTAGTATTATTCCAAGTCATAAATACTCTCAGGATTCTTCTCTTTCTTCTTCTTTACTTTCAATTATCAGAAAGGTTCCTGATAATATAAAAAAGCAACAGGTAAGCAAAATGGCAGTGATTGTAAAGCATTTTCCTAATATCTTAGTAAGTATTAGAAATAGTATTGATAGGCCAAATGCTACAAAGAGTATTATTATAATAGTATATTTAGAATTCTCAACATCAGCGATAGTATCGTCAATATTATTTTCAGTATGTGTGTGATAACTTTCAAATATCTTAGTGTCTGCTAAAGAAGGATTTTATTCACAAATTTATTTTCTTCATTACTTTCGACTAGGATAAGTAAAAGGTAAACTCTCTGAGATGTTTTAATTTATTTACGTTACATTTGTGTAGAAATCTTGAGCTTTTTCCAGCTTCCAAAAGTCACAATTAGGGATATATGAATTACTATAGCACTCAATTGCTTGTTACCAATGCTCAGGGCAGCTTTTTACACATACTTAATAATATAATCCATCTCCAAGAGGAGTTGGTCTATACATATAAGGGTAATCTTTTCTTTCATCTACTCCACAATAAAAGCCATCAGAGTCTAAGGATTAGAGTACTTAATTAATGTTACCCTCCACTACACTGAAAACAGTAAATCCAATAAATCCTAAAAATAATAGCACAAATATAATAGCGCATAAAATATCACTGCATATACGGAATTCAGGCAAAATTATTTTACCTTTGTGTGTAAGTTCTTAGCTCACTTCTTCCATTTTATAAAGTTAGCTTCTCCCGCTTTAAAATTTTTTTTATATGCGTTAATTTCTGTTTTTAGCTATACCTTAAAAAAGACCACCCAAAACTAATTTATATAGATTTAAATATAGTAAACATAATAAAACAGGTAGCTTTTATAATAAACTCTATTACTTATTTAGTTGTTTTTAACTGATCTTTTTAGTTTAAATTATTTAAGTAGCAACTATTCAATAAATGAATAAATTATTTATCATTTTTGCCACAAAATATAATTGACAATAGAAATAGAAAGAAAAGCAACATTTTATTAGATTAAGAATATATTCTACTTATACCGAAGCTTAAGATACGTGACAGAAAAAATGATTATTTTAGATTTCTCTTATTAATTTTAGAAACTATTTTTAGAATCTTCCAAAATATTCCTTATCATAAGTAAGAGATAGAATGATTGTAAAAATACAGTTCATTAATACCTTTAAAAAGAAAATATTCACTAAAATAAATATAAACATTAGATAAGACTAGCTTTAGTTCAACTTGTAACTTTGCTGTGCTTAAGTACTTTTTAACTTTTATTATTACTTTTTTCATTCTTCTAGCCATGCTTCTAGTCCTATTTTTTGTCTATTTTAATTTAGCTTGCAGTTTTTTATTTTTTTTGCTTTTCTTTTAGTATTTTATCAAGTTTGCCTAAACGATTTTCACTCTAAGATCTTTCTTTTTTGGCCATACTTCTAGATTGAAACTCAGGAGTGTTTTATATGCTGTTCTTATTTATATGGTTTTGGATTTAATCTGACTTGTAGTAAACAGTTAATGGTTCTTCAGAATTAAGATTGCTATTATGTAAGTAAAAGACATTTTAGAATCATTCTTACTTCAATTTCTTCTTAGGCTCAACTGCACTATTTATTGAAAAAGGAGAAATAGGAGAATCCAAATCTATTTTAATACGCTTCTAATAATTGCCTTGACTTTGCTATTCTCCCTTGGTCTATTACTATACACTAGCATTTAAATTAGACTGACTATCTTTCTAATTGAAACAGTTGAAGCATTCTAAAATAATTCTCTTTATCTGCATTTATTTTTACTATATAAGTTAAGTTCCTTGAAAGTTTATTCAAATTATAAAATTTACCTTTTATTTTATACTCCTTTACAAGCAGCATTACCTGAGAGAGGCATTTCTCTAAGAATAAAGAGGATATCAAGATTATCAGCTAAAGCCTTTCACTATGAAAAGGCTTAGTATCATTATAAAAGGGTAATTTACCAATGCAAAATAATAGAAATTTGTGATTTATACACAAACTATGACAAATATACTTAAATATGACGATTATTTTTATTATTTGACTCTAATGCTTAATAAATAAAAGCTTTTATTCCAAACCACAAAATAAATTTGGTTTATAAAAGCGATAAATAAATGATAGCATACTCTTTCATATAGATCCAATTATCATTAGTTATAAAACATAAGCAGAAGGTTCATTAATACTTAAAAAAGAATACTCATAAGTATTATTTAAAACGCTATTTTTAATTCTTACTTAAATCTCCAATTATTTGCTAAAGCAACCTATGTTAGTAAAATTTTTAATAATCAGTATTTTTATATCTTAAAAGAGTTAAATTAACACTTTCAATTAGTAAATGCTTAAATAACTTATTCTATAATACGTCATATGCATTTCCTTTTAATTATCCCTTCATTATTCTTCTTTTTCCAATTAAAATTTTCATTAAAGTGATTTATTTAATACACGATTAAATACCTTTTTTAACGATTCTACCATTGAATTGATATTTAGTATTTAGTAAAGAAATATTACTCTCATTAATTTATTAAAGTTTCACTGCTTTAATGTTAGGAAGAAATAGTGAAATTACTCATAATTACAAAGTAGGAAATGCAGATATTTTAGTTATTTATTATTAACTTATTTTGCTTATGGGGTTGTTAAGAGAAATATCAAGACAAATTTTCACTTTCTATGCTTATTTATTATGTCAGAAATTTAAATTGTGCAATTTAGACTTTTTTATGCAGGAAATATTTTAACAAATGCTTGACCTCTTTTGGAATTTAAGGGCTAATATTACCTTGCAAAAGAGTAAATTACATAGAAATCTTCTTATAAGTAATAAATAAATTGAATACTGGTCAGAATATAAGCTTCTAGTGCTTATCTTGATTAAAACTAGAATAAATCTTTCTATGCTTTTAGTTTATCTAAGCTTTTCCTTTTAGCGATTTAAAAGAAAATGTGCTTTCTAGATATAAAGAACTAAAAGTATAAACCAATTATGGTAAATCTATTTTGTAGTATAATTACCTTTATCAAATAAAAAGGTTTAGCTTTAAAATTTTTAATCTTAATTCATCTAAATAAAGAAAGAGAAGCTATAAGATCGGCAATATATACTTCAAATATTTAATATGCTTTGCTAATATCTTGATAGATAAAGATAACTAAAGTACACCAAAGATGATAGATAAAATAAAAGCCAACAAGTAGAGTGGGAGTTAAGTTATTTGATTAAAGTAATATTTAATAATTTAAGTTTTAAATAGTTTAAAATTTGCTATTCCTACCTGCTCAGAGCAAAAGGTATTCTGGATTCTCAATGTAATCCTTGAAAAATTGGAGCCACTATGCTCCTACTGCTCCATCTACTGATCTATGATCGCAGGACATTGTTACACTCATCATGTTCTTAATTTTGACTTCTCCCTTTTCAGGAACGCACCTTTCTTCTGCCTTTCCAACTGCTAAAATTGCACTTTGTGGAGGGTTAATAATAGCTTAGAAATTCTTTATTCCAAACATTCCTAGATTCGAAATTGTAAATGTTCCACCTTGGAATTCGTGAGACTGTAAAGTTCCTTCTCTTGCTCTGTTAGCTAGATCCTTTGCTTCAGTTGCAATCTACTCTAATCCCTTCTTTTCTGCTGATGTTACAATTGGAGTAATAAGACCTCTTGGTGTTTAACAAGCGAAGCAGACATCTACCTAATTATTAAATCTTGAATATTCTCCAAGCCAGTAAGAATTTACTTCAGGCGTATGTCTCATGCTTACAGCAGCTGCCTTGATAAGGAAGTCATTAACTGAAATTTTGGTTTTAGATTTTTCGTTCAACTATGCTCTTAATTTGAGAAGCTTATCAACATTTATATCTAAAGAGATGTAATAATGAGGAATAGTTGTTTTGCTTTCTAGTAATCTCTTTGCAATTACTTGTCTTATTGTTGAATTAGGTTTGTCTTCAAATGATGGACGTCCACCTCCTGTTTTAAGAATTTTCTTAATATCTTATTCTATAATACGTCCTTCTGGACCAGTTCCTTATAAATTGGAATAATCTAGGTCTAGCATGTCTGCTAATGTTCTTGCTCTTGGTGAGATTTTAACATGCTTCGAAGATGCCTGCTTTGGTGGCTTATAAACAGGAGTTTCTTGAGTTTTAGGTTGTTATACTTTCACTTATTATTATTGTGCAGCAGGTTATTATGGCTTTGCAGCTGCCTCTTTTGAAGGCTAAGGAGGTGCCTGAACTTTTTATTGTGGCTTCTGTACAGTAAAATCAGAAAATTCTGGAATTAGATTTTTGTCTTTCACTATAATTGCAATTTGTGTTCCAACTTTCAAAACATCAGGCCCTGCTTATGTTAAGATTTTAGCAATAAAACCTTCCTCATCAGTTTCCATTGGCATTGTAGTTTTGTCGGTTTCAATTTCAACTAAATTATCTCCTGGAATTATTTCTTCACCCTCTTTTTTTAACCATTTTGCAATTTTTCCTTATTCCATTGTTGGACTTAAAGAAGGAAGAGTTATTGGCTTATGTGGTGGATATTTTTTTTATGGCTTTGGGGGCTCAGCTACTGCAACTTTAGCTTCTTCTTATTGTTGGCTGGGATCGTAATCTTAGAAAGCAGCAATATGATCTGCAGATTCGACTAACACAGCGATAGGAGTTCCTACTTTAATTTTTTTGGGACTGGGTTCGATAAGAATTTTAGCTAAAAATGATTCTTCATCAGCTTCAAAAGGCAATGTAGTTTTATCTGTTTCAATTTCAACAATGTTATCTCCTTATATGATTCCTTCTCCAGGTTTCTTATGCCACTTGGAAATCGCTCCCTATTCCATGGTAGGAGATAAAGAAGGAAGTGTAAGAACCTTATGTTTGGGTAATTTAGAAGCGAAAAATCTTTGCAGTTGGCTTCTCGAAATCAGTCTCAACATTTTTAATTTTAAATTAAATTTTACTTATTTATGTGTTTATTTATTTAACAACATCATTACATTTTTAAATTTACCTTATTATTCTGTCTGCATCTATATTCTATATCTACGATACTTTTATCACAGTCATATATTTCTAATGCTTAAAGCACAATCTCAAAACTTCTCAGATACTTAAACCTGTTTATTTCAATTGACTATATGTGAATTAAATATTTAAAGCATTAACTTATTAGATTTGTATTTTTGGTTTTAATTAAAGTATTAAATTAAAATTATGATTTAATTCTAACTTTTTAACTACTTAGTCAACTGAAGCATAAGCACTCCTCTCTTTTAAGCTTAAATAATGGTAATTTTTATCTTTTATTTACGTTGAGAGTTTTTGCATAATCATCAATGAGTATCTATTTTTTGCTTTTCTTATCTTTATATTAAAGAAATTTAAAATTTAATTAAGATTTGATAGCAAAATTCTTTGAAATATCATGATTTTACAGAATGAACAATTAAATAGTTAGAAAATTCATTTTAATTATAATTTTACTGATTAACTTGCTTAGAAAGTTGCAAACCATCAATATATCACTATCAATTTAGCCAAATCAGCTTTACCTAACAATAATTAGTTTAGCTTTACTTTAGCAACTAATCATTTAAAGAATTTTCTTTCCCGACTATAATTTAAGAAGATTAAAGAAAGAGAAATTCTTTAGAATTAAAACTTTTGTTTGGTAGTAGATAAATTTTATAATAAGCACTGAAAGTAATAATTATAATATAGTTTTTAATGTAAGCATGAGTAATTGAAGGGAAATAGGTTAAATAAATTATTTAGATAATCTAGTAAAATTCACTATATACTTAATTATTTTTATCTAACTTAACTTTAACTAAAATCTGCTTACATACTATTTCATTTTCTACTGCATTTAAAAAAAAGGTGTTTTTCTTAGTTAATAAACTAAGTCTTAAGACATAATTATAAATTATTATGGAAATAGATTAATAGCGCTCCTCCTTACTCTTGTTAAGTTAATAATAAAATATAATAGATAAGTCTGTAGTATTTTTTGCTTCAAGAAACTCATATTTTATTTTAAGTTTCTAATTAAAATATAAATCTCCTTATTGACTCTTATTTACTTTTCTCTTTTTTTGTTATTGAGTTTTAGAAGTTTCTATCTTATAAATTAGCAAATTACCTTGCTACTATTTTGAATTAGCATTTTCACCTTAGTTATATTTGAACTACCTCTAGAGGATAAACATTTACAGTTGATAATATTATTTATAGTTTAAAGCTGAAGATGTGAGAGTTAAGAAAAGGGAGATTAATGAGTAATTGAAAGGATTTAGTTGAAATAGAATAAATGTAGATTTATAATAAAATAATACTTAAAATGAGAAATTCATTAACCTCTGTTATATTTGATGAAGCTATTCATATAGTTGGCCATCGTGGTAGATACTAAAAGTGTTTACTATTCCTCATTCTACTAACCTCTATTACCATATCAACTCTTGTTTGCACTCTAGAATTAACTTACTTCCCTATCAGCTTTGTTAAAAAATAAGAAGATTTGAATGTAACTGAACATAATCCCTAATTACCTGATAATAATCAGAACCAAACTAAAAAAGATTGTTCAGAAGATTTGATGTGCAGTAGTAACTATTGTGAAAAGTAATCTGATTTTGTTTCAGTAATTTATGATTTGTAAGTTCTTAATTCAGAAATTTATTTTGTGAATAGAGTTATTTTATCGCTATTATACTAACAACATGAAACTTGTCTCTATGAATTAGTTTCCTAATATTTTCATGCTTTTCCTGAAAGCTTGGGTACTTAAAACTTTATAGGATATCACTATTTATCATAATACTTTCTATCATAATAATGGCTTTCAATAAAATTACTTATGTTCATATTATCATCACTGGAATCGTTGGATTTTTTCTTGGATCTTTTATTCTTTCAACTTTTTTGCTTTTATTTGACTCTATTACATGTAGAGTTAGAAGTAGTTATCCCATAATTGTTTCTTTCGGAATTGGAATTGGATACCTTATTATCTCTATATCCTCTTTATTTCTTCAAGATTGAAGACTTTTATTGAGTATTCCAGGGAGTATTCTTATTCTTGTTTTTATATTATAGTGAAAATATATCCTGGAAAGCGCCAGATTTTTAGCTGTTGCGAGAGGTAAATTCTATGAAGCTAGGAAAATTCTGGAAAAGATAGCAAAAATAAATAAAAAACCTATATTTTGTGAAACACTTGAAGGAGAAAAAGTGATAGGATACACAGAGAATAGTGCAGTCAATTCTAGCTAAAACTTTTAGGAAAACTCAACAAGAGACAAAACAGAATATACCAAAATAAGGGTTTATAACTTCTAATCTGGACCTAAGTATTTTTCAACAGTTATGACGCCTACGGGAAGTGTGGCTGTAACTGAAATTGAGTCAAAAGAACTTTAGGTTAGCAGAAATATATGTGATCTCTGTACTTATGAAAGCACTAAAAAAACAACTTGAACTATTTTTGCTTTGTTCGTTTGTACATTTTTTAACATTGAAGGAATTCAATTAAACTTGATAAATACATTCTAAGATTAGCGAAACTATTATATAGTACTTGGAGGTAATTATCTGATATCTTCATGTCTTAGCTGTATTACAATATAAAAATTAGGTAAGCACGGATCACTTGGAATAGGACTAGGGATTTCATGCATTTGTTGTGTTGCTTTCGCAGTTATTTAAATCCCTCCTAACACACCGAAAGGTATGGAATTTTTCACAAGATTAATACTATTAAATTTAGCACTTATATGCCTAAACTCAGCAAGATTTACAATTTTGTTTTAAGCTGCAGAAAATGTCTGCACAGTGATGAGAATCACTTTGATAGGTTTCGTTTTTTCATTTGGTGTTTTATCTATTTTGCTATCAAAATATATGCATAATGCATTAGCATTAGTTGACTAACCTTCAATAATTTACTACGCACTTACAATAGGACTTAGTTGCTTATTTTCATGTACACTCGCTGATAACACAGATAAAGTAGTTAAAGATTTTCTTGAAGAGCAGAAATAAGATTTGCTTAAAGAGTAAGATCTATCAATCATTCTCCCTGAATAGTAAAATGATAAATCTAAATTAAGTAATGTCAAGCATATTAGTACAATCTAGTAAGGTACTGATGATCCTGATTCTGATAATGAAGAAGCTGATGCAAGCGCTGCTGAGATGATGCGCATGTTGGAAGTCAACAAAATTATTATGACAGATAGAGAAGCATTACCATAGGAAGTTAAGGAAGAAATTAAGACAATTGAACAACAGTAGCAAGTAAAAAAATATAAAAATAAGAAATTTAATGCGTTAAATGAAGAAAAATCGATTTGATTGTACTAATTTATGACTATATCAACTAATATCATCTAATTTCTTTTAAATTTACTTTTAACACAAATTTCTTTAATTAATTCTACTTTTTATTCTTTTAATACTTCAATTTAACTATTCAAAGTACATTATGCTTAATTTTCAACTACTCTTTTCATTATCATTTGCTTAAAATTCAAAAATATCCATTATTTTGAACAATAAATAATAAATATAATAACAAATTTAGTTTTGTTATGATTTAGAGACTCACAAATCTTGATTTTAATATAATATTTCTAAAAAATAACTAGAAAGGTATTTAATTTACTTAAGACTTTAAGTAATTACTAAGCAAAGCTTTATCTGCTAATATTTAACTCATATCATTTTTTATTGTCTATTTTATTATAAGTTTCTAGTTAAACTCTATTTAAGCTTTACTTACTAGTTATTTTTCCTAGTATACTTCTTTTATATTAAATGAATTATTAGATTATAAATAAAGTTTAAAAATTAAATTAGTTTAGTCTAAAAATATAATACTTCGCTGTTTATATTTTCTTAAAACACTTATTTTAATTACGTCCAAATGAGCACTTCATTGATGATTTGTTTATATATAGCTACTTGTTTATTTATTTATTCTTAAGAATATATCACCACTAACTTATACTTTCTTCTATATTTTTTAGATTGGTATACTCTATTTGCTAATTTCTATTAATCTTATTTCATACTATATTTAATAAATTAGTTTTCTAATATTTTCTTTTAATTTTTTGTTTTATTTATATCAAGCTTATTAGATATTATTATTGTTATTCATTAAAGCTAATTTTGTATATTTGTTTATTATATAAAGATTTAAGTTTAAGCTATACTTAATAATTGCTAGATATGCTTTTTATTTATTATTAGTGCTCAAATGTTTTTTACTAGAGATTTATAAGTTTGTTTTCTCTTTTTATCTTGCTAATTTTTTAATTTTAATATAAATATATTTTTTGTAAGGAAAGAAGCTTGATTATTTTTACCACTACTATAATGAAATGCATCTATTATATATTAATTAAATAGTTACTAATTCTTTAGATCAATATAGTTATAAAAATCTTAAATACTATTAATAGAAAAGGATAAAGCTTTTGCTAATACCTAATGTTTGCTTGTATGCATTTTAATGTAGAAATAAATACAAAAGTTTATAAATTAGTATTCTTATTCCCTCTATTTAATAACTTAAGGCATCAAGCTTCCCTTTATTTTATTATAGGCTATTTACTATGTTCAGATTGTATTCACTCTCTATCTTAGCATCTTTATAAGTTATTTTTTATCTTTCTCATTTCTCAAAATTAATTAAATCAAAATTTTTATATTTTAGGATATATAAAAGATTTGCTATTTAAGATGCATAGTTGATTTTAAACCTCTTAGTAGATTTAATAGGCACCTTTTACTTAAATTTATTACATGAGAACACTTTTTTTAATATTAAATATTAATACTTAAAGAGCTACACACCAAAGAGGCGCTAAGCGCTCTATAATAATCTTTATTTATTATTTGTTTATTAATACTTTACCTGCTTAATAGAAATTTCAACTTGCTTAGTAAATTTTCATTATAAAACCTCTTTTACCTCCTGTCTAAATATTAAAATTTCCTTATTAAAATGGTAAGATTTATCAATTAAATAGGATTTATTTTATTTTAGTAGAATAAGTTAGCTTAGCATTGCAAATATAGAGAACATTGAAAGTAAGATAAAGTGCAGAAAAATATAGGTAAGCTAAATTAAATAGCTTGCATTATAAGGAGAAAGAGGATATTTGATTCTAGGATTAATGTTTGATACTTAGAAGATAATAGAGATAAATTCATTTATATAAATATAAACTTCTAAGATACATATCACTATTTACTTACCATTTTATAGGAAGGTATTAAACTAGTGATGTTACTGCTAAAATGTACAACTTAAATATAAGAAATGCGGCTACTAATACCAATGAATGATGTCTTTTAATTGTTTTTCTTCTTATGTTTTGAAAAATAGTGCTAAGATACTCTTTTCTTTAAAATGGAGAAAATTATTCCATTTTGATTTAAATGCCTAAAAAGAAGCATTCCCTTCGTATGAAACTTAGTTAATCGAAGCATCAATTGGTAATAAAAAGTCTTCTTTTCTATAAATGTTTTCATTTAGCATGATCAATTAAGTTAAGAGCAACATAAAGCTAAGCATTAGATAATAAAGCCTGATGCCAGTGAAATAAGTTATACTAGTTAATTTAGAAAGTAATGCTAAGAATAATATTCTCCTTGCTAAATTACTAATTTTATATCTAAATTTAATCATAAATCATCCATCTAGATATTGCCTGAAATATTGAATAGAATAGTTTAGAAAGGATAGCATATGAAATAGTAAAGGAATAGTGTAGTTTATAGAAAGAGATACTATATTGATATGCTTCTTGATACAAGCTAAAGAAGCCAAATACAATTATAGTAAATAAGTATTAAAAGGACTATTAGTAGTCAGTAATAAGAATAACTTTTGAAATTTAATGGTTTAACCTTGAAAAAAAGATAAACAGTCTTTACGTTTCTTTTTATAATTTAAATGTCACCTCCTAAAAAAGATTAAGCTAAACAATTAGCTGGAAAAAAGATAGGAAAGCAACCAAAAGAAGTTCTACCTGAGGGTTTCTTGAAAAAACCTTTGGAGTATGAGTTTCCAAAAGATATAGAGGTTAATGAAGCAGAGATTCTGCAAAAAGTAAAATCTTGCAAATTATTTCCATTATGGCCAGGTGATGAAGAGGTAAATGCAAGCATAAAACTAGAGCCAGGAGAGATTTTTGTTGATAATTTTAAATATGTATATCCATGATCTATTGAGAAGAACTATAAAACTATTTAAAGCATTTAACCTTGGAATTTTGTGCTTTAATAAGATTTTAACAACCGTCAAAGTAGTTAAGCTTTAAGAAAACCTTACAGTAAACTAAACACCTAGATTAAAGCATATGAATCAGAAAATAGTTTAAACTTAGGTGCATAAGAAACTGAAGGTGGAAAGTAAGAAGAGATGGAGTAATTAAGTTAAATTTAAATAGTCACTATTCTGGAGAGAGAGGAGTCTGAAACTGAAAGAAATCAAAGGATTTAATTGCTTGAGTAGTATTAGTCTACTACAAAAAAAGGGAAGTAAGCATCTTAATCAAAAATAGAAGATACAGTTATTAAGATAAAAGAAATAAGAAACAGTAACTTAATAATAAATAAATAAACGCCTGTCTATTCAAGATGACTTAGTTCTTAACTTTAAGTTCTTATAGATAGAAAATTTGCCATTAAAAAGGATCCTAACTAGCCCTTTTCAATAAGAAATCAGTTATAAGTACATGATGTTATATTTCCCTAATAAGATGGAGTTCCAGTTTATAATCCGAATGGTAAATATATTATTAAACTTTGGCATTGCGGAAAGCAAAGAGCAGTGGAAGTAGATCACAGAATTCCAGTATCTTCTGATGGAGATCCAATTCTTCCTTACGCATCCAATAAAGCTATATGGGCTACTTTGATTTTTAAAGCTTATATTAAATTATATTCGCATCGCTGAGAAAGAATAAACAAATAAATAACTTAAGAAGACTAAGAATACGATACTAGCTTTATTTACAGCATTACAGGTTTCTACCCTAAATATAAAACGCTTAGTAGAGTTATTGGATAATTTCAGGATAATTTGTAAGAGGAAGATATAGAATATCTGAAACAAATATGATCAGAATTACATTACTCTTTGAATGATTAAAATTGGAATGAAATGGCCAACATTATAACTGTACACTGTGACCTTAATTTCATACCTATCATACCTTCAATGCTTAAAAAATATTAATAGGAGAATGTTGACTTGAGACAAACTTTTGCTGCTTTAAAAGAATAAGAAAAGAATTTTACATTTAGCTCTGAATAATTCAAAACTGCAATTTAAGTTAAAGGAACTCAAGAGATTATATAGCTTTCTGAAGTTCCATCATAGTCTAATTTATAATTTGAAGAGCTTTCTGAGCATACTTAAGAGAATGAACAAGAACATAAATAAGTTGAAGATAAAATGAATAGAAAAAACAGTTAAAAAAATGCTAATAAAGGAAAGTCAGAAAAGAGAATTTTATTAGGTGAGTAAATGGCTTTATTACCCAATGGAAAGTAATGCTTTATAATACCAGGATTTAGTTATCTATTATATGAGTCTTTTAAAAATGATATTGATTTTGATATGAGATAACTAAGAGTGAATGAGATTGAGGAAGAAAAATCTAAGAAACGTCCTCCATCAAAATAATAGAAAAAGAAAGGGGATTTGGAAGTTTAATCTCCTAAATTGAGTGCATCAAAAAAAAGTTTATTGAGATCTCCTTCAGTATCAAAAAGAGCTAAAAGCAAATAAAAGCGAATTAAAAAGAAAGGTGACGATAAAAAAGAATTCATTTAATATGAAATTTTGAGAATTAAGAACTAAGTAGAAAATGTTCCCCTTCTAAATATAGCATCCCCATGGACTGCAAATGAAATATAAGAAGCCTAAAAAAGGATGGTAAATAAAGAATACTACAAGAAGCTGTTTGAGAAATAACGAAGAGATAAGAAAAGATAAGAGATGAGTGACGAGGATAGTGATTTCGATAAGTCTAATGATGAGCTGAATGAAGAGTTAGAAAAATACGAAATTATAGAACCTTTGAAAAGGTTAGGAGGAGGATATTGGGCATTATACTCAGATTTCAATAACATGTTTTAATATGTAACCATCTACACTAATCCTATAAAATATACTAATTAGCTTTTCATTGATAATCTATGAGTAAGTTTTAAATTCTTTAGGAAGATGAAAATAAAAATTTTAGCTTAAAAACCGAGTATGATGTTATTATAATCACTCCATTAGAGTAATAAGAAAATGAAATTCAGGCTAATTTGATGCAATCTGTAGAAAAAGAAAGCTATCAACTAGAAGAGTTTAGATCAAGTGTTTAATCAAGGTAATCAACAAAGTCAAACGAGATTAATCTGTTAATAGTCTTTATGCCATAATTACTGGAATAGTTTGTCGTTGATTTAAATTCCGTTAAACTGAAATTTTAAGAATATGACTTTATTAATGAAACCATTAAGTCTGAAATTTGCTAGGTAGCATCTACTTCAGTACAAGGTATTTCTGTAAAATTACCTAGAAGAGAATATGTTCTGAGGTCATTTCCAATTTCATGTTAGTATGGATATTCCGCTATAATTGCTAGTAACGAAGCTTCTATTTAATGTATGGACAAATTTCAATATTTGTAAAATGTCCATCAGTGGAACGTTTCCTAATTTACAATAGTCTATCCTAATCTAAAGGGTTATAGATGCTTATTTAAATATAACGTTTAAGTGGAGCAAAAATAGGAAATTTTTATGAGAATAAACATAAATCCATCATGGATTCCTTTCTGCAAGTTGTTGCTCTTCAGATAGACAGAAAATGAATTAAATTACTCACACTTAAATATCCAAAATCTATAAAAGCTTAAGATCTAGTTAGACTAAGGAAGTTATAGAATAATTATGGAAGGACATTTTCCTTAAGCATTAGCAGAAGGTTAGTTTGATTTGTTTGTTTGTCATAAGGTAGAAGAAGATCCTTAGTTTGAGCTAGAAAATCAACTGGATCCTGTTATTTATACTCAATAATATATTCCAAATAAAAACGGTATAATCTTCAAGCTGCATATGTATGCATTGGAAAACACAACATGTAGCATGGACTTAAACTTATTTAAACAATCAAAGTCAGAGGAAGAACTTTAGTCAGATAGATCTAAAACTATTGAAGAGATGAAATAGAGGCTTATATTCTTAGAATTATTAGAAGGTGATAAAATCATTTTTTAAGCTAAAGGAATGAATTCAGGTCATATGGTCCATTTTAAATTCTTGCAAAATAAAAATTATAGACTTGTGGCAAGGTACTGCTTGATAGAATTTCCTGAAGCTTAATATTTGCAGGAAGAAACAAGTAATATCTTTTGATAGCTATAAGTAGTAAGTAGTGAAACTGTTTGCTTTGTTATGGATACTGACAAAGAAGATAAAGAGGAAGCAATCAGATAAACATGGGAGTAGGCATAACCTGGAAGAGCAGATATGGCTAAAATTAATAGAGCAAGATTTATTGCTTTACAGAAACCAGAATCAGAACTTACAGAAGAAGAAAAAGCACTAACTTAGCAGACATTAAAAGATAGAAGAAAAGCATATAAGCAATTTGTATAAAGTGGGTAGTAAAAGGAAACAAACGTAAAGAAAAAGGAGGAAAAAAAACAATAAGGAAAAAAGCAAGAAATAGTTGAAGAAGAGGTACAAGAGACTGATAGACTTCTAGAAGGTGTTGAAATTCCAAAAGCTGAGAATCATTAAAATGAAAAAATAAAATCCTTCATTAAACATATTGAGGGACCAAGAATTCAAATGTATCCTCCCGGAACAAATCCAAAGCTTAAGTCATAGCAGGAAAAAATCAATTAGATTGAAGCAATTTATATTTAAAGCGAAGATTAGTAAGCCAAGATGAGAGAAAATGTTGAAAAAAGAACTATAAGACATGTAAAATCACCTAGTTAGGGTTCAATATTTTTAAATGAAAAACAAAGTAGAAAATAGTTCGAGAATATAGTAAGCGAATACAAAGGAAAGAGAGAATAGTATAGAAGCAAAATATCTGCACGTACTGAGAAAGCTGACTTCCTGACTACTCTTCTTTAAAGCGAAGAGATTGATATATAAGAGTTAGTAAATGCAATTGAATAGGCTAAGCAACATTAGTGTAAAGAAATACAGATTAAGAACGCAGAAAAAGTAAGTTTTCTTTATTTTAGGTTCTTTTTAATCTAAGATGCGAAGAAGTCTCTACATAGATAGAACAAAATTTAGAGGAAAGTAACATAGAAGGTTTGGAATAAAACTTGAAAAATATTGAAGAAATGAAACTTAAGATAAGTAAAGATCTCTTAGACTAACTAAATGATGTAATTTATTTAAATTTTAGGCAATACTTGGATATAAAGCAGAATAATTATAAAATTAGATGTAAAATGAGATGTAATCAGGAAATTTAAAGATGCTCAAAAAGCTTTGTGATTAATTAGACGAAAAGATAAAAGCTAAAATAGACGAGAAAGTTTTAAAAGAGATATAGGATAAGCTAGGAAAATCTTGAATATTAATATATTTTATTTATTAAATTTCTTTTTATCTATTTCTTATTTAACAACATGCATTCAGTATGATAATCAAAATATTTATTTGTGCCTTTTAGAATGTTTTTGAAAGCTAGATAGTAAACTCTTTAATTTTGCTTATTTCTATCTTTTAGTATTATATAATAAGCCTTTTTAAGACTAACTGAAGTATTATTATTTATTATCTACTTTTAAGAGTATTTCTTATTATTTTCATTTAAATTTGTAATTATGTTACTCATGCTTACCTTAAAAATCTAAATTAAAGCAATTTTATCATGCAAAATAAAAATAATTTTAATGATTCTACTAAAAGTTAATAATATGAAAATTAAGCTTGAATATCAATAGCACTAATATAGAATATACTTATTTCTCTAATTTTTGAAGCAAACTAAGAAAATAGTATTTAGAATTGTATAAGAAAAGTAAGCATTGACTCTTATAAAATTAATAGTTCCATTTAAGGTTTAATTATTGATATCAAATATTAATGATTTAGCATCTCAATCAAATCTTAATAGCTATTTCTTTATAAATTAAAGAAATAAGAGCTTAAGATAAAAAGATTGAAGTAGAGTTCTAAGCACTTGTTTATATTCCATTCAAGTATTTTAATTAATTTGAGTTAATGGAAATGATATATCTAATAACACTTATATTAGTATAATAAAAGTAAGAATAAATGGTTTTAAATGGTTTTTTAGTTATTTTTATCTACCAAAGTAAGCAAAATAAAAGATAGATATTAATCTCTTTAATAATAATTAAGAATATGGAACTAATTTCCTCTTAACTGAATAATAAATATAGAGACTATTAAAAGCTGCTATTGTTTTATGCCTAGTATTACTTTATCTTATTTTACCTTTATATTCTATTTATCTCTTTCAATTAGTCATATAGCACTAATTTAACTTTTATAGTATGTCTAATGCTTCAAGTAATTAATTTAAATTTAATAGCAAGTTAAAATCCAACTTAAGATAAATAGACTTTTGCTTTCCAGTTAGTATAATAAGAATTATCATGAGTTAATTAATAAAAGCACCTAGATACTTAATAGCTAATTTGCCATTACTGTAGATTTATTCTAATACTGCTAGAACTTCTTTTAATTAAGACTTTTTACTAAAAGCAGTTCTAAAGTATTAATATGATAATAATATTTCTGCTAAAGGGAATTATATTGTATAGTATAAAAGTTAAGCAAGTTAGAAATAGAAAGTACTTGCTTGGATTATATAGCAAGGTACTTCAACAGCTATGTTGAGTTACTATCAAATAGCCAGATAAATTATCTAGTTATTATGTTGAAACTATATAAAACAAGTACTATAAAAATAGAACAATAGTAAATAAAGTTAAAGTAGAAATAAAGATATTTATTTAGATATGCTTTATATTCTCTCTATCCCTTTATATGTGAAATAAAATATCAATCTATGTAAGAAGGAAAGATAAAAAGATGGAGATTAAGAGAAGATTATGGTTTTAGTTAATCATAATTATCAAGTACTTGCATATTATCAACAAATTGCTTTTATTTAATTACTTTAATTAGTTAAAAGTAGGCAAATCAGATATCTGATTATTCTAAATACTTTTAATATAATATCGTTGGAAACCAAGAGTACCAGTATGATTTATAGACTTTCTTTGAAATTATGCAACTATTAAAATATAGGAAAAATAAAATGATTAGATACTCTATTTTTAAGTTAAATTGCAAAAAGCTAAATATGCAAAAAAGCTTTAAGGAAAACTGAAAAATGACTTATATAAAGTTAATAAATTTTGGCTAAAGAGAAAGAATAAATAAAGAACTTTCGATTGAAATATCTTAGGAAGTTTGAATTTTATTATAAAAATCTTAAAATAGATAAAGCATATAATTACATATAAAGAACTTATTAAAGGCATATCATAATTAATCTAGTACAAGTTCTTAATATACATCCTTTTTGCTTAATAATTTATTCTTATATATCAGTCAACATAATTCAGATCTTGTCTGTGAAGTTAAATTTTTAATAACTTTTAAGATAATTAAAATTATCAGAAATTGAATCTTAAATTTATTGTTTAAAGGATTATAACTCAATTGGATATAAATTAAGTATATAATATCATTCCAAATTCTAGATTTAGATATACTAAGTTTGCTAATATTCTTATAGCAATAGTTGATAGTATGCAGTAAGAGATGCTTAGGATAAAAATGAAGCAAATTAGAAAATTTAAAGTTGTAGGAGAAGGAAAATCATATTAATTAATTGTAGACGTTTAAAGGGCTAGTTTTTATAAATAAAACCTGAAAATTTCTTAATCTTATATTAAAAATGTCTGCTAAAGGAGATAAAGATTAAAGCTAACGTCAAAATACTAAAATTTAGGATCCTAAATAAACGGAAAAAAAGAACAAAGAAAAGCTAAAAGAGTTTCAGAAGCTATTACAAGAAAAGAAGCAATACGCTGATGAAATAGAAAATAGAATTAAGCAAATTGATCAAGATCTTTAGAATGTTCAAAATTAAATTTCTGATGAGTAAGAATAACTAAACAAAGTTAATGATAATATAAACGAAATTAAGGAGAAAAATTAATCCTAGGGTTTCAAAAGAAAGGGTGGAATAAAGGAGACAGAAATCTATAATTCTTGCACAAAGATATTTAATGAATATTTTGGAAGAATAGATGTGAATGATGAAGAATAATCAGATGAGGAAGATCCAATTATATTGAATATGAAAAAAGAAAGGATGAAACAAGATAATAAGGATGTAGATCCTTCTACAATTCCTGTGGATGTGATTTATTAGAATAACGTAACTCCATTCTTAATTTCTCAAGACACAACATTCGAGCAATTGAGAACTTAAGTTGCAAGATCTTGAGGCCTCATAGAAAAAACAGTATTTTTTATGGAGTATCAAGAAAAAGATCCTTTACAGAATGACTAAGAGGACTAAAGCGAGCAAAACGCTGTCATCTATCTACTCAAAACTAAAGTTGTCGAAGAACTTTATCCATGAAGATCATTAAAATTTAAGGGGGAAAATCCAAGAATAGTAGTGAAGCTGCAAAAAAATTCTTAAAGTCCTGAGGAAATTGCTATGAGAACTAATATTAAAGCTACTTAAGGGCCTATTGAATATAATCTGGAAGAAGAAAAAGAGGAAGAAAATAAAGCATACAAAAAGGAAGTTATAGATGCAATTACATAAAGAGTTAAAGATTAAAACAAAACCAAAACTTTAAATAGTGTTTGCTTCGTAATGTTAATTATCTTGTGGGTAACGTGATATGTATTTTCTAGAGATATCCTCGGCTGTAATGGAATGTCAAAAGCGTTAGAAGATGCATTTATAGGATCTGATTACAAAGAAACTTTCGATACTGACGATAGCAAATACGATGGCGTGATTATTTAAAAATGGTAACATCCAAAGCCATTTTATGAAATAGCTAATTTAGATAATTATTTAGAGTGGCTTAAGTCAATAGCAAATGTAATATCTTTTTAGAAAAACCTGGATAACAGTGACGTAGGAAAAATAAATGGACATATTTATATTTTCTAATATATTGAACTTAGATAAATATAGACTACTGTTGAAAACTGTTCAACAGAACGTCCTGGACTGGATGAACTTCTGAAAGAGGACTAAGTTTGATGCTATAACGAGTTTTCTGAAGAAAATATAAACAAGGAAGATATTTGTTCCGATTTTTATTTTTGCAAATATTAGGATTTTGGAGGAAAAGGAACTATAGGCCTACTTGGAAAATATCCAAACTCAGGTAATGCGATTTATCTTAATACATAAAACTAAACTGATTTACTAAATCATTTGTAGGACCTTTAATCACTTAATTGACTAAGCGAAGCTACAAGAGTTGTCTTTCTTACAATGAATTTTTATAATGCGAACATAAATTATTTAGCGACTCTTAGAATTTGAGTTGAAGCTTCTGTTTCTGGTGTTTTATTTAAAAGCCATAGAATTTATTGCTTTCCTGATGATTTATTTAACGAAGTTTCCATCATCATTTATATATTTCAATTTTTTCTTCTAATCATACTCTTCATACTTAACATTAAGGAACTAGCAAAGACAAAAGAAGAGCATTAATTTTATGTCTATTGGAACTAGAGAGAAAAATTGTAAAAATACGAATGAGATAAGTAACTAGCAAAATGATAAGCTCAAGATAAACTTAAATTTCACAAAAAATTAAGATGTCCTTAGGCAACTGAAATTCTTAATTTTATAACTTTGACTATTGTGTTAGCAGTTTTAATTGCAAGACCAATTTTCTATTCAATTGAATATGAAACTAAAGCTTTACCTATTGTTCTGGACAAATATGTTGATTATTACACAACTGGAAGCTCATTTGAATCTTTTTTTGGGTTTGAAACTGTAGTAATTTTGCTAATTACATTCTCATTTACTAAATACATTGTTCCTTTCTTACCTTTCTTAACTACAATATCAGTAGCTCTTAGCAAGCAAATAACAGACTTAGTAGGATATTTATTCCTTACTGTCGTTATCTTTTTTGGAGGCTTGTTTTTGATTAATTTTATTTACTCTACTGAAGACTTAACATTTACCTTTCTCTCAAGACTTGGAATGCTTTTTATAGAACTATTTCTAGGAAGATTTGGCATGGAACAGATAAGACAGTATTAATTTCTATTCTTTATAGTAAGATTCCTTATTATAGGCTTTTTGCATTATAATTTTCCTGTTTCGATACATGCTAAGATATTTGTTTATCGTCAGCTTCTAATGGAGATTCATGGAGGCTAATGCAATTGTAAAAATGTAAAAAAAGCAGCAAAAATCGTCCAATTACAAGGAGTAGAAAAGTTGAAGTGGATAGGAAAAGAAATGATGAATTTAAACTTTTATTTTATAATTTTATACCCAAAAGGCTTAAAATCAGCTTAATTAGCCTTACTTTTACTTTTATGCACAACTTATAGAAAGCTATCTCTATAAATCCATTAATATAATATCAATTTAACTTTAGAGCGATAGATTATAACTAAAGATACTTTATATTTACTTTTACTTTTATTTTAATATTTGCTTTAAAGCAAAACTTTTCAAGCACTTATTAAGTGACATTATAAACAAAGCCTTATTCAATCTAAACTGATTAATCATTCAGTTGCTCTTAATTTTTTCTTGGTTAAAGAATTAACAATAATTTTATACATAAACCATATATTTGAATGTAAGAAAATGCAATATAAGTATATTAATATAAATTATATGATTCTAGATACTCAAGTACAATAAAAATAACACTGATTGTTAATTTTTGTTTTATTAAACAAAGAAAAATCTTAGTTTGCTTATATTAAGATCTCTATACCTCTCTTAAACAAATTTTAAGCAGATTCTCTTCTTTACTTATATAGGCACAAAGAAAATAATTATCTATTTATTAAAGTCTTTAGATTAATATTGAAAAAAGTGAAAACATTAAAAAGCTTTTTATTTTTAAATCAGATAAAGAGAAAATTTTATTTTATCTTAGTATTGTATAATATATCTATCAAATGCAAATAGTGATACTATAAATAGTAATCATTTATAAAGTAAATAGTAGATCTATATTATTAATTAATAAATTCCATTTGCAATATTAAGAAAGATATAAATACGAGATATTATTTGTTCTACAATAAAGGCAGATAAGGTATTAAAAAATATATTATATTAATTTTTTCTAAAGTATCTTAGTCTTTATTATAATGTAGCTATGATACACTCTAATGATGTAGCATGTAGCACTCCTTAATATTTTAGATTACTTATCTGACTTTAAATTAATAGACTATTTTAGCAAAAGTTTTATCTAACTCTGACTCTTTTTCTTTTAAAATAATTCAAATAGTTCTAATTTTAAAAGTTTAAATACAGAATTAGTTATTTGGTTGTAGATCATACATTGAGAGATGCCCTCAAATTAAGTTGTAAAAAGAATTTTTTTGGTAAAGTCTTAAAGGATAAATTATATGGTTTTAACTTAATTTGAATAGTGCTATTTATATGGATTGCTTTATAATATGTTATGCTATATGTCAACATCCTTTTTTCAAGCTATGTCTTTTATTTTTGTACTTTTGCTTGAACTTACGCCTAGTTTTTTCAATTATCTTGAATCAAATATTCAAATAAAAAATTCAAATGAGATACATATCTTTTTGAAAAGATTCTAGTGCTTTGAATCTTATTATTAATATAAAGAATGTAAAAGAAATGATAAGAAAATAGATGATTATAAATAAAATTATAGCTCTATTATTTAAACATATTTAATCCAAAGAAAACTTTTCTTCTAGTTATGAATTTATAAAATCAAGCATTCCTAAATTTTTGGAATACTTGGCTTAAAACCACATCATAAGATTTACCTCATATATGAATAATTATACATACTGATTTGATTACAGCCTAGCTTTAATTTAATGTTCTTTATATGAATTAGGACAAAATGTAATAGGAATTATCATAATAAGGGCAAAAGCATTATATATATAAGTAATTAATAGAAATAAAGAGTCTTTAATATTGCTTCATAAGCTTTCTTTAAATATGATTAGTGCTTATACAAGCTTTTTCTTAATAGCTTAATCATTAGCTTATTTTGACTAAATTATATTAAAATATAGTTACTAAGCCCTTTTATTAAATCAAAATAATTAAAATCCTAGTATAAGTGTTTCTCTTAAGGATAAAAGTAGTACTAGTAAGCATATTTTGATAAAATTAAGTTTAAAAGAATTATAAGGTATTTTATGAATCTATATGAAGGTATATCTTCTAAAGCAATTAAAATAATTAAAAAGCTAGATAAAGTATGAATATTGATATATTGCTATAAATATCATTAAGCTTATAATTTATAAACAGTTGACTAACTTATAATGAGATATGAAATAGCTAATATATTTAAGTTTTATATTTATTAATAATAACAAAAGAGAGACTCAATATAGAACTTAATCAATAGAGATTAATTAATTAGTTTCCTTGCAAGAAGCTATGCTTTAAATAATAATTAAGGAGGTTTATCAGGATTTTCCCTATAATTTGTAGTGTAGTTGTATGGTTTATTTAATAATTTTTAAATATCAAATGGTTGAAAGTTAAAATAAGTAAAGAAAAGGCAAACTTATGATACATGGTGGTGGCGTGATAACAAAGAGACATGCTAAGCTTTTGACATAATTCTGTGAGAACAAAGTTGTAGCTATTATTCCCCGATCAAAAGAAGTTTGGGATGAAGAAGATTTAATTTAAAGGCATAAATATCTGAATGCTAAATAGATAATAGTTTGAGATTGCTCAAGTAAAAAAGAAGCAAACAATCCTGAAAATCATGCTATATTACAAAATGTGCAATGCGTTATTCTATGTGGGGGTAAATAAAAATTATTTGAAGCAGCTTATTCTGAAACTCTATTCGAATAATTTCTAATTGACCTTCTTGAAAATGATGAAAATAGCTTTATTTTTGGTAGCTCTGCAGGAGCTGCTATTATGTCCAAAACTATGATAAGAGTAAACTCGAAGCCAAGTGTGACAATGGGAAAAGGATTCAATTTGCTGCCAAACTGCATAGTAAATTAGCATGTTAGTCAAAGAAATAGAATGATATGCTTAAACCAAGCTTTATAAGTTAATCCTAATTTATTAGGAGTGGCAGTAGATGAGTCAACTGCCTTGCTAATAGACTTCAAATAGGATAATTTTAAAGTGATTGGAAATAGCAATGTAGCGCTTGTTTACAGTAACGAGGAAATGATTTTATTAAATGATATGCAAGAAGGATAATGAAGCGTACAAGTAGAGAAAGCAAACTAGCTTGAGATTAAAAAAGGAGTAGTAGAACAGTAAGTGAGCAGTACTTCATTCAAGTAATTCGCAGAATAATTTAAAGTTAAAATAGGGAAACTTTTCCCCAAATTATTTTAAATAATATAATGAATGGAAAATTTTTAATTTTATTTATAAAATCTAAATAATTTAAATAATTTCTGTATTTTAAAATAATTATTTATTATAGATTAATAAGATAAGACTAATTTAAAATTATTTATATACCATGCAGGATATTTAACAGATTGGAGATTCACAAGAATCAAGTGCAGCTATAACTAAGAAAACTTAACTTATTTTATAGATATTTTAAGCTAAAAAATTATTAATTTTATAAATGCAAATGCTGCTTCAAATTTCATACAACTAAACTAAAAATGCTTGAAATAAAGCATAGCTGTTTTTAAATTTAAGAAGTCAAAAGATAACTGAAAAAGTCAAGATTTAAGAGTAAAAATGAAATAATCTACCAACCTAAATAAATTTAAAATAACGATGATTATTTTTGTAAGTAGCTTTATCAAGCTAGCATTTTAATAGCTAACATATGCTTAATAAACTTAGGAAAATTTTAAGGAAGCATATATTTAATAAAGTTCATTTATAATGATTTTCAATATATTTAGAGGAACTAAAACTTTAAAGGGAAAATATGCTTTAATTTAGTTTTTCTTTATTATAGATAGTTTCAGAAAGAATAAATGTTGATTTAAAATATTAAGAGCAAAAGAAAACCAAAAATGAAGTGTTATTTGGTAATAATAAATTAAAAACATAAATCAGTCAGCTGTATTTTACTTTAAATATAAACCTGCTTGAAAATATAAAAACTAACTCCACGAGGAAAGGAAATAAGGAAGTAAACACCCAAATCACTCATATGTAGTCATATTGCCATGCATTCAGTATAAAAAAGCTTATCATTGACACTCCTATCCCTTATGTTCCAATTTCTGCATAAAATATTACCAAATAAATTAATCTTGTTGTAAAAGAAGGATACTCCAGTTCACAGCAAAATTAGTTAAAAGAGAGTAAAAAGTATGGATAGAGTTATTGCAGCAGTAATACTTTAGTCTGCATCTTTATAATCTTAAGAATCTTTATCTTTCTACCTAGAGATTTCTCCATAAATGTTTTCATCCTGAAATTAAAGCTGACCTTTGTAAAAGAAAGCAATCCATGTAGTATTATATAAAGCATTAATATCAGAAATTTAGCTGGAACTAAAGCGCTAGTAAGTCCTTTCATTTTTTAGATTCAATAAAGATGCTTTAATTATTTTGTATATTTATCAATTCTATCTCAGCTAATCAAATCTTATTTAACTTATGTCTATAGCTTTAGTAATTTATAGCTTTCCTTATGAAATGTAACAAGAGTCTTTTAAATTAGTAAGCATTTTTAAATTTACCTTTTTATTAAAGCTAAGCTAGGAAAACATCTAGACGATTCAGTAATTTAACAGAATAGTCATGATTTGTAAAAGAGAGTAGATAAGATTATTATAGTTCTAGAGAGATTTAAAGTGTTAATAATGAATGAGAGTTTTTATGTTTATAGAATGCATTTTGATTTAAATAAAAAGTGATATATGATTATTTTTTATAAATTTCAATAAAGAAAATGGTAAGTTATTATATTTCAGCCCAAACAAATAAAAGATATCCGTTTGTTCATCCAGAAGGCAAGAGGAGATACCAAGTCAAAGCCTTCAGCCAGGTCTGTACGCATAAAGAAGTGTGGTAACAACATCACAAAATTCAAGTTACGCTGCGCTAAGTATTTGTATACGCTTGTCATTGATGATCCAACGAAAGCGGAAAAACTAAAGCAAAGTCTTCCCCCAGCTCTACAGAGAAAGGATATCAAGTGATCAACTTTAAACTTTTAATTTAAGTAAGAGAAATATATTTTCTTTATCCCTTACACAAATAACTTTACTTTATCTCTGTCTTACACTTTAATACTAGAACCTTCATTACTTTTTTAAAGTAATACACTCTTAAGAAGCAATGGAAAGTAAGAGAAAGCTCACTTTATTTGTCATCTCTTCTTCTTTTAAAATTTATAAACACTTAGCTATTTTTGGATTTGTTCAAATGCAAAGCAACATTAAATAGCTTATCTTACACATTCATAAGAAAATACCTTTCTATAAAAGAGATTGATGTTAAAAAAATGCACAAAAGAAAAGGAGAAAAAAGCGACTTTATATATAATGCTTCATTCAATCAAAACTTTAGATAATGCAATATTATAAAAAAAATTCACTAAGATAAGCTTTAATTGCTCTATCAATTTTTTACGACAAAGATATAAAATCTTATAATCAACAAAATGAACAAAGTGGATTATTTTAAGCTTAGCCTTGATTAGAAAATTAAGAATCTTTAAGTTAACTATAAAATTATAATATTTTCAGCAGAGATTTAGTAATTGGAAAGAACAAATGATTGATATAAAAAAATTCAAAATAATAATGATAAATCTTAAAGAAACATATCAAATTTGGATTAAATCAGCCTAACTTTTATTTATAAATTGAATAATTTAAGAAAAAATAAAATTTACTCTTAATAAAATTAACAAAATACCAAAAGATAAAAAAAGTTAACTAGGAAAAATAAAATAATTGCATTGCTTTTTTCAAATCTTACAAACTTATTTTTAGTTGATAAAATATTAGAATAAAATGAATTTTATAAAAATAAGCTGAAAATAAAAACGAGAGAGCTTTATAAAGCTGATAGATAAATTTAATATAATGCTATTAATTATCGAAATAGGTTATAAGCATCTAGACACATATTTTCATTCTTACTCAGATTTCAAATACAAACTTATATACTTTTAATAAATCTTCTAAATTGGGCGAAAGTTTTAATTTAACTTTCAAATAAAATTTTTTATAAAAGATCAAATTTTATTTTTCCAGAGTTATTTTAATTTTTTTACTCTCTCTAGCTGTAAATCTATATAGATATTAAGAATTTAAATTTGTTTTTAGTTGTCTTTGTAGAATTATTTATGAGTACTATATTTATAAAATTTCAATTATAGTTAAAGATTAAGCAAAAATAAAGCATTTACTAAATTTTTGAAGACATTTAACCTTCTCAATGACTGTTGAATGGAAGCTTGAGAAAACAAATTATTAAATAGAGTAGATACTTTTAACTAAAGAGTAAATATCATTCATTGATAATATAGCTAAGTTAACTAATATAATTTGATTATAATTAACTAAGCAATGCTTATATATCTAAAAGTTAATAAAGTTTATTCTTACTTTTATATAATTTCGCATCATACAATTAAAACCAACTTTGAGCTATTGAAATTGAATAGTCTGATTATTTAATTACGCTAAAATTTTAATAGACATTGCTTGATGAAGTATTTCTAAGTAATTAGATTCTTCAAACTTAATATTAGCTTAAAATTTATAAAAGGATTTTATGAATTTAACTATTATATTCAACCTCCGCAATAAACTCCTAGATTAACAAGTTGAATTAAAAGCCTTGAGCTTGGTATTTATTTATTAGTTTTATCTTTATTTAAATTCTAATTTTCATAAACCTTATTTTTTACTAGTAACTCTTACTTAAAAATAGTAAAGAAAAGATGGTAAAAATAAGTAAAGTTCTTCAAGTGGCAATACTAAATTAAATGAGAATACTTAATTCTTATTCCATTATATTAAATAATAAACACATAAAAATGACTTAAAGCTACAAAATAATGTAAAAGAAAATGTTTAAATAATGATAAGAAGATATATGCTATGATATGGGAATAATTACGTAGATTAAATTGGTTAATGATAAAATATTACTAGAAAAGCATGAATAATAATCTTAATCTAAAAAGATAATTAAATCAATATGTCTAAAGGATATATTTGTGATTGAGTTATTATTAAATACACATTTTCTGATACTAGTTGCTTTGCAATATATTAAGAGTAAAATAAATTATTGATAAGAAAAAAGTGAATATGTACTAATATCTGATAAATTTAATGTATTTGATCAGGCAAATTATAGAGGTAAATCAAATAAGTATTTTAAATATCTTTCAGAACAAGAGACATGAGTTACAAGTGCATGAGCTATTTTTTCTATTCAAAACTTCCAAGTACTTATCAGTAGGTAGAAATGCAATATCTTTAATAAATAAAAGCTTCTATTCTTCTTCTACTTATTCCTTATCTTTTTAAAATTATTAATTTTATTAGGACTTTTAAAGGAGTTTCTAATTAAAAAAGAATTATTTATTATGAGTAGTAGATTTACTCTTTTATACTCCTTATGCATTTTTAAGCTAATTTTTTATTTCATAAATATTTCTAAAGCTTTTATCTTTAAGGTTTTACTTTTCTTAATTTGTAATTATCATGTTTTGCTTTTCTTAGTATTTTTCTTTTACTTATAATTTTTTGAATAACTTTTCTAATTATTTAAGTTCATTTTTGGATTATGAAATACTTGTTATAGCTTAACTTTCTTACTTTGTAATTCCCTCACTTGCTAATTACATATCCGCTAGTGAATTAAACTGAAAAGTCTTACATTGTTCTTCTAAATTTACATTGTTAGCAGTAGTTGAATATTCTTTTTAATTTTCTTATTATTCTTATTATAAATTCTTCGTACTTTTTAAACTGCTCTTATCTCTTTCTTTCCATAAAATATCTAAAGTTATATCATAAAGATCCTTTTGATTCATTTCTTGAAATCTTTCAGATTTTATTATTTAAAGGAGTGAAGAAAATTAATCTTTATATTTTTTATTAACTGATTGTCTTTGTTAAAGAACTACCAGCTAAATATAACTTTTCAGCTTTTAAAATGATGTTGCTTCTAAATTACTCATTTCTATATATTCTTATTATGTCGTTTAGAACGATGGAATCGCTTACTTTAAGGTTTATACACTAATTTTTTTTAAATTAAGCATCTCACAATAAATGGCACAATCTCATTTAACTACTTCATTGAGTAGTGAACTGGGTAGTACGATATCTTCCTCAGACTTTTATTTAATTTTGGCTCAGTGATAATGAAGGCAGCATTCTTTTGCTAACTGATTAAGAATGTCATCATTGCTTCTCTGTATGGCTTCTTCCCTTGTTATTTAATCTATCTGAAATCATTATTACATTTAGGATAGGATTACATCTGCATGTTTAGTTGTCAACACATCAGAGAACTAAGATACAAAAACCATTAGCAATTGCTCAACTCTCCTGTAATTCAATTTGCTTTTCTTAAGTTTACCCATGCACTATATCAGAGAACTTTTTATTTGATAGAAGATTTCTCTCTTTTCGAAAATTTGCTTTATTTCATAATCTAGAGCAAAGACTAAGATATATGGTAAAAGATCTTAAAAGAGAATGAACTACTAATCACTAGATTTTAAGTTATCAAAGATGTTTTTTACAGTGTTTAGTGAGAAAACCAGATTTTAATTCTAATTTTCTTGGAAATCGATTATTTTGATTAGCTCAGTATTTACATCTTTTGTAATCATTTCTTTAACTTTTTCTTTTCCTTTATCATTATTCCTAGCTATAAACTCTAAAAAATTAGAAAGATCTTCAACCTCTCAAACTCCTTTCTAATCCTCATCTATTTTAGAGCAAAAAGTTAAGAAAATTTGATGAAGTGTTGCATATGGATAGCTCAGGACTATAAATATAAAAATAGATTTATAAAATTCTTGGATTTTATTCTAAGTTCCAGATTTACTGAACCTTTTATTATAATCTTATGCACTTTAAAGAAAAGGTTCTTCTTCATTGCTTTGTAAATTACAGAATTTAGTAATCAAATCTTGTAAAACAGCGAAATAATTTTAAATTGTTTCATCTAATTTCTTCAGTTTGTAAGGTTTCAATTCATACAAAACATTGAATAGATCTGTTGTTTTTTAACCTTATTATATGTATATTTTCCAGTCATCCTTCTACCTCTTCTCTTCATTTTGATTTATCAAGGGTGATAACAGTTAATCAAATATTGTTTTTCTTCTTTTCCTTTACATTAGTGAGTTTTTATAAAAATTAGGAATAGAAAATTAATTTCTGAGTGTAATTAACTATAAATTTAAACTTTAATTACGTAACCAACTCTGCATATTCTATTGGAATTATCTAGCTATATCCTTTATTTGCAAATACTCTGCTTTAAGCTTTCAAAATAAATTTATTTTAGAGTATAAGGTTACTGCTTACTAAGGAATATAATAACATTATCTCATTATGTAACTTTAGCAGTTAAAATGAAAGAATTAATCTAAATAAGTCTTATTTAAGTTATCCTTGCTAGCTGCTATAAGATGAAGGTAATATTGAATTATGTGGGTATTTATAGGCTTTTATTGAAACTTTTAAAAGAGATATTTTAGGGGGATGAAGAATTAATGTTCTAAAGATGTTCTAGACTTTTGTAGTTGTTATTGTTTAAGTTGTTCGTTTAATTTAAAATAGAATTGAAAGATATTTAATTGCAAGATTTTTGAACGTGTAATAATAAAAATGTTCAGACGCGCATTCACAGGTTTGTTGCGAACTCCACATCGTAACTTCGCTGGAAAAGATATTAAGTTTGGACGCGAGGCTAGAGCGTTGATGCTTGAAGGATGTAGCAAACTTACGGATGCGGTACAAGTAACACTCGGTCCAAGAGGAAGAAACGTAGTTATAGATAGATAATTTGGAAGCCCTAAAGTAACCAAGGATGGTGTGACTGTTGCAAAAGAAATTGAATTTGCTGACAGATACATTAACCTAGGAGCAATGCTTACTCGTTAAGTAAGTCAGAGAACTAATGAAATTGCCGGTGATGGAACAACTACAGCTGCTATACTTACTAGAGCTATTTTTGCAGAAGGATGTAAATCAGTAGCTGCAGGAGTTAATGCAATGGGCATTAGAAGAGGAATAACGAAGGCAGTTGAAAAGGTTGTTGAGCAGCTAAGAGCAATGACTATTAAAGTCGCCGATAGAAATAGTATTAAACAAGTTGCAACAATTAGTGCCAATGGTGATCATGAGATTGGAGAATTACTTGCAGGCGCTCTAGAAAAAGTCGGAAAAGAGGGAACTTTGACTATTTAAGATGGAAAAACTCTCCATAATGAAGTTGAAATTGTAGAAGGATTAAAATTCGACAGAGGGTTCATTTCTCCATACTTTGTAACTGATTCTAAAACACAGAAATGCTAATTTGAAAATGCATTAATTTTGATTACTGACAAAAAATTAACAAATATATAGCATATTGTTCAACATCTTGAATACTCAATGAAAAATGGAAGACCTCTTTTGATTATTGCTGATGATGTTGAATCTGAAGCTTTAGCTAATTTAGTAGTTAATAAATTAAGAGTAGGCCTTAAAGTTTGCGCTGTTAAATGTCCTGGATTTGGAGACAACAGAAAAAATTAATTACATGATATTGCCGTCATAACAGGAGGATAAGTTATTTGCGATGAAATTGGACTTAATTTAGAGCATAGCGACCCTGAATAAGTTCTAGGCAAAGCTAAAAACATTGAAATAACTAAAGACGATACTTTAATTATGCATGGTTTTGGAGAAAAAAAATCAATAAACGAAAGAATTGAATAAATCAGAAAGTAATTAGAAGTTGTAACTTCTGAATATGATAAAGAAAAACTATAAGAACGTTTAGGAAAATTAACAGGTGGAGTTGGTGTAATTAAAGTTGGAGGAGGAAGTGAAACAGAATAAAGTGAAATTAAAGACAGAGTAGTTGATGCATTGAATGCTACAAGAGCAGCTATTGAAGAAGGTATTGTTCCAGGAGGTGGATCTGCTTTACTTTATGCCTCACAAGTTCTAAAAGAATTAAGAAGGGAAGTAGATTTCGACGAATAGATTGGAGTAAAAATGGTCGAGGTTGCCTGCAGAATTCCCATTCAAACAATAATTGACAATGCTGGAAAAGATGGTGCTACTATTGTTGAACAACTTTTAGAAAAGAAAGACAGAAAGATAGGCTATGATGCTAATGAGCATCGATTCGTAGATATGATCCAAGCCGGAATTGTAGATCCAACAAAAGTAGTTAGAACTGCTTTAGAAGATGCTGCAAGTGTAGCTGCTTTGATGACTACAACTGAAGCAATGGTTGTTTAGATTCCAGAAAAAGAAAAAGCCTCTCCTTTACCATCAGCTGGAAATGACATGTATTGAGAAAATAAACACTAATTTAAACATTAAATAAATCTTTTTAAAATCAACAGCTGGTATTATTTTAGTTTATAATTACCTTTCAATTAAATTTGTCTGCTATATTAATATTTACATTAATTATTTTTCCTCTTTTCTACTTACTCAGAAATAGTTTACATTCTTATCTTTTTATATACTTTATTATAATGGCCTTGCCAAATGAAATAGATATACTTAGATACTTATGTTTTGACAAATAGACATATATTTAAATCTGAAATATAATAAATTATTTGCTTATTTAGCTCTAGAGATTTTTGATAATATCTTTATTGATTTAAATATCTCACTTATATGCTATCCATTGTTTAAGATAATTTAATATCCATTTCAAACCAAATAAATAAAAGGATTATGTAAATAACTAGTTTTGAACTGACATAAACTTAATAATTATTCTGACAAATAAAAGAATCAACTGTTGCTTATTTTTTTGCGCGACATAAAGCTAACTAAAATAACGAGAAACTACTGGATTTATCTTTTTCCTTTTCTTATATTTAAAATAAATTTCTTAAGTCTTTAATAGTTATACTCTCCAAATAGCATAGCTATTAGATTAAAACAATTCTTTAATTATTAGTTAGCTTGTCTTCTTGCTTCAATATAACTCCCTATAGCAAATTAAGCTATGCCCTTAGTTATCTTAATAATATAAAATGGAATAATATTTAGTAATAAAATTTAATATAAGGGTATTGCATTTTCACTTAGTTGTTAGATATTTTACCTAATAATAAATGTTGTAGCTTTGTTGATTGGCATCTTTAGAATAATTAGATCATGACTTTTGCTGGAATATCTGGCTTTAGCAAAGTTAATAAAAATTAAGATTAAACTTTCAATTTAATTTTCTTATTATTTATTAGTACTGAGATAATCATTTAAGATTAGTGGTTTATATATTTATCATTAATTAAGAAAATAAAGCCTACTACCTGCAATAACTATTTAGTATATACAATCTTGGCTAGTTTATCAAGTAATAAGGGAATATCAGCCATAGAATATGCTTTCATAAATTTAATGCTTCATGGTAATAAAGTGTTAAATGATGGATAGGAAATGAAAATAAATGTGAGTAATCAAATAAAAATAGGAAAGATAAAGGGAGAAGTATAAGAAAATATAAAATTCACTTATATAAATAATATATATAATTCATCACCCAACAAATGATAAGGTTCTATTATTATTGAAACCTTCCTCATCTTCCTCTTCTTCGCTTTGCTAATCCTGAAATTGAAAAACTTACATCAAGAATGTTTAGCTTTTTAAATTAACCGTAATCTTCCTAGTCAAATTAGTCATTTGATTGATCATACTCTCTTTCGTTAGCAGGTAGTGGCATATCCATATTATTTAATATGTTCTAATCCTTAAATACCTAAATAACCTTTTGGATGACTTTCCTTTCTAGTTTTTAGAATTTTGTATCCATATTACTAAGAATGAAATTCATTTAATCTTGCTACTAGAGATCTGAAGTATAGCTAGTTGTTATGTCTCTTTGAATTTGAGCAACATTAAGAGTCATTAGTAGAGTTCCTAAGTTTACCTTATGTTCTTTGATCAAGAGTTTTAGTTTGTCAAGATCGATTAACATCTAACGAGTCTTTTTATCTTTGAAAGCAATTCTCTCAAACAAATTACTAATCAAATATTTGGATTATTTCCTGTCCCAATCTTATTGCTCAGTGTAAGTCATTTAAGAAACATCAACAACTAATGAGGATTTTCTTTAAAGCTATCTCATTTAATTTAAGAATTAAGCTTTGTTCTAAATTTTCGTTTTTGCTCTATAATCTTTCCTTAAACCTGAGTTTTTAAGGATAGCTGAATAAATGTTCTCTTTGCTCTAGTAACTAAATTATTTTGGTTCAGGTGCAGGACTTTAATTTGCTTGCTTATTCCTGATTTCTTCACCTTCACTTTAAGCAATGGTAGTACTTCTATGCATTTAGTTGACAACACTTGGCGTATTACTAACATTATATGTTTATATTTCCATCATATTTCCATAATTAAACTTCTATAGGAACATTTTAATCATTTCTTTGCAAATAAATTTCTTATCAAAGGGTTTTAAATTTAGTATCTTAGACTTAAGTTTTTTGTAAAACATGCTTGTCTACTTCATAACTGCTTCAATAGAGTATGAGTTATTATAAACTGGTTTTGCATCACTTGCTTTTATTAGGTCAATTATTTCCTAGATGGTGTTAATATGCTTCTCATTAATTAAATTCTATATTTACTCTGAAGGTAAAACTTTGTTCTCATCAAGGATGAACTTTAATATATCTTTAAGGTCTTAAAACATCCAGTACATAAGTATCCAAAAGCCTAGGAAAAGCCATGCCAGTAGAATTTAAATTTTTCTAAGTTTGTTTTTCTATTACTTTTGCTCACTATTTACCTCTAGCATATTAATATTGTTCACTAGTTAATAGAATATTAAGATTCATGCTAATGGTATCAAAAGGAAATTAACTAAAATGAAGAAGAAACAGATTATTGGAACGTAAGAAAGAATGAAAATTATTCTCATTACTACATGGTTAAGACCTTTAAGCTCTTTGTTGATTAAAAAGCAAGGAATAAAAGGAACTATAAAAGCACTAAAAGGAGCTGGAAATGAAATCATCGCTCCGTATTTTTCATTGAGCTTCTGGTTTTTTTCGTGCTGAAGTAAAATAGATCTATATTCAGCAGTTGCTTCCTTCATTGATTTTCCATAGCCTTTATGCAAGATAGCAATTAACAAGTTTAAGCAAATTATGGTAAGATCAAATATAAAGCAACTCATTAAAATTTCTCCCCAAGGATCATTGTCTCCATCGAAAGGATCGAATCTAACTTCTCCATTTAAAGCTAAAATGCAGTTTAGAGTACTATCTCTTATTTCTTTGTATTCTTCAATGGAATCAAAGTAAAGCGTGTTGAACATAGCTGCGTATGCTATAGTTTAGATGCCTATAATAATATAAAAATAAGTGTGAGAATTTGTTACATTTATTATCATACGAATTTGAGGTCCAATTTTTTCATTAACCAATAAATAGGCTGCTATTCTGATTCAAAGCAAAGCTATGATACCGCAAATTATTAATTAAAAATATAAATCATCAAACTTTACAGACATATCATCAGGCTTGCTTAGAGTTTCTATTCCCACATAAAAACTTAAGGCAATAGTGATCCAATCAATTGCTAAAGAAGGCGTGATTTGGATTTTTCTTCTACTTAAATATCCATAAAGCATAAGCATCAACTTTTAAAACATCAGAGTTATAATGTACAGTAGATAAATTTCTAAAGCTCTGGTATCTTGCATCTTAAGTTCGTCTGTATAATCTCTCTAATTATTTAACATATCATTTGGAATATGCAATAAAAACTATGTCACAACCCATTGGAAGTAGAATGTTGCAATAATGACAATTGTTAGTTCTAGCATATGCTTTACATGGCATGAATGTTTTCAAAATGTAAACTGCATATAATGACTTTTATTTAACTCTTAATGTTTATTAGGCCTTCTTATGAGATCTTTCAAATCATTACTTATCATTGGCTATTTTATTCTTTTCCAAAAGCTACTGAGCTGTAAAAATGAGGTATTGCTTCCTCTCAACCCATGCCAAAGTTCATCTACAATGATGCCTACCTATTTAATAGCTAACAGTTTATTAAATTGGTTTTATTTTATAATTCAAATAGTTTATCTATCATCAAGATCTTTATCTAGAAGTAAAGTTTTATAAAGAAACTTATTCTTGTTGCTTTTTAGAATTTGGTAGGCAATTTCTAGCAATACATTGCAAAGCTTTCTAAATTAATCTTGTAATATTATTTATGAAATTCTTTTAGTCTGTTATGTTGTAAACTCAGCTAGCAAAATGAGAGTTAAAACAGGATTTAGAGTAAACAAAATTTCATTCGTTGTTACTAGCTTTGAAATATTTTTATAGCACTTAACCCACATACTCTCAGTTCACTAGTCTTCAGAAAGGAGTTTCAAAAAATGAATCGAAAAGAAGACTTACTAGCTTACATGGAGCTTTTATAAAATACTCTCTATGACACTGGGAATCAAAATATACTCAGTATGCTCTTTATGCATCACTAAGTAATCATAAGCTAATATATTCATGTCTTAAGCCAGTATCATCATAAACTCTCTTCTTTCCAAAAGTCTAAATTTCAACAAATCTCTAGTTTCCTGCCTGTTCACTGCGTGGTTTCCTTTTGAAATATTTTCAAGTAAAGTTTTGAAATTTTGCTGTTTGTTTTTTAAGAATTCTCCTCAAATTCTAGATGAAAGCTATCTAGATTTTGATAAAAACTCAGTATCCATTTTCCTGAATGAAATTTAATTTTTTCCTTCACTCTCATTTTAATCTTTTCCTTCTGCATTCTAGCTGTTTTGTTATTCTTTAGATTAACTGTAATTTTATTATGACTCGATATTTTATTCGACTTCACCGTCTTAATTTTTTTGACTTTTTGATTTCCCACTAATTTAATCATCTTTTGGTCTACCCTAATCTAAATCGTCTGACATTATAATAAATAAATAAAATACTTTACAAATTCCTAACGATAAAAATTCATAATTAAACTTTAAGCATATCTTTTAATACTTAATTACTCTCATCTTTTCCTCTAGTGGAGTAGAAAATACTTTACTAAGCTAACGTTACTTTATGGTAACTTTAATTACCTAATACTTAATTTTTATATCTAAACTTAACTTTTATTTCTATCTTAAACTCTCACTTTAAATCTTGATACTTCACTTCAATCTCAAAATTATTCTTCAGTAATTACATTATATACCTACTATAAAAATCGATGTTATGAGGCAATTTTAACATATTGATAGCTCCAAATACTTTAAATTACAGTCAAATACTGTTTAGTTAATTGAGTGCTTAATACTTACTCTTTTTCATTTATGGAAGTTAAAAATTGATTAAAATGGCTATTATTAGTTGATTGAATCATTTAAAGTTATGTATTTTTATTAGTAGGCATATCATTCAAATTTATATATGCTAATTAGACCTAAATTATTAAGAAACTTCAAAGTTAGTTTTTATATTATCACTACTTAAATTTAATATCCAGATTAAAATCTCTAAAATTCTAGGAGCATAAACTAAAGAATAGTCTCTTATTGTAGATATACTAGAAGGATTATACTAAATATGGTCTATTTGGGTACCTTATATTATACATTTTACTCTATTATTTAAAACTTGTTTTGTTTAAAGAAAGTTAGGTATATTAATACATACTCTAATCTCTAAATATTTGTATCTTATTTAATTTTTAAATAAGAAGCAGAAGTTTGAGTTAGTATTATATGCTAAATACTTTTATTATATTCAGAAATTAGGTAGAATCAGATTCTTATCTAATTGCTTTTCCTATATTTAGAATCTAATTAAGATTAACTTCTAAGAGCCTTATATATTTAGAAAATAGAATGGAAGTTGCAGCTTACTAGTTTTTAATTTTATTATTTTCTTAAAAGTATATTTAGATAAATTTGTCTACTTAGTATTAAATTTGGTGCAAATTAAAGCTCTAATTTAAGTTTTAAAGATGTTTAAATGTTGTAAAATACTTTATTTTCCCATTAATAGAAATTAAGATTTATTGAATAGAAATAATTTAATTTAATGAGGTTAATTTCTTGTTCATATCTAAATTATTTGTTTAGGTTTGCTAATAAATAATTCAATTATTTCTCTCAAAGCCTCTAGAAACTTAAACATATTATGATGTTTCTTTTATTTCTTTACGAAAATACGATAATTTAGTCTTTAAAGGAATTTACTTGAAATATAAATCTTATAAATTATAGTGATACAGGATAAGAATCTAATTGCTTTTCTATCTAATTAACTTTAAAATTATTAAGTAAAGTTTCAAAATGTTATTTCTTTAAAATATAGCAGACTTCAATAAACTCTTAGACTCAATTTTTTATTCAATAACTAGAGAAATTTGGCAAATACTGGTTTATATTGATAAATATAGAAGCAAGCTTTAAGTTTAGATTGAAATAGTAGATATAATAAATGTTTATTTTCCAAGTTACAAGTAGTTCCTTAGCATTTTTAATGATTTCTTCTGTTCCTTATACTTTGCTATAATTAAAATGCAGTCCTTTAGAGACTTTCTAAGAATTTTACTGTAATTAAATTATTAAAATGACTATATTCCTTACTATTCAAATATATTTATATATTCTTTAAAGTAGTGAACATTGACGTACCTATTTAAGTTGCATCTGGATAATAGTAATAATCTTGATAATTCAAATGATAAAATGGTATATAATTAAGTAATAATATTAAGCTAACTTATAGCCTATAAGCACTTTTCTAATTATTTAGCTTATTAAACAATTAATTCATCGCAGGTTTTTATTATTATGTTCTAGCTGTTTCTATCATAGCTATTTTTATTATAAGTTATGTACTATCTTTATTTAAAAAAACTCAATTTAGCGCAAGCACAGAGGAATATTCTTTGTATTAAGAGCTATGTACTAAAGGAAAATAATCATTATATGTATGTCTTATTTTTATAGCTCTGTTAAATAGTAATCTTAACCTATAATTAAATCATATGAATAAAAATAAGAATCTGATACCATATACTAGAAATATATGTCATAAAATAACTAAAATCAGCTTTATAATATGTTGAACTATATATGAAGATTTACCACATTAAACTTCACAGTATTAGTTTTTGGCTTTATATTAGTCATCCTGAATTGTTAGAGATTTCTTTAAAATCCTCAGCATAAAAATATGTTTAATCTTTTTTTAAATGGAAGTAAGTTTGGTATAGAAAAATAGTTACTTTATAATCTGAATCATATTATCATTAGTAATAAAAGTTATTCTTAACTAAGATGTGTATAAATCTACTTTACCTTTATACATATCAAAGATCTTCCATTTAAAATAGTATCCAAAGCCTTGCTTCTTATTATTATTTAATTCTAGTTTTTCTAATAATTAATAAGCTATTTTAGGATAATGTTAGCTTACTTATGCTTTATTTTAATAAAGTCCTTTAAGAGATCTTTATGCTCTAATTAATTAATAATTCTGCAGGCAAGATGGTATATATGTAAGGATTTATTATATAGATAATTCAAATTAAATAATAAACTCTAAATACTCTTGATAGATTACTATCATATTTAACCATAGGCATCATCTGATACAAGCTAAAGTAAATTAAAGGCTTTTATTATTTTATATAGGAATCTTGCTTGACATTATTTAGCTAATCTATTTTAAAAGTAAATAGCTAAGAAGTAATTTATTAAAGCTCATTGATTTTTTACTTTTATTCACAATTTCCAAAGAAAAATTTATCTAATAAAATTTAAATTTTTCATTATTATTTTACTTCTTTGAAAGCAATTCAACTACACTAATTGCTTTATCAAGAATTTTCGCTTAAAGAAGACATCAAAATAAAACGAGTTGGATATTACAAATACAACTTTATTTTTTATTTTATCAAAACTTTAATTTTGCAAAATGCCATTATTTGCTTAATATTTCAGTGCAATTATTTCTTGACCTCGATAATAGTCTAATTGACACTTCAATAAAATGTATGGTTACTCATGTATTTCTCTTTTTAAAGTATAAAATTAATGATTATATCAGGAGGCCTTCCTAAACTATCAAGAACTACAATAGTTAAAAATACTCTTTTGAATACCTTTGCTTATATATAATTCATACTTAAATCCATTATTGCATATTAAAGTATATTTACCCTTTATGCATTGATGTTCATCTATAAATAATCTCTTTATAACTATTCTAGAAAAATGCAAAAGCTAAAATGAAGATTCTTTTAAGATAAATCCTTTACTTTTTAGTATTATGAGAAAAGTTATTTGAGTAAAGCTGTAAATTTGATATAGAACTAGTGTTTTTATATAAATGAGCTAGAAGAATAGAAAATGAAGGTTAATTAATTATAAAAACTGAAATTTTCTATTAGTTTAAATATTGCTTTATAGCTAAGAATTTGAATAAGGAGTCTAAATTAAAGACTTAATTAACTTAATAGATACATGCTTTAAAATAAATTATAATTAATGCTTATTCTAAATTTATAAATAAAGGAAGCAAATTAATCTGAAAATAGAATCTGTTTTGTTTAAACTAATTTGAAGTATCTAAATTTTAAATTATTTTAAAGACAGCTAGAGCTAGATAGATGCAAGCATAATTCAAAAGATAAGATTTGGTGCTAATTATGATTAAGAAAATAATATAAGCTTTGAACTATCAAATATTAATACAGTTTAAATATATTTTCATTGAAATTAGATTTATTTTTCAAATAAATATCCTGTCTCGTAATAATAATTGCATTTACTTACACTTTGCTATTTGATGGTATTGGCTAATATAGATATTAGATGGATTTATCAAAATCTTTCTACATATCATGTAGTGCTAATTACTTTATTAAATTATCGCACAGATGTGATGTAAATTTGCTAAAGACAATTTTAACATAGATTACCTTTAATAACTTAGCTCTTTCTAACTTTATAAATGCTATAAGGAAAAACGACTCAAGAAAGAAGAAAGATTCTAACAAATTGATTACAGTTTATCCTTCATTATTTATCTCTTTTTAGATTAGGCTGAAATTAGCAAAAGTAAGACAACAGCTTGCGCATAAAGGACAAATAATTAAAAAATACTTTGAACATAATTATCATACAATAAAATAGTACTCCAATTTCTTAATTGTATTTATTATAAATCAATCAAATTATATACATTTCATAAAAGAGCTAATTATCCCTTAAAACACTTGCCTTTCATGTATTTTATAAAATATTTTAGAATATTAAGAATAAACTATCCAGAATATGAAAAATATAGAGGATATGGTTATTACTACAACTTTAAATGCATAGATTAGAAAAGCTTAATAGAAATTAAATTATAAAGGTATTATAGTACTATCATATTATAATATGCATATTAGAATCTGATAAGCCAAATATTATACATCAACTATATGTTATAATAATTTATCTCCATTAATGTTTATTGGTATAATTCTCCTTACAATAATTAGCACACACCATATGGTAGAATAATGATTTATTTATAATTTAAGTTTTATTGATGTGCTTACTAGTTATTTAGTCAGTTTAAATATCTATTAGCTAATTAAATTTTTTAGTTTTATATTATAAATTTCTGCTATTATAACCATATTGATATTGGACATAAATTTAAATAAATTACTAAAATGTTAATTTTTTGGTTAGAGGAAAATATGCAAATAAAAACAATAAGCAATGAAAGAATAATAAATTTAGGATGCTTACAAGCTAGTTAAGATTTGCTTTCAAAGAAGGAGTTTTTCTAAATAAGATAATTAACAAATAAGGTTCTTAATGATGCTTTAGAGGCTTAGAAATTATATTAATAACTCACTTTTTGAATGATATATCTTGGAGATAAAACAGAGGAAAGATTAATTAACTATTTAATAAAAAAGCCTCAACATGTCTATAGAATACTTTACATCTATAGTTCTATTATTATAAAACTTACAGTCTTTCTTTTATATCTTCTACCTTTCACAACTATAGCAAGGTTTCTTTTTGCTAATTAATTAGAATATCTTAATACTATAAAATTATTTTAAATGAAGGATTTTTATTTAATATTTGTAATTTATAATTTAATAAATGCAATAAGATGAAAGAAGAAGATATGGTCTATTTAATTTAGAACTTAAGTATAAATGCAGCAAGAAATTATATAAAGGAATAAAGTAAGTAGCTGAGAATCAACCTGCTATATAGAAGAATAGGATGCCTTTAATAAAATGGCTTTTACCAAGTATCAAATAAGAAGCGCTAAACTAGCAATAAAATACTACAAATAACTAATAATTCACTCTAAGGTACACTTTACTTAACTAAGCTACTAAAATGCTAATTATAGGGATACTTTCCATAATCAAAAGAAAGTCCTTGACTATTAATAGTTTTTATATCTTACTCTATTAATAACAATTCTTCACCTTTAGTAAAATAAAAATTATTTAATAGAGATAAGCTACTATACTAAAATAATATCTTATAATTAAGAAGTCAAACAATAAGCATTAATTAGGAAGAGAATTCATAAAAATGGAGACAAATAAGAGATATTACTGAAAGAGTTATAGGAGACAGATAAACATCTAAGTATAAGAATTTAAAGAAAGGAACTTTATATGCTAGTATCTTAGTATAGGTATTTAGTTATAAATATAATGCTTTTATTAAACTTCAAATAATTAAGGTATTAATACACAATAGCTTATTTTGGATTATATAGATTAAATGTAGAAAGTTATTTAATTAAATATTAATGGTGAAGCTAAAGTCTTATTAAAATTTGCAGAAAAAGACGGATAACGTACTAAAGGAAAGCTATGTATATGATAAGTTATTCAGAGTTCATTTAGGAGTATTAAATTCATCAGGCCTTTATGTAAAAACTAGATTAGGATAAACCTTTTAAGAAAAATAACTTGAATTTTAAGGCTCATCTTAATTTTCTTATTCTTAGAATGAAGCTGATATTTCAGCTAAAATGGGAACAAATGGAAATTTTAGATTAGCAGCGAAAATAGAGCCTAAAGAGTATGCTGAAAATTTAAAAGTTAAAGTGGAAGCAAAATGTAATACAGTCAAGCAAACTTCAGCTGGAAGTTTTTATCTTAAACACTCTCATAAAATGCTTTAATCAAATCTGACAATAAGTGATGGTCCAGTAGTACGATTTAAAGCTACTACAGGAATTAATGGATTGGGAATAGGATTAGAAACTGGATATAATTTTGCTAATAATTCTTTTATTGCTTACAATGCAGCATTGTTTTGGTTCAGCAAGAATAGACAGATTTCTTTAAAACATACTACAGAAGACTTAATGTTAGGTCTATTCAATCTATCCTATTATCATAAAATAAGTTAGCAAACTAGATTTGCTGCTTAGTTGATTTATCAATATGGAGAGCTGCCATGATTAGCTTTAGGAGCATAACACAGATATTGAGATTATAGTGCTGCAAGTGCAAAAATAACTTCAAATGGAAAATTAGCAGGAGCGTTACAGACTAAACTAAGTGATCGAGTAAAATTTACATTTTCAGGAGAATTAGATACACTTAAAGTAACTTCAGAATCTCTAGGTGAAGTGCTAATAGGATTTAAGTTTGATTTGGAGTGAGTCACTTATTTCACTATTTTAATTATTTTTAATAAAATTAATAATCTAAACTCACTTTCATCTTATTCTTTTCTATATAAGTAAAACTTATTATTAAGCTAAATACAAACTAAATATATACAAGTAATACTTCAGTCTAGACTTAATCGACTTACTAAATTATTTGCATCAAGTTCCTTTTTTTAATTATTAGAAAATTTAATTTCCTTCTCTTATACTTTAACCTAGTTTTAATGAATAAGATTATACAAGCTCTGAGTATAAAACTATTATAATTTGAATTTTGTTAATTATTAATTGAAGCCTGGCTATAGAATAATGATAAGAAAAGGATAATTAGTAAGTTTACCTCTAACCTCTATACTTAAATGAGTGAACTATTTTCTATTTTAGTTATAGATTTATATAGACTTATGCGTTTAGGGTATTATTCTGATAATTTAGATTATTATCTCCCCTATTGTTTAGATAATTAGCAATGAAGATTACCATTAACCTTATGTCTCTCTATTATTAAAGTAAAAGCATTATAAAGTATTTAGCTAATTGTGCTGCTTTACTTTATTATATTTGCTTTGTTTTAATCTTCCTTTATATCTTGAAAATAAAAAGGTAAATTAGATAGACTTCTTAATGGAGAGAATTGAGAAATAAAAAAAAAATTTTGAATAGCTTTTGAAGGAAATTCCTAACATAACAAGCTGAAATAAGGTAATAAATGAGAATGTGATAAAGATGTAGCTAATAAGACTTTTAGCAATAAGCTAATAGAAATAATAATAAAGAAAGATAAAGGTAATCAATAAGCATAATATAAATATCATTAATTTAGAGTAGCACTGATTAAGACAATAGCTTTATTTAAATTAATAATAAGTTATTAATAAAAGACTGGGATATAGTAGTAAATATTAAATATCTTTATATTTTAGCTGTTTAATATAACTATCTTCATAGAATTTATTAGACTAAACTTAGTCTAACTAATTTATTGTTTAGTATCATTCTTAATTAATAAGTATATTATAGCATAGCTTATATAAGTTTGAAATAAGATTAAAACTTAGGTATGAGATTATATAGAGTTATAGATCTAATTCAAGTATCCAAAATATAATTTTATATCAAACTAACTTATACCATTTTATGAGTATTAGGGTAATTATCTCCCAATTTAGCTTAAACATTAAAATGATTCTAGAAAATTTGTATTAGGGTATTTATCTGAAAAGCATTTACATAAATAAAATAAAAAGGATCACAATTTACATTTCATTGGTATATGAAATAAGCTAGAATAAGCATATAAAACTAGCTTTAATCTTTTATACTATTTTTTTAAATGGAAGCGTGAAAAATGACAAGACCTAAATCAGCATCTAAATCAGTTTAAAGAAAGTCTCTGTAAAGATAAAGCACTCCCTAAGCAGAAGCATAGTCAAATTATAATACAGTATAAATAAACTAAGAAGAGCAATAGAAGTTAAGCAAACTTACATAAAATCCACTTAAATAATAATCAAGTTTTCTTAATAAAAACGCTATTTAAGAGGCTATTAAAGAAAGAGAATTAGCAGAAAAATAAATGTAGGATATGCTTGATAATCTTGATTCTGAAATGTTCTCAATTTAAGAAGATATGGAAGATGTAGAAAAAAGACATTAAACTTCCCTATAGATACAAAATTCCTTAAACGAACACTTGGAGTCACTTAAAAAATAAGGAGATTTAATAAAATTTCCTGAAAATTGGGAAGAATATTGCACTTAAGCAGCAATGAACGAGTAAAGTATTATACCACTTGTAGACTCAGAGAGTAAATATTCAAAGGCTTGATAAAATATAAATAAACTTGATGAAAGTATAAAACAACTAGAAGATAAACTGTCAGAGGTAAGATCTTCCTAAAACTTTACTGAAAGTGAAAATTAAGAATAAGTGTTCATCACCGGAAATCATAACTAGAGCATACATTCAAGCTTAAGTATAAGCTCCAATATGCAAAATGATATTATATAATGGAATATTGAAAATGCTTCTTAGTATCCTTATTTAATTTTTACTGAAAAACTAAGTGAAAAGTAAAAGTAGAGATTAGAAAAGATTTTAGTTGAAGAAGAAGATTCGGACTTTTTTAATAAAAACGCTTAGAAGCTTGAAGAAATCGATGAAAAACTAAGAAAAGTTGTTCCTTAAATGGAATGAGAGTCTAAAAGCTTGACAAGTGATAAATACAGTTTGTAGTAAATAACTGAGAGTGAAAATGAATTTAGTGTGAGTACTGAGTTAAATTAGCAAAACTCTGTTTCTTCTTAATCATTATCAAACACGGGAGAAAGCAAGTAAGTGAAAAGATAAAAATCTAATACATCAGGAGTTCTGCTTAGGCCTCCACGGCCTTCAAATGCTGTGTAGAGCAATAATAGAAAAGCCTTTAGTAAAGTAAGCAAGCCTCTCACTAAATTCAGCACATCAAGTCATATGTCAACTGAATCTTTACCAGGAGACGAAGTTTTAAAAGAGTATCATCAAATTAGAGTCAATATATAAGCCTTAAGGAATGTTAATGAGAAGTTAAAATAATTAATGGAAAATAAAAGTGAGCCAGTTAGTTAACAGCAATTAATGGTAATTCTTTATTTTAGAACGTTATTTTAGAGGCTAAAAAGTACGAAGCTAGTAATCCAGTGCTTTCTCTTTAAAATAATGAAGAGAATTAAGTTTATTTTTCTGAAGCTAAATATTTAATTGACAGTATAGAAGAACAGAAAACTGAGAAATAGGTAAATAAAATGTTTTAACTTGTTGATGAAATTATAGAAAAGGAATACAGCGTTTCTGAACAGGCATAGGACGAAAATGTTCAAAGAGTAGTTAAAAAAATATAAGATATGGGTTAGTAATCTGAAGGTTAAATTTAGCTACTTAACCAAGAGATGGATACTTTAAACTAAAAGCTCTGAAATATAGAGTGCAAAATAAATTAGACAAACCAAATTGATACAAATATGTAGAAAATACTTAACGAAGTTAAATAAGAAGAGACAGTTAAAGAACCTACATAAGATTAAATTCCTGAGAGTGAAAATAAAGAAGTTCGTTTTTACTTGATGTAAAATGAGTAATAAAAAGAAGGTTATAGTAGTGATGAATCTAGTGATGAGAATATGAACTAAGAATCAGAGGACGAATAGTTATGAGAAAAATTAAAGTCTTAAAAATAGTACGATGTCAATACATTTATTGAGGAATAGTTTAATTAAGAAAAGTTTCCATTCCTATATGAAACAATAAAACAAGCATTACTAGAAGAAAGTTAGACTGAAGAAAGTTATAATTCTAAAATAGAAAACTGAAATAACTAGACATTTGAATTTTATTAATTTTAGTATAACTTAAATGTTCCTTTTAGCATTAAAGCTATTTTAACTTTATTTTCTTAAATACATATCTGCTTGATATTGTATTAATAAATTTGAACAAATATTTAATTAGATTTTACTAGCTAAATGAATAAATTTTCTATAAGGGATTTAAACAAAAGCAATAACTTATTTAAAAAATTAACTAATGCTTTTTTAACTAAATTGATGATATTCTACTTTAGGTTTCCTCTTATAGATATTTTTCAAAGATAATAAGATACTATAGCAATAGTAGAGCTTTATTGAGCATGTAAATAAGATCTTCTATAATTTCTAAATATTATATGTGGAAGATATTTAATACTATGAACTTATATGGAAAGAAGATCTAAATATCGTTTTATATGCTTTAAGTGGAAAAGAATTAAATAGAAAGTAATAATAGAGAATTTTAATATAGATGTATATAAATAATTAAACATAGCTAAATAGAAATGTCTTTTGAAGAAACATCTAATTATAAAGTAATGAATTAAGTGTGCCACTCAGATCATCTCTATCTATGTATTGATGAAACTGATAAGCAAAAATACTTAGGACTAATTGACTAGTTTTCCTGGGTTTAGGGAAGCTGCTTGGATGATGCTTAACTATATTTATATGACAGAAATTCAAGTCTTGAGCATTTTTATAGTCGATGCGTTTTCTAGGTGATTGTATCAGAAACTACAATTAAAGGAACTCCGATAAAGTATGGCTGGACTGTGGCGTTTAAGCATACTTTAAGTGAGCTTTATTTGTCAGTTTCACAAGATGAAAATAGCACTTTAATCATGCAAAGATAAATAGACAAATATTCACTTTTTTCAATTGAGCCAATGTTTAAAACAAGATAATAAGGAGATGATGTGATGTATACTGATAACATATGCTTATAGAACAGAACTACTGGGCTATATATAGGTATATAAGAGAATGACAAACTAATAAACAAAAGGTAAAAAACAGGTTGGTATGTGGGATAAAGTCTTAATTTCAACGAAAATACTAATTTCCTTTATGGAGGTTAACTCATTAGGCTTTTTCATAACGAAGCTGAAGGTCTTTTAGGAGCAAGAAATGATGATATTTTATACCGATTTGTTCCTCATTGTGTCAATGATATTTTTGATAATTTATTCCAAAAAGGAAAATCCGAAAGCTTTAAAGCTATTTTAAGGAGAAGCAAAGCTCTAAAAAATAGTAGACCCACAAATAACTCTAACACTATTTTTTAAATTGAAAAGTAAGATCCAAGGGATGGAAGTGCTATTTCATGAGGAGAGTAAATAAGGTTAAGACATATATCATCTGGTGGATACTTGTGTTCTCATAAAAGCTAAGTAGTCTTAAAGGCAATACCTAATTAAAATTGCTTGTTTATATTTTCTAGTGTAAACCAAGATACGAAAGACTTAGTAAGAAAGAGAGATAGAGTAATTATTTTGAATGTTATGAGCAATGGATATCTTACCGGAAATAATTGCAACTATCAAAATGAGGAATTAACATTTCAAGAATAGTCAGAAGATGAATTTGAAGATAATGATATTGAAACGAGGTCTAGGAAATAAACTCAAACAGTAAGAGAAAAAACAGAAAGATTTTCTGTGATTCAAGCTGAAAAATTTACAGGACTGCATTTATCAACTTTAAGTAAGAAAGAAAATAAAGTATTTTTTACCTCAAAATATACTTCAGGCCATACATTTCAAATAATAAGTGTGAATAACGAAATTTATAACAATATAAGGAAAATTTCTATAATCTAAACTATACTTCAGTAATTTATCTAGTGATTGTACAAAATATAAGAAACAAGAACAACTTAAGAAATGAATACCAGTCCACCTGATTTTAACCAAATGTAAGAGATCTAGTAAACATTACTAAAAATGTTTAATGAACTGACAAACCAAAATATAAGCACGTTTGAAATAGACCAGATGAAAGAGATTTTTATCTAGAGTTCAAACAACAAAAAAGTATAGAAGATGTATAGAGAATAATTTATTATTGAATCTATATTTACATTATTAAAGTTTTTATGGGAAGAATATCTTAAATATTTCTATGAAACAACACCTATGGAATGGCTAATGAAGAAACATTTTATTCTGATAGCAAAGCAGTTTCAAGAGATGGATAAAATAAGTTAAATGTGCCACTTTATTCTCAGCTTGCTTTTCAAGCAAAATCATAAAAATATTGAAGTTCTCTGTTCTATTTATGGATTTCCCTTGATTTTTGAATAAAACAGAACTTCTTGGATAACTTGCATCAAAGAAGTATTTTAGTCGATGTCTAGTGCTGAATAAATAGGTGAGATTTTATAATTTGATTAGCTAGAGTAGATAGTTTAAAATATTGATTAGGATTTAGAAAATGGAAGTTCCGTTCCTTTCAGAATGATAGAACTATTATCAATGATTTGTATTCCTGGAGGAGTTGGAGATAGAACTATATAAAAAATGGTGTTAAAACTAATTATAGGAAAAAAAGATTAAAACTGAGATTTTAAAATGAACAGCTTAATATACCTTATTCAGAAGTAAAAATCTGACTATTATGTTATTATGGACAGGAAGGGGAAGACTAGACCACCTATAAAGAATTCTAACTTTTAGCCAGCAGAAGGTAAACAGGATACTGGGAATATAATGACAATAAAAGAGTTTCTTCTATCACAATTTGAAGACTAAAAGTAATATTTTAGAGCTTAACTTAAGCTATATTCCAATATTTGCTTAGGAGGATTTAAGCAAGGATAGAAAATAATATCTCAACTAATAACTCCAGAGTTTTTATTTTTCACGTTGAAATGTCCAGTTATTCCTCATGCAGACAAAATAATTATGCTGGACTTACTTCAAAACCTGTATATTAACCATTACACGTGTAGTCATCAGTAAAAAGCTCTTAGTTCACTAAATATCATATTTAACCCTGATTCTATCATTTTAAGCAGATTTGTTGAAAAATTTGAGAGATAAAAAATATTTTCGATGGATTTACTTCCAACTGATAAATCATTGATGGATTTAGTTTCAGAAATGAAATACTTTTCAGTTCTACTTACAATCTTAAAAAGGAGGTAGAAACTAATGGCTTATCTAACAAACGAATTGTAGGTTATAAGTTTTAAAGGAGACTAGTAGACTTTTCTGTAACTTTATTACATAAGGAACTTTATGCACATTTTTAGTAATCTCATATTGAGAGGTTTTGTATTTGGGGAGTATTCTCAAAGTTATAATACGTATCTAGAATATTTGCTAGGTAGCAAAGAAACTTCAGCTAGGAGCTTTACAGTTTATATGCAGTGACATATGTAAGAAAAGGAAAAGATTCATAAACAAATAATTACGTTCCAAGAGAGTATAAGCAACTTACTTATAGATAAGTTGGTTGAAGCTTCCCCTAGATTTGTATATGGAAACAAAATAATAGATTTAGATTAGCTATACAGAGGAAGCGACGAAAAATCAATTATTTGTATAGAGATCTACAAACTAGCTTTTGATTCTTTAATTTATATTTAAGAAACTCTAGCCTAACAGAATGCTTTTGTCATATGGAAACTATGCAAGCAGCCTATCTAAATTATAGCATAAACTAACTAAAGCTTCTTACCAATGGGAATTAAGTAATAGTAAAAGATAGACTATGAAAATGGATTTTTTGACACTTTAAATTTGAGGATTTTTAAATAGGTAATAACAGAGAAATAAAAGGAAAAGTTCAAAGAATTATTCAAAAAGGACTCAGAAATAATAAAAAACTTAATTTCTAGAATAGAAAACTTAGAAAATTAGAAAATATTGCAAATTATTTGAGATTACCTACCTTTTAAATCCTAAGGACTTGGTGCTCGCGTTTTAAATTTTATAAGCAATCATTTTAATCAGATTTAACTTATAGGAAATGCTTTTTCAGAATCCAATATATTTTATGAGCATAACCAGTTAGAAATAGACTCCTTAATAAAAGACAATTTAAATAACTTTGTTTATTATGCATAATAATTAAGATTACCTGATAGTTAGAAGTGCTTAGAAAAGATAGCGAACTGCTTTAGAGGTAAAGATTAGCATATGGGATTTAATGATATGCTATTGACAAAGGTTTCCTACTTTAAATATGATTATTCAAATTTAAAGAACTTTTGGTTTATCCAAGTTTAATTTAGGTCCTAGTTATTAATGTCAGTTCGTAAAGCTCATTAAACAATACTTAGATTTTTATATGAGAAAACTAATTCCCCTGAGTTCTATCACTACTTAAAAAACCCTGCTTAGCTTTAAATATTTTAACTGTGCTATGAGTTTTTATATCTGTTCATTACTAACAACTAGAGTAACTCTAAGCATTTGAGCACAAAACAGTGAATTAACTTTTTTTGGTAAACTTTGTAATTTCCTCAAATTAGAATTTGGACTATTAAAATATTGATCATCCTCTTTAATGATTATGTTCAAGCAGTAAGATTTATAAGTGAATCCAAACTTAAAAATCTACTCCAGGTTTTTAAAAATCTTAATTTTGACCCTCAAAGCAGTGAGTCATGGGATTTGTTTTTATTATTATTCAGTTTGTTCAAAGCTCTTTGTGGATATTGTGATAATACTTATGATGAAAAGTAACATTTGATACTAGAGTCAATAAAAGAGAAGAGTGCATAGTTTTGGGATGATATAGGAATGGTGATTAAAGATTAGAACTCTAACTATACTTATCAGGTAGAAAAATTTTTATGCTTGAAGGGTTAAATCCTTGAATTACATTTAAGGTTCTTAGACTTACTTGCTACTTTATCAAGAGGACAATCATTGAATAACAAAGTGTTTTGCTAGTAAATAATAAGTCAAGAAATTGTATGGAAGATAATAGCTATATAAGTAGAAATTTTCAAGTCAAAGAAGAAGACAATCGAGTTTGATGAAGATTACTACTTAACTATTAGAAAAATGACTACATTTTTTAAGTTCAGTCATACTGTATGGTCCACAGGATAGCAAACTAATCTTTTTGATATGATCTAGTAACTTTCCTGTACTAATGAGGCTTTCATTAATTATATCTATGTACAAACTTAAATTTTAAGAGAAGCTCTTGAATTTTACGAGTCTATTAGTTACTTTGCTATCACTAAAGAAGATATGTACTCAGAAATAGAAATGGAACTTTTTGTGAATAGCTAAATGTTTGAAGATAAGAGAGAGAATTTCTGAGACTAAATCAGAAACTATTAGAAGGATGAGGATGAAATGAAAGTTAAGTATGAGGTTTATACCTATGCAGTATTTGATGTGATGCTTTAAATCTAAATTGATATTAACAGAAAAGAACTATCATTCATTGTATAAGCCAAAGATTAGATAAACCTAAATTTAATGAAGCAATACGAAGAAGTAGTAAACAATTAATTTGATATTCATGAGTGATATAAAGAAGTTACATAGCTATTCTTTAAGCTTTAAGGAAACGTAGTTGCTAATATGAATCAGTTCAAAAGAACTATGCTGCTTAACTATTTTAGAGTATTGGACTAAGATTGGCTGAAGTAATTTAATCTAATAGACTAAGATGCTATAAGAAATATAAAGGAAAACTCTATTCCTAAACTTAACTAACTAGGAAGCATAAGTCCTTATATTCTAAACCAAAACATCACAACTTTTCTTAGATGAATTAGCGAAATTATATTGCCGAAGATCCATGATGCGTTTGAAGAAGTATTTTGAGAATCATTTAGAGAGTAAAAATAAAACTATAACATAAAGTCAATTGAAAAGGTCTAAAAGTAGTTTCTACAAAAAGATGATTTCCAACTGATTCTTAAAAAGGAACTCTACTTGAAAAAAATAAATTTACCCTGCGTTATCTTGATGAAAGTTTTGAGTAAATACTATAGTCAAATTTACTCAGAAAATCCAGAAAGTTCTTTGTATTAAAAATAGAAAAAGTTTGATGAAATAGTTATTAGCACTTTGCAAAAGAAATTTACTTTAAGTTAATAAAGCATTACAAAAAGAAATGATTCATTGACTAAAGTAAAAGGTTTTAGGAACAGAAATAGTAAAAGATTTAGTCTCCAAGGAATTCAGACTTTATTTAAGAGTTAAAAGCTAGAGAACTTTAATGAAATCTCTGTTCATCCTAACTTCTATATCTTTATCTAATAAGGAAGACTTTAGATTAAACAAGTGTTTGATAATTTAATCTTATCTGAAATATCCTATACTAATATAATCTATAACTTAAGAATTTACCAAATGCTCCTAGTACTTCGAGGTGCACAAGCATAGGATAGGTCTGAAAGCTCTATAGAAATAGCAGAGAACGAAACACCTGCAAATTTGATTTAGTTATAAAACATTTTTGCTTAGAGTGGAATCATCAAATTCATTATCAAGTTCATTTCTGATTTTCATCCTGTGTGGGACAATAACAGCAAATAACAGAAGAAAGTTCTTAGAGAAGTATTGAGATTGGCTGTCTGCTTAACAAGTTATGGTAATCCGTTAGTACAGTCTTAGTTTATTGAATGCTATTATAATGCAGCAAGAAAGTAGACTAAAGGGTAACATTTTTTGGAGAGATTAAAGTCAATATTGTAAACAGCTAGTGCATCATTATTAAAAGAGGAAAATGGTTTACTGTGCTTCGTTACTCATTTACTTCTAATTCTTTTGCAAAACTTATGCGAAGGGCATAATATAACAGCGTAAAATTTCCTTAGAGAACAGAGTAATGTACAGCTAAATGTGGATTTGATATCCGAAATCTGCAAGCTTGCCATTATTTATGGAGAGTTATTTTAATAACACGCTATTTTTTGCACTTTCCCAACTAAATTTCTCTAATAATTTGGATTGGTATATCATTCAGGCAATAAGAAAGTAAGACCGATTCTAGATTGGTTCAATATAACGGATTTTCCATGTGAAAGATTAATAAGATATTATAAGCAAGTTTGGAGAACCTTGAGCGAAGTAACTTAAGGACCAAATGAGTAAAATCAATTCTTATTGTACTAAAACTAAATAATTCATCCTATACAGGGCTTAATTCAATTAATCAGTGCTGTTAACTACAAACTAGAACTAAAAACAAACCAAATCTAATAATAAAGCAGCAAAAAGCAGCAAAGTGAATAGATAAAATTTCATGGAAATAGCAAAAAATCTTTATTCAAATTAGCTCAATTTGCTATTGGATAAGGATATGAAGTCTAAATAAAGCATTTTCCTAAAGATATCTAAAGTATTAAGTAAGAAATCTTTATAAATTAAGATTAATTATCCAAATTAGAAGAGGCCATAATTGAATTTCTCAACTCTTATATAGAAGGAATGAATGAAAACACTGGAGGGTAAATTTGTGAATAGCTGATCAAACTTCTAGATATAAACTTATTTATTTCCCAGCTACAGCAACATTTCGAGGATGAAAATAAAAATCTAATCTATTTATATTTTGGATTCTTAATGCAACTTGGAGAAAATGGAAAACAAATAAACTAAAAATGGTTAAGAAATCTTAATGCATGAATATTGGACTTTCATAAAAAGCCTATTGATTATTTGTGTAGAATAGAAGTTCTAGATGAGAAGTAATAATTAAGACTGTTCCATTTTCCAAAGCCTGAAATAGTTAAATAGTTTTGGCATAATAAGTATGTTTAATAGAGAAGGGAAATAATGATCTAAAAAATTAGAAGAGAGAATCCAGAATAAAAGCTTTATGATTTTGAGGAAATGTCCAAAGAACTTAACTATTAACTAAAGCTCTAAGACTGACTTTTCTAATTATCTAAAACTAACTTCGCCACTAAATCAATTTATGATATCATTATTAGTAAAAAGCAGTAGCAGACTCAATGACTCATCCTAACTAGTATTTGGATAAATGCTTTGCTTGTTACTCAAGATTATGATATTTAATCAGATGGAGATCAGAACTTTGAATAAGAAATGGAATACTTCATTAAAGTTAATCTATTTGGCTTTTTAATTCTAAGCGCAATTTCACTTATAAATCACTTGCTAATGGAAATTTTACTAGTTTAAGTTATTCGGAAAGAAACTTATGGGAAGGGATCATATCGAAAGATGTTTAAGAAGAAGGATTTATACTATAAGCTGATAATATGGATATTTTCAATCTTCTGCTTGTTCAAGAATGACTGAGCGTATTTATTCTCCTTTTCACTTATAATTCTCATTTGGCAAAGTAATGTAATGAAAAACATCCTTAACGCTATCTTTGCACACTTCGACTAGATGTTAATGACAGTTGTTCTGTTTTTTATCATTATTTACATATATTCAACAATTAACTACCAAAGCGATTACAAAGGGCAATATACTTTCTTTGATAGGATTAATGATGAAAGTGCATGAAAGCTACTTCGTAGTCATATAGATTACGGTTTTGTAAATCCTCCTGAATGAAGTAATGATGTATCCATCCCTTGAGAGTATGAACTCCCTAACTTTTTGTACGTACTATTCGTAAACTTAATAATTACTGCTATAATCTCTGGTATCATCATTGATAGCTTTGCTGATATGAGAAACTAAAAAGAAGTTATAAAAAATGACAATAACAACTTTTGCTTTATTTGCAATATTGAACGAGAGAGATTTGAAAGAGTAGGAATCAAATTTAAAGAGCACATTATGTATGAGCACCCTATGGATCAATATGGATGGCTTAAGTTATATTTAGATATAAAACCTAAAGTTGAGTTGACAGGCTTAGAGTCTTATATATATAATCAAATAGAAAACCATAAGATAAACTATTTACCAATAAAGTGAAGCTTAACTCTTCAAAAAATGGAAAATTAAGAAGAACCATTTTAAAATAAAATAGAAGTGGAAGAAATGAGTAACAGCGAGCTAGTTAAGACAATTAACAAGCTAATCCAAGAAGTTACCCAACTAGAACACCAACTTGGAGACCCAAGCTAGGAAAATAAGATAAAAAAATGAATAATCCTTTAATCTTACTATTTTAAATTAAGCAGGCTATATAAGCATCTACAGGTTTCTATTAATATAATTAAATATGAAACAACATCCAGCTTACTTTAGTAAGTTATCTAATATATTTTTCATATAGTAGATAATAAATAAAAAGAAGCTAATATTTATTATTTAGTGTTTATGATAATTTTACAGTTAATAATGAAATTCAAATTTTTTATTTTATTTAGTTAGTACCTAGAAGGTAATTGTTATACAGGTTTATTTCTTTTTATTATTAAATAAAATGCATATTGTTAGTTTTAAATAAAGCGACTTAAAACTTAAATGAATTATATCTATAATAACTATTTTAAATTAAACGAAATTCAGATAATTCTAAAGTAATTGCTAAATCTCTTTTAAATTAAAGCTTTTTAATTATGCTATATCATTTACAAATAAAATAGGAAACTATTAAAAAATTACCATTAATTTTAATATCAAAAGCAAAAAGATAGATACATTCCTAAAGATTTAAATATTAGGTAAACGTCTTAAAGATAGATATATTTATAAAATATTAATTAAAAAAGTAATCTAGCTACATAAATAAATCATAAATATCATATGAAAGCTGATAATTAATCACAAATAAAATCTGAAGAAGGTATACATCTGAATATATTTATTTTTAATAAGAAACTATATAAAGAAATTCAATTTTAAAAATTGTTTATTTACATCAGTAGATTTATTTAAATAACACTTAAAAAGATTAAGATTCTTATTTAAAATTTAAAAAGATCCCTAATTCTTACTATATTTAACACTTTATCATAATAGACGCTATACCATATTAAATTATTTATATTTAATCAATATATTAATTTAGTTTTTTAGATTTTAGCTAAGTTCTTTACGTCTAGTTTTATTTTAATGAAGCTAAATTTTAAATTTAATGTTTCTTGCTATAATTGGAGTATTTTAAAGAATATTATGACATTTGAAAAGCATGTAGATTCTTGCTTATTCTATATACTTAAAAATTTATAAGTATTATCAATTTTTACCTTAAGATATAACTTATAAGCAAAATAATGAGCTTTCTGGTTTGATTTATTTTTATTTGATTTAAATCAATATTTTATTATCTTTAACTAAGAAGAAATTTATCTATGTAAAACTTTTTCAATTTCCTTAAAATATAATATAAGATGAAAGAAATATCCTATAATTTATTATTATTAAAGAAAATTTTTAATATGCTTTTCCAAATGATGCTTTAATTTTTACAATTAATTATAAGCTTCAAATGCTTTTTTTGCTTAAATTTGCTTATTTTAATATTTTAATATTTTAATATTTTAAAAGTTTAAGTAATTACTAATTTATTTTGGTGCCTCATTAAGTGTATATTCTGATTTATAGCTTTTATTATGATAGATAGCTTATAATATGCTTTAATTTATTTAGATATTTAATAGCTTTTATAGTAAGTTTATTATTATATTGAAAGACTTTAAACTGACTTTTATATTTACCATTTAATTTAATTGTTCTTAGTGCTTCTTTGCTTTTAGTATCTTTATTATTTATAGCAGTAATTATAGACTCTGTTTTATAGACGCAATTAAATTAAGTTATTGGTTGAATGTAATCTATAATCCTTTATCTTAATTTAGTTATACTATTGCTAAGCATTTACTCTAGATATGTAGCTCTTATATTAAACTTGCTATTTAGTAACAATTTGCTTGCTAGTTATAATTAATCCCCTTACTAAGTTAATTCTCATTTAAACTCTTCCTGCATATGATATTATATTTAGAACATTTCACAAACCTATATGTAATAGTTAGAAAGAAGCCTATCAGAAGAGATTAAAGGATGCATTTATGTAATATACTAGGTATTTTCCTATACTATTAAGCTTTTCCTCTTTATACTCATATCATGACAGTCTTTCATAAATTTATTGATTGTGTGTTGAAATGAGCCTTTATTTACATCATATAAGTAAAGTAATTTAGTATAAAATGTTAAAGTTAAAGCGAATAACTCATCAAAGAGCAAGAACTACTATTAATATAATTGAAGTGATAGTAGTTACATAGGCACTTGATTTAAAAGCATCGTTTTCATAAACAGCATTATAGTAGTCTCTGAAGTATATCTCTTGAGTACATTTCTCTGATTTAAGCATCTGTATTAAAGTATACCTGGGGCCAGTATATGTATTCGTAATAAGCTTAAGTATAATTCATTATATTCTTGAAAAAATCATGTCCTCTTAGCAATTTATCTTCACCCCAACAATATGGGTTAAGTCTAGCTTTAGAATGACATCTATCTTGATCTTATCCTATCAAAGCTTTCCAAAATTGAATATACATAAGAGTAACTTGATCTCCTGTATTTGCAGCACAAAAAGGCTTTGAAGATTTTCCAAAAGGACATTGTAAAGAAGCGAAATAGAATCCATTTTCATTGGTGGTTAAACATTATTCTATTTAATTTGTTTCGATAGTAATATCTTGAGAGATAAATCTGTTAATGCATTATAATCCTGTATATGTTGATATACATGTAAAATTTTAGCAAATAGGATGTGTGTTTTCTATACACTTAACATCAGTAAAGCTATCCTTTATTTTTCCACTGAAATATAGCTAACATTTTTTTGATGCGCAGGTCATATTATTTAAGCACTAATAATCATTTTCACAAGTTTAGTTTTCTGCAAGTTAGTGAAGACATTAATAGTTTTATGAATTTTTTTATTTAATGCAAGCTAATCCGATTGCACAACTAAAATCATCTGCTGAGGAGCATTATTACCCTTCTTACAGTCCCTCACACTTCTCATTTACACATTTGCTTGACCCAATACAATCTGTATCATTTTTACATGAAAATCCTGGCAATTTGCTCTTGTAGCCTTCAGGAACTTTCGAGCATGTTTAATTATCTTGACTATAAATAGGTTAACAATATGGCTTTTTACTCTTCCTATCACAAGTTTAAAGTTCATAAGTATTATTATTTTTCTAATAAAATATACACTAGTCTTTATCCAATTTATTACAGATAAATAAAGGACAATCATAAAGGAACAAAATAGATTATTACTCATTTTAATCTGGATAAAAAGTTTGCATAATAGCATTTTCTAGATTATTTCAACCTTATCCAAAATTCAAAGTTGCATCATAAAATTTATAAAATGTTAGGCTATAGCCAGTTTTGATATTTCTATCAAATATCTACTTCCAGCAAAGCCAGGCTAATCTTCTCGAGGTATGACACTGATTACTAGTATAAACTAAGAAAGGAGCTACATATTTCTTAAAATTGTTCAAAAACTCTTGGATTTTCTCATCGCCAACTTAAGCAACACAATAGGCTTATGATTCCTTGTTTGTCGGACATTCACAATATCCAAAATCTTAGTTGCTTAATTTACAGTCAGAATCTAAATTACACTTAGACTATTCATTTTTTGGAGCGACATCGCACTAATGGGATTTGTTGCAATATAGTGTTTCACATGCCCAGCTAAACCCTTCAGCGTATACTGCTTATTTAAGCCCTGATGTGTCCATTTTACAGATTGACCCAATTTTTTGAGATAGATAAGCAACACACGATCCATTATTACATATATAATTGTTTGCGCATTAATAAGTTTAGTTACATTTAGCTTGATTACTCTAAACTTAACATTTATAATTCAGTTAATCACAATACAGTCCAACATCACATTCCTCGTTAGTAGTGCAATAATTATTCTTATCTTTTCCTTTGCATTTTTTGTTTCCATAGCAGATATGACTTTAGCAATCCTTATCATAAATACAAGGCTCTCCAGGTAAATATGTTTTCGCTTCGCAAATTCCTTGCTGATTACAAACTTAACTTAAAGTACATGCTTGAACATAAGTCTAAGTATCTGAAGGAATTAAACATTGAGTAGGCTTCATTGTCTAAGAAATATACTTCATACATATATTATTTAAATTTTTGGGAAAGAACTCATCTGGCTTGTATTTAGCTTTCTAATATAGATCAAAGTAGGTCTTTATCACTTCCGATTCAGCTAAATCTATCTAAAATTAAAAACTTACAGCAGGATAATAAAGCCACGTCTAATAATTAACTTAATATTCTATTAGTTAATTGAACTAGCTTCGAGAAATTCTAGTTGGAGTTAGTCTATGTGTAGCCCAGCAGTAAGGATCGAATCTTTTGGCAGAATGGCAGAAGTTATCTAGTGAAGAGATTTTAAGAAAAGAATTTATGTAATTTTAAGTAAGTGGATCGCCAGTCTAAGGAGCACAGTATTAATTTCCTAAACTACTTAAATCGCATCTTAACGGAGCAAAAGTTAAATTATTTTCTTTGTTGACACCTAAACAGTCTAGTGTATAATTAGTTTGTATAGGAACCGGTTTCAAAGGAAGGAAATAATCTACACATAATAGTGTATTTTCTGAATTTTTACTACAGGAAAATGTTTCGCAAGCCTAGTGAGTTTAATAATCTCCACATTTATCATTTATTATCGATCCAACTGGAGCTGAGAAATACTTAATACATTCTCCTGCGCACATCAAACTGTTTTAGCACTAAATTTCATTTTCACAAGGCATTCCTTCAGCTAGTTATTAACTACATGTATAGTTTTATTAGTCTTATTTTATACAAGCTAGTCCTACTGAGCAGTTTTGATCAGCTGCATTTTCACATTACTCTTAAGCCTTTTTCCCTGTACAAAAACTGTTTTTACAGCTATTACTTAAGCATTAAACATCAGATTCACAAAATTCTCCAGCAAGAAGAGATTATATAGGTTTGTTGCTAATGCAGGTAATATTTTTCTGCTTTAATTCTGCAGGGCAATAATTTAAAGTGCTTGATTCATTACAGCTTGCAACTTAATATTTATTGCTATTCTCAGAATATTGTACACATTAATCATTAGGAAGTTGTTCAGCTGAAATATACTATCCACATTCATCTTTTATCAGAACTTAGTCTTAATCTTCATATTCTTCATGAAAAACATTGAACAATGTATTATTCGAAACTTCATCCCAACTTTCACCGTTTAAATAAATTGCTTAGAATAGCGAGTACTAGGTAAGGGCAAATTAGGTCAGCGTAGATTTGCTATTTTGAATTTTACTTATAGCATCTCAGCAGGAAAAGCTAAATCTTCTTTCAGTATGACAAATGTCAATGCTTTCTCTCATTAGTGGCATCATAAGATACTTGAATAGATCTATACTTTCTCTAATTGATGAATCTCCATATTAAACTCTGCACATCGGTTTTCCATGCTTCACTTTTGCACATTCACATTTTCCTGTTTTTAAATTATTTAAAACGCAATCTGAATCTTTTTTACAATACTTAACATTATTTTTAGGAGGACCATCTTTACATTAAAAGTATTGGCAATTGAAACTTTTGCATGCCCAGGAAAAATTAGGTATTTCAAGTTATTTACCATCTATTTAAACTTCGCTTTAGCAATCTTATCCTTAAGAATGAGAGATATATTAAACACACTTTTTACCATCGCAGACTAAATTGTTCTAGCATTGATAAGTATCAGTACAATAATGATTCTCATCAAATTAGTCTTGGCAAAAACCTGCAAAACACATTAATCCAATATAACATTCCCTATGATTTGAGCATTAAGCTTTTCTTTATAAACCCAAACATATTTAAAATTAGCATTTTTTACTCATGCAATCTGCATCTTAAGTGCATTCTTCTCCAGGTAATTTTTAGCCTAAATCTGGAACACATTGGAAAGAAGCTTCGTCACAAATATATCCTTCTTAGCATTTTTAGTTGTAAATTAAGTTCTAATAGAGGTCATACTACATACACGTTTTACTATCGGATGCTTAATTTACATCAACGTATTTTAAACATTGAAGTTCAATTTCATCTGGAATAAATTTTTCAGGAGCATAAATTGCTTTTCAATAATCTTATTCAAAAATATTTAGCGTACAATTTTCTGCATTATTAACTTAAGCCTATTGGCGAAATAAAGCTTCACTTTTTTTCAATTATACCATTTCATCAAATTAATCTTAGGTTATTTTTAAAGGTGTGAATAATCTAACTGATAAGCAATTAGGGTTTCTTCTTTCTAAAGTATGACATATTCCTTAATCACTTGTATAGCTTTTTCTTCTTATTATATAGTCTAATGCAACTTAATCACCAGATGCTGCACTACAATAAGAAGATCCTTAAGGATCCAACCCACAGTGTATATTAGTAAAGTGATAATTTCCATTCCCATCTAACGATTTACAGTCAACATATTTATTAGTTTTAATATTACTTTGAGTATAATGTTCATAGTTATCAACACACTTATATGCAATGTTTGATGAGTTTGTTACTATAGTTTAACAAGTGAAGGATTCACAAAGCTCACTAAACCCTTATTAGCATACACTATCATATATGATGTGATTTTTTTAAAGTGAAAAATAAGGAATGCAAATACCATTTGCACAACCTAAATGATTTTAGCATTGAAATTCATTTTCACATTTTTCTCCCTCTGTTCTTTAAGGTTAGCAAGTGTAGCTATCTATTTGTGTATTATATATGCAAGCTAAGGAGATATCACAAGTAGAGCTATCAACACACATCTCCCCTTAGATAGATCCTCTACATATTTGCTGTATGCACTCGTTTCCATTTATGCAATCGTCATTTGATTTACAGAATAACCCAGGGTTATTTAACTTCTAAGGCTTTGTAGTGCAACTCAAATTTTATGGTTAGAAAGTCTCAGCTGCGCAAAAAGAAGCTTCTCCGTGATAAGGGCAACTTTATAAAAATACGTTTGGAGGTATAAACTATTAGCATTGATTCTAATTTAGATTGGAACATTAATATTTATAACAGTTTTATCCATCATAAAAGACATAAGGATACTCAACAAAAACATTTGGATGGAAAACTTTGAGTAATGCTAATGAAATTTGTGCTAATCCAGCAGCTTAATTATAAATTATATCGAAAAAGGAAGTATGTCATATGCTGAACCCTTTGAAAATATCTTCATTAAATAATCTTTTTCAGCATATTGCATCATATCTTTTATTAGAATGGCACTATTTGCTTGTCAATGAAATTTATTCATATACAAACTCATAATAGTATTGCTACATTTATTTATATAAATCATCTCCACCTTAAGCTTAGCAGTAGCTTAAAGCATTTTACCTGTATCCACACTAGCATTGTCCAAATTTACCATTGCTTAAAGGACAATCTTTGTCAGTTTTACAAATATTATTATTCATATTTTTAGGCGGATTATCAGAGCAAGTTCTTTTTGCACTGCAATAAAGACTTTTGCAAACAAAGGCAAATCCAGTATTTTCAATCTCTTCAATACAATCTTAGCCTTCTGACTAAGACATTAATTATACACAAATTTTACCATTACAGGCTAAATTATTTTCACAATCATAGGTACTCTTGCAAAAATTACCCGCTTATACTTAATCATCACATTAGTTGCTTTAGTTACAAAACATCCCTTAGCCGCAATCTTAGTTACTAATACAGTTTTATCCTCTCTATAATCCTGAGCAAATCCCCATTATGCATTTCTGAGAATGACACTGCGAATCTATTATGCATTATTCTCCTGGATATAAACTTTATGTCTCACACTTGCCTGTTTTAGTATTACACATTTAGTTCTAAGGACATTAGTTAAAGTATACTTCTGATTAGTAATTTTCAATAACATAGCAATTTTAAGCTGGAACTAAAAAGTTTAAAGTAGCATCTTTGTATTAAAAGCATTATTACTGGATATTTTATGGAATAAAATAATCTTGATTATTTTTAGCATAATACCACTCTGGATAAAATGTCCTTTATACGCACTCTTAATTTTCTTAAATTGGAAAGTTGAAATATTCCATTTTTCTTTACTCATATTCCATGATATCTGAAATTCAGCTTATAGGGATTTTTTTGGGAGTAAATAATCTAGTCATTCAACATCTTGGATTTCTCCTTTCAAGAGAATGACATAGATCCTAATCGTTTTTATCATCAGTTGAAACTTCCTTTAATGCTTTTATATAAGCTAGAGCTACTTAATCTCCAGTGTTAACTTCGCAATAACTGCCTCCTAATTTAGTTTTTTAGCATTTAATATTGGTGAAGTAGAAATCATCATCTTGATTAAATCCTGCACAAGAGTAAATTGATTTAGTAGCATTAGGAGTTTAACTCTTGCTTACGTAAGCATCAATACACTCTAAGCCAAGCTCAGTTTCTAGATTTTAGCAAGTAAATGATTCACATACATAACTTGTGCCTTTAAAGCAAGTAGTGTTATATACAATCTAACCATTTGGTACTGAAAAATATTCTTGACATATATTATTGATGCAAGTCAAATGATTTTGGCATTAAAATTCACTTTCACAAGTTTACCCTTTTTGTAGTTATTTCTGACATGTATAAGCTATCAAATTCTCATCATACAGACAAGCCAATCCTATATCACAGAGGGAGTCTTTCGTACATCTAGATCCTTCTATACTTCCTCTACACATCTAAGAATGACATGTAAATCCATCTTAGCAATTATCATCAGATTGGCAAAAAGACCCAGGATAGCTAATTTAAAAAGATGCGCAATAAGATTTCTAGTGAATTTAAAAGGCACATTTGAAAGTAAAAGGATTTTAGCATTCTGATATAGTATAAGTTTTAATAACGCTACTGTAATAAGCACAAACACCACTTACTAGATTATCACAAGTAAAACTATCGCAATTTTCTGAGAATTTTGTATTCTATAGTTCTTAATATGCTTATGGCAAATAATTATATAAGACATCAGATTAAATTTAATTATATCCGTTTCCTTAGTTATAGAGAATGTCTTAAAATTCTAAATGTCAGATAGCTAATCCTTTAAACTGTGTACCTATTTTAAATAATTACTTCCAGCACTAAAATTATAATCTATTCATAGTATGACAAAAATTGTTCGTTTTTTCCAAATTATTTTTGATGAACTCATTGAAGTAATTTATCATGTTTAAAACTTTGCTGTCTCCTAATTAAGTCTAGCAAAAAGCTTAATTTGTGGATGTTAGTCCGCATTCACAGGTTCCATATGTTGAATCAGAAAGAATGCAATCTAAATTTTAAGAGCATTTTTATGGTTGATTTGTATTCCGCTTTGTATTGTTATCACATTTACCATTATTGCAGTACAAAGAACTACATGCAAATTAGAAATTTGGAATAGGAATTGAATTGTCTACAGAGCATTTTTAGTCATTGGACAAAGAAAGATATTTTGTACAAATTCCTAAATTACAAACTAAATGATTTTAGCAGTCAAAGTTCTGTAAGCATTATGATCCTTCCAGTTCTTGTAGTTGGCATTTTCCTTATTAACAATAAAATCCAACATCGCAAAATGAAGTGTCTGTACATGTTTGATTTTCACTTATACCTATACACTTTTCTTCTTCGCATTAATTACTCTAACACTATGTATCAGCCAAGCAAATTTCACCTGGATATTTCTATTAATTTTAGCACATTCCAGTTTGCAGGTTACATTCTTAATTGTTTCCACATCTTTGATTATACTAAATGGTATCATATGATTATATAGTAAAGCAAGTTCCTCCTTATAGTAATTTATTTTGCTATATTAAGCATTAAACTTTTATTCCACTTGGTGTAAATTTACTTGGATCGGTGCTTGCTTTATAATAATCAGGAAATAAAATCTCTTAAACACAGCTTTCAGCTACTTTAGTAGCAGGCCAATTATAAAATTCAGTTTTGTATTTTGTAAAATCGAAAATATTTCCAAGTAACTATGGATTTAGTTTTTTAGGAGTAAAAGTTCTAACAGTTCAGCAGTTCGGGTTAAATCTTTCAGTGGTGTGACACCAACCTTAATCTTTATCCATAATTTACTGCAGAGAGTTTTTATAATTTAGGCCAACTTAGTCACCAGAATTAGCGTTGCAATAACTATTCCCTTATTAATCAAAGCCTTATACGAACTATGAAAATTAATAATCACTTGCTGAAGTTGCTAAGCAATCCTTTATATATGTTGATTTTATTGGTTATTCAGTTTTCTAGAAGTTTTAGAAAGAATCAACACATTACATGCCATCCTATACGTTTTTGCATGACATAGATTCACAAATTTCACTTATTCCATTAATGCATTACATCCCATTAACAACTATTCCTGTAGCTATAGAGAAATATTTTATGCATTTTTGCTAAACACAAATTAGACTATTCTAGCACTCGTAAGTTCCATTGCAGGATTAATTTTCTTCTGATTGAATTGTGCAAACTTTGTAAACATTACCAATGCAAGCTAACCCAATATCGCATTCTTAGTGTAAATTGCATGGCTAACCTTGAAGTTTACCTCTGCAAATTTGTGCTTAACACAAGTTTGAATTACATTAGTTTGAGGATGTACAATAAAGTCCTATATTTTATCTAGGATTCACATCACACGTTACATTTTAAGATAACATTTAGGTATTGCAGTAAGGAAGAGAATCTGGACATGTTTTTGCATAGACAGTGTTTGTATTATCATCGAAATCAATACATTAGTTATAGGGAATATCAGAAGAAGCACACTAAAATTTTGAATAAGCTTTCTGATTATAAATTTCTCGACTTTCTAGATATTAATCTGGGAAATAGTCTGCTAATGTATTTTAGCTTAATTCATTTCATCCTTGCCTTTAATTTTAGAGAGCATCATTTAAATTAAAATCCCAAATATCAAAGGCGATAGCAGGAGAGTTGTCATATGCAAATGTATTCTTTCAGCATGCGTACTTAAATCTTAAATCTGTGTGACATTAGTTTATACTTTCGAAGTTCTTTTATATTGTTTGAGCAAATCAAGAAAGCATATCTTTTATTGTTGTGTCTCCTAGCTATGTTCTACAAAAAGAATCAGATGGAATTTTCCTTTTACCACATTCACATACTCCTTATTCAGATCCTTATAGTTTACACTGCTTATCATCAGTGCATTTAGAAAATCAAGTATTTACGAGAGGTTTTGTACATTCATTATCGATGCAATATAAGGATTAACAAGCCCAGCTTAAATTGAAATTAGCATCATCAACTATACAATTTTCGTGAATTTATGCAGAAAGGATTTCAATGCAAGTTCCGTTGCAAGCATATTAATTTTGACATTCGTAAGAACTGGTACAATTTTCTCCTTTAGGTAATTGTCTTTAGCAAGTAGAACCGCAGAAAAGCCCTTAAGCACAATCTTTGTTTTCATTGCAGCTTTATCCTTCTCCTTTTCCAAGACAAATATTATTAGAACACTAATTACTGTAGCAATCCCAATTAAAATCGCATTTTTATCCTGGATATCTTTACTCTTCATAGCATTATCCATCTATAATATTACATTCTTAGTTATCTAGGCACATCTTAGCATAGACTATTTAGTCAGTTTCATTCAAGCAATATCCTTCGCTAACATGTGAATCATCATCTTAAAAGGATTTACAACTTAAAGCATATGAAGTAAAAGCTACTAGAGATAAAATCAAAATAAGCAGCTCTTTCATTTAATATTTAAAACCTTAAATTAAAATGTAAAGCTAAATCTTTAAATCCTTACATCTTCTTTTAAAATAATCACTTTAATTATCTATTATCTCTATATCTAACTCAAACTTACACTATTTTTCTTCATATTAAACTTTAAATCTGATTTTAAATCCCTTTAAGGTATTACAAATTTAGTATCAAATATCTAAATTATCATCTTAAGGATTATTGTTTAAAGGAAAATCTCTATGAAATAGTGATTGATTAAGCTCCAACTTAATTAAAGAAGAAAAAGATATTAACAATAAAGAAGTTATAAATGCCTTAAATTTATATCTGCTACTATAAAAATGGAATTAAAATATCTGATAGTATAGCACTGAATGTTTATATTACGCTAGATTAAATAATGTTATTTATATTCAAATTACTTATATACTAGTACTATGGAAAAGTTGCACTGCTTTATTTGCTTCTATTTTCACTGGATATTTTAAGATAATTATTTCGTTAATTAATGTAAACTAAACGTAAACAGTTTGACTAAGAAAATTACTTAAAGTCAATTTTAATTTAATTCATTTACTCACTAACTTACTATGGTTAGTTTGGGATCCCTATGTACTTTCCCATGATAAGGAATTATCAGGCGTGGAAAAACTTTAGAACCACTTAAGCAGTTTCTAACATTCTTTGTATCTGTTTTCTATTCCCTTGCAATTTAATAATGTTATTATTATATTTCTATCTCCATTACTTCAATTGGCACAAATGCAAGGACCCGCAGCTTAAGTTGTTCCTGTCTTGATTCCTAGAAATCCTTTTTTAAGTAATTTATTAGTGTTCTTTCATTTAGCATTTCTCTATCCAGTTTTTTCATTAAAAATTTAGCACTCGTATTCCTGCTAATTGCATACTTATTATAGTTTGGAATATGAAATATAATGCATTGCTAACTTTCCAATATCTTCAGCACAGGATCTATTTCCTTTGTGACTTAGTCCATGTGGATTATTAAAAATGGAATTTTTAAGTCCTAGATCTTTAGCAATTTTATTCATTTCACAAACAAAAATTTTGAAAGGATAATTAAACAACTAATCTTATTTTACACTCTTCAGATTTTATCTCTTCACTAATAAATTTCCAAAATGAAGTGCTAAAGTAAATGCTGCGTCATTACCACTTGGAAGCATCATTCCATGTAGCAAATCCCAGACTGTGAGAATATCTCCTTTTTATAAATGGGCTGAGGTTCCTGGAACTAGAGCTGCATTCTTTGGTACCTATACTAAATCTTCAAAACTACCACATTTTTCTTAAACTAACCTATTTATAGTAATGCTAGTCACGATTTTAGTAAGACTTGCAATTTCTTTTTGCTCATTTTAGCATTTTCCAAATATAAGGTCTCCAGTAAAGGCATCAATAATGCTTCAAGCTTAGGAAGTTAATTGAGGAGGATGATCTACATGAGAAAATTACCAAGCAAAGAATAGAGAAGCTTATCTTAAAAGATCCTTTTAGCTTATGTAACTTATCCTCTATGAGTATTGCTAAATTACTTCTTTTTAAGTCTATCAGAGTTTATTTTTGGCTAGTTTTTACTTCTTTTAACTCTTCTCTATATAGTCTTAGTTCCAGTATTTATCTGCATTTATATTAATGTATGGAAAGCAAAAATTATTTAGTTTAATTAATCAAATGCTAATAGCTAACCTTTCTAACTATAGCCTATGCTTATATTTCCAATCTAAGCTGCACATTCTTCTAGCTATAACTATGTTCTATTGACTAATAAAATCCTATAGTATTAATAAATTAATTAAACGCTAGATTGTATGTACCATACTAAGGGAATAATCTGATACCAAAAACGAGCAGTAAGTTACTATTGCTGAATTAGTAAGAAGATTAGAAAGCAATTATGTAAATTAGTAAATATAAGCTAAATGATGATATTTAATTGTACTCTTCTAGAATATTTACTTATCTTCTATCATTCTATATCCTTTTCTTGCTATTTAAAGAAATGTAAGGTAGTCAGCTGCTTGAGAAGTGTATAAGTGAAACTTTGTGATTGAAGATATGAAAGTGTAATTTAAAGAGTTATGAGAATAATAGTATTGTAGGGAGTTAAAAGGAATGAGGAAGTTGAATCTGAGATTCTAAAATATATAAAGGTTATAAGTAAAATAAGGGAAATATATAACTTTCTTCATATTAAATAAATTATTATATGTCATCTAATAAAAACTTAGTATTCAGCTTCCGTTCTGTTTCTAGCAAGCAAAACTAGTCTTTCTCAAATGACTCTGTTACTTACTAAAAATAGTAAAAAAAATACAGAGAGTTAGAGCGAAAACTACAAAATAAAGCAAGCAAACTTTCGTAGTTGAAGATTAAAACTCAAATAATTGAATAATAGATGGAAAATGAAATAAAATCCAAGGCTTTGATTTTGGGAGATAAGAAAGTAACTCCTGATATTATAAAATAAAACTTGCAGAAATCCTAGGAACTAATTAAAAAGACTTTAGACTTTGATAAAAGCGAGTTTTAGGTAGATTAAATTAAGTAGCAAAAGCATTATGAAATGGAAATGGAAAAGCTTTAGTATAACATACAAAATGCATAAAAGAAATGTGTTAATTTATCTGGAAGCCTCAAAAAAGCTGACAAAAAGTTAAATAAAGCTAAAATAAAAGTTTAAGAATTAATTTCTTTGGTTGATTTTCATAGAGCTAGTAAGTTCAAGGTATTTGAACTAATAAAGTATTTGTTTTCAAATCAGACGCTTAAAGTATTAGACTTAAAATTTTCAGGTTTGGTGGATAAATTTGTACCAACTATTAGATACATACTAGAAAAAAATCCAACTATTACCAAAGTTGAATTAGCCTGGAATTATATAACTGACGAAGGTGCAGAATAGCTTTTCCTGTTTTTGAAGGAACCAAATTGTAAAATTGATTTTTTGGATTTATCGTACAATAAAATAACTGCTAAAGGAGCTTGAAAGCTAGTAATGGCTATTCAAATTAGAGAGTAATTATACCAAAACCAGTAAGTGTAAAAGTAAAACAAGGTAGAAACAACTCCTATTAAGCAAATAATAATAACTGGTAACTAAATTCAGGGTAATTTGTATGAATTGGCTTGAGATTTCTTAAAAGATTTTTCGACAGGTTAGGATACTCTTTTTAGTGGAATTGAAAAGACTTAATAATAAACTAAATGATTAGAATTAGATGGAGTAAAAAAGATTACATAAGCGCTGGATAAGTTCATTAACTAAGATTTACCAAAGTGAAAGTAAACGGCTAAAACTGAAACTTAAGTTATGAAGAAATACCAAAAGGAAATAGAATTATTACAAAAATACAAAAGAGGTGGCTAAAAAATAATGACTAGCAATATAGCTAGCAAGATATTTAGTGAAGTAGATGAAGTAGATTAAGCTTAGCAAAAATCAATTAAAAAAGAAAAAAAAGAAAAGAAGAAATAATTTCGTCTAAATAAATACAATGAATAAAGTAAATAAATTTTAGACTTAAGCGTGAAAGAATTGAATATATAGAGCATTTTGAAAGAAAATATTTCGTTACCGCTATCTAATATAGAAAAGCATATTGCTGAAGGTCTAGATGTAAATGCAGTAGATCCCTCAACAGATGAAACTTTGCTTATGCATGCAGCAAGAACAGGTGATGTCAAATTAGCAAAGTTAGTGTGTAGAAAAAAGTGTAACATGAATTAAAAAAATTAGTAAGGAGAAACTGCATTTATGATAGCAGCAAAATTTAGTAATTTTGATGTAGTAGATTTTCTAATTTTCAATGGGTGCAGGACAGATTTAGGCGATAACTAAGGCGCAACTGCCTTACACTTGGCAACAAAGACTAAACAGAAGGATACAGTTTGTAGACTGGTAGAAAGAGGGCTTAATGTAAATTGATAAGACAACTCAGGTAAAACTCCTTTACATTATTCATCTGAAATGGGATCTATCGAATTATCTATGCTTTTATTAGAATTAGGTGCAGATATAAACGCAAGAGATAAATAAGGCTTAACACCTGCTGCTTATGCCGAATATTAAAATCATTTTAGACTATTCGATAAATTTAAGAGAATGGGCGCTACTGTTCTTTCTCAAAACTCAATTAAGCATATTGACTTTGTGAGCGATTTCGAACATCAAACTAATGTTTGGTTTGAAAGTCAATAAAGATAATAAGAAATAGACTCTCTAAAAGAGTAAGAAAATTAAATATTTATAGGACCAACGTTAACGATTTAGCTAACTAAGTGGATAATGAAATAGAAAATGCTCATAAACTCTATAACGATTTCTACAGGAATAAGGAGTTAATTGATAATCTGGACGAAATCTCAATGATCGAGTATGATTTTAGAACTGGGTCTTCTGAGAAAAGAGGAAGAACATTTGTCAAATATGAAAGAAAAATTCCATCAAGAAATTGAGAATGTAGAATAGAAATTAATCACATTTTAAAGCTCCTTTATAATATAAGGCAAAATTACATAAATCTGTAATAATCATTATATAAGCTTGGCTATACAATATTGATTAGATCTAAATTCATTCAGTCAACACTCTATTATTAATAGCTTAATAAAGAGGAATCTTATTGAAAAATAGTCGCTATGATAAACAAAACTCATATATTTTAGAATTAGATAAAGCATAATTAAAATAATCTAAGATAGTTGGTAGAAGTCTAATAGATTTATATTAAGTAAAGAAGTAAATTAAAGCTATAAAAGTATACATTTATAATAAATATTAAGCTACTACAAGCTCATTAAGTAGCTTTTGCAGAAGAATATTATATCATAAGATTAAATTTATAATTTTGAGAAATAGATAATTAGTTTAACTTTCATACTACAAATCTTTAGAAGCACAAAAACAAAGATAAAGCTTCTTTAATATTCAAAGAATAATATATTTAGTGATTTGCTAGTATTAGATGAATTAATAATTAAAGATAATAATGAATTGAAGTATATCATATAGAGATTAGTAGCTCTAGTAATATAATTCTTATTTAATTCTATTTAAATTAATAAAAGTAAATTAGTCAATATTCAATTATAAAGAAATCAAATATAAAAAGCATAATGTAAATATTTAGTCTACTTTTAGCTTGCAAATCTCAATTTAATTATTTGTTTTCTATATTTACACTTATAAGTAAAGGTTTTACTCTAAAGCAAATTTATTTATTGCTTTAATATATTTAAAATGCTAGTATGAATGAGTAATCCCATAAATCATTTAAATCATTTAAGATAAAGCAAAAATATTTAAACCCTACTTTGATACTTGCAAATAATATATAATATAATCAACTATCTTTAGATTTAACTATAAAGTTAGCAAATAATAAAAGGAGAAGTCTCTAGATCAATTACATTAAAGTTATAATTACTATCTAATAAGACATTTATTTAAAAGTATTAAAGCAAAAATAATAGCTAAAGTTAAAATTATTAGTTGAAATAATTAAAGCTACCAAAGGTAGCTTAAATAAGAATTAATATTTTTTAATTCTAATTGTAAAATAAAGTAGAGTATAAATGCTAGGATTTATTAAACTTTTACAATATTTCTTTGAGTCTAAGAATTAAACAAGATAATTGGTTGATTTGGCAATTAAACAATTAATCTGATAATACTTTTATTTAAACATCTTTGATTAACTTTCTACTTTAAGTCATTTTAAAGAAATAACTACATAAATTGTGTAATTTCCAAATTAAAATAAAGAAATAAAGAAGATTAATTTATTAATAAAATGCTTTAATTCGTTTGAGTTTAGAAATGTTACCCAATTCTAAATTTAAGATATAGTAAGGTATTTAAATTTAAAAGCTAGCTAGCAATAAAAGTAATAACAATTTATAAATACTAATTATTTATTTAGCTAATATTTCTTAATATCATCTTTATCTGCTTACTCATTATTAACCTATTCTCAAATAATAAGGATATTTTATACTCAGCTTTATATAGTCAGTAATTTACAATTTATTATTAAGTTCTTCTTTAATATAATAATTTCAAATTTAATATTCAAAGTTTAAAAAATGACAGAAGACATCTGAAAATGGTTTCTTTCATATCCTAAGAAATAGGTCTTGAAACATTCTAGAAAGGCTATAATTAAAAAAATAACTAGAAAACACTATCCACTAATTGGAGATCCCAATCTATGAAGAAAAACCTAGGAAATAGTCTAAGAATATTATTCAAATAGATGTCTCTGATTTTACTAAAGAATTTAAGATAAGTTATGAATAGCTGATTAAATTAGTGCTCGACCTTACGTAGAGGTTAGAAAGACGAAGAAAATAATAAGAAACTAATAAAAGACTGGAAATATCAGATTAATTAATATTGAGACTCATGGCTTAAGAAAGAGACTTAAACATCTTCTGAAACATATCTCAAGAATAGAGTATTCAAGCTTATACATTATAGTAAAAGTAGAGAGAAATCAATACCAAATCAAAATGAATAATAGGAAGCTAACAGAAAATGTAGATTTACATTGACAAAAAGTAACAAAACCTGATATGATGGTAATTGAGGAGTAAGATTAAAGCGAATAACGAGGAGATGCTATTACTACAAACTAAAATGCTCTTGTGAAGTAGGTGGGTGTATTTCCTATAATTCAAAAAAGAAGATGGAAAATTTAAAAGAAACAGCAAGAAATAAAGAAAAAATAGTAGCTAAGATAAAGTAGAGAGAGAAAAACTTTACTGTGATACGATAGAGAATATTTATAAGAAAAAGAAGATAAGTACTGACAGAGTAATTTTCGAGATCTCAAGAAATACATCCAATACAAAGAGAGGAGGAGTAGAAACATTTAAATTTTTATTCTTAATCTCTGGAACAATCTGGAGCTTAGATGGAAAAAATTGAACTTTCTCCAAAAACGCTTGCAATTAATTTTATTATCTATATAAATATGTTTTCAAAACTTGTAATAATAAGACAATTAAAGAAACTATTAATAAAAAATTATTTGCAATTCATTACTAAGATTAATTGATATATCCTATTTATATTTGCAAAAGCAAATAAACAAATTACCTATTACAAGTTAAATCCTTTACATTCAATTTAGAATGTAATTTATTAATAACTAATAAAGCAAAATAAAATATAATCCTTTAGATTAATAAAATAGGAACTAATAAATTAATTTAAATAGAAAAGAAGAAATTATCAAAAACTATAAGATAATTATATTAAAAAGCTTTACTTTATCAAAATAATGCTAATAAATACTTTATTCTTTAGTTTATTTTTATTGAATCATTTATCATTTTAAAAATTCAGGCATAAATACTGTGACTTTGAAATATCTTTTCCTGAATGAAGAAGAACTATTAATAAATTAAGATTATAGCTAAGATTATAAACTTATTAGTATTTAATTAAGTTTGTTAACACTAGATTTTTATATGGAATCTATATATTATATTTTAGAATTAACACTTCTATTTCAAATTATTACAATAAAAAGGGAAGAAAGTATAAAACTTTCAATAAAATCATGAGAAGATAGAAGATAAAGAATTTAAACTAGCTTTAAGTATTTGCCATCTATTTAAATAGACTTAATGCTTAAAAATAATAATAATATCAATAATTCTGATATTATATTTATTAACCAGTTTTAATAATAAAAGCTTTTATTTAAGAAATGCTAGATTATTTATATTTATATTTTAAATTAAAATCTTTAAATATATAAGGAAATCAGTCATTTTATTTTATATATTTTACACCAAAGATTTTATTTAAGGGTTTTTAAATTAAAAGATTTAAATAATAGATACTAAAAATTTTGTGAAATTTACAGTTTATCTTTTTTACTTGCAAAGCTAATTTAAAAAATTATTATTTTGAGATTATTTACACTATTAAGTTAGTTATTTTGACTCTATATATCTTTATATATGATTTTCATTAATAAAAAAAATTTTGTTGCTTCAAGATTTCTAATAATATTCTCTCTTTTCAGAAAAATCTTCATTCTTTTTTGTAATGACTGCAAAAATATTTAGAATAAAGTTAAGCAAATAAAAATTCTAATATAGTAATAAAAATATATTTTACTAATAAAATTACCAAAGAAGATCTTGATTGCTCTGTATTCTATTAAAACTATTTCTCTTGATAAAAAATGATAAAAAGGCCTTAAGTTTACTCTTTAAATAATTGAATTATCGAATGCTTTTCTTTATTTAATATAAGATTTATACATAATTTTATTCAACCATTTACTTTAAATCCCATTCATATATTTTTATAATTAAGCAATATTAATAGCTAGATTATTATATTTATACACTTAGTAATTTTCATATTAAAAATGAGAAAGAGATGCTACAATTTTTGAAAGGATAAGTTTAGCAAGCTTGATAAGGCTTTTCAGAATCAGTTTGTATAGATTGTCTACTACTTTATGAGTACTTTATTCAGAATCCTGGATTTTTATACTGATATAAGATATTATATAACTGAGCACTTTGCAAGTGACATTTTAAAAAATTGTGCTATTGTTTTTCTTTTATTATAGCCTTGCACTTTAATGTTTGCTGGATGTATATTTTTTATGTTTATAGGGATAAAAGAAAAAGACAAGTATGCTTTTAAGATGATTCTGATTACGCCCCTCTTTGTTTTATCTCATATTTTTGGGTTTTTAAGTACTTTTTTAGTTCTTTGGTTTTATTGCAAAAAACATCGAGCTGCTAATGAGAAAATGATTAAAAGATATCAGTTAAGTGTCATTCTACTATCCCTAAACTTATTTGAAATTTTACTAGAATCACTTCCTTAAATGACAATATAAGGGTTAAATAACTCTTACCAAAATGAATGAAATACTTTTCGAATATTCAGTTTTGCTTGCAGTGTTATTAGCGTATTTATAAATTTTATTAAGCTTTTTAAAATTATTATTTAGTGAAAAATAGTCTAAGAGCAAATCTGAGACTAAGACTAAAGAGATAGATAGATGAACCTAGCAAAAATGTTTCTTTAACACTTAATGAATCAGATATAATAAGAGGAAGGCAGACATTTTAGCTAATGAGAATAAGATTTAGGGATTAAAATTGATTCTTTACTATAATAAATTAAAAAAGAAGAATCACATCTTGATGGAGATCAATAAAGCTGATGCAAATGTAAAGTTGTTTAAATTATATTAAAATAAGAAGGCTGAAAGAGCTAAAAGGCAAAATTAATATTACAAGCTATGCTATAATGATTAAGAGAAGTAGGCACACGTTCTTGATGTGAAGGCGATGGAAGAATTCCTCATAAAAGACTCTGACTTTGTACTTCGAACTAAACTCTATAACAGTAAATAGTTAAGCTTTAGGGAAAAATAGAAGAAGAGAGAATTAAAAAACCTATTATAAGTCTAATAACTATACAAAATAATTGATTAGTATAAATAATAATAGTAAAGGAAACTTATAATTGACTATGCTTATTTCTTTACTTTAAGTATTGCTTTTTAGTCACTTTTTATTTATTTTTGTCCAATTTCTCTATATAATTCTTCTTTTCTGCTAGCTCATCATCTTTATTATTTTTCAAACATTTTTATAAGGAAGCTTTAAGATTTAAAAACACATATTTTTAGAAATTTAATATAAATTTCAATAAATTGAGGTAAAATTGCAGAGCAGTAATATAATAAACACTTTTAGAGTAAATTTAACTTAATTATAAAAGGGATTTTTGGTGAATAGCTAATAACTTTTAAAATAAACCAATTAGCTTACTTTCAATCTAACATTATTTGAAGAATATCATTAAAATAGTTCAAAATATGCTGAGCTTCATTCTAGTGCTTAAATATTTAATTCAAGCATTTTTATATACAACAAATAATTAGTCATTTATTGGTTAATTTACTTAGAACAAATCTCATAAAATGCTTTGATAATAGCAAACAGAGGATATTTATTTTGCTAATATTTGAAAATTAAACTAATTAATCTTTATGTTTGACAAAATCATAAAAATATTTAGCTTGATATGCTTTTTAATGAAGCAAGTAGTTATTTAGCTTAGATTTAGAACTTATAAAAATATATAGTAATAAAGAGAATTTATTCTCATAATTTTTAAAATAGCATTTAATTGGAAATAATCAATAAGTATTATTTCAAATGCTTTTTTATTATCAAATTAGTTAAAATCTAACATTATTGATATACCATAAACTTATTCAAAATTTACATCATTAAATTATATTAGAGCATTGAACTAATGATAAAAAAGAAACAAATTGCTTTAAGTAATTTCCTTTTCATAAAAGCATCTGTATTCATTGTTTAAATTTGAATGAGTAATAGAAATCATTTTAATAGCTTATTTCAATAAAGATTTTATATCCTTTTGATTATAGAACAATTAAAAGATTGAATAATCATAATATTATAGCATAAAAATAACTTTATTTAAGGTTTAATTAGGGTTTTATAATAGATTTATTTATATTTTATTTTGCTTAAATGATTAAAAAATATTAATCTCTAACTATCTCCTTTAACTTAAATCCTCCCTTCTTTTATTCATTTTTATCAATATTTACTGACTTTAAAACTTTATTTAATCTAATCTTGAGATTTCTATCTCATATTTATGGCTATATTTATCTTTAAATAATAAAGCTTCTTTATAATTCTATATTTTAATTTCTACCAAAAAATTATAAAAAAGTACATTTTTGGTATAATTTATCAATCAAATCCTTTATAGATTAATACTTTGCTTTAAGTTCTTGGTTTATATTTGCATTGAAAGCAATTATTTTCTTATAATTTAATATTTAAAGTGACTAATTGCTAGAACCTCAATCTTTTTGGCCATAATTATAAACGAAACGAAGATTAAATAAAGCAATAGCTTGTAATATTCAATTAAGATAATAGTTTTCTATCTTTAAAATAAGAGTATAAAAGCAGCTTTGCATTGGTTATAGTTAAATAATTATATCTTATATTAAAAATCATTTATAAGCTTATCTAATCATTTTTATGTCATTTTGGTAGATAAAATAAGATTATTGCTAGTTTAAATTTACTTTGCAAATGCTTACATTTAGTCTTTTAAATATTATTTTAATATCCAAATTTAAAATCTTAATTGAACTAAAGATAGCAAAATTAGGAAGATGGATAAAATTTAGGAAAATGAGATTAAATAAAGCAAAAGGTTTGAAAGCAGTTAATTTATTATAGATTGAGTAGCTAGATCTTAAAATAGAATTATACAGATAAGATCTTTAACAGTTTTAAAATTAACTATTTTATCAAGATCATTATAGCATACCTTAGGTAAATCTTAAATATTGCCTCAATTATTCTAAGGATGTAAAAAGAGAATTTATAATGTATAAGTAATCTGAGAATTAATAGTTAAGCATAGAATTACTAGTAATATTAATAGATATTTCTCTACCATTACCTTAAATTAAGTTTTTTAAATAACATACTTAATTGATTCAAATATCTATAAACTCAAGTTTAGGATATAAAGATAAAGTTTAGTTATAATAAAGAGAGGCAACTTTAAGACCCTAACTTTAGCAAATGTAATAAATAAAGATATAATTTACAGATTTGATTATAGCAGCTAATAAATAGATCTAACACTTTAAATAATTAGACAAATGAGACTATTAGCTATTAAGTAAAAGTTTTCTATTTACTTTAAATGGAAGATACATACTTAGTAAATTCTAAATATAGGAATTGTGTGAAAATAAATAAACAGAGCCGCTTACTGATCTTCTTAGTGTTTTGTAATAAAAATAAGATGAGTTAATAGTTCAAAATATAAGCTTAGTAATCTTTTACTTTAGAAAGAAGTTGACTTCTAGATTATTTGCGAGTTAATACATTGTCATCCTAATTAGCTTAAGAATTTAACGCTAATTAACCTCTCTTTGCAAAATCCTTAAATCCAATTAATTACAGCTGCTCTTCATGAAGTCAATACATTAATAAAGTTGAACTTAAGTGGAAATGCTATAGAAGTATAGTCTGCTTTGAGTATTTCGATTATAGTCTAAAAATGTAAGCATTTGCAAGAGCTTGATCTTAGTAGAAACTTTCTTAAAGATGAAGGATATGAAGAAATAGTTGAGGCACTTAGAGATAGTCAAATATAAATACTTAATTTAAGTGATAACCAAATTTCTGACATTTCAACATTAATTTAGCTGCTACCTAGGTAAGGATTTCTACAGTGAATAGATTTTAAAATTTAAAGCAGTTGTATCTTAGTAACAATGAATTGTAAATTAATCAAGTTATTGAGCTTATTGATACCCTTACTCTTAACTAGAACTTTGAAAAATTTGATATTTAGGTAATTCATTATTTAGAAATGTGTGGAAACTGATACTATGCATACTCAAGATTTAACTAACGGAGATTCATTAATTTTAAAACTCTCTCAGGTACTAAAAACATCGAAAGTAAAGCATATATGTATTGACTTATGTAAGTCAAAATACCTTAAAAACTTATAATAAACGCTAACTTAAAATAAAAGCTTAAGAAGCTTAGAGGTATAGCAAGATGTATGCTAATTAGAGGAAATAAAGCAAATAATATAAACAGTTGAGATGAACAATATTCTTTATTTTCCATCTCCTCCTAATAAGTATAAAATACCTGACTCTTATTAAAAAAATACGTTTAAAAGTGAAAAAGGACCTAAAATTACAAGTCACTAGCTGTTCATGAGAATTCGCTCTCCTTAAGATTCCATTTCGTCTAACTAAAGTTATCAAGAATAAAATTCTCATTCTAAATGAGAGTAAGAATCATAAAAGTAAAGAGAATCAAGTGGCTAAATAATAGAGATGGAAAATAGCATTGAGTAACTCTATAATGATTTTAGTTAAGTAACAGTTGAATCTGAATTTCAGAAGGAAGATTAAGAAACTCCTAGTTTCTAGTTTAGAAAAAGAGGCATTTTATAGCAAGAATAAATGAAAAACTCTTAAACAAGCAAAAGTTAAAATTATTAAATAGAAAGTAACTAGTAATTCCTAAAAAATTTCAAAAGAGAGCTAGAAGATATAACTTTATAAGAGCAAACTATTTAAACTGATAAGTTAGAAGAATCTTGCAGAAAAATTGCTTAAACTGTAGAATAACTAGTAGAAAAATTATCTAAAATAAGCCAGGATTTTGTAGATTTGAAGAAAAGCTAAGAAAATTTGGAAATATCGCAGAAAGACTAAATGAAACAGATAGTTAAAAGAGTTCGATGGCTTGAAGATAAAGAGTAATAAAAAATAAGTTTATTTGAAGCTATCAACTAAGAGATAGAGATACTTAAAATAGATAATTTAAATATCTAAAGCCAGATTTAGCAAATAAATGAAGATCTAAAATCAGTTTCTTTGAAATTCACTTAATAGAATCTCTAGTATAATGAAAAAATAGACTTAATTGATAAAAAGCTTTTAGCCTTCAAATAATCTTAATAAATTTATGACTAAAAATTCCTTTATCTATAAGATTTAGAGGTAAAATATTAGAACATTACTTAATCTCTAACGAAAATAGAAGGATTAAAAAATCAACTTGAAAGTTAGTAAAAGAATGACTATTAGCAAGAAATAAAAAAGATGAAGAGAGAAGTTTAAGCCTCTAATAACTTCATAAAGCTTACTTAAAAAGAAATGGATTAGAGGCTTTCAACGCTTGATGTAAAATTTTGGCAAGCATTTGAAAATTAGAATAATTGTTAGTGTAAGAAATAACTAGAAATATAAGAATAATGGATTAACAATTTTAAGCTCTAATTATTAGAAATATAATAAAAGCTATTAAGCTAGTCAGCAAATTAAAAGGTATAAGATAAAAGTTAAGAGCATAACTTTATCTTTAATTAGTAATTAAATTAACTCTAGGATAGAATAGCTGATTTGGAAAAGAAATAAGGATAATAATCAGTACTTAAAAGCTAACTTAAGCAAACTACTGAATAAATTTAAACATTGCAAAAGAGGTTAAATGATTAAAATTTAAACTCTGATTAATTAAATAAAAGTACTTCTTAAATAAAAAGAACATAAAGTTAAAATATTTCAGCCTAGCATTTTTAAGAAGATTCTTAATAAGCTATTTAATAAAATGCTACCAATAAAAGTCATCATTATTTTTAGTAAGAGGATTATTCTATGGAGACAGGTGCTTCTACTTCAAGTGAATAAAAGAAGAAAAAAAGTAACTTTAGTGTTATGAAGAAATAGATACAAGCAATAAAGAAAAAATAGCTCTAAAATAAAGAATCAGCTTAATTTAATGCTTAGAATTAATAAAAAATTGTTTTCGAACGTTAAGATAACCACTCTAAACAATCAAAGGAAGAAATGGATTCAGTTTTGTTCAACGCGATACTTAAAAATTAAAGACAAATAACTCAAAATAATGCAGGGTATTACAGAGCTTTAAGTCCTACTTCAAATAAATCAGAAAAAAATAAAAATAATAGTATGCTATCTAATAGCTAAATAAAAATAAGTAATACAAGTCAATATTCATAAAGAGATCTTAAGAAGCCAAGAAGTATGACAGTAAGAGATTTAATGTAACTTAATATATTATTAAATTTATTCCTTATCAAAATAAATCACAAGTAACTTTAATCTATAAAAACCTAAAATGAAATATCAAAATTTTTAAGAAAAGTAAGTTAATTTATATAAGTATAAGACTTTTAATAGCATATTGAAATATAATCATATAGATAATTATAAAGAATTTCTTTATTTCTTCAATGAATTCTCTTATTAAGTCATATATCTAAATTCTTTAAAAATAGAAGCTTTCTAATAATTGAAATGAAATTTTCTAAATAACAAATAAAGTAGGAAAATTAGTTAAAAAGATTAGCAAAATGTAAAATTTAAATCCTAAATAAGAATTAATCTAGATAGTTGAATGAAGTAAGAGTAGAAATATAAAAAAGAAAAATAACTAACCAAAAGATGCAAAATTATATAAATTTAGTTAAAGCGTTTATTAAAATTAGATGCTTTATATAATAAGCTGCTAGTTAGCGTAGCGTTATTTAGATACTTATAATTATTTTATTATGAAATTTGAAGTTTTTATTATATTGGAACTAATTGTTATTCACATCTATTTTATTTTCTGAAAGATGCTATTAAAATAAAGAAAATAGGGGTTTTTTAATTAAGCATTTCATAGATAATAGATCATATAATAGTATGTAAAGCCAAAATAAAGAATAAAGGTAAGCTTAATAATTCTAATAGATTATTATTATATTAAAGTAATAATTTAGTAACTACAAACTCATTATATTTTACAGTTTTACTTAAAGAGCAAGTTAATAATTTTCTGTTTTACATGAGTGAGTATTTAACTTAATTATAGATAAGCTTATAATAAATGAAATAGAAATATTGCTTCAATTAAGTAACATAAATAAATTTAAAGTCTTAAATTAAATTAAAAGGCTAATAATTATAATTAGATAAGATAAAAAATGAATGCTTTAATAGAGAAATTAATACAAATAAAATAAATAGATATATATATTTAAATATTTAAATATTTCAATTCAAAATAGCTTACCTAATTAATTCTTTCTCTAATAATAGGAAATTTTAATCTTTTATATTACAAGATTTATTTACATACAAATGCTAGATTAGGATTTTTAAAATAAAATAAAAACTAATAAAGTAACTAGATTTAAGTTAGAAAAGTTTAGGAAGTAGTTAATCTTTTATAGATATTTTATAGATAGATAATAGTAAGCGTATAAATAAGCATGCATTTAAATTATAATTATTTAATTAGTAATTTATCTTAATCTATATATTTGGTACAATTATATTAACTATCTTTTTTAATAATTAGCCTAGCCTTTTAAATCATTTTAACTAAAATCAGACTCTAGCTTTATTTAAAATTATATCTACAAATAAAAATAATAGAATGAGTTTAATTAAAGCTATGGGGTAATAATAAGGTAAAATAGATTAAAATAAAGTTTATTATTAAAGCTTCAATTATCTTAGTAAATTTTGGAAATAACTTAAATAGAAATATATGGATATAGTTTATAGATTCACATATCTTAAGCAATAAGAAATTAATAGCTAGTTAATTATATATAAAAATAATTAAACTTATATAAATAAGTCTATCTTTATTTTACTTTAAAAGTAAAATTATTAATTAATTTTTCTTTAAGATAAGATAAAATTTCTTAACGTTGAAACAATTAATGATTAACACTAGATCTATTTATTAAAGGCTTATTATTCTAACTTTTGATAAAAGTAAGCAATTTTAGAAAAATAAAGAGAGTAATAAATAAAATTAAAATTCTAATTTAAAAAAGAAAATTAAGAGGTATGCTATATATATTTAATAAATATGCAACGCTTTTACTCTTTATATTTTATCCTTATTATCAATTTAATTAGCCAAATAGTTTTTGCTTCTAAAAGTTTATTTTAATTAACTAGAAAATTTGAAGCTATAAAATAAAGGGAATCCTCCTTCTTATATAAAAGATCTACATAAAGTTATTTTTTTATTATAAAGACTCAGTCATTTCAATTTATATAATCTCTATTATAGAATTAAAGAACCCAATTCTTTTTTATTAAATACCCACAAAATTTCTATAACTACTCTTTAAAATAATGTGCTTTGAAAAAATCTTATAATATCTTAAAATAAAAGCTATAGAAAGAACGAAGAGAAAAAGAATTTCTAAGTGTCTGATAATTTCTGCAATTGATAAAATTAGAAGAGTATCAAATTAAAAATTTAATAATCTTATCTAAGAATAATGTAAATACAAATTTTAAAAAGCGAGTATAAGCAAATTTAGTTAAGGAATTAGTTTTGAAGTAAAGGATGTAGTTAAATAGATATAAGCTATATATTTCCAATAAATAGGATAAGATTGCTTATGCTTAATGTAATTTTTAATACTTGCTCAATATCTAAATTGGATTAACTCTTCTGTTTATTTTAACTAAAGTATGAAATATAATAAGATAAAATTCTTTAACAGCATAGATAAATCATTTAAGTAGCATAAAATAATAATAAATTCCTTTTGATTCTATTTTTAATTAATATCAAATCAATATTGTAAAATATAATTTAGAAGGATAAATATAAAAAACAGAAGGTGATTTAATAAAAACATTAGCAGTATTCACTGTTTTATAGCTTTTGCAGTTTCTAAATAATTATTAGCTTAGAATAAAGGAGAGATTAAAGAATGTTAGAAAGATGTAAGAAAATAATGATTTACTTTTCTATTACTTTTTTATGAGATAGAATTTATTTATAAAAGTGCTTATTATCTTATGATATTATCATTAATATCCCTCCTATTAGTAAATTGTCCGCTTTTTTCCTTCTAAATAACGATATTTTTATTAATCTTAAACATATAAAATCTCCTTAATACCTAAGTTAATTTAAGTTTAATATAATTGAATGCTATTTTAATATATACAGATATAAAATTAGAGGATTTATAAATATGAAGCAGAAATTATTAAATATCTGTATAAAAATAAATTAAAAGATTGTATAACTGGCAATTTTATCTTTATAGCATAAAAGCGAATGACTAGCGAATATTGAGATGTAATAACTAGATTATATTAAATGTCGTACTCATTAATTCCAAAATGCTACAAATTTCTTAAATATGTAATCTGACATGACTAAGTTGACCGATATTTCTTCCAAAGAATGTTCATTAATTTAGCTATCTTCAAAATAATTATATTTTCTGCTTTTATCAAAGCATTAGAATAATTGTTATTAAATCATTGTATAAACAAAGTTTTACCTTGTTTAATAAATTTATAAGTAAAGCCTAGAAATTATATGATTTTAAATAGATAAATAGCTTAATCAATATGTTCTAATCATTATTAAGAAAGTACTGGAAAATGTTTTCTACTAAGCTAGAGAATTTTAAGATTCTTCATGTTAAAACAAATTAAAAAAGTGAATTTTGAAGGATTAAAATAGAAAAATAAATTTGATAGCAATGATCACATGATATGTATAATTATCAAAATAAATATTCTTAATGATTCACACTTTAAAATTCATCACAAATACTTGATATCAGGAGAGGACTCGGTGTTCTTGATTCCTGACTTCTATATATAATAGTTGAGATGGGATTAGAGCCACTGAAAAAACCATTTTCTTCATTTAAATTAAGATATCCATCTTCATCCATTTCTCTATCTAGCATTAAACTTGAATACTGGTTTGAAAATGATAAGTTCTAGTTAAAATCTAAAGTTTGATAAGAAAGAGTAGTTTCTAGAGGATTAGGATAGCTCTTTCTCTTCATTTAAGTATTAACGCCTTGTAAATAGATTTAACTTACTGTTTAATCATGTAGTGTAGAAGTAATCTTGTAAATATCTTTGATTTTATCTGCTTTTACTTGTGTACCTATATTCTTTTCGCTTTTTACCTTTTGTTTCAGATGCTATATTTGCTTTTTATTAAGTTATTTGCTTACTTTATCTGTTTTTTCTTTTATTTTGAGCAAAGCTTTTGCTCTATTTCTAACTTGACTTTCATTTCTCCCTGGAATCATTTTGGAAATAGTTACCCACTAATTTCCTAATTCCTTAAGCTTTGAGAGAATGATTTAATCCTCTTATAAAGTTCATTAACTTTCTATATAACTGATTACTGTTTAATCCTGGTTATAAATGATTTAAAAAACGATTTCTGAGAAATTTTCCGTTCCTAATTTTTTCGCTTTCAAAGAACTTTTTGTTGATTTAATTAGCAATGAGTCTTCACTTTATTCCTTAATTTGCTAAACTCATAATTAACTGATCTTCATCCTAGACATACATTGGCTATGCGCGCATTCTTCCTTCTACGGAATACATCTTTTAATTACCTTATGTATTCGTCCCCGAGCAATCTAATTGCATTTTATCTGCTATTTTGGCTTCATATACACCCTAGTGAGTGGAAAACGATTTCTAGATTTGATCTTCCATACTGTTTGCTTTATTATATATAACAAACCTGGCTGATTACTTTGCAGAAAAGTTATTTAAAGACTTAAATTAAGTTTAAATATGGAGAATTAGCATAACTTTCCTATTTATCATGCCAAGCTACTTCTAGTTTAGCTCCATAATATCTTCTCCATTCTTAACTCAGTATCCTTAACCTTCAAATAATGCCTAGTTTCATTTGCAGAAAATATAGGAAATGATTATATAGTTTAGTAGCAGCTTTGGCAGCTTTGATTTAAGGTAGAAAAAACAATAAAAAGTGAAAAATGAGAATTAAACAAAAAATATCACTTAAGGTTGGGCTAGTATTGATTTAATTTAAAATGTAGCTTTCACTTTAATTATAATTATAACTTAAATATTGCTTACACTCAAATCTTTAAACTTTATATTAGATAGTTTTTATCTTTCAGTGAATCAACATTCAGCTATTTCATTATTTATTTCCATTTTTCCTAAATAAGAGGATAAAGCTTCCAATAAACTATTTATAGCGTCTAAAATATGCTGATAATATAAAAAGAAGCAGCAGAAAACTATTGATAAATAGATAAATATTAGGATTTATTTGCTCATTCAATTAAGAGCTATTAACTAATTTTAGTTAAGTGAACATCTATTCTTAATTATATAGTAGCACTATTTCCTTAAAGGTTTAGTATTTACTATAATTAACAGCAATAGCACAATTTTACTTATAGGAGCATTAATGAATAGTAGATATAAGATGAATTGGTTTAAATATAACTAATGCTAAGCTTATTAATTCATTCTTGGAAAATAGTTACTATCCTTCTCAATTAAATACCCAGTAAAGCATAATTCATAACTATTAATATTTATAACCAATTCAAAGCTAAATTATATATCTAAACTATGTTAGAGACATTCAAATTTGCCTTTAATAATCATCAAAACATTTAGTTTATCTAATCTTTTTTAACTTCAATTAAAAAATCACACAGTAAAGAGATAATTCCATTAGAGTTAATTTGTGAACCTTATATAGAGTACTTAATGAAATAAATTAAAGTATTGCTAGAGAAGTTTATTTAGAAATATAGATCTTAAATACTAGGAAAATAACTAACTAAATAGTTTTATTTACAAATATAATCAACAAAACATACTAAGAATCTAATTAAATCTAATTATATATGACTACTTTTTGCTTTTGCAATTGGTATAATTAGATTTAATTAAATTAACAGAAAACTGAGAATTATGTTATACAATTAAATAAAAATAAGATAAATATTAATTAAGAAAAGATATCAAACGAATACTTATTTAATAGCAAACTAAAGAAAAAGAGTTAGTTAATATTTAGCTATTTACTATAAATTAAATAATAACCCTTCTAGTTTAAAATGCATTTGCTAGATACTTTATTTAAACTATAATGAAATATTATAAAGCTAGAACTTAATCTAGGTACTTATTAAATAAAGTAGTAGTGTAAACTAGATAAAGTAAGTTATTTGATTTAATTATTTAAGAAGTGAAACATTGCTTATGAGATAGCTTAAATAATACTTTAGTAAGTTTCATTATTATATATAAAGCATTGCAACTATAATTAAACATTTGAATATGCTAAAAATATTTAAACAGATAGGCAATATTATAAATTAGTTGAATAATAGGAGATTAGTTTAGTAGTAAAGATATAAGAATACTTACTTAGCAAGATATATAATTCATTAGGCTTCTTTAGCATTCAAATTAGAAGTAATAGCAACAACAACAAATAATTTGTAAAATAACTAGTTTAAATTATAACAATGGATTAGTTTAAAAAATAGTAAATATTTTAATTTTATTCCTTTTTAATAATAATCTAGAAGGTAATCAAGATCTTAAGTAAATTGCTGGTAGAATAATTGAGTCTTCAAAATTATAAGATTAAACATTTCCATTAAATATACATTTCTATAACTTTATAGCTTTAATATATATAAATCATCATATTACTAGAAAAAGTTTGCATGGAAGCTTAAATCTAAGTTAGATTTATAAAGATAAAATAATTAAGGATATTTATAAAAATGTATAAAAGGGGATTATTGGCTAAATAGAACTATATTCTTCTCTTACACATCAGCTTATCAATGATTATAGAAATTTATACTAATTATTACTTTTATTATGCTAAACTAATCAATCAAATGATTAAGTTCCAAGATATTATTATATTTAAGCACAACTGAAATTAAAAATAGTAAAGAAAAAAGCTTAATTTCATCCTTATGGTTTTCACTAATTGTTAATGCTGTTAGTCTTAAAGAAGCTTAGTAATATGTTAAAGTTTAAAAGAAGTTTAGCTATAATAGAAATATGTAATAAAATAAAGCTAAAATGCTGTTATATAGAAATTGTAAGAGAAAATACACTATCATTTTAACTTTAGGAAAGAGTAAGAAGAAGCCTAATATAAATTAAATTATAATAACTATTTGCATAAATAACTGAATCCTTTATAGAAATAAAGTATATTAATTGTTTATTTATTAAGGGACTGCTTTAGGAAATTTTAGTATAAATCTTATGGCCATAGTTATTAATAATGTTTTGAAGAATATTGATATATAATATAGTACTAATAAATAGCTTCATTCAAATTAGTAAAATAATTAAAATGAGTTCAAAGTAAAGATTAGTGAACTATAGAAAAGAAAATTTAAATATTAACTTGGATGATTCTATAGCTGAAGACATTTCTATTACCAAGCCACCTCATTTCAAATCGTAATCTTCTACAAAAAGCTAGTAAAGCAGCCATACAACTAAATGATATAAAAAGATTAGCCTTGATAAGATTATCAGTAGAAATTACACTTTTAGAGATTATTTTAATTCAGATTCCAGCAGAGACTTGAATACTTACCAAACTACTTAAATTAGTAGTCCTTAAAGTGCTTTATAGAATGAATATAACTATTAAGAATATTTTCAGAATATTGATGAAGAATCAACAGAGAAATGTGAGAAATTTCCTTGCTTTTAATAGCTAAGCTTTTTATCAAGCGAAGATTCAATTAGTTGTGAAGAGAGCGAAAGTATTAGAGTGGTTTAACCCATAATATTTGAATAGACAAAACTAATTAAAAGCTTTTAGAACTAATTTTTAATCCTGCAAGGTAATAAAAAAGAATAATCCTAGAAAGAATAAAGAGACCAAGAAACTATTGATCCTATCATTGATATTTAGGTAAACGAAACAGAAATCGAAAGAAATATTCATTAAACTAATAATCAAAGAACATACTCTTTAAATATAAATAAAAGACAAGCTATTCCTATCATTGAAGTGGCTGAAGAAGAATCCATTTTTCCAAAAATTTAGACTAAAAATACAATAAGTTCTGGTGATATTTCAGATTTATCAAGTAGCTCTTCGTCAAGTTCAATTGAGATATAGCCTTAGAAAATGAATCCTTCAAAATACAATATAAAGCTTTATGATAGTAAGTATATTCATTGAAGAGTTAACCTAACCAAAAATGATGCTTTTATAAATCCTAGAAGATTTTCTGGAACTACTAGAGCAGAAGCCCTAAAATGCTAAAAGAATATAGTTAAATAATATCATGAAAAAGGTTTAGAAAAGAGAAGAAATTCACTATTAAGTATGGGAAAATTTTGGAAAGAAATAGCTTAAGACTGCTATTAAAACTAAAGAGATAAATTTATTCAAATAACGAAAAATTAAAAAACAAAAAACTTATTAAGACAAGCAAAGGAAATGATGATAACGTATGATCTTGAGAAGGATATTGAAAGAGGAATATAAAAATTTCTTTTTTACATCGAAAACAATTTTTTGAAAAATTCAGAGCCTATTTTTGTTCAGCAGAATTAAAGTGAATTTAAAAGTGAAATTCCTTAGTTTCTTATGCAAATGAATAATCAGAAGAATGAATAAGTTAAAGAAAATTAGCAAACATAAATCTAAAATTTAAATAAAAAAGAAATTTCCAATTGAAGAGAATTTCAATCTGAAAACAAAATATTTGATAATGCTATTTCTTTGAACTAATTTATTACGCACCTTTAAAAGGGAGTAAGAGCTGTGAAGATTAACTTCTGTAACTGCAAGTAATTTTTTAGATTAGGCAAAAGCAAATCATGCTTTATATAACCAAGGATTTTTCTGCTCTATGCTGAAATTAGTTAGGGTTACTTAAATTTAAAGTATCTAAAGGTAATTTATAAAAACAGTTAAAATTAAAAAAATTATTTCAGTAATTTATGGATATGAATCTTGTAGCTTTAAATATCTAAGTAAAAAAAACCTTTAGCTTAAGCAACAGCTATCTAATAATTTTTCTATTGGTAAGGTTATTTATACAAGTGACTTAAAGCAGATCTATCGATTTCATTATTGAAAATTCATATGATCTGTAAGACACAGTAGTTGCATTGAGTAACTTAATAGTAGTTTAATCTAAATACAAAATTCAGAAATTAATTACTAGAGGTAAGTGCCTATTTAGAATAATTCTGATTTAAAAGGCTTCATCTAAGTGTTTAAAACATAGCTAACTCCAAAAATATTTCCTTCAATACAGTATGATTGCTTGGATTTGTTCAACTAGCTAAATAATAAAAAAATGAAGCTAGAACTTATAAAATATACAGCTTTATTGTGAAGAGATTTGATTTAGGAGCGAAGCTAATGAAAATAATTAAAAATGAACATTTCTTAACTAATTATTACTTCCTTGAAGAAAACCAAAATAAGAGAGATAAAATCTAGAATGATGGAAATTTAATGAAAAAAATGATTTAAGAGAAAAAATTAGAATAAAATAGACTTTTAAAAATGGAATTTAAGAGAAATCTAACTATTCTTAAAAACACTGTCGCTAAAATAAGAAAAGCTAACAGGCCTCTTACAATTGTTGAAAGAAATGCAGAAAAAGCTTGTGGAGATCTTGAGCAAATTTTGAGTTAAGAAAAAAATACCTAAAAGAAGAAAAAATTATAAAAAGCTTGCAACTACGAATCTTCTAAATGATAAATGCTTTCCAAAGCTGCTATAATGAAAACTTAAATATAAAACAATCAGAAATTTAAGCGCAACTCTTTTGTATCGTTTATCGAATAGTAAATTCCTTAGTTTATATAAAATAGCAATAGTTAGTAAAGTGAATCTGAGTTTAACAAACTTTAATAATTATAAAAAGAGTAAAATAGTGATAATCAAATTGACATTGATACGAACATTGAAAGAGAATAACAAGTACGTGAAAAATCTAGATGAAAATCTTTAACTCAAGTAGCTAGAAAAATTAATTCAAACATCTCTCTAGACGATTGAGAAAGATATCCTAAATATTAGTCATAAAATATTTATTTAATCTTATCATTTTAAAAATACTAAATAGACTGTTCTAAGTTAAATTATTAGAATTTATGAATAAATAAATGTTTATTAGACTTCATGTATAAATAAGAAGCTTTTAATTAAAATATTATCATTTTAAATGAAGTTAAGAAAAATAGACATTTAAAGTTTTCTAAATCTTTATTACTTTAACTCTTAAAACTAAAATTTTCAGAAATATCATAGATGTAATTACTAAGTACTGAAGCAAGAATGAAGAATATAAAATTTTAGAAATAAAAGAATCAAAAGTGATTATATGAATGTAAATAGAAAAATGGCATTTAATGAAAGCAATAATTAATACTTTTTAAATAAATTACTTTAAGATTTTAAAAATACAATTAGCTTTGTAACGAACTTTCTAGTTAATTGTTAATCTTAATTAAAAGTTTAGCCAATTATTTAAATTATAATTTTCTTTAATTCTAGAACCACTAAAATTAAATCTATCTCTCAATTTAATTTATTAATTTGATTCTTAATTATAAAATTTCTCATTGAAGAGCTATGAAAGTGAGGAAACGAAATTAAAATGAAAAAGCAAACTTAATTATCATTTGCAAAATTGAAAGAATATATCTTATTATATAAGGCAATTTCTTTAATATAAAGTAAATAAATTAAGATAAGTTGAAATAACTAAATTTATAACCGAGTAAATAGAATAAAATATAAAAAAAGGATTAAATAAGTAGAATTTAGATGAAAATATCTGAGTTCATTGATTTAAAATATTATTATTTAAACCTTTGAAGAATAATTGGTTATATAGAAATATATTTCCAGATGTATTTTAATCAATTCAATATTAATTTCTCATATGTTTCAAAAATACTTTAAATTTTAGTAAATTTAGTTGTATTTAAAATCCTAAACTGGATATTAAATCCAAATTTAAACATTAAATGCTTATAAAGCCTCCAATAAATTCCATAATAGTAAAATAATAGCTAAAGAATGAAAGATTGCTATTATAATTTTTTAAATATAAAAGACTTTTGCAAGATGATAGTAATAAAAGAGTTATGTAAAAAGGGTTTTAGATTCCATTCAGATTATGAGATAAAATATTAATAGCAGTAAGGTAAGCATGAATTTATTTTTATATAAAACTAAACTTAAAAGTCTGTTAGTTACATACAAAAATAGCTTTTATAATACTTTAATGGAAGAGAAAGATCTTATTTCTATAAGATAAACTAAAACACATAACTAGAATTTTAGCCAAAAATCTGTAAATTATTAAGAATTGAATAAAACCTGAAAATGCCTTTCTGTTACTAGAAGAAAAATATTATTTAATGTGAAAGCAGTGATCTGAAAACTCTGATATGATTAATAGGAAATCAATTACATTCCAATATTTATAAATACAAAATTAAAAAGAAAAATTTTTCTTAGTTTAAATAAAAGCCTTAATATGAATAAGAACTAGTATAAATTGAAAAGATGGTTGGAGCTGAGAATGGCCTTCGTGACTAAACTTTCTGGTTTTATGGTTAGGAAAAAGTTCCTTTCCTGTCGCTGAGAAAGTCCCTGGTCAGAGTCATTTTCTGAAGGGAACGCTGTCTTTGAGATTATCCGCTCTTGATAGGGGCTTGAAGCCTGGCTGCTCATAGCGATGGAGCTCCCTAGCAGCTGTGCCTGGAGCACAATAGGATATCCCCGTTATTCAATAAAAAGAGAGTGTCGGGTCGTGTAATCGGAAAGGAGTTTCCGGTCTAAAAAATTTTAGTTGAAATTAATTAATGAATAAGCACTAGTCATTAAAGTTCTATTTCCAAAATATTATATATTAATTTTTTAAAACAGCCATAGTTGTTCGAAGGTGAATAACAAGGTCATCTTCATCAGAAGTTGGGGAAGTTAAGTACCCATAATCGACTTTATGTCTTCCTCTGCTTTGGTTTGAACTCGAGACATAAGATTCTTAGACCTTTAACACTGGCTTATTTTGAATTTAATTCTGGAACTAAAAAGAAATAATATTGCGAGCTTCATCAGAGGTGGGGAATTTAAGTACCCATAATTGACACATGTCGTCCTCTGGTTTGATGATGCAATGAGACACAATCCTGCCATGTCCTTGGACCTCCAACAAGTATTAAAGATTACGAGTATTCTAAAATTATATCAATATTGAACATTTTTATCAGTACTGAATAATTATACCAGTATTGAACAAGTTCTACCAGTATCTGATAATTTTATCAGTTACAAACATTCTTGTCAGTATGAAACATTTTTTTAAAGAGCTGCGCACCAACGAGAGTGCTACGCGCTCTATAATCAAATTTATTTATTTATATAATTAAGATGATTAAAAATCTCTATGAAATGTAAGCTTTTTAAAAGGTGTACTATTTTCAAAGGATGTTAAAAATGATTATTTTTAAAAGACTATAATAAAAATCCTTTAAATAAATGCTTTCTTAAATTTAGATAAATTATTCAATAGAGGATGAATAAAATATCAATTACGAAGATTCTTATTTATAAGAATATCATAACCTTGTCGTTATTAAAGCTATTTAAAATATAAAAAAGATAAGATAGGACATTAATAAGTAAATGACTATTAAAAGATTAGAAAGATTGAAAAATACAAAATAAAATCTTACTTAATTAAAAACTTAATTCAGCTTTTATTAGAATTCTGATACATAAATTAAATTAAGTATGACTAGATTATTCTCAATTATTTCTTAATTTAATCATTTATTAAAGAAAACAATAATCTCTGCTTTTGATTCTAAAACTTGATTTTGACACTAATGCAAATATCAATAGCTAAATCTTAACGGTATGTAAGAAATTTTGTTATATATCTTAAGCTTTTTACTATTCATTAAAATATAATGTTTCAAATCATATATTTAAATTCTCTAAGTGTTATAAAAATCATTCATGTATTTTCCAAAAAATCAAATTATTAGATAAAAATAATTACTAAACCTCTATACTGCTTTGGTAAAAGATTCATAAAAAGTAAGGATTAGATTAATAAAATAAAAGAATATTGTCTATGTACAAAATTAGTTTATGCTTTATAGAAATTCTAAAAATTATTATAAAATTTTAGTTCTCAAATAGAAATATAGCAAAGAGTGTCTCAGATATTTTCAAGCACTACAATTTAAGTATAGAAACTTCTTTTTCATAATGATAAACTGTAAAATTTTCTGCTTCTAATCCTCTTATACAAAGTAATAAGTTTGATCATCTTCAAATCATATTCTTCAGATACAGCAGTTTTTATTATTATAATATGGTATAATTTTAGTAATGTAGATACAACTCTATCAAAGGTTATCTATGAGCTAATTTTTTTTTAAGTAATATAAAATAAAATAGTGGTTCTTTATAAATATTAAAGATTTTATTAACTAAAAGATTTTATAATAAATTAAAGTAACACTTTTACTAAAATTACTATGATACTAAATGTTTATTATTCTACCTTTATGTTTAGTGATATATTGTAATTTAGATAGTTAAGACTTAATTTAAAGATTATTTTAGATTACTATTTTAGTGAATCAGTTTATGCTTTTAATTTATTTATTTATTATAAAATTTTATTAATAGCTATTTTTAAATAAATTTAACTAAATTAGATCATAATTAGTAATACTAATTTTAAAGGATATAAGTATAAGTATGTTGATGTTAGCGAAATTAAAAAGTAAATAAACAGCAAACTGTAAAAGTTTATAAGGTGAACAAGAGTCTTTTTTATCTATTGACTATCTGATTAGGAGATATTGATAATAATGGTTTATTTTCTTATTTAAGTATAGATTATAACTACATAAATATTGAAACTTTCATTTAAAAGCTAATATTATTCTAAGATTTGAAATCTCTTTAATAGATAAGTTTAAATTATAAAAACATATTGTTCAAATAATTCTTTTTTTTTACTCAAAGTCTATCATCAAAGCTTTAAAAATGCTTGCTTTATAGCATATGATCTTCAAATAAAGACAAAATAAACTAATTAAATTACTAAAAAAGGTGTTCAAAACTTAAATCTAGTTCTATAATAAATATTTAGTAAAAAGAAAATTGAAATAGCGAAGCACTTATTAAATAATTAGATAATTGGTTTAAACATAATAACTTTTAAATATCATAAAGGAAAAATAAACATAAGAATAATTTAAAATAATTAAAATGTTTATAATCATATAGAAATAGCAAGAAACCTAAACAATAACACTGTAAGCGAAACCATAATAAAACGTTTATAACAATTAACTTAAATTTGATCTAAAGTTATGCTTTACTTTTAACTAAATGCTTTTTTAATTAGTCAAAATAATATTTATAAATAATTAACTTAATTCCTGCTTTCTATATTTTCTTTCAAATGTTAGCAAACTTTATAAATTAAATAGTAATTATATCTTGTTTTCTATAAAAACCAATTTAATAATTAAAATTTAATTTACATCAAGCTACATTTATTATATAACTAATTAAATCAAAATTTAATAAATAATTTCAATTTTAACTAAAGATGCAAGAATTAAAAATCTATGATGCATAAACTAATGTAGTTTTATAAAGTATAAGTAAATAAGCTTAATACTTAAATTATAATAACTTTATCTTAATAAAGTTTAAACTTATATATGGTAAGGAATCAAATAAAATAGTTCAAAACTCAGATCTATATATTTCAATACTATCTAGTATTCAAAAAATACGATGCTGTAAAGACTCATTAAAAAGTAAATAATTAATTTATTTATTTCTTCTTGCATGCAAAATTTAATAGGATTCTACAATTCAAAATTTATTTAAAAATATATTTAATAAAAAGGAAATATTTTGCTTACAAATACACTCAGGTTCACTCTTAGAAATTTTCCTCTGCTAAGCTTATTTCTTATCTTGTTTCGTACAGTAAATTTTCCAAATTTTCCAAATTTTATGCCAAAGTATGCAAAGTACTTATATGCTGCAAGTTATCTTAATCATTGTGTAGGTCTTAATCATTATTACTCATGGAGATAGGAGAATAACTATTGTCTGAGTCTTTTGTTGTGGGACAATCAAAGTTTAGTAAAAAATCGCAGTCATATTAATCACATTTACTTGTTGATGTTGGTGCTTCTTAATGATTTGTTTAATAATTGTTTTTAACATTTTTTTAATAAACACATTCATCGGATTACAAATATTGAAATTCTTCTATGTTCTAATTTTATATTTAGCATTCCTCAAGTATTTTTTTATGCTCTTCAAATAATTATTTCTTTTTAGCAATGGTTTCTAGCTTTCTCATAGAAGAATGAAATCTGTTTTTTACTGAATTATCAGATCTTCCTGGCAAATGCTTTGAAATTTGACTCCATTTAGAACCTATTTTGTTATATAAATTATAAAGGATAGCATCTTCTTCTATAGTTCAGTCTCCTTTTTTTGTTGCTGGATCTAAAGTACTTTTCCATCTTAATTTGCATTATTTATTAGTTCTTCCTACCACAAATTAAGAAGATTTTTTCCAATTTTCGCTTCCATATCGTTTTACATACTCTTTGAGGGCCTCATCTTCCGTCTATTTCCATGGACCCTTTTTGTTCTTAGACTTTAATTATTAAAACTCAAGATCATTTGTATCAAGCTAAGTCTAAAGTAGTTCTTTCATTATTATTAGTTCATGGAACCGTCATTTGAAACTATCTACTATGCTATTGCGATGTGTATTTGCATCATTATTTTAGATAATATTTTCTTTTTTCATAAAACGATTAAAATCGATAGAAAACTTAAAAAAACGAATAAATTAAAAAACGAATTCGACTATAAATACAATTCGTATATAATTTCGATAGAAATCAAATTATTTACTATTATATCTGCTTTACTTATATACCAACATTCATTAATTTACACTTTATAATACTAAAACTATAATGCTTATACACTAAAATAAACTTGTTCTTATTACCTTTATAAAATTCATCAAATACAATTCTAATATATTTTTGGTCTGCTAATTTCCTATATGATCTAACTGCTTTAACAAAGTTAAGGATGCTAATATGAAATTTATCAAATAATATCCTTTTATATTTTAAGTCAAGTGACTAGTTTATTAAGGATGTTAAAAATTTAATGAAGATTACATATTTATTGCAATTTATTTTTATTTGCAGTTTAAAAATTCCACTATGAGACTAATTATATTTTCTAGATTATAACTAATTAAAAATATAAAAATGTTTATGAAGTAAACTTAATCTAATTTGGATAAAATTTTAAAGTTTATACTATGCTAGATTACTTTAAATAATTTAAAAGAATAAAAAATAATTCAATCTCATGAATGAAGTTAAAATTAGCATTTTTTCACTTTTTTGCAAATTGTCCAATTTTACCTCTGTTTCTCCAATCAGAAGTTGTTTTTTTCTAGTTTGCATTTCCTCTGAAAATCTGATCTGCTTCATCATTTCCATATTTACTAAAACTAACGTTTTCTGATTTCTCTGATTTTTCTTCTTCTGACTAGCTACTTTCCTATATTTTCTTTTTCTTCGGAGCTTCTTCTGATTCAGAATCACTTCCTTCTGATTTTTCTGAAGAATCATCACTTTCAGATTGTGAGCTTTAACTTGATTCTTAATTTTACTAATTAATATTTTATTTATATTCGCTAAGCTTACTCATTTTTCTTTCGATTCTAGATTTGAGTTATTAGATTTACATAGTGTTTTTACTTTATGGAGACTGCTCTGTAACTATATTTTCTTATTAACTTTCATCACTTTCATCACTTTCATCTTCATTAGATGATGATTCACTTTATTCAGAAGAAGATTGCAATTATTATAATTTTTTTTATTCTATTATTTTATTCTATTAGTTTTTATTTTTATCTTCAATTTACTTTAACTCTTATGATTAATCTTAGCTGCTTTCTTCTTCTGAAGAAGAATCTTCGTTCTCTTCAGAAGAAGATTGTTATTGTTATACTTTTTTTTATTCTATTATTTTATTCTATTAGTTTTTATTTTTATCTTCAATTTACTTTTACTCTTATGATTAATCTTAGCTGCTTTCTTCTTCTGAAGAAGAATCTTCGTTCTCTTCAGAAGAAGATTATTCTTCTGACTCTTCCTCACTCTCAGATTCCTTTTTCTTTTAAGATTAATCTTACTTTTATTTTTCTTTATTTTCTTATTCTTTCTAACTAACTAAATTTTATTATTTTTCTTCTTTTTAATAAACATTCTATTATCTAACTGAAAGCCTTTTTTCTTATTTCCCTACTTGTTGCTAATTTTCTTTAAAACTTTATTCTAGTTAAGATTTTTATATCAAAGAACTCTGATCTATACTTTTACTATTATTATATGACGACTCTTCTTGAGAACTTTAAGATTCTGAATATTAGCTTGAGGATTAATTACTTTAATTTTCCTTCTTTTTCTGATCCTTTTTATCTTTTATATTTATATCTTCTTTTTATTCTTCAGCTTATATTTTCTATTATTAATTCTAACGATCAATGTTTTAGCTTTAGCTTATATGAGATTCATTTAATGAAGACTGTTATTATGTTGTTTTGCTATTTGTGAAAGATGAATCATCTTCTGAACTTTCTTCCTCTTCCTCTTCCGATTCCTCTTCATCTTCGTTTGAATCTTCATCCTCTACATCTTTCGCTTATTATTATTTCTTTTCTTTATTCTTTTGCTATTCTAATTCTATCTTTTTCTATAATTATTATTTTTCCTATTATTCCCCTTCAGACTTTTAATAAGCTATTTAAGAATTCTTACGTTCTCCTGTAATATATTCTTATTTTTATAATTTCTACTAAGATTAAAAGCTTTGATCATTTTTATCGCTTATTGAAGAATTTTGCTCTTAAGTCTAATCATTAAGATAAGAAGAATCTTCAGGAGAACTTTCAGATGAGCCTGATTCAAATTCACTTGAAGATTATTTTTACTAACTTTTTTAACTTTGCTAGTCAATTGATTTTTCAGATTATTTTTACTAACTTTTTTAACTTTGCTAGTCAATTGATTTTTCAGATTATTTTTACTAACTTTTTTAACTTTGCTAGTCAATTGATTTTTCAGATTATTTTTACTAACTTTTTTAACTTTGCTAGTCAATTGATTTTTCAGATTATTTTTAAGCAGATTCTTCAACATATTGCTATTCCTACAATTAATTTTTCTAAACACTTTGCTAACTTGAGAGACGACTTTTTTATTTACTTTATTCAATATATTTTGAACTAGATATGGAAGATTCATCTGGTGAGCTTTCCTCAGATTCTGAAGAAGAATAAGAACTTCCTGAACTTTACTCTTTCAATTATTTATCTTCACTTGTATTCATTTAATTCTTTATTTCTTCATTTTCCTTTTATATTTCATTATTATGATAATCAGTCTTTTCAATAGATTACTAAGCAGAAGATTATCTTTTAATATCATTTTTTAATATGCTTTAAGACAATTATTCATTCTAAGTATTTGTGTATGAAGAATATTCTTCAGAACTTTCGTCAGATTCAGATATTTCGCTTGAATCTAAAGAACTTTATTTTTCCTTATTTTATTCACTATTTTAATCTATTTCTTAAGCTTAATTTTCTTAATTTTTTTCTATTACCTTTAAATTTTCTTTTTCCCCTGAAATGTTTTCCTCTTAACTATTGATCAAGATATCCTCTTCATTCTTTTAAAAAATTTCATTCTCTGAGTAATTATTTTTACTTTAGATAGTATTTTAGCTTTAGCTAATATTTGATTTTTTTTCTGGGTCTATACTATTTTTATCTTCATCAGATTATTCCTCAGAAGAATTTTCTTATTCACTTTCTTGCTATTAATTTTTTTCTTTTTATTGCAAATCATGTGCTTTCTAAGTTTGAAGTGATTACTCTTGAATAAAACCTTATCTTTGATACTCTTATTGATTTTCACTTATTAAAGAATATTATTCCTTTGATTAATTATTGTTATAAGATTATTCTAGAGAAGAACTTTCTACATCTTCTGAGCTTTAATCTGAATCTTCCTCACTTTCTTGGTCTAACTTTTATTTATTTTTGTATTCTTCTTAATTATCTAAACTTTTTTCTATATTTATTTCTTTATGCTAACTTAATTAAGAATCTTTAAAGCTTTTTTCTTCTTACTTAGATATATTACTTATTTAAGAATTTTCCTTGATCGTTTGAGATTAACTCTCAGAAGAATTTTCTATAGAGCTTTCTTCAGATTCTGATTCGTACTATGAATTACTTTAGCTTTTTTTCTATTCTTCAATCTTCTTATTTATAATTATTTTTCCTTCTTCGATTTAGGATTTTTTTCTTTCCTAAATTTGATTTTAATCCCCGTCCTGTTTTTAAATAACACTTTAGTTACTTTATTACTCTTATTAAGATATATTTTAAACTGAATTAGTCACCTAATAAGAAGAATCTTCTAATGAGCTTTCTTCTGAGTCAGATTTATAAGAAGATTATTCAGAGGAGTTATAATCTTAAGACTGCGAAATATCTTCTTTTTAATTTTTTAAATGCTTATCAGATTCACTTTAACTTAAGGATTATTTAGATTTTTCTTCTTTTTAATATATCTACTTAACTTATTTTTCTTCTTAAATCTAGCTATTTTATACTTCTTAATTTTCTTTTATATTTTATTATGTAAATTGTGCTTAATTTTCTCTTATATTGGCTTCTGATGATTATAAGTTAGCAGAAGTTTTTTTTCGCTATATTGTCTACGACTCAATGTATTGAATAGTGCTATCTTGTTATTATATTTACTAGCTTTCTTAACTTTCTTCTTAGCTTTTACTACTTGAAGAAACATCACTCTACTAACTTTATTTTTCTGATTTTATATGAGAATTTTTATGAGATAACATCTACTAATCTTCAATTTAGATAAAGTCTTTCTATTGATTCTATTATTAAGCTTACAGTTTAGAGGACATATTTTAGGTATTTTATTTTTAGATGCTACTTTATTGAGATTCATTTTTACTCTATAATTTTCCTTAATCTTTAAACATCTATTTATCAACTTTAATTTCTAATTATTTGGTAGTTGATGATTTTCGAGATTTTTGCTACTTATTAATTTAAGAATCTTATTCTAGTTAAGTAATCAAGTGACTTTAAGTTTTGTTCCTATTTCTTTGTTGATTTTCTTATAAATTTTTAGCATCAAAATTTGATTTTTCATGGGTTTTATTTGTTATTAATAGAGAAGAATTATTTAAATCTTGCTTATTCTAAACTTCCTTAAGTTTATTTTAAGCTTGAGGTTATATATTTTTACTATTAGTTTTTTCATTTCTTTCTTACTAGTCTTCACTGTTCGAATCATCAGAATTTTCACTTTAAGAACTTGAAAGCTCACTTTTCTCATTGCTTTACTATTAAAGATCATTAGAATTATATGAAGAAATTGTTTGGCTTTTCTTTTATTTTTACTTAGATAATTTGCTATCAAAAACTGAAGAACTATTTTATTGAATACTACTTGACATATTATATGAAGAATCTTACATTGAGGAACTACTAATATCTGAAGATGCTAGTTATCCACTCATAGATGAGTTTTACTTTTAAAATTAATTTTTTTTAATTATATTTCTAGAATTTTGATCTTCATACTCTTTATCTAATTAATTTTCTTGTTCTTCAAAATTCTGAGTAGTTTAATTTTACATTTGAATTGATTATTGAGCTTTGCTTTCTTCGTTTATTTTGTTTTTAACAAGAGCTTATCCAAGTTTTTTAATGTCGTCCGATTAATCAGAATCTGAGGAATTGCTCTTCTTATTATCTTCCTCTTCTTCTTTAATACTTGAAATTGTTAAATTTTTTGAGTTTTTTGTTTAAAATCTTTCAAAAAGTCTTTGCTTGAGTTATTCTCTGTTTACTTCAGAGTATCTTCTTTATTATTTAGAAGGAATTGCTGGTTGCTGGACTTGTGTAATAGATGTACTTCTGTTTCTTTTCTGATTGATGTTTGCCTTTTATTATGACTAAGTTTTTTAAGGAGTAGCATTAATATTTTCTTGTTTAGCTTGACTCAATTTTCTTTGCAATCTTTATTATAAATTTTCTGCATTAACAGAAGCTATAGAGATTTTAGATTTCAGCTTATTAAATTCTTCAACAGAAAAACTACTACTTTCAGAGGCTTAACTTTAGACTTCTATTTCAGAGTCCGTCCACAAATCTTCACCAAAAGAATCCTCTGAAATTTTTCTGTCCATCTCCTCTTTTTATGTTTTAAGTCTTAGTATTTGCTATTATAAGTAATTTTGGTTATGCTCTGGAGCAAAACTTTTTTTAGCTCCACTTCTTTTTCTAAATATAAAATTATCGCTTTCGAGATCAAGGTCTATAGGATTTTCAATAACTTATGTAATAGGCTGAAACGAAATTTGCTAAGTAATTTCTTACTATTTGTTAGCTTCTTGAAATTTCTATTCAATGTAAACATTTTAAGATCTAGCTCTTCCTAAGTTTAGATCAGCCATCTAATTTTTCTAATTCTATATCTATAATTTTTGTATGAGGGCATCTTAAGTAGCTTACTTTAATTATTCTTTAAAAATTACTAAGCTTGATCTCTTTTCATCCTTTTGCTTATATTATATTAAAGCTTATTATTTCTATTATTAAATTCCTTAAGTCTCAGCTTCTTAAGATTTATTATTTTCATTCTCTTATTTATTTCCATTCTCTTATTTAATTCCATTCTCTTATTTAATTCCACTCTAACCCCTTACCCTAAAAGTTTTTCTTTTAACTTACTTGGCTTTGCCTAAAGTATTAAATAAACTGTAATGTAAGTCACAGTATTGACTAATGGAATCTTCTAAAGATTTCTTAAAATTTCTAATGAATTCTTTTAGTGCTTCTGATCTCTCAAAGTTTTTTTATTTTCCAACTGTCGATCCATTTCGATTTTTTTAATAAAAAGAGCGTTTTAGTAAACTTCTTAAAGCTTGCTTATTAAATTCTTTATTTTAGCCTAGCTGAAACAACCCTTAGTGTATTTATTATAATTCAAGTAAATTTTGCTCAATATTCTCATCCATTTCCTCATCAGAAGAATCTTATACAATAAGATTATTTTCTTTTACCTGCATTGAAATAGTTCTAAATAATTCTAACTGCGAATCAAGTTTTGCGTTCTTAGCTTATGAAATTAGATCGACATGAAAATCTAGTTAAACATGTGTATTTGGTATTTAAAACTACTATTTTAGTATTTTTTTTATTTGAGTCTTTGTTAAAACTTCTTCCTTTTGTATATCTATTTGTGGCTAATTTGATTCAACCTCTGATTCATCACTGTTTTAGGAAGTGCTTTAAAAACTGGAAGGATTTTCTGATTCTGTTTCTTCTTCTACTTCTGTAAGAGCAGGCTAAAATTTCATAAAAGTTTATCTTCCTGCATATCTTTCACTTCTTATTTTAATCTCAACTTCTTCTTAGTATTCATCTCCTGAAGAATCAGTAACAATTTCTTTATCTTACCTTAGAAACATATTTCTTTTACTCTTCAAGATTTTAGCTGTTTCTATAAGCTAACCTCTAATTCCTATTTTCTTACACTCTTTTAGACAATTATCAAGATCTTGGTTAAATTTAATGATCGTATCTTTCTATATATTATCATAATTTTCTGGATCTAATATCAGTCTAAGCTTGTGCTTTATTTCTTCTGCTTCATTACTCAACTAAGTATATTTTTTCTACGCTTCTGCTACATCAATTCCTAACTTTTTGCACGGTTCAATAAGTTACTCTAGACAATAAACATTTTAACTCTTTAAGGCTATTTAAAGCATCTGCTCTAGTTTCTATTCTAAAACTAGAAGTCTGTTTCTAGGAAATTCAAATTGAAGTTCATCTATTTAATTAACAAAATCACATAAATCCTCCAAATAAGGTTCTGATTCGAAAGCTTTCGTTATCTTATATAGTATATCCTCAACGATGCATTTTTAACGATTAGTTAAGTGACGAGAATAATTAGTTCTATACTATCTTTTAAGAGTTATGACTAGATGCTGATTGTTTTGGATGTTTTAAAATAGACCCTAAAGACATGACTACTAGAACTTTAAGTTAGTAATAATGATATGCAATTTATGATTCACGTTATTTGCTTAAAATATGCTATTTATCTGATCGCCTGTCAAAAGATTGTTACAAAGTCTAAACTACTTCAAAGGCATTTTTGTCCTAACAAATTTTATTATGTCGTTAAGACTTTCCCCTTTTATTTCATTTTCTGATAAGTCTAGTTCACTTAAGCAAAGATCCGTTGGCAAAAAATCAAGAAGTTCATTGATTCCTGCTCTAAGAAAATTTTAAGAAAGATCAAGTACTTCTAAGGAAGGAGTCATTAAACAAATATCATACAGTGTTTAAACACAATTAGCCGTTAAGCTATTCTTACTAAGAACTAGTTTTTCTAAATATTCCTAGTGTCTTATTCCATCCTTTATTTATTCTAGAAACTTATCAGTAATGCCAATGTTGCTTAAGCTAAGAGAAAGAATTTGGTTGCCATTAAAAGTTTACATAAATTCTGTATTAAAAATTACTATTAATCTTATTAGCGTCCAGCTAAACTTCTGCTTTACTTTATGAAAAATATACACTTTTACTTGAGTTCATTCAACTAGCTCGAATTTAGTTTTATGAAGCTTGCGAAGGATATTGAATTTATTTGAATTATTAAAACACAATATTATTAATATAACTATTGTGCCTCACTAAACTTAATATCGCCTCAAATTAATTTACAAAGGTTAGTCCTCAAATGACTATTTTTCTTTATTCCCATTTGTCTTCATTTCTTACATTATGAATATCTAAAAGTCATTTCTAAAGATTTGGACATTCTTTTTTCTTATCTTCTTCTGTATTTTTTGCAAGTTTGGCTTGATATTCGCTTCATTTAGAAGAAGCTGTGATACTCACAACCCATTTTTTTGCTTCGTCAATGTTCCTTACTGCAAAAACTTTTTTAGATTTTTGATCAAGAATCAATTCTACTATTGTTGTATATTTCGGATCAAGAAGATATCTAACTTTGAAATCCTTAACACTCATATCTCTAGCAGTTACATCTAATAATGATATTTTTCCATCTTCTTGCATCACAAAAATACTAGGTTTTATTTTGAAAAAATATAAGCTATTTTCATTACATACTAGATGTCGAGATTTCCAAGATACTCTTTCTTTCTCTCTTTCTAAAGTTTATACATGACCTTACATAAGAATTCGATGCTAAGCTAGCATTTGAAAATTTATAATAATAGTTTTATTTTATGCAAATTCATCTATTTAAATACTACCTCAACTTTATTAATCGATACTCTACTTCTCTATAATCAATAGCTTAGTGCACTTTTATTACACTAGCTTATAAATAGTTTTTCCTTTTGACTTAATTAATTTAATCAGACTTTTCTTATAAAGATATATCTTGGCAATTTAGGATAAAATGCAGCGTAATCTAATTATAAAGCATTAGGTATATTTTAATTTTAAAAGGGATAGTATAAGCTTATGATTTTAGTTAGAGAACCTATAATTAGAATTATAGATCCCTACTATTTATAGTCCTATAAATGATTATGAAATATACACATTTATTAAACTATCAGCCTTTATTAAACTAAAGAGATTTATTAGGTAATTTAAATTAATACATAAAGCTTTTGGATATTACTGCTAATACGGTATATTAGCTCTAGATTCTTCTTATTTAATCAAAACTCTTATTATTGTTATATTCAATTTTGAATAAAAATTTCCTTCTGCTTAATTTCATCGACATCTCCTAATCTATATTTAGTACAGCACATATATTTAAGACTATACAAAAAGCTTCTTTAAAATGAAAGATTAATGATATAGAGGATAGATTTAATATAATTAGACTATTAAGATTTGAAATAGTAATAAGACTTAAAGTAAGGGATAGTTAAGAGTATAAAGGTAATTGATATTTAAAAGTATTGATAAAGTAAAGATCTATAATGTTATTTAAATTTAAAAGTTAATAATTATGTCTGAGGAATAAAAATACTTTTCATAGGAATCTGATTTCAAATCCTTGGAAGAAATTTAAGAGACTATAGAGTATGGAGATCAGAATATCCTGAAAATAGAATCAAACAAACAACTTTAGCTCTAACTAGAAAACAAAAAAAAATTAACTTCTAATAAGGGATAAAATAATCTGCAACGTTTGAAAGATGATAATTATGAGAAATAATGAGAAATATAATAGCAAAAAAAAGGAAGCGAATAAGACCTATAATAACAGTAGCAAATTCATTAATAAGCAAAATAAGAAAATAATATGAATTATATATAAAGGTAATCAGTTTAATCTTCATTTCTCTAAGGATATAAAGATAAACAAAGTTAAAAATAGAAAATGGATAAAAAAGAAGAAATATAGTAGATTTTTAAAAATGATATAGACAATTAAAGCAAAGTAAATCTTTAAAAGGATTAGAGTTAGGAAATATTAACAGAAGCAAAGAGTAATAATTGAAAAAAATAAGAGGAATCTTAGGATTTTGAGCAAAATTAATATTTAGAGGCTAAATACAACATGCCTCTACAATAAAATTCTATATAAAATTAGTAAAGAACATTAGCAAACTATAAGAAGCAAAATGTGGAAGAAGAATCATAAAAAAATGTTTAAGTAATATCCAACTAAGAGCATCAAAAAGATCAATAATCTAAAGAATTTCTTAATGCTAGCTCTGATTAATCTCTTTAATAAGTTTATAATGAGATTAGCCAAATTACATAACCCAGTTTAGAATGGAAATTCTTATAAGGTCCAGTAAATGAAAGTGAAATAGTTAAAGAAATTGAGGCTAAATTTGGGTAGTTTCAATATGATAAAGATATAGATTAAAATCTTATAACATTACTTCCCGTTGTTCTTGAAAATGATGCAATTTATATTGGGTAGTGAAATAGCAATAAATAACGTCATGGTAGAGGGATATAAATTTGACCTGATGGAGCAAAATATGAAGGATATTGGCTAAATGATAAAGCGTCTGGCAAGGGTCGTCTTATCCATTCAGATGGAGATGTTTATGAAGGAAATTGGATAGATGATAGAGCCAATAAATTTGGTGTCTATTACCATTATGATGGAGCTAAATATGAAGGAGAATGACTTAATGATAAATAGCATGGCAGAGGCATCGAAATATGAGTGGACGGAGCTAGGTATGAAGGTTAATATGAAAATGGATTTAAAAATGGAAAAGGATAATTTAATTGAGCTGATAATAGTTGTTATAAGGGAGATTTTAAAGATAATAACATTGAAGGTCACGGAACTTATATTTGAAGTGATAATAGGATTTATGAAGGTTCATGAAGCAACAATAAAATGAATGGATATGGCCAATTTTTATGGCCTGATGGAAGAAAATATGTTGGAGAATATAAAGAGGATAAAAAGCATGGATATGGAGTTTTTATTTGATCAGATGGTAGAAAATATGAAGGATATTGATCTCGTGGAAAGTAACATGGAGAAGCATTTTATACTTCTGCTAAATCAGGAAATAAAAGGAAAGGATTATGAGTCGAAGGTAAAAGATAAAAATGGTTAGATTAATAGAATGAAGATTAAAAAATGATATTTAGTTTATAATAAAGAAATTCTTCTAAACTTGAGCAATAGAAGATAGATCTTCCTCTTTAACTAAATACACAAAAAGATTAAATTATTTTTAAAGAAGAAACTGTTGAAACATAATTAACACATACCGGAATGGGTTTATAAGAGCAATAGCAGCTTCAGCAAGAAAGAGGAAGTTGTGGAGCTAATTGTAGCTGCATCATACAGTGATTTATTTTTTAGTTTCTAATTAACATAATTCTATGTCAATTTTTTTTTTCAAACCTAAAACTAATCAAATATCTTACATTAAAAAAAGCATATATGCTCTTTATTTTGAATAAAAGTACAAGTTAGTTAAATTAAAATAACAAAAAATAATTAAGAAAAAACAATAATCTAATAATTTAGCAAAATATCTAAACACTAAATTATTTGTCTATAAACATTTATCTTTGGTACCTTTTTGATAATAAACATTAGATTTAATAAATTAGATTTTTTTATTCCTTAAAGATTAAGAAAACAATTATCTACAAATTTTAATCTAATGAAGTCTCCTATTAAGTTAATAAAATGTATGCAAGCATTAAATAGATACAAAACTAGTAAATTTATTGATAATTTAAATTTAAGATTATTTTCTTTACCTTTACTAAATATAGATATTTATGTAAAATTTAAAATAACCAAATGCAAAGATGGATATTTATTGATTTATTGTAATAACTTATAAAAGTTCGCTTTACTTAATTGTGTTTTAATTAAATATGATTCAGTAGAACATCTAAATTAGGAAAGCTTTGATTTTAATTATTTTAAATTAATAGAATATCTTTTAATATTTCCATGTTGATGTTTTCTTTTAATGCTTCTATTTTAAATTATTTATTTCATTCTAAATTAATTGTAAGCTTATATTAAAGCTTTTAAAAAATTAAAATTAAGCATAATAAATATCTTTATTGAAACTAACTGATTGCAATACTAATATTTCTCAAAAGTCACTCATTAGAAATATTGCTGTTTATAAGTAAACTTCTATAATGAAGAGCAGCTGTAAGAAATTTAGGTAGCTCAATATGTTCTTTAGTCAGTACTAGTAAAGGATTCTTAATCTTTTAGACTTATGTTTATTTAATTTTAATTTATCTTATTATTTAAAGTCTATAAAGATAACTTCATAAAAATGTCGGATAATGACTCATTAAGAAAATAGATAACTGAGATGATCACTTTTTTAACAGCAATGCAAGTTCTAGGAATTTATTTAGGAATTAAATCAACTTCTCCTAACTACTGGTAATGCTGAGTTTTCATCTCTTTGACTTTTATATTTTAGACAAAAATAGGATAAAATTATCTAGCTTATGACAAATATATTTCATGAAAATTCGAGGTATCTGGAATATAGCCTTCTATTAACGTATTTATTGGCTTATATGGGTTTTTAAATGTCTTGACAATAGTTGTATGTAGCTATGATATTGGAAGGTTAAAATTATTACTTCTGAATTTAGATTTTGGAATTGTATATTTCTGTGCTTTAATAGTTTATACCTTTGGATTTTGAATTATAAATTAATCTTAAGGATAAAGATATCAATTCTGAAAATAAAACACCATTCAATTGCTTCTTAATTAGCTAAACAATTCAAATAATAAAACTTAGAAAAACTCATCAAATTAAGTCTAAGATTTGGATATCAAAAGTATAGTTGGCAAATTCTATTAAAAGATAAGACATCCTGTTTTTCTAGGATATGTTATAATGTCTGTGATAACACCCATTCTGTTGGGATCTGCTTTAGGATTTGCTGTAGTTCCTTTCTAACTAATTTTTATTTATTTATAATGCTTATATGAAGATTTTGCTATGGAAAACAAATTCAGTTGGTATCGCCAGTACTGTAAAGACGTAAAGAATATACTTTTTCCTCTTTAATTTAATTTAAGTTAATTAACTATTATTTATAAGCAAAGGAATTATACAACTAACTTATTTCTAAAAGTAAGCTACCAACTAAGATCACTTTATTATTTAACCTTTACATAATTATAAGTATTTAAAGCAAAGCGTTCCTATAACTAGTTAAGTATTGCTTTTACTATTTTATCATCTATATTATTTGAGTATACTTTATATGTAAATTTAAAGTTATAGTAATAGTAGCTTTTGTATATATGTATCAAATTCTAGTAATATTTTAATTATTTATTCAATGTCTAGGTAAAGTAATCTCTAGTTCAATCAAAAATAAGCATATTATTTAATTTTCGCTAAGCTAATTTCTTAAATAAGCTATAAAATAAAATATTTTGGCATATTTAAAGAATCAGCTATAAAAATAGAACTCTTAAGCTTTTTACTAAAATAGAGAAACTAAGTTAATACTTTAATTTATAGGAAAATTAAACTAAGCAATTATAGTATTCAAGCCAATAACTAAAGATAAGTTAGAAGTATAATTAGATGATTTTATTTAGTTTACTTTAGTTATGAAGATTTACCTGAAAGATGCTTTTATTTTACATTAATTTGACTTCCTTTGCACTTAATTATAAGATTTTTAAATTTAAGTTTATTTATTTCCAAAGTAAAATATTAAAAGAATTTGCTCGCCTTAGATATAGACAATAATATGCTATTAAAAAAGAAAGGATTAGAATAAAGAGAATTATAGTATATAATTAAATTTAAAATATCTAAACTAAAAAGTATTTATAAGGCTTAGGCTTTGCCTTACTCTATTTATAGACTGAAGATATCTTAATTAAAATATTTAAATTTTTGATTTAGGCTTATAGAAGAGACAACCTTATTATTAGCTTAACTAAACTTTAATTTTATTAGCATATAAGATTTTATCAGCAATCGCATATTCATTTCTGATTAACATATTATCATATTATTTAAACAGATTGCAATGAAATAGACAGTTATGCAAATTCAATATTGCTCCCATCGTTTTTACATAAAAAGTAGCTGATTAGATTATTTTTAACTAGAAAGATTGTTTGATTTGGAATGGAAATATTACAATAAATAGGGATAAATATAGTGTAAAGTATGAAGTGATGGAGTGTATTGAACTAAAAGATATTATGTAATTGAATATAAATATCTATTTATTTTATTAATTTAGAACTTTTAAGATCTGTTCAAAATTATTAATGGAAGCATATTTAAAAACAGGAGAAAATAAAAAGTTAGGGGTGCCCGCTTACAATAAAGGACACTAAGGAAACTTAATTCTTACAGATTTAAGACTTATTTGAAGTTCTACTTAACCTCCTATTGAAATGTTCAGTATTGAATACTGGAAAATATCAAGACTGGAAGATCGTGAAAAAGATGCTACTTTTAAAATAGTTTATAAAGGTAAAAAGAAAGAAAAGTGAAAGACTTTTTGGTTTGATTTACAAAAAAATGAAGCTGATAAGAAATAAATTATCCAGTATTTGAAATCTTTCTTGAGTTAAAGAGACTAGGGTCCTAGTTTTCTTTTGCTTACTGAAAAAAGTAAAGTTTCTATAAATATACTTTTGGAGAATTAGCATCTTTAGGAGTTGCATTCAAGACTCGTCCAAAGTAAGAAAATTTCTGAGTAAGATTTTTGAAAAAAAAGTAATGCTATGAAAAAATTTTTAATTGAGCAAACTTAGTCAAAAATTACTTCTGCAAAAAGTTGCAGTTTTATAAGTTTAGATGATGACATTAAGTTCGAATAGCAAAAATCAGTCTTTACTGTAAATTCAACATTGAAACAAAGACTATTTACTTAATACTCTCAAATTAGATAATACTATCAGTAAGAATTAACAAAATCATCTGAAAAAGAGTTCTGAAAAAGCTTTTTTGAAGAATAATATTAAAAAAGGACTGAATTACTTGAAGGCGATAATCCAGTGTACATATAGGGTACTTAGATTAAATAAAATGTCTTGATAGATAAATCTCCTGAAACTTTACGCAGTCTTCCTGAAAGCTACTATGTTTAGAGCCCTTAAAACATCAGTAAAAACGTATTTACTATTTGCTCTAAATTTAACCGTCATGCTGCTAATGTTTTGCAATCACTTTACAAATAAAGCGAAAGAGAATTGTACTCTAATAAAAATCTCTAGTTATTTAATGAATAAATCATGAACTTAAGTATTTAAAATCGTCCAAGTTAAGAAACCTTTATGCTTAAATTCGATTAAAATGTGAATCTCTGATTGTAATAAACTTAACAAAATCTCAGTGCTTAAGTATAAATTCCTTCAGAGGAATAAGCTTCTAAATCATTAAATAATTCTTGGAATGAAATAAAAGGTTAAACAAATGAGCGAAAACTTTAGAACAATCCACTGGATATTGAAGTAAAAAACTAAATTGAAATAAAGTAGAGAAAGCTAATAGCTTTAATTAAAATCTTCTATGGTTTGCTTCCAGCTTATGATGAAATCTAAAAAAAGAAATGTTAAGAAGTTTAGTAACTTATAAAATAATAGGAATAAGATATAACCTAATTTATATCTCAAATTAGTTCTAGTTTAAACGTCGATATAATATTAAAAAATTCAAGAACTGCTGCCAAGAGAGCAAAAGATAAAGAGGATTTCACTTCTTTGTTATGAAAATAAAAATAATAATTAATTTCTAAAATTTCTAAATCATTTAAAGATAAATAATCATGACTTCCTTTTTTTAGTTCCATTTAGAAAAATATAAGCCAAAATCTTCTTTTATTTGATATAGATTATTTTTAACTACTCTATAGATCATAATAGCAAACAACTTGTATGCTGACTTATAACTTTGAATTATTTATTGACTTTCTCTTATAATACATTTAATTTAACCTAAGATAAATTAGTTTATTTGTTTTGCTGATTATGTAAAATTTCTTTTAACTTATTTAAAAATCTAAGTTTATGTTAGCTCAAATTCTTCTAAATTTTGACTTTATGTTTTCTATAATATATAAATAAAAACAGCATTTTACATCTTTTTATTCTTTTTCTCTTTCTCTAAATAGAATATAATATTACAAACTAAAAACCTTTAATAATAAGATTAAACTTAATATGCTAATAGTCAAAGTTAACTAAATTCTTTATAATTTCCTAACTAAATATCAAACTCTTCAAAATCTAGCTCTAAATTAAATTTCTAGTTCTTTTAATTATACCTTTTACCAAGATCATTGGTTTGCAAGCTAAAATACTATATTGTAAAGTATAAGCAAGCAAAATAGCTAGTTACAACCAAGAGATACTATTTAAAAGTTATAAAAGGTTTATTGTTTGCTATAAATAATATGAATATTATTCTAAGCTAGCTATTAAATAAAAAGATTATTCAATTAATAAAAATAAAGTACCAGTATTAAAGCAATATATCATTATTGCTATATATATTTAATACTTTTAACCTATAGCTGTGTAAACTAACTAAGCATCTCACTAAAAATTAATAATTAAAGAGTTTAATTAGTTATAATTATTAGCTTTTGATAAGTTCCTTTAATCTTTATAATCTTAAAGGAAATTAATGCTTAATTAGTAAAATAAATAATAGTGGTTATTCCAATAGTTACTATATTCTTAAACTTAACCATCTTAAAGGTTATAATTCCACTATAGTATAAATAATATCTGCTATGAAGAACAAAGAAGTAAGTCTTATTAATTAATTTAAGCTCTTTATTCATTTATAAATACTTTTTATTACCTTAATGAAAAATAAAGAAAAGCTAATTTATAGTAAAAATGATCTATAAGACTGATGCTTTACTTTATAAGTTTCTAACTTATGTGAAAGTTTAAAGTACTATATTTATTAAGCTATTGCTTATGTTAAATGCAGGTAGATATAATAGAGCTTTAATGATTTAATTAGTAAATAAAAAGAATAAAGATAGATATTATTTATAGCCTGTAGTGTATACATAAAGCAATGGAAAATAATTTCTAATAAATTAATAAAATCATCAAAGCTAAATAAATAAACACATTTAAAGCAATTTATTTTATTATTTTCGTTAAAAACTTGATAATTTGAAATATATTATAAGCTAAAATTACATTGAAATAAGCTTAATTTATATTATAAGTATGCATAAATCTAAAAAATTGTATTAATTAAGTTGGTATTAGAAATAATCTTCTAAAGCTATATCTAACTTTATGATATTTTAGATAAATCTAACAATTTTTTATTATAATCTGCAATCTCAAGGTAGCACTAATTAGTTTTAGAAATAATTATAATAAAATGTGGTTTAAAACTAGAATCTAAGTGATTAATTGAATAATTATGATGTATTACATTCAAAAATCAAGAAATTAAGTTAGTAACTTTTATATTAAATAATTATCGTCGTTCTTTATTGAATCTGATTTCATTTATAAGTAAATTTTTTAAAAAGTTAATAAAATGTATTTGACATTCACTGTTTTTTATTTGACTCTTGTAAACACTTATATATTCCTTAAGTATCTTGTAAGCCCAGAAGGAACTGGATTTTTAAGCAAGACTAGAAGCTTTTTTTTAGAAAAACTTCCCTACAAGATTAAGAATTTGTGTCTATTTGGAAACTTTTTTAATTGTACTAGTTTGTGGGAGAAAATTGTCAACTTCTGGAATAAAGTTAGAAAATTATTGTTCATTATTATTCCGGTGATCTTTTTTCTTTTTCAAGTACGTAAAATCGACAAATTTAGAAAGTTTATGACCCTTTTAGGAATTCTAATTGCTTGGTTTTTATTACCTAGCTTCTTTTAAGTTGTTAAAAAAAAGGGTTTGCAGAAAATATTGTTCTTTATAATTTTTTACGGAAATGTAATAGTTTATTCTTGTTGGGGATTTCCAAGCAAGTACTTTTAGTGGTACCATTATATTTTAGCATCGATATTAGTTATCCTTTGCTAGTTTTCATACATTAAGTTATTATGAACCGATCCTGGAAAAATTCCTAGAGAAGAAAGACCTGAAGTTTAAATGCTACAATAGCAATTTCCTTATATCCCTGAAATTTATAACCAAGGTTAAAATTGTGGAAAATGTGATTAGGATATTATTGCAAGATCAGAACATTGTAGTACCTGTCAAGCTTGTGTACTTCAATATGATCATCATTGTATTTTTATTGGACAATGTGTAGGATTTTACAACTTCAAGTGATATTTATTAACATTATTTTCTCATGCAGTAACATGCTTTTTAGGATTTATTTTTGGTATTCTAAATTTCGAATTTAGTATACAACCTTTATGGAATTACAAATTTATAAATCATGAAACTGGAGAAATATTTTAGCAGGATTAATGGTTTCTAATAAAAGTAATTTTTTATATATAGTATATTTTAGTAAGAGACGCTCCTTTCTTCTTTTCCGTTGTTTTCTGTGGAATAGTAGCATCCATTCTTTCCTATTTGCTGATTAAATATTTGTTCTTGGTTAAAATAAATCTGACAGCGCATGAAAACAATTTGATAGAGAAAGATAAAATAGCTGAATTCCATAAAGTTTATAAGGAGGGACTATGGTAAAATTTGAATGAAATTTTTAAAAGAAAATATTAGAAAGTTTAGCAAATTTAGCCTCAATTATAGTAAACTTAGAGTATTCAAATGCAAAATTATGAGCAAATTCATGAAAGTTAGGATCCTGAACAAAATTGAATAAACATAAACTTTATATTTTTAACTTTTTTAAATATTACTAGCTATCTATAATGCTCTAATTTCTATCTTTATTTAACTCCAAAAGGAAAGAAATAAAACAATTTCCAGAGAATTTTTAGGTATTAACTTTACTTTAAAATATCTTAGATTAAAATCTAAGTAGTATCCCATAAAAAGATATTAAGGTAAGCAACTACAGTCCAGTTTAAATAATTCCACCAAATTTTTTTTCAAAGTTATATATAAGCATTATAAACATCCAAGACTATTAAATCTTAACATAAGTTAATTTTATTTTGCTTTATTTACTCCTTTTAGATCAATAAAACCTTCTCAACGATATTTTACTAAATAAATTTTAGGAAATGATTAAAAAAATTACTAATGAAAGTAAAACCTTTATGGAAAACTTAATAAAAGATATAAATAAATAGTATCCTTTAGATGTAATTAGTCTAAATAAAGTTATTTTAATTTATTATTTATATGCTTAGTTAAAGCATTAAAAATAAAAGTGTGGCTAAACTATCTAAAATTCGCTTTTAATATAATAAGTAAGTGTTGCTCTTTATCGAAGAATTCCATTTTATTTGTAGTGTCTTAGAATTAATTTAATATAAGCAAATTTATTTATTTTATTTTGCTATTATGATTTCTAGTTTTGGCAGCCTTTAAATTTTAAAATTTAGATAAAAGCATAGCTGCTAATTCTAAAAGCACTTAGTTTAATCAATATAATTACTTAATTTAAAATTTAACTTTTTTAGTGCCCTTCTGAAATGCTATAACCTTGGTTTAGATTTAGATAAACAATAAAATTATGTAATCAATATCTACAAATGACTGGCAATTAGTCAAACTTTATAATTAAATATTCCTTTTAAAAAATAAGTGTGCAACTGCTGCTAAATGTAAATAATAATCTAGCTCTATAATTATATATATATCTTTTATTATAATAAAAATATATAAATTTAGCTTAATTTGAAATTGAAAGAGCTAATAAAAATATTATATTACCATACTAGAGAAATCTAATTATCCCCAAGTTTTAATAAAAACTGAAGCAATAATAAATAAATAAAAGTTTAGTTTTGTATTATTATACCTAGATACATTTAAACTAAATTAATGGAATTTAATAAAATTATAAACTTTCATTAGATTATTATAATAAATTTTACCTTCAGCAAAATAAAATGACACTTAAACCTTTAAATTTTATATTTAATTGAAAATTGAAATACTAGATTAAGGCTAGAAATTTATAAATAATAATTACTAGCTATAGAAATTAGAAAAATAAGCTAAAGTGGTTTAGCATAGGTTTAAAATAATATTTTCTCAAGTTTAGCTTATATAAAATCTTAATTTATGAAGCAATAGCTGAAATTTGGATGAAGAGCTAATATAACATATTAATTCTTTATTTAAAGAAATTAAAAGAAAAATTAAGATAAATAATAGAAACTTATATCTTTATTATACTGCTTGCAAAGACATTAAAAGTAAACATTTTTATCAACCAAATTATTAATAGCAACAGAATAGCTAAAAGAAGCTATTTTGAAACATTTTTATTTCAATCTTTTATTATTTTCTAATTTAATAATATCCTTATTTACTACACCCATTTTTAAGATTCTCATTCTTTTATATAAAATAATTTAATTTAGAGCATTTTGGATAAAAATAAATAAGGAATAGAAGCAATACTAAACAAATTATTTATCTTTAAGATTATTAGTAATTTAATAACTCTAATATTTAATTGCAAGCTAACTTCAGGAATATTACATACTTGCTTAATAATAGTGCTAGACAAATAAAGAGTATTATGGATTAAATTAATAATAATTAATATAATAGCAAGCTAATTTAAGCTATTATTAACTAGTTTTAAAGCATTTTTACTTATCTCTTTATTCTTATTAAAGTATAAGCCTTAATTAAAAATAAAGTTTTAAAATGTTTATTATTATGAAGTTTATATGTTTGAACTATATTATGCATTAAATATAATAACTACTAATCTCAAAAACAATGTATGAAAATCCATAGTTTTTAATATATATTCTATATAAAAGTTAGTATGCTATTTAAATAATGAAGGGCTTCTAATGCAGGAGAAATAAGAAAGGTACTGTTTAAATAAGAGATAAAGTGTGATATTAATATTATTATAAAACACTTTATTTTAAATAAAACTAGTTAGTATAATCAAATAATGAATTATTAAACTTAGCTTTAACTAATAATTCTTATAAAAAGAATCTAAATTACATTCTTCATTAATTAACAATAAATTCTGCTATTATGTTTAGAGAGGCATAAACCTATACTCCATGGTTGATTAAGTTTAAGCGTCTAAGTTTGACATTTCTTTTGGATTCCTATATAAAGTCTCTTTTAGTAATCTAGCCTGCCTTAGTAAAAAGCTATTTAGTCTATTCATTTTGATTAAAGTAAAAAATTCTAAAAGAATAAAAATGGGGCTATCTACTTATAAATTAAAATTATAATAAAAGATTTAATTAGATAAGTTATTTGAATTAAGAAGTGTAACAAAGTTATTATAAAATGTAGGAATAAGATTAATGTGCTTCCTGTAAAATGTAATATGATACTTTATACAGAACGCCTTTAGTTTTGAAATGCAAGCACTCTGCATGTCAGTATTGCTTATTCTCTGGATATTCTCAATGAAATTTTATTAATTGCTCAGTGTGCAATTAATTATGGATTGAACATCCTTAAAATCTTCCAAAAGATGAAGCATTAGTAAGCAAACTTTTAGGAAAGGTAAATAAGCCGTCTCGATTTGATTAAGATAATAAAGGGCTTAAGCTAGTATAAAATTAAATTAATAAAATGATTCAATAAGTAGTAGAAAAGCAAACCATTATATATTAGGAAATCTGCATTCTTATAAAAGAAAAACTATTCTTAAAAAGTAGTAGCTTCTTAAAAATGCTATATAAAGCATTAGAATTGGTGAATAAAAAAATAAAAATAATAGAAAGCTATAATCTAATTCAGTTTAATTAAGATAAATAACAAAATGAGTAACTAAATCAGGAAAAATAAATCCTCTAAACTATCAAATTTATTTAAAGTAACGGCCCCAAAGAAATAGAAGAGCTTAATACTTTGAAAGTAAAATTTCTACAAAATCTAAAAAACTTATTAGAGCTTTTTTCAACACTTAATTATTAAAATTAAGATATTCCAATGAATTAGGTAATTACATAATCAATAGAGAGAAACATTTTAACTTCTCATGCAAACTCAAGATTAACTTCTAATATTGAGCCAAGACAAATCTTTAAGACTAACCTTATACATTTTTTTGAATATGAAAGTAATAACCTGTATACTTATAACATAGATTCAAATAAAATTAATAAAATCATAATTAATTAATCTGTTCCGTATGATCATAGAAGTATATAATATGATAATAAATTTTATATTATAGGAGGTAGCAGCTCTTCAAGAACTTTAAAAACCACTATTGAGGTGGAAATTAATGGAAAATGCAAAAAACTTAAAGATATGATATAATCAAGAAAATGATTTGGAATAGCTGCCGTTAATGGATACATTTATGCTGTAGGTGGAAGCGATCACTAATTATAACCTCTAAAAGATGTAGAAAAGCTTGACTTAAATAAAAGCTAATAATGGCAAAAGTGTTCTGAGCTTCCATATGGAATATTTAATTAAAAACTTTAAACTGATGAGAGGAAAAAAAAAATTTATTAATTTGGAGGTATTGATTAGAGAGGAAAAGTTATTTAATAAATATTATAATATGATATTCAAAGTGATACATGGGTAGCATTAGAAATGTATATTCCTCATCCAATATATATGTCAACAGTTGTATTAAAGCCTCTTATCATTGCAGGAGGTTAAGAACTAGGTAACGTCTTTTCTAATAAAATTTTTAAATAAGAAAGCAATGGATGGAAACAAAGTAAATTAGTTTAAAAATGCTTTAGTATATGCTAAGCAATTTAAAAAGATAATTTTGTCTATGCATGGGCTTTTTCGCTAGAAACGGAAGATTTTTTCTTTGTTTTATAAATTGATACAAATACATTAGAAAGTAAAATAAAAGGGAAAGTAGGGAGATTCGCTTGATAAACCATCATATTAGTTTATTTTAATTGTGTATTTCTATTTCTTTTAGTTAAAATTTTAAGATTTTATTGTTTTATAAATTGATTTTACTAAATTTATAAGCTTTTATGATATACTATGAATATTATATTATTACTATAATACTCTTAGAAATTTATATACTATAGTTAGCTATTTATTGGTAAATAAGATTATTCTTAAGATTAAATTTTCAGTTTATTACTAATAAATAAGTAAATTATATAAATTTTTCTAGTTATATGATAAAAATAAATATAAAAGATGTAAAGTTTTAAATTAGGATTTCTCAAGACTCACAAAAAGGCAGGAACTAATGATATTCTAGAGAGACCATAATCAGAAAAAGGGATCAAAAAATTCTCACTTCAAAGTGAAACTTCTTTCTCTGAAAAGAAGACTAGGAAATATTTAAAAATAAAATGCACTTGGAAGATCTGATTTCACCACCAAACAGTGGATAAGCTAATATTAGAAGACTAAGGTGTTGTTTGACCTTCAGGAAGAGGTCAAAAAATTTAAGAAATACAATAAGAAACTGATGGAAAAACTTAAAATTGCAGATGAAATAGCATCGAGACTCAAGGTCTAAAAATGCACATTAACAATTTCTGAATATTTCACAAAATAAGAACAGCCAATCTTAAAACTAGTAATAGAAGCAGAAATAACTGGACAACAAGATAGGAAAAATAAAAGAAAATCAACAATATTTATAGTGCTAAATGGAACCAAGAGAATAAGAAAATATCCTATTGAAAATTAGAAGAAAAAGAAAATTTAAGGTTTCAATCTAAACTAGAAACAAAAAGATGCTATTATTTTAACTCTCAAACTTATCTGTGGAAAAGATACTAGAAATTTCAAAACTTTAAATAAAAGTACTGAAACTACAAGATGTAGTAGAAGAACAAAAAAAGACACAACATCAGATAAAGCTAAAAAGAGAAGGATAAAGAAAATATTATACTACAACAAATTCGAAAAATATGCAAGAAAAAACATATTGAGAATTATCGAGGCGAAAGAATATCTTAAGAACCATTATTATAGCAAGGAGAAGATTTGTAGAGATTTTCATACTATTATATTTAGCTTTTAGAGCTAAGTAAAGATTGGTGAAAGAGGTTTAATTACCTTCAATAATGCTGTGAATTTAATTTGTTATTATATTAGGGTAAAAATTTTAAAGCTAATAATTTGCTTTTATTATCTCAATAAGGGAAAAAATTAATAAAAAATTATCTTTAGCTATAACTTAAATCCTTAAATAATTGAAAACTAATTTAAAAATAATGAATTATCTATTATGCATTATAAAGACAAGTTAACCTTTAAGTTATTTATAATAAAACATAGAAAGTTAATTTAAAATATATAATAAAACTAATATGCTAATATTTGTTATATTATTATAATACTCTATGCAACATATATAAGAATATACTGATAAAGTTAAATGAGATATTAAATTCTAAAATTAAATAGTCTTAAAATTAAATTTTTTATTTCGTTCATTTGCTTAACGCTTTTAAAAATATTTTTATTAATTATATAAATTTTTAATCATAAAATTAAGCGGAAATCTAAAAGATATTAAATATCTGATTTTTAATTTAAAATTTTAGGTATTTTAAAGCTATTTCTTAAAATTAACGAATCTTTTTAGGAATATAAGATCTTTTTTCTTTATAAATCTAAAGATTTTTAATTGTAAGATTTATTTTTAATTAATCATTCAAATTATATAATAATTTCTTATGGATATTGTTTGAGAATTTTCAACTTAATTTTATCTCCTATGCTTGAATTTTTCTTTATAAATATTTAAATTTAAGATGAATTACATATTTAGTACTAAAAGAATATGAACAACTATCTTGATTTAATAATTTATTAGCTTGCTAATTTAAATTAAATAATTAAAAACTAGAAACTTATATCTTATAATTATAATAATGGGGCTGATTGATTTTTAGTTTCATAATTAAAGTTAAAATTTATTAATTTTACATTATTAAATGGCTAAATAGTTTATTATATTTACTATATTTAAATATCTTTATTTCTTGATGCTTCATAAACTATTTATCACTTTTTTAAACTTTAGTTTTATAATAATATTCTACTATTTTATCTATAAATGTTTCTTTTACTCTCATCTTTGTATTGCATTAATTAATTAGATAAATAATATATTCAATTTTCACTAAATTAAATTATTTATAATTTCTTGATTAAAAAAGTACAGAATAAATAATTTTTAGAGTATTTAAGAACTTAGTAGAACTTAAGAATAAAGCCTAATTAATAAATCTAAAATTAAGAGCAATTAATTACAAAACTAATGCTACATATATTTTATATTATATTATTATTATAATCAGCAACTCTTAAATCCTTTATGATTATTGTGCTTTTAAATTCAGATAATTTTATAATATATTTATTATAAAATATGGTATTTATATACTTTTTTACTTTTTCTAGCAAATTATTATTTTTGCATATATAAAAATAAAATTATTTCTTAATTAATTTATTTGATAAATGTAATTATTATGAAGCTTGTTTATTATAAGTTAGAGAGAATTTAATTATGAAACTTTTAAAAGCAACTAAGAGGAAATGTATAGGTTTATTTATAAATAGATTTAAATATAACAAAAATAAAATTTATAAACTTATTAAATTGCTAAAAGTAAACTTATAAATATTTATCTAAAATTAAATAGTCTAATTTACTAAGCTATTTACTTTTAATCTAATTGCTATTTTTTATTTTCTTGCTTATTTAATTCATCTAACTAAAATCTTTGCTTTTATTTACTAAAATTTATAAAAATTTAATTTTAAGCATTCTTTGGTTATTTAGCAAGTTAATATAAATATAAATTATTAAGTTTAGCATTTGATTATACTAGAAAACAATTCGTAAAGAGAGATGATATTTAGTTTAAAAATAGATTTATATAAAGGTTATTAAATATTTTATTATATGTAGCTAATAAGAGAAGAATTTCTATTATCTGAAGGCTAACTTGAAGAAACGAACATATATTGAGATATTGAAAGAGCTGCGAAGGTGCTGCCCGCTCTATAATTAAATTTATTGATTTATATGCTATTATTAAGTTGAAGTGTTTGATATAAATGTATATAATATTTAAATAATAAAAGAGATATAATGACTAATAAAGATATTTAATTATGCTTAATTAAAATAATTAATTATTTTTCCTTTACTTTTAAGGTATCAATTGTTATCTCCTTTGAGCTTCTTGAAAGGAAATCTGCATTTCATAATTTTAAGTCTTTTAAGAAACTCAAAAAGTTAATTGCAGCTTTTTATCTACAAGCTAGCTACTATTGATTTTTATAAATTTCGTTATCTTTTTTAACGTTCATAATTCATAACAATTTACTTGAACTCATCTTCGAACTTATTTTGATTCGCATCTAAAAACGATTAAAAGATACTTTTTTTAATTTCATACTTTCTGATACATTTTTCTATAAAATTCCTACATAAAAAATCAGTATTAGGAAGATTTTTAATTTCAGATAATAAGTTTTATTACTCTGGCTGATAATATGCTTAATAATTATCTTAGTTCTCTTACATTTTTAAAGTATTTTCTGAATTATCTTTGCTATAATTTTCTGATATGATTGATTTGCAAATTTAAATAAGATTTAAGTTTTTATCTTTAGATTATTCTTAATTTAAAATGCTTGCTTTATTTAGTTAGAGCTAGCTTTAGTCTGAACCATTATTTTTTAAAGAATCTTAAATGTGTGACTTAGATTCTTTGCTCATCTTTTTAAGCTTGGATTTTATTATATTTATTTCATTTTCTCTCAGTTTGCTTTCTTGAAAAGTTTATTATTTATCCTCTGATTATTACTTATTTATGTTAGTATGTATTAAGATTTAGTTGCTATTTCTAAATTACTTTTGCTTGTTTTTATTTAGAAAATTTTTAATTTTGATCTTGTTTATTGGCTAATCTTTTTTAAATTAAATACCTAGATTTTCTGATTCCTCGGTATTTTTAAAACCATTAAAGTCGTTAAATTGAGCATATTTTTTAATTTTTTGTTTTTTTAATCTTCTAGTTTTATTATAAGGATTCGGAGTAATGTATAAAGTGTCAAATGTTTCTTTTTCAGCAAGATTTAAATTCGAGTTTTTCTGATCCTAGTTTTAATCATCTTCGTTAGCCTGATTTTCTTAAATTTATTCAGCGATTTATTGTAGCTACTCTAAAAATTTAGAATTTTCTTCAATTTTAAATTAATTTAATTCAATATATTCCTATTCTATTTAGATTTCTTAAGTATATTTCTACTCTTTTTAATTTTTCTCTTATCGTATATTCCTTTCTTAATCATAATTCAGTACTAATATATGCTTTTGCTCTTCTCTATCTTTATCTTAGTCCTCTGAAAGTTCTACTTACTGTTTAATTTATTTTTTAGTAGATTTTACTTTTAATTTTTATTGGAAATTTGATATCTTAACTTCTTCGTAGTTTTTATCCTAAGCTATTTATTTTTATTTAGTACTTTCTTAAATTTAGTTGTTTTAAGAATCTGATAAATCATGATCAATGTTTTCCTGCGTGTTTTAGTTTTATTCATCTAGACTCTATTAAGAATTTACCTTTAACACTATATGCAAAGTCTCTTAGTTATTTTCTGCTGTATCTAACTCTTCTGAAGCAATTTTTGGTTATAAGCTTTTCGCTCTTTTTTTATTTTTCTTACTCTATCCTTCCTATTTGTCAAATGTTTGGCAATTTTAATTGATTTAAGCTACAGTCTATTGTAAAAAGCTAAATTAGAAGTTTTAAATAAATCCAACTTATTATTAATCTGTTTTATCTTAGTCCAATTGAATTTTCTCACCAATTTATCCTAACTAATGCATCTTAGCATGGCTAATAGTCATTTTTTTTAGCATTATTTCGTCACATTTGAGACAGATAAATCTATTACCTATTGGTTCAAACTAAGTATCATAGAAACTTAAATTTTTCCTTTCGAAGCACTTAGTCTGCTTATGCTAATCAAGTTCACCTTCATTTAAAAAAGATTTGCAACGAATACATTAGAAACAGATTTCATCTGGGTTAAAGTCTTTTTAACTTTGAAATGAAGAAGTATAAGATTGAGTAGTAGGAGATAAGGGAGATAAGCTCAACTATGTAAATAGTTATTCATAACTTATTTGTTAAAATAGCTGAAACTAATCAGTGTTAGTCATGTTTTTATAATTCAATTTTACTTTAATTAAGATATTTTAAATAGATATTAGCTTACCTTTATCAATTCAAATCCCTTTTACTTCTGCCTTAAATATTAATATACCTACTTATTAATTAAATTACTTTGGACTGTTTAAAGTGCTTATTTAAAGGGTAAAATAAAATATGAATGCTAAAAGGATAAGCGCTTATTCTGAAACTGGATAATAACTTCTGGATTAGTGACCATAAAAAGTGTTGGGGATTTATGATAAAACTACTAACAAGTGATTACCAGTTATAAAGTCTAACATTAAAGTATATTAAATAGGAGGAATGATTACTACTTCTCTCTCTTCAATATTTATAAATATTAATGAAAATAGTAGTCTCAAATTATACTATACCATTCCTGATTAATGGGTTTTGGATGATGCTACTATTTAAACTAGTTCCCAAAAATATTTTAAATATGATATCTAGATAATAACTGAACTTAGTTAACCTAATTTAGTATAAGATAAAACCAAGTGAGTTACAGATTTAGAAAATAACTTTTCGTTAGTTACAGTAGAACTAGGGAATTTTTCCTCTATTGGAGAGCAAATATAATTTTAAATAAAATGAATATATAGTATTTCTGTTTATTCTTCTAGTTGGAAACTTGTAATTCCTTGCTGAATATATCAACATATTGTCTTTTCCTTTGAAAATTATAAGAAATTATACGAAAAAAACCAATTTGAATTCAGTTTCACAGGAGAAGTTATTAGAGAGACTTTAATTACTTCTTTAAGATGTGCTTCTCATGAAAGAGCTTAATTCTAATAACCCTTACATAAAAGAACTTTTACCTTTGATATTCCATTCGAGACATTTATAAAAAAATTTGCAGATACAGTTTTAATTTTTATGTGTTAAGATATGAATACTCCTTCATATGTAATCTTTAAAAGAGAATCAGAGAATGAACAAAAAAGTTAATTAGACAAGTAATAAAATAAATATTGCTTAAACTTATTTTTTGTTCCTAAATTTAGAAATCTTTTAACTGATGGATCAGGTGATTTCATTTTGGTATTGGATTTAAGCGGATCAATGCAAGGATAAGTATTAGAAACATTGAAATAATGTGCTATTATATTTTTAGAATCCCTTCCAGTAAACTCCTTGTTTAATATTGTTTGCTTTGGATCAAATCAAAAGTGATTATATCCTTAGAGTATTATATACAACAGTCGTTCACTAAGAGATGCAATTTTGAAGATCAAATAGCTTTAAGCAGATTTTGGTTCGACTAAAGTATTTCCTCCTATTGAATTAACCTTTGAGAAGTATAGCAGCGTTCCAGGATATCCTCGTTATTTATTCATGATATCAGATGGATATTTTGAAAATGAATATCAAGATATATCTAACATTAAAAAATTTTAGAATACTTTTTTGTTTCTTTTAAAAGACTAGCCTTAGGAATATCTCATGAGCACTATAATTAAGTATCTAAGAAGAATTTTTGAAGTTTCTGTTTATGATTGACAATTTGAAACTGAAGGGTTTTTGAAATGCCAACATTTCCCTTTGAGTATTCCTTACATTTATAAAGATCATCCTATTATCTTATTCTTCTCTGGATATGGAAGTGGATCTATGCATATTAAATTAAAAAGCACTAAAAATTAGACTTGGGAAAATGAATGCTTTATCAATGATTCCTTTTACTAGTAAGGATCTGAAATGTTTAAACTAATGTATTTTTAGGCCATTCAAGAGTTGAAAAATCGAGAAGCATAGAGGAAATTTGCTCTAAATTATAGAATTCCTTGAAGAGATGCAAATTAATGCTGATAGCAAATAGATTAAGCTAATCCTAGCAACACGCTTTACCTATAAACCAAAATAATTAATTTTATGAGTTTGAATGCTCCATTACATATTGCTCATCAATAAATGGATTGAATGAAATAAGATGCCCAAACTAATAATATTTACATTAGGTAAATTAATAAAAAGGAAATTACTATTCCATATGAGCCTGATTTAAAGATTCAATAATTAAAAGAGTTTATTTACTAAGAGACTTAGCTCTTTACTGAATAATAGACGCTACTTTATAAAAGCTAAATCCTATAGGATTAAAAATCTCTATTTTAATTGGGAATTTAGAAAAATTCCATCATTTTTATGATTACTTCACTTTATTAAGAAGGCATTGTAAATCCAAAAGCAGAAAAGATTTATAACTCTCAGTCTTAAAAGTCGATTTAAAATCCTTTGAGAAATCCAAACTTATCAGATTTCTTAGAATAAATGAATTATAATGGAGAATTTATAATTAATGATAATCTTCTTTGACTTCTACAAACTTCCAAAGAAAACATTCTCTAAGAGACTCCTAAATATCTTCCCTTAAATTATGGTGATAGTATCTGAGTAACCTATCTAATGATAACTAAAATTATTGAGTTATTTGAGAATCCAAGCATTGAAGTGTAAATATATGAACTTTGCATTTAAAAAAGTAAAAACTGAATTATTAGCAAAAACTACGAAGATCTAGCTAATTTATTCTGCGACTGTCGAAACTTTCTGGATAAAGTTTAGAAAGATAATTTAAAGTTTAAGAGAGTAAATAACTTTAAAGGAATATGACTTAGTAATTTATCTTTTTTCATTCTTTTTAAACTTCTTCATATTAAATTCCTCTATAAGCTCTTAAAGGAAGCACTTCAAAATGTATTAATTTGTTACCCTAATTTAAATCATTAAAGGGTAATATTTAAAGATTAGAGCAGCATAGTATAAGCTAGTTACTAAGAATAGTTGGTTATATCTTATATTTAAATAAAAATAAATAAAATCTTATTCTTTAAGTCATCAATCTGTCTCAAATAGTAATCTAAACTATAAAATTCCTTTTTATCTATAATTTAACTTATTTTTATATAGCAAGCATTTGAAGTAAATTGCTATTATTTTTTAAGTGCAAATTGAATTATAAAAGAAATGGTAGATTAGCCTACTTAGCACTAAAAAAAGTAAAACACTAAGAACTAATAAATATTTTCTCCTATTAAACTTAAAATTTCTTCTAAGCCTTTAAGGAAAAATATCTAGCAAATAGAAGTGTTTCCTTAAAGAGACTAAAAATACTTTCTAAATATTTCAGATTTAGAAATGAACGCTTAAGTTAAGAAAGCAAAATAATAGTATAGGAATACGAAAAAGAACGAAGATTTTTTTAATTACTAAGGTTCGCATACGTAAAGAAATGAATCTAAAACATTTTCAAATGATAAAGAGTTATCACCAAGAGATCATTATTCTTAACGCGTGTATACGTGAACAAATGCTGATGTTAAAAGTAAGAAGTAATAAGCAGTTTAATAAGCTGTAATTTTAGGTATTAAGAGACAAAACTTTTATGCATAAGAATAAGATAACAACAAAATTTTAGCTTATAAATAGAATTCCCCTAAAAATGAATAAATAAGTGGAATTGATTATACAGGCAATCACTAGAATAGCAAGTACATTCCTTATAGTAAAAATTATACTGAAACTAAATATTAATGCTTTAATGATTACGATAAATGCAAATCTACGGAAGTTACTTACAAAGAATAATAAAAATTGAATCCTTTAACTTTTGCTACTAGAAATTACTTGAGGACTTTGAACTATAACATAAATGGTTAGACACCTCAAAAAATCAGCCTTCCACCTATTTATTTGTTCAAAAGTTTAATTAAAAGTGGCTTTTAAGTCTAAGGTAGTAAAGCTAGATGACAATCCTCTTTCAAAAAAGAAAATAGAGATGCACAAGATGAAATAAAGAAGAATTTTTATTTGAGAGATTTGCTATGATTGAAAATAATAAGTATTGCCCTTAGTTTATTATACTCATTATTTCTATTTCTTTTAAATTATAACTTTCATTTCTAGTTATTTCATCTCTTTCCTTTCATATGATTTAGTTAATGCTTTCTAATTTTTTCTTAATTAATTTAAGTAAAGTGATTTTACCATAACTTACAGTAAATCAAGCTATATAAGTAATAATAATAGTTAAGCTAAAATAAAAAATGATAATAATATAACTAAAGAAGCCTTAGTTAAATGATACTAACTACCTCCATATATTTAAACCTAATATTACCTATTTTTAATATGTTTACTAGTAATTTAAAAATTAGTGATTACTTATATTAAACTAATACTTGCATCATAAATTAATATAATCTAAATAAACTAATTTATTATAATAAAGTAAAGCTAATAATATTTAAGTATGCTAATTAATATTATTATTTAAGCATACAAGTTATTTTTATTCTTTACTTTAAGAAGTTTTAGTTATAGATATTTTTAATTTAATTAGTTTAAAGTTTCATCTAATTGAAAAATAAAAATATTAACTTAAAGTAATAAAGCTATTAATATGCTAGCAATGCTGATTCATCATTCTATAGATTTTATTATTATACTCTAAGTTTTGCTATTTTTAATTTATTTTTCTTAGTATTAAGATTCAAAATATATAGTTAGTATTATTAGAAGAAAATCAAAAGTTTAAAAAAAGGAATTAAGTGAGGTAATTTAAAGTATTAGATTGGATTAATTTTAAATTTTTCATAAACTGATATTCTAATTTTTTTTCTTATTAAATGGAGAGAGGAAGAAAAAAGAATGAAAATATTCCACCTAGACCAAGATCACCTACCAAGTCTCCTAATCGCAAATAGCCCATATCAAGTTCTATAAAAAAATAAGTTAATGCAGAAAATAAAATGTAAAGACCTAGATCTCCTACAATGTCTCCGAGATAAAAAAAAAGTTATTTAAATTCTCTTTTAATTAACGACCAGGAACCGAAACTGGAATCCCTTCAAAATTCTTTTGATAACCTTAATTGTAATATGGAAACTCCATCTCAATTTTCTAGCCCAGATATGTAAAATTTTAGTTCGGACAGAAATAGTTCATCAAATTTTAAGATTCAATTCAATAGTGATTTCGAAGATGAAGTTGATAAAAACTCTATCAGTCAAGAAACTTCAACTGAACAAAAAAGGGTAGACAACATATCAAGTTTTGATAAGAATTCTTCGTTTTGTAGTGAATAGTCTAAAAGAAGTTGTTACAGTCATAATCATATGTCCCTCTAATTTTACGATTACTATATGCAAGAGAAAGCTTACTTCAAAAAAATATTAGAAAACCAGGGCTATAGTAGTCAAACTATTTAAGGGAATCATAAAACATTCTTTAATAATTAAAGCATAATTTAAAAGACAGCAAATAAGCTATAAAATAATTGAAATAAAGGATTACCTTTTGATTAAGATTTAGTAAGTACTAAATAAGCAAGATATCTTGATGACTAAGAATTAATTTTAGATGCTAAATAAAGTCTTAACACTAATTTCAGGTAATTTTTAAATACAGACCTACTGTTTTATGATGTGCTTTTTGTAAAGCTGAAAAAGCGACAGTAGTAAAGATAAAAAACTAAATAATCCAACCAAATTAAAAGTAAGTCATAATTTTAGACTTAAAGCAATAATGGATGTACTAGATGATTTTTTTTAATGCTACTCTTGTGTGCAACTATAAGGAGAAAGCTAATTAGCTGAACATAGATGTTCAGGATGTGATAGAGTTTTAGTAGCTGGCACGCCTAAAAACACTACAAATCTTGTTCTTAATTAATTTAATTCTTGTATAGTTTTTCAATCTATCCTCACCATTTTAACTAGCTCCTTTATAATTTTAGCGTATATAATTTAAATTTATTTGATTAATATGATATTCCATATATTCAAATTAATGCTTAATTAATGATTTCATTAATATATTATTATAATAATTAGTAAAATACTAAGGCTATTAACTCGTAATTACTTCACTACTTTCCTTGCTTTTATCTAAATTTTAGAAAAAAACAGTTAAATATTTCTTAGATATTAACTCATTAGAATTATTAACTATTCTCAATTAATAAAAATATTAGCTTTGGAGTTAAGAAATTATCTATTATTTTTTATTAGTTTCTAGTACTTATTAATTTTTTACAATAAATTTAGATAGAAGCAAGAAGCTAAGATATTTAACTGATGAAGTTATGAGTGATGTAATTTTAAAGTTAGAGATTTTAAATAGAATAAATTAAATAGATTAAGGTTTTTAAAATCTACAAGAAGATTCATTTATGAGTACTCTTTTTATCATTATTATCATTTTTTTCTTTTATCTGTTGGATTAGCTAAGCCATTGAAGTTTCTAAAAATTTATTTAAGCTGGCAACTGTCTTATCCAAGCTTGTTATTTTTTAGTTCATCAAATTTAATTCGTTTTTAGTTCAATTTTTTAGCTCTCAAAATTCTTCTTTCAACTCTTATATTTCATTTTATTAATAAGGAGGAGCATTTATTTATTGTATTTACTATTACTGCTAATAGTAAGGAGGTTACATATAATTTTGATAATTTGGTATTAAGTTCTAATTTCGGTAATTCATTTACTACTATTGTGGATTAACTTGTTCAGGTATATTCTCATTCTGATCTTCTAGTTATACTTCTTCTTCCTCTTAATCTCTTGAGGAATTAAGTTTCTCATTGTTTTCATCCAATAAATTCAAGTTTTATTTTTGTAAATTTAGTAGCTGGTTTTCTTTATTAAGCTACTTAGGCTGAGGTTTTTATGGTGAAATGTATTATTTTTAATAGAACTATTTTGGTACTTTAGGTTCTTTATAAAATACTTATATTTTTTCAGGATTTGTTTCCTAAGCAAAAAAATCAGGATTAATAGGTCCTTTAAACATACTTTTTTTACTATTTTTTTCTTCTTCCAGCAAATAGTTTCAGTCTTTTTAATTCTGCACTTAAGCTTCATCTGCTTAAATTGATTTGAAAACATGAATAGCTTCCAAAGCAGTATCTCTTACAGGCTTAACTCTATCAGTTCTAAAATTGTTAAGGAGCGAAAGAATTTCTCCTTAAAAAGGGAAAATGGCATTAGGTAGAATACTACCTAAAGTATACAAAATGTCGATGCATAATTTTCTAGTGATTCATTCTTCATTATTTATAAGCTTATTGACTACTTCTAATGTTTGCTCTAAATAAGGTGCATAATCTTACTCTACTGAAAGAATTAAACTTAATAAGCATTCTAAAATTTAACTAGTGCATCTACAAGTAGGACTTTAAAGCTATTAGAGGATTCTATCGCATAGTCTTTATAAAATAAATTTAAGACACTCAACTGGAGAATGCTATATTAACTTAGTTATACTCAAAGCAGATCCAACCTGAGTTACTTTACTACTATGCTGGAAATTAGAGAAAAGAGGTTTAAGCATTCCAGCTAATTATTTGCACGAGTTTTCTATTGTATCCACCTTATGCAATAAGTTATGAGATAACTAACCAAAAGCATTTGCTATTGCTTCGTGCATATGTTCATCTGAATCTTTCAGTTTCTTAGCTAAATAAGTAATTGTTCTTGGTAAGTAAGGAAAAAATTATTCTTCTAAAACCTCAGACATTAAACCGTAAAGTTTAGCAATTTAAGCTCTATGCCCTAATGGAAGATGATCGTTATTTTCATTAATCAATTAGAACATTATGTTAATATGTTCATCTTTTGCATTAGTCAAAATATCTCTTAGTTCTTACTCTCCTGTTTTAACAGTTTCATTTTTTCCTAATTTTCCAATAGCATTTTAAGCAATAGCTCGGAATTATCCTTATGTTAATTTTTACATTTTTATTTATTTTAATAGCTTTATTTAATTTTATCTAAATTCAAGCATCAAACTGATTATATTCTAATCATTAAATAACTAAGTAGTATTATTTATTTGGTTATTATATTTTATCTTAAGAGCAAGGCATAGTATAAATATATAAAGGTATCAGAATAATGAAGTCTATAATATTTTCTAACTAACTATTTGGCTATTAAATCTTTATTCTTTACTTTAATATACTTTTGCATCCAAAAATTTATATCTATTTCATTCTATTTTTGCATATCTCTTGTAAGTATAGTAATATTTGTCAAAGCTTACTCAAAAGATTTGCTACTAATACCTTTTATTAATCATGTATGATAATATTTACTAACTAATGATAGTTATTTAAAAGTGTAGATTAATAAAGTTAATTGAGGAAATTATAAGCTGTTTAAAGTATTAACAGTTTGTATTATGTATGCATAATAGAGTATTATGGACTATTACTTATTAATTTAAATTTTAAATATAAGAGATTAGTTTAAATAGAAATAGAATTTACTAATTGTTAATATTTCCTATAAATTAGCTATTATTATTCCATCTAAGAGTTCCTAACTAAATTTAATTATAGCACTATATAATATCTAATCCATTTGAAAGGATCTTTCTAGTAATTTATCTAACTTATTTTAATACTTTCTATACACTAACTTTTAATATAGTAAACTCCTAATTTAAATTATATCTTTTTATAATATTTTAATCTCATCTTATTGAGTCTCTTTAATATCTAATTAATAAGTATAAATTACAATTTAAACGAATTATTTGGCTTAATTACACATTTAATTATTAAATAGATTATAAAGCTATTATTATAGAAAACTTAAGCATAATAGCTTATTTATTTAAGATTCTCAAATTAGTTACAAATTAATATGCATAATCATTTGAATTAAATTGAAATAAATGTTATAAGAGTTTCACTTTTATAATTGTAATAAGATAAAGGCATTCATTTAATTAAATTTTTGAATTTGAAAATAAAGATTTGAAGATATTTAAGGGAATAGTATAAATTTAATAAAGTATTAATATTATATCTTATATTTTTAAATATTATTCAAGTTTATTTATTATCATATTTTAAGTAAGGTTTATTTAATTTATTACAATACTTTTTCTATTCTAAAGGGATCATTTCCCTAAAATAACTATTTTCTTCACTTATTAAATGAAAAATTAGATAATATTCATAGTTTGCAAAACATAAATATTGAATCTGAGCTTTGTTTATTTAAATCATAACATACCTTGTTAGTTTTAAAAGTAAAAGCATTTATTCAATTAATAACTTTAAGTTATGTTTCAAACTCAATTGAGCAAATAATCGTAGAATTGATTGTTTCTTACCACAGTTTTCTATTTTTATTGAACTATTCTTACGTTTGAGTTTAATTCTTAGAATGCTTTTTCTCTTTCTTCAATAGATATTTCATAACTTTAAGTTACTTTGCCATCTAGCATTTTAATAACTCTTGTAGATAAATATTGCAGTCAATTTTCATGTGTAACCATTACTAAAGTTAAATTAGTATTTTGATGCAAATCAAGCAATATTTTCATTACTAATTTCGTATTTGTTGTATCTAAATCTCCAGTTGGCTCGTCTAAAAGTAGTATATCAGGATTATTGGATAAAGCTCTTGCAATTGCAACTCTTTACTGCTGACCTCCTGATAATTAATTTGGATAGTGGTTTATTCTATCCTATAGTTCCATTGAGGTTAAGAGCTCGATAGCTCTCTATTTCATCTCCTTTTCTTTCCTTTATCCAAGCAGCTTCATAGGAAGCATGACGTTTTCTAAAGCAGTTAACCCTCCTAAAAGATTAAAGCTCTAAAAAACAAATCCAATTCTTTTCATTCTTATATTTGCAAGCTCAGAGTCCTTTGTACTTGACTTAATTCTAATTCCACATATTACAACGTCTCCTCTTGTTGGCTTATCAATACCACCCAAAATATTTAATAAAGTAGTTTTTCCTCCTCCAGAGTTACCAAGAATGCATAGAAATTCCTTCTTTTTTATCTATAAATTAATTCCGCGTATAGCAGGAACTCCTTCAACTCCTAATAAGTACGTTTTATGAACATTATTCAATTCTAAAATTATTTCATTTTAAGGTGAAAAGGGTTAAAGTAATTTTTCACCTTTATCTTGTGCACTAGAAAAGGGGTTTTATTACTCTTTAATGTCTATCTAACTTTCATTTATTTTATCACTCTCTGTACATTTTTACTCTTCGCAGAATGTCTATTTCATAGTTACTATTTCTACTTTCAGGCTTTATGATTCAGTTTAATTTTATTATATGTCTTACATCTAAACAGGATTTGAAAATTTATTTAGTTCCATTAAAGTTTAATAAATCTGATATAATAAAAACTATCTAAACTACTTATATAGAGAAGCTTATTTTATAAGATTAAGTTAAGGCTATTAATAAAGTAAATATTAGATATCATTGAATAGAATACCAATTAAGTATTAATATAAGGCTAATCTCCTTTCTTTTTTGTAACTTTAGTTAAATTTAAATCTTTTAAATCTAATTGCTATCATTCACTAGAATATGCTTTCTCAATAGTAGCTGTTTAGTAGTAATCTATTTATAGGTTAGAATGTAAGTTATCAATTAAATATCTAGGAATATTAGTCTATTAGTTATTTATAAATCTTAATAATCATAAGACTTATAAAATATAGAAAGCTATATTAAAATATTTATTAGCTATGTATTTATGCTAAACTTAGCCTTTTATATAATTGTAATTGTAAATATCAACTAATAAATTTAATATTTGAAACTACATCATCTTTTCTTTTATCTGCAATTTAAAAGTAAGAAAATTGTATTTAATATAATTTATACAAAAGATAGATAACTAAATGTTTAATAGATATAGAATACTAACTAATTATTAATAATTTATATAAAGGAAACTAACTTAATTAATGCTATTTAGCATATATAGATTAAAGAATTTTAAATTAGCTACTATTTTTATAACTAGCAACTATAATTTGGGTATAGAACAACTCTATAATTAAAATAACTATTACTCATAGATATTTAGTAATACTCTACTATTTAAGCTTAATAGAAATTTTTATTCATAGTTAAATTATTATATTCGAATATTAACATTTTTATTTTTTATTTTTATTTCATTGTTATCTTAAAAGTCTATATCAAGAGAAAATGTTCATCTTATTTTTTAAATTAAATAATTCCAATATCATTTTTTTATTTTTCTGCATAAGCTATAAGAATAATCATATAGTCTAAATCTTATCACAAGCATTAAATTTTAAGTCATTATGCGTTAGAATATTTCTTTAATTTTTTTAATTTTGAAATAACCTTCTAAGAATTAAGTTTTAATTATATTAAGTTTTAATAATTTTACTTGAAGGTAAATGTTTTGAATACATCCAATTTATCAAAATTGTATTTATTCTCTTTTGAAATTTTTTAATATGCTTATGTAAGCTATGAATAATAGCATATTACTTTAAACGAAAATATAAGCCTAATTATTTTAATTTTTCTTAATAAATAAAAAAATAAATTTTAAGCTTTTATAACTAATTTGCTTCATACTTTTTAACAGTGATAATTTATTTAAAATTTTTCTTAATGTTAAATATTTAAACTAGCTTTAGAATTAAAAACTTATTTATTTTAAAATAAAATAAATTTCTATTTTTAGCGGTAATTTTATGAAGAAATTAAAATATTTTAATTTAAAAATAGTATATAATTTGCTTAGATTTATTTTTATAAAATGAAAAGGTCTAGGAGCTACGATTAAATGGATTCTGGAATTGAATAAAGTAAAATAAAGAAAAGCATAGGAGAGAAAGCAAATTACAAATTACTATTTCGTGATCTAAATGTTCATGTAGAAAATAATGGCTTACAAATAACTGGATAAATAAATAGATAATTCTTTGATAATAACTCTGAATATATAAATGAATTTATAAAATTTAAAGATAAGTCTATTTTCACAAAACTAAAAAGAAATGAGCAATTAAATAAGTAAAAAGATAGTAAAGTTAGTTAGAAGAACACAAAAGAATAGGATATGAAAAATGAACAATTATAGGAAATAAAAAAAGAGAAAACATAAATTCACAAAAAAGAATTTCATTTAAAATTTAAATTCGATGAGGAAGAATAGATAAATCAAATAGCACAAGTAATCTTCGCATGAAACTAGAACTTTGCTTCTTTTAAGAATCCAGAAAACGAAAATTTTATAAATATAAAATTAAAATTAGCTAATTCATAAGAATAAGTTGATTAATAAAGTCCCTCTTAGATTGAATCTTTGAATTAAAATAAATAAGATCAATCAAATTCACAATCAGGTTCTATATTAACATAGTAGGAAGGGTTGAATATAAAAAACAACGAAACATCATAGGATATAGCAAACAAAGATAAGAATAAACTGAATTCTGCTATGAACAGTAGTGGAAAAGAGTAAGGATAGATTCATTAAGCAATCCAATCTAATTAAACTTCTGAAAAAGAAACATAATAGATTAATTAAATACATGAATAATCATTTTATCATAAAAATAAATATTATAAAATGAATCATTTACTCCAAGTTGGATATAGAGGTATTCACTATCAATTTAATGTAACATTATTAAAAATGCTAATGAGATTATGTAAAAAAAATAAATTTGAAGCAATGATTGAGCCAGAAGGATTTGGAATTTTTGATGACTTTTTATTAAGATATTACTCTAAGGGAATTGTGAAAATTAAGGCTTATCAAATAAAATATTATTAAGAAAAATAAATAAATTTTAATGACTTTGTTAACAAAAAAAGTAAAAATTAAACAAAAAAAGAAACTAAAAATTCAAAGATGCATTTAGGAAAATTTCTATTAGGATATCTTAACTTACGAAAAAAGTTCCCAGACACTTCTATCTAACTAATCATATATACTAACAGTTCTTTGCATGAATACCTAAGATAAATCGTAAATGAAGATGGCACAATAAAACTGGAGTTTATTAAGAGTAGTCTCTATTCTCAAACAATTACCTAGAACTTTCAATAGAAAAATAAAGTAAATAAAAAATACCCAAAAACTTTTAAAGAGCTTAATGATTTATGATTCAATTAAGCTTGAACATATCTAAGCAAAAAATAATAATATTAAGAGATTAAAGAAGAAAAAGATAAGCAAGAACAATTCAATTAATTTTTAGAATGCATTAGATTTTAAACTAACCAACCCGTTATCTAAACCTTGGAAAATTAAATTAAAAAAAAACTATAAGAAATTAACTGGATGCCTTCTGAGGTACATTTTTATTGTTTAAATTATTAAATAAGTAATTGGTTCCTAAACTAATGTCATAATTAAGCAATTTATTTAAATGATGAAATTTTTAAAGAAATGGTAAAAAATAATTTGCAACTACAGCTTAATAATAAAGAGGTTTCGATTGAGAGTAATATTAATGTAAAAATAGATTAAAAAAATTGATATATCTGATCCAATTATATTTTTTTTGGATAAGATAGGATAAGATAAAATAAATTAAGATAAGACAAGATAAGATAAGATAAGATAAATAAAAAAGTAAAAATAAGATAATAATAAATCAGACTAAATAATAATAATATCAACTTTCATAATATCCTTTTTTTTTAAATTAGGATTTTGGAGATAATAAAATATTTAAGACACTACTTTAAAATTGTCTTATATAATTAGCCTAATTTATGTTCAGAATGGTAATAAGTTATATTAAAAAGATGCTATTTATAAATGCAAAAGTATAAGAAGCAGAAAACTTATTCTAATTTCATTAACTTATGAGATTAATAATGTTGTATTCAGTCCTTCAAGAGGGTAGGGTTTTCAGAAACATAAAAATTTATTTTAAATTAATAATTTGCTATAATCTTAGTTAATATGCTTGGAAACAATTAGCTTTTTTAATTTCTAAAAAAGGCATAAATTTCATAAAAATTTCACATCTTTTGATACTATTAATTTACTTTTAAGATACATAAACATTAATAAAATTAATAATTATAAATATTTTATGAAATTAAATCTAGTTATCAATCTAAAATATCTATATAATTTATTCTTCCATTTTATATTATAACTTATAACTCATAAATAGTCTTAAGACTAGAAATATCGTTTTCAATTAATTTTTTTTTAAAGTAGTTGTACAAAGAATTATATAGTATAAGGAAATCTAAAAGGTATAAATATTAATTTTCTTTTAAATGGATTATGATATTAATCATTTTTGTATTATAATTTTCTAATAGAAGAGAAAAATTATTAATAAATATTAATAATTAAGTTAGTGAATGTTGCTATATTTAATAATTTATTATTTTATAAATTTTAATAAATTAAGACAAATCTTTAATCAGCAAATGCTTATTTATTAATATCTTTACTAACAGTAAATTATACTCTTTTTTACTTAGTAAACTATAAAAATATTACGCATTAATATTCCCTTCCCTTTTATCTTCATTTCACATTAAAATTAAAATTTAAGCATTTGAAATGGAGCTGTTTTAATTCTAAAAATAATAGAAGTTTGATTATTTTTGCTGCAATATATAAATAAGAAATTGATTATTTATTTAAAATTTGCATCTTTATAAGTTTATCAATAATAAATTTATTAGTAATTACTTTATTTAAACTATTACATTAAATTTACTATAAAATCATTAAATTTAGTTATTAGAGTAAATTTATTTAAGATATTTTTAAATATAAGCCATTGCTAGCTTATTAAATACTCTTCTAGTGACAAATAATAGTTTCTTAAATACCAATGTAAAATTTCTAATCTAATACTTTAGAGTTATCTCCTTTAGTTCTTTATAGCTATTTGATATTATAGAAATAGCACTTTAAGTTTCTAAAAGTAAAAATAAAGTTTTCTCGCATTAAATATAGTAACACCAAAGTCATAGATTATTAAATAAAGACTAGAAGGAGAGAATTCTGGCTAGATCTGAGTTGCATAAAATAATGTTTAGGAATTCTAAAATAAAGTTTCTATAGTTAGAAAATAAAGCATTACTGAGATACTTTATTTGCTTAATAAGTTTTTTTTAAATAATTAGCCTTTAAACGTATTTTATAAACTGATATATAATAAAATGTTACTTTTACTTATGTGGATTTCATTTCTTAAAATTGCCTTTGGATCTACTCCAAAGTGCAGAGCTCTTGTATTATCAGGTGGCGGAGCCAAGGGATCTTACTAAGCTGGTGTAATTTTTGGCGTTGTTAATACTACTGTGGCACTTTCAAAGCAATATCCTAATAAAATATCTGAAGAAGAAATTTAATATGATGTAATTTCTGGAACATCAGTGGGTTCTATAAATGCTATTCCTTTCATTTTATTTCCAAAAGGAGAAGAAATAAAAGCAGTTAAAATGTTGTCAGATTTATGAAGCCAAATAAATAACTACGATATTTTCATCAAAAGAAAAGGATTTTTAGTTGAGTGACTTTTATATCAAAATAGTTTATACGACTCTTCTCCTTTAAAAAATACACTGCTTAAGAATATGTAAGAATATGATTAAATTTATAGAATGAGCTCTATTACTGCTGTCAATCTAAATACTGGTATCACAGAACGTTTAACTGAACAAAACTTTATTCATTCTATTGAAAATCTTGCTAATGCAACTATGTGCTCATCAGCAATCCCGGGAGTATTTCCACCTTAATACTGTGGCTCTTAACTTTATATAGATGGAGGCAGTTTATGAAATGTGGATATTGAAGGAGCAATTCAAAGATGTAGATAAGTAGTAGATGAAGATAAGGATATTATTGTAGATACTATTCTAATGAATAATCAAATTTAAGAATTTTTATCATCTGAAGAAATTAGCGAATGAAGCTTATTTAGAAGTTTCTACTAGTAAGTGGCCAAATACTTCTATTAAGCTGAGATTTTCTTACAAAGGATTCAAAAGATTTATCCAAATGTTTATTTTAGACATACTGTTTATCCTTAATCCTCTTTAAGTGATTAGACTATTGAGATAAATTTTGAACCAGAAGATGCGAAGAGAAAGATTAAAAAGGGCTATTCGGATGGCGAAATGTCTGTTTTAAGATGGGCTTTGAAAAGATGATAGAGGCCTTGATTTTTTTAGAATACATTAATTTAGCAATTTGATTACTCTAATAATTTTAAAATTTATATAAAATATTTTAAATTAAAGGTAAACTAATAACATGATTTAACCTCAACCTTAAAGCAAAGAACTTTTCAAAAAAGCTATAAATTAATCAAAACGAGCTTTAAGTCTGTCTATGTTACTTTTTGTTTTGACCATTATACACTGCACACTTGGAATTTTGCAAAATGAACTACTGTTTGCAATTTTAGTCAATATACCTCCTCTTTTGGTTCCTATTTTTGCCTTTTTAATTTATAAGAATTGTCGAATTGCAATAAATGACTATACGCTACTGATTTAGATAACTATTTATAGTACAATTGTTTTTTTATATATTGTAGCAGCTGGTTTAACTGACTTTATTCTGTTCATACAAGGATAAGTAATCTGAAAAAATAAATCTTAATTATTAGTTGTATCTTTGAATGCTGGACAAATTATCATTATGCTTTTTATTTTGTACTATTTTAGAAAAGCTAATGGCTATAGAAATTAAGCTTATCTTGTTGGAAACTTTACAAATACCAATGAAATCAGCTAAAATAAAATAAAAAGATAAAGCAAAACTACTGATGAACAATGGAAACCTTTATATGAACCTGATGAATATGAAATGGACAATCCTAACTAGAACAACACTTAAAACCTTCCTTTAATCTGTTTTATCTTAAAAATAATAAATCTAATGCATTTAAAAGTCAGCTAGCATTATAAGAATTATAGTAAATGCTTAAATAGCAAAATAAATGATTAAATAAGCCTCTGCTTATTATAGCTTTATATGCAATCATAAATACACTTTACTATAAATTCTTTATTTAATAATAATCCTAAATTAAAGACTATTTCATATTTAATTTTCCTTTGAATAATAATTAAATTACTAAATGATATTATTTAATGTGCTTTAATATCTTTAAATGTTTATAGCTTTTATTTAAAACTCAAATAAACATTAAGTTCATATTAATATTATTTAGCCTTCTTTATGGAAAGCTATTAAAAAAAGTTTCTTGGAATTTTAATAATAAATCTAAATTACTTCCATTACTTTTATAAGCAAGCTTTAAATTTTTCATTAAGATTTATACCAAGAAAGCTATATAAATTTTAGTTTAGGTATTTAAACTATCGAGAGTAAGTTAAATGGCTTAAAGGCTAATTTAAAACTATAAAATAGGTGAATTTATCCTTTATAGTAAATTTTTAAAGTATTAAATAACTAAGATACTATATTAATTTCTTTAATTTTATTCCTTATCACTCTATATCTTTAGCAATTATATACTATGTCTAATTATTAAATTTACATAGTTTCTACTTGTAAATAAATGAAATTAAAGTAATTATGAACTAAATAATAAAAAGCCTAATAAATTCTATAAATAAGAAATAAATATTCTGCTTCTTTATTTCTTTTGTTAATGGTTACAAATAACTAAGATTATTTTCCTAAGCTAAACATAGAAATTTCTGTTTCTACTATAATAAGTTAAATAAGAATTTTCTTAGATAATAATTTAAAAGCTATGATTAACGTTAGAAATTTAAGTTTGCGTATTCTTTAATTGAAAAATAAAGAAATTAAAGTTTATCTGAAGATTAGCTAAGAAATAATAGTGCTTATGAATAGATAGAATCAAATTAAAAATTATACAGCGAGATTGAAATTTAATAATTTATCTATTAGCAATGAGAATATTTCAAAAATGTTTAAAGAAGTAATTAAAATAAAGCTAATTATTCCTTATGATGGTTTAATATTTGAGTAATTTTGCTAAAATAAAATTACAAACAGATTAAAAATAAATGCATAGAGTTCCAAAAATCTCTAAAGATTTAATAAAGGTAAAATGTTAATGTTTAGCTAAAGTTCTTTTGCATGTAGACAGTTTCTTGTAATTAAGTAATAAAATTATTAAAAAGATGCTATTTTGTCTCTTAAATTAAAATTATATTAAAAATAAACAAAATTAATTATTCTATCAAGTATATTTTAATATAGTTTTTGCTATGATCTACTAAACAGAATAAACTTATAAACCAATCAAGAAAAGCTAAGATAAAGCATAAAGTATATTATTAAATACTATCTTCAATTAATTATAAATTATCATATATTTGTTTTAATCAGAAATTTTCAAAAAATATTGTATAAAAGGACCTAAATTTTATAAAAAACAAATAGAAAGGAATAAGTTTATTGTATTAGATTTACCCTTTATTATTTTATATTTCTTTATTAAATAAATAGAAAATCAATATGATTATTTACAGTAGTTCTGTTTAACGTTTAATCGTTACTTTTTGAGATATTTCAATTGAGAATTTTCATACTATAAGTAAAATATGTTGTATTAATTGACTCAAAATTTAAGTAAAATAGACTAAAAAAATAACTAAATAAAATTTTTATTCTTTGAACATTCCAGCAGAAGCAAGTTCATTTCTCATTTGTTTACTAAACTCTTTCAAGTTATATAGTTTTTTGATATTATAATCATCTTAGATTTTAGATTAAAACTTTTTAGCACTTTAATTTAATTCACTTACTATTGTTTTATAGCTTATTTATGTATTTAACTATATGATTAGTTTTGAACCAATTTTTTTACTCTTTGGTTTATTTTTTTTAATTGATTGTTCAATATTTTCACTACTTTTAGTATTTTATTTCTTAATGAGAGGATCTTATTCTATCTAATAAGAACTCTTTATATTTTTTAGGTTTTTTTGCTAATAATTAGCTTACTTCTCCTTGTCTTTACTGTAAATGTGTTCCGCTTAACTTTCTTTTGATGAGTTTTAAATTGATAGTTAATTATAAGTATTTTCTACTTATTTTGTGCTATTTATTTTTATCTCTGACCTACAATTAGAGAAATATCTTTAGTTTTATCTATTGCTAATTGGAGAATTATATTGCTAGATAGTTTACTACTTCGAAATAGATTTTAGCGAGGATTCTTATTTTTTAAAATAATTTTGATTCTTCTGAGGAGATTTGAAGTTTGAAAAGTTTTTCTGAATAATAGGAAGTTGAATGCCACTAATTTTGTTAGATAGATAGTTGCTTTAAATAAGTTCTCTTTACTTTTCTTAATACAAATGGTCATGCTTTTCGATCAATTTCTGCATTTTCTTTCAGTCATTTGTCTATTGGTTTTACTTAATATGTATCTTGCTATTATAAGGATTTCCTAATTTGAAGATGCTTTTGGTTTTTCTTTCAGTGATGCTTCCTTTGGACAAAAATTTGGAATATTTAAGGAATAGTTTGCTAGGTGTTTTACTCCTATTAGCATAGTTTAAATCAAAATGTTGTATAGACTATGGAATAGGAGAATTATCCATTTTAATTTCTTAATTTCTTAATTTTCTTATAATTATATTTAAATGTCTAACTTCTCTATTCATACCAACTCATTCCCCAATCTACCTCTATCCCTTAGATTTGGTCATTTGTTACTGTCTAAATTCAAGGTCTAGTAGAGCACAGCTAATGTAAGCTTTAAGTAATCTTAGAAATTTCAAGTTTAACTTCCAATATTGCCAAAGGGACTTAAGAATGAAAATGATAAGCAAATAATAGAGAGATATAAGAAAAGCATCAAGATTCTTAAAAAAGAGTGGATAGCTCAATCTAGAACATTCTAGCAAATCTAAGCAGAAAACTACACTCTAAGAAATCAAAACTAATAACTTATACTTAAAATAGAATCAATGGCTAAGGTAGACTAAAGTACTCTCTTAAAAGACCAAAGCCTTTTAACGTTTATGGCAAAGAGTTCAGGGATCCATTATGAATTAGTAACCTATTTTTTAAAAAAAGAAAGGGAAAAGAATGAAAAATACGAAGAAGAATTATAAAAATGCCAAAGATAAATTTAAACTTATAAAGAAACTATTGAAAAAAGCTTAAAAAAATAGCCTATTTCCTATAAATAAAATAAGTTTGTAAATCTTTCTTAGCCTAAAGCTCTACTACCTAATTAGAAGAAAGCTCCTCATTGCTTTAAGTAATATAACTAAAGTACAAATCATTAAGCTTCTTAAATATCACCACATTCTAATTCAGGTATCAGTACTGACTACTCATTCTCAAGCGAAATTTAGACTACTAAAAGCACTATAACAAGCCCGAATGATCCAAGAGAAATGTTTTATAATAAAAAAGAGGGATAAAATAACGAATCCAAAAAGCTATCTTTCGAAGAATGTGGAAAAAGCAATTCTAATAGTGAACTTTTAAAAAAGTAGTTATCTCCAATTTCATAAGAAAAAGAAGATTTTAGTTTGTTTGAATATTCTCCTGTAACTCCAGAAAAATATAAAAATTAGACTTATAATAATAAAGAATAGCATGAAGAAATTCTAAATTAAGAAAACTCTTTACTATCCAATGAGCAATCAAATATTGAAACAACACTTAGTCTAATATCCTTTTCAGAATTAGATGATAACGAAACTTTTAAGGAAAATGCATAAAATTTAATAAAGAAAGATTTTTCCCCCAATAAAATAATTTAAAATAATGAAAACGAAGAATCTTTTAAACCTGCTAAAGATCACAAAAGAACATAAAGCTTACCTTCTAATTTTAAAGTAATTAATCATAGTTAAATTTCATGCCACAAAAGGACAGGCACAGCAGTTTTTTAAAACTTAAAGAAAATAATAAAAGGAATGTCAACTTCAGAACTATTTCCAGATGAAAGAATCTTTCAAGATACCAAAAAGCTAATATAAGAAAAAAGTCTATAAGATTAAAGTTAGAGGTCTTTAAAGCATTCCAGTAGTAAATCCAGCTTAATAATATTTAATGAAGAGAGCTTGCAAAATGATGATAACGAAAAATAAAATATTATTAAATAGCCTTTTAAGCTATTTTAGGATTATTAACAGTAATAAAGCTCCCCATGCAAAGTTTTAAAAAGAGAATCTATTCCACAGCCAATCAAACTACTATCTGAGAGAAATCATTATTCTCAAAGTATTCCTCATATTCTAGGTTTTGCTCAAAAGAGAATCCCAAAGAAGGTAAATTAGCGTAATAGTTTGCTAGCAGTTACTGATAACGGAATGCTTAATATGGAATTTGGAAGTTTGGTAAGATAACCTTATCTTAATAAAAGTTATCAATCTATAACCAGCAGAAAATCATTTACAAATGAAAAATGACTTGTAATTATAAACAGTTTTAGTTAAAATTATTGTATTTACTTTATTTTTTCCCAATATTATTTGCATTCTCAAAGCCTATTATATTTATAGGAATTTTCAAAAATATTTCCAACTTAAATAAATAAAATAAAAGACTAACCAAAAATTACTTTTAGTAAAGGGGCATACATTATAAGTAGATAGTACAATTTTTTCTAAAAATAGTTTAAAAATGGAACAGATTTGGATAATTAACAAAGCAGAAGAAATTAATTCAATTTTGACAGTAAAGACTTAATATTTTTTCCTAATTTACATAAAACAGTCAAATTCTTCGTCTTAGATTAGCATTATATTTCATAAGAAAACTATAAATCAAATTAAATTTTATTTTCATTTAAGTTTAAATTTTATGCTCATAGCAATAATTGTTTTTCAATAATCATATCTAACTATTCAATTCAAGTTTATTTTATAAAACTATTTCTAACGAATAATATTTAATTTTCTATATTTTAAATTAATTCAATTTTTCTAAGATTTTTGCATAGTTTTGTTTTTATTTTAATTTTGAAAAAATTTCCTTATTTTAAAAATACCTTGTCAATAAATCAAACTTAGTAAATTTCGACTATTATTTAATTTTCGTGATTAATATGCAAAACATGATGTTAGTTTCTATCATAATGATACTTTCTATAAATTTAATAAACTAAACTATTTTAAATTTGTTAGCATTCTATTTAAATAAAAACTTTTAATATTTAATACTTTACTTTTTTGTTTATTATATTTGTTTCTGGCAGTTTAGCTTTATATTTTAAAATTCTAAGTTTATATTAAAGCAGATAATTTATTAATATTAAAAAGAAAGGAATAAAAGTCTTTAGTTATATAGCTATAAATTATATAGTTCTTATTAAAAGTTTAAAGCTATAGAGCTTATATTTTATTAAATGTAGACAAGTAAATAAAAATTAATATTTAATTGGCTTGATTTAGAATATTTATATGCTTGAATTTATTAAAATGTCAATATTTTAAAGCTTTTTCTCTTCTGATTTCGTACAATTTTAGTTTATGAGCTAAAGCTTATCTTTTATTTTTTTATTCCTTATAAGTAGGATAGTTTTCATACATTTCTTTAATTAATTGCTTTTTTAGACTTTTATCTACACTCTTTATATGCATAAAATTGCAATATGATCCTCTTTCGCATGTTGATTCTTCAAATTTTCTACATTTAGCTTCTTAAAAATCAATGACTGGAGAAAATTCAATGTCAATAACTTTATTTTGACCTTCTCTTAAATTAGGATTTAAATTACCATAATTTTAGTTTTGTATAGACTCATAAGCAACTTCAGCTTCTTTTTCTGATGAATATTTAATATAGACATTTCCTACCATATGCTCACCTAAATTTTCTAAAATGTTAAGTTCAAAAATTTCTCCATATTAAGATAAGTTGGTAAATAAATCTGAGTACAAGTTTTCAAATTATTTCTAGTAAGTTGAAAATTCCTCTATATTAAGACTCTAAGTTTTATTCTGCAGCAACGATGATCCTTTATTCTATAACATCTAGGGATCATCATATAAATGCTTTATCATTAGTGTTTTGGATATTAAAGGCTTTATATGTACTCGAGTGCATCTCTCTCCATGTCTACATGTTCCTATCTTTTAGAAAAAGGGACAATTCTTCATATCTTCTTCATTTTTTGTTTCCTCCATTATGAATTAATTTAAGATTTAATAGATTTTGTATCTTAGGAAGCAGATTATCTATCATCTAAGTCTAGAAGCAGAAGAAATAAATAAGACAATTGATAACTAAAGGATTTAGTGGCTACATAATATGCTTTACTAATAATACAAAACACTCTTGTTAAACTAAGCGTATGCTACTAAGATAAACCATACTTATACAATTAAAAGTAGAAGGTTGGTAGTGAAGGTTTAGAAGTTTAATGATAAAAAGGTAAATTAAAGTTGTAAAATTAAGTTGAGAAATTAAATAAACAAAACTTATAAAACTTTTTATCATTTTTTGTTTATTTAATCATGGAAGCCATAAAGCCGTCCGCTGTAGAAGCTAAGCCTTAGTGCTCAGAATGGCCTTTATTGCTAAAAAATATAGATAAACTATAAATTCGCACGAATCACTTCACGCCAATTCCAGCAGGACATAGTCCTCTAGCTAGGCCTATTGAAGAACATTTAAAATATGGAATTATTAACTTAGACAAGCCAGGAAATCCCTCATCTCATGAAGTTGTTGCTTGAATTAAAAAAATCTTAAAAGTAGAAAAAACTGGTCACTCAGGAACTTTAGATCCAAAAGTTACAGGATGCCTAATTGTGTGCATTAATAGAGCAACAAGACTTGTAAAAAGCTAGTAATCAGCAGGAAAAGAATACGTCTGCATGATATAATTTCATGGTGAAGTAAAGTAATCTAAGCTTCAGAAAGTTATTCAAACTTTATAAGGACCTTGTTTTTAGAAACCACCTCCATTATCGGCTGTTAAAAGAGAGTTAAGAGTCAGATCAATCTATGATTCTAAATTACTCGAATTTGATGCTGAAAAAAAGGCTGCCATTGTATGGATGAGTTGTGAAGCAGGAACTTACGTAAGAACCTGGTGCATACATGTTGGACTTTTGTTAGGTGTTGGAGCACACATGGAAGAATTAAGAAGAGTACGTTCCGGATTCACAACAGAGGATGAGACTTTAGTTACTATGCATGATGTACTTGATGCTGGTTGGCTTTACGCTAATAATAAAGATGAAAACTATATCAGAAGAGTTGTGCTTCCACTTGAGGTTTTACTTACTGGCTATAAAAGAATCATGATTAAAGATTCAACCGTAAATGCTATTTGCTATGGTGCTAAACTTATGGTACCTGGAATCTTAAGATATGAAAATGGAATTGAAGTCGATGAATTGATCGTCGTAATAACAACAAAAGGTGAAGCAGTTTGCTTAGCTATAGCTTAAATGACATCTGCTGTTATTGCTACCTGTGATCATGGCTGTGCTGCTAAAATAAAGCGAGTTATAATGGATAGAGAAACTTATCCAAGAAGATGGGGTCTAGGACCTAAAGCTACAATGAAGAAATAAATGATCTAAGCTGGCCTTTTAGATTAATATGGTAGACCTAATGAAAAAACTCCAAGAGAGTGGTTAGAAAGCTCATGTGCATCTACTGCTTTCATAAGTAATACTGGCACTGGAACTGAAAATCAACATGATAAAATGGAAATAGAAGAGGCACCAAAAAAATGAGTCTAAAAACATTAATTTTAAATTTAATTTAAAACTATAATAATACTAATTTTATTTCATACTAATTTAAAAGTCACTCAAATCTAAGCTTCTTTATCCTAGAGACACGATATAGCATTTCTATTAGTTCTTAACTCTTATGTATATTATATAGAAAATAAAACTAATAAAGAATGCACTTATAAAAATCAGCAATGACTATTTCAAAATAAAAAGCCAGCAGAAACAAACTTTCTTTATTGATAATAATATAAAATTTGTTTAATATTAGTCTTATAATTATCCATCTCTTAGAAATCCATAAATGCACAATCTATAGCAAAATATATTGCTTTATTGAAATTTATATATTTACTTTTTATAAATTTTGTATTAAGTTTACTTAAAATAGTTTTTGAGCATCTTTTAATATTTAATTAACTATATAGTTTAATTACTAGTTAGATTAAAAGATATGTTCATAAATGATTTCTAAACTATTTAATTAATTAAAATCAAATATTCTAAATGAATAGTTTTGCTCTAAGATCTAACTACCAATGTCCTTTATTTTTCTTAATATCCGCCTTTCTTTATTTAATTGATCTATTGCGATGTGCATAAATTTCTCCAAGATTCTAGCAAGGACTATTTCAAACTCATTTCCACGATTTAGAAATCCACCTTTTGTTATAACTGTAGGTACGTCAATCTTAACTAGGATAGCAATTACAAATTTATTATGAGCTGAAGGAGTTATTAAGTAGTAAATCCTTAAATAAGTAATAAAATAATTTATCTATTTATTATTTAATGAATCTTCTAATGTTTAATAAAATTATTACTGCATAGTAATTTTAACTTCCTCAATCTTATACTCATTCTTACTCTATAATTTCTTGCTGAATAAAGCTTTAGTAAGATGGTGATTATTTATCTTTATAAATCTCTTTTAAATACTTGATAAGGATTTATTATAGTAATTAGTATTTATTTTATTAGATTTTAGCTGTCTAATAATTGTTGATGCTGTTGTCATAGTAATGAATAACTGTCTTCATTTTAGTTTTCGCTTTTATTGAATAAGTATCAAAAATCCGTGATATCTGTCTACTATATCTCTTTAGATTCTCACTATCTAATTATTAACTTACTAAACATTAAATCAAAGTGATTTATCCTAGATTAGATTTTCTTTTAAATATGTAGTAGTTTTAGTTGTTGTAAGGTAATAATGACAGTAACGTTTCTAGCAATATTAATCATTATTAGGATTGTTTAACATGATTGGCTTCATCCATACATGCTTTTATTTAAGACTCTCATACTTCGTTTCTACAAATGCAAGCTTTATTCTATTCTTAGTTGCTTAGTTCGCTTTTGATATACCCTTAACTCTTTCTATCAATTCAAAATTTCTAGAAATTTGATACACATGTAGCTCATAAGGAGGGGAATCACTATTAGAGATTTGGTCTAGCGTAAATTAGAACTGGTTATGTACTACAGTAGGAAAAGGTGGTAGCCATATGAGTTTTAAAAATGGTAGAATGATATTTATAATTATAAAATTAGGCCTAATAAATAACTAAGTCAGTTAGAAAATACTTTACTTTTCTATTTAATAAAATCTTTATATCTAACCTTTATTTCTAACCTCAGCATTCATAAATACCACTATATATATTCTAAAATTATCTATTAAAGCAGAAATACTATTATTTAGTGTCTTATTTAATTGGTTTATTTAAGAGAACTTTCAGTCAACCTAGTAAGTTTAGGATTCTTAACTTAAATCTAAAGCAATATAGACAATTAAAAGGCCATTAAGCAGAAATATATTTATATAGAGTTAATAGATTAAATTAGATAGATGGAATTATAAACATTTATAGTTAACTGAAGATAAAACTGTTAATTTAGAATTAGCGTAAGTGTTGAAAGAATTGAAAGAAGTACATTATTACATTTAATCTTATTCTTCCGTTTCTTTTTATAGCTGCATATAAATGTAAACCGAGCGTAATATAAAAGTCCATTTCACTCCTAAATTGTTTAATTCCAAAAGTTAAAGAAATTCTCCTGTATAATTTAGAGTAAAAAAGCGAGCTTCAAGGTCAGAATTTACTCTTCCAAACATAGTAAATGCTTCAATCAAAAAAATTAATATTTAAACTCCCTCAGAATCGGGAAGTCAGTTTCTTCCGCTATCTCCATTAGGAACTAGATTTAAAGGTAGTATGAACTAGAAAGATAGTAAAGATGACTTTAATACTGGTGAAGAGTATGAAAGGGAATAGTTTTGCATAGAAAATCAGATTGAAATTATAAGAAAAAAGCATGATAAGACAAAAGAGGAAATTAAAAGGAGCCAATAGCATCTAATAAGATTATAAAACTTACTTGATAATTTTAACTACACTGAAAAACAAATTAATGCTTCCCAAACGCTAATTTTTTAAGATGCAGAAGAGCTTTTAAACAAAATAAAAATGCTTAAAGATTAATATGAAGAATCGCTACATCAAAAGAACGTTTATTAGCATATGCATGATAGAATAAAATAAGAAAAAATGTTTATGGAAAATAAAAACAAAATAATTTCTAAGAATAAGGATTTGCAATAATATTTCTTAAATGTAAGGTCTGAAAATCAAAGAAGATAAAAAGAAAAAAAAAGCTAGTCGCTTGTTAGTCTAAGATAGGTTTAATAATTATACTGAATTAAAAAAATGAAAAAAGAATAATTCATCAAAAAACTGGAATAAAATTTATCCGAAAGAATTTAAAACCAAGAAATCAGAGATTAAAGAATTAGAAATTAAACTGAAAATATCAAAAAAGCGATGAATGATGATAGTAATACCGAAGATACTTAAATTAGAAAGAAAGTGCTCATTAATAGATTTTACTGTTTTTGAATGAAGAGAAGGTTCAAAATAGAAAGTAATAAATTTAGAGAAGTATAAGATGCATTTAATAATGTTAAAGCATCAACTGGCATCATAAAATGTTCAAGTTTTAAAAATTTATTTTTATAAAGATCATTAAACGAAGAATAGCTAAGGTAATCAATAATCAAAGCTGAAGCAAGATTATAAGAATTGGCAGAGAAAAATAAAAGAATTAATTAAAAACTAAGCATAATTTAATTAGCTGATAACGAATAAAATTAGTAAAAAAATAAAATAATTGAACTTCAATCATAAATCAAATAAAAAAAAAACAAATTGCAAAAAATAAATGAAATAACTACAAGAACTACTTAAATCTGAACAAAACTAGCTTATTGAGGCGAAAAAGCAGCTTATTTGGTCGGAAAATAAATAAACAAAAATTTGTAGCGAAGCTAAAATTTTTTTGATGAATAAAGCTTTTTAAATTCCTAGACTCTTTCTGCTATATATAATAATCTGTAACATACATTTGAACAAGTTTTTAGCAACTTTGATACTGAGCAAAGGAAACTATTATTTTAAAGAATTATTTAGTATTAGGAAGTAAGTATTAATATAGATTCCATTGATGGTCAATAAATAAACTATAAATTCACTATCTCTATAAAATAAGCGTGTTTTAAACAAAAACGAATTAAAATAGAATAAAACAGAAAAGGCACTTTCATTACAGAAGCCTTCAGCATACGATTAAATAAACAAAAGCACGAAGAAAAAATAGAACTAGAATAAGAATATTCAATCTGACATATTAATCTCTTAGCCAAGTCTTGTAATAAAAGATTCTCAAACAGTGAATTCAATCAGTCAAACCGTAAATACTTTGGACATTTGATTTCTGCCTTATTTTAATTTGCTAATCTTTCTTGTTAAAAGTACATAAAATTTCAACATTTTCTATCAAACTAAAATTTGTAATAAAAAACTTATAGTAATAAATTAGCGCTATATAACTTAAATAATCCTTTATTCCCTTATATCACTCTTTATCTTAAAATACAATTATATTTTAAAATGTTTAATTAAATATCAATAATTATTTAATGATAGAAGAATATTAAAAGCTAAGGGGAAAGTAGATTTATTTAGATTGTAGGAAATATAGATATAGGCATATTATAAATTATAATGTAATTTTATATAATAGTTTAATTTTTATTTGATTGGATAAGTCTATAAGTTAATAAAACTTGGAAATTGTAAGTTATTAAGTTATGCTTATTGCAATAGATAACAAACTTAAATTAGCTCTGTTTATTTAATATATAATAGAAATTATTTCAGCTGCTTATATACTTCAAGAAAGAATGTATTACAACTAAATGATAATTACTTTCTACACATTTATTCAAGATTTATGAGATTCTAGAGTAACTACATATATAAGTGATTTTTATTTTAACTAGTTAAAAGTTAAGATTAATTAAATAATTAAACAATAAAGTCAACAGTTAACTTAAATCAAAATAACTAATATTATATATAAAATTAATGATAATTATACCTAAAGATTCTTTATTATCAATATGTATTTAATTTCTCTAAACTAGAAAATAATTTTATGCTATTTTTATTTCAATTGTAATTATGTAAACGATTTTTTAATATACAGCAGCACTATAAAGAGAAAGGAAAGGGTGTGAATTTGGTATAATAATAAATATATTTTATCTAATAATTGATTGTATATAATATAAAAATATAAATAGATATACTCCTATTTTTCTATTATTTCATAAGTAAGATCTATCATTTTAGCAAAGTTAAAAGCTTAGCATATATTTAAATTATTTAGAGACTGTATCTCTTTATTTTGCAATTTATAATTATTTATTCTAAGAGAAAAGCAACTTTAAGTCAAAGAGAAAGATGATACATATAATATTAATTTTAAACTAAATTAAAATTCCTTTGCATTCCATTAGCTATAACAAATATGATTAAGTATATTAAATTAATTAGCTAAACATTTGGTAAAACTAAAAAGTTAAAATAAATTAATTCTACTATGTGATTGGATATTTATCTCTAATATAAGCTTTTATCATTATTTTGTTTTAATATGATTTACAGTATCTCATCTTAGTCATCATAAGATAACTAGATAAAAATTAAGAATCATTACATTTGTCTTGAAACTAATAAATTAAGCTTGAAAAGTTTATATTATAATATTAATGAATTCCATTTAGATATGAAATGCTTTAAGCTTATAATTAAGATAAATATTAGCAAAAGAATTGATAGTTGAACCATTTAGTAAAATAACTCTTATTTTAATTAGTAAAGAGTATTTATTTAAATCCTTCAATAAAGTGCTTCTTTAGCTTTTGAATATTAAATTTTTGCTTGCTCTTCTTAGCATTTGGCACTAATTTATTAAATGAAAACGATTAAATTAAGGAAATTAGTGTAATAAGAGTAGAATTAGAAATAAAAGTATTAAGACTAATTAAATGAATCTTAGCTTAATAGATAATAATTCGATAAAAATGTTGTAGGACTCTAAAGAAGTGTATACTTTTCTTAAAAGTCATAAATATTCTAGTAGTGTATTTCATTCACCAAATGAAACATAAGCAAGCAAATAAACACTCTAAGCTCAAACAAATTAAAACTACCATAGTTTAAATCAGGAAATTTAATCTGAGTAGCAAACGAATAGAAAGGAATTAGATATTAAGCAAAGAAAATTAGATAATATCTCATAATAAGAATATTATTCGTTAAACTATGAAAAATTAACTTAAACTAAAAGGTATTATTCTACTCCTAAAGCAAAAAGTTTCAAAGAATTGATTGGAGATTATGATGAAAAATTTTCCACTTTTAAAACAGGAAACTTTATAGAAAAACCAAAAAATAACGAGATTTTATCATTTTAATCGATAGCAGGACAAACAAAGAGAATAAGACAAGATGAATTTGGAGTATAAGATTAATATCAATCATAATAAAAGCGTTTAAAAGATAGAAGTCTAAATAAAGAATTTTACTAAAAGAATAAGCAAAAATCATCATCAATGTATAGCAAGTTAAGTGAATCTCAAATTTCTCAAATAAGTTAAAATTAGATATCTTTGCAATAGCAATCATTTCAGTCTCAAAAACAATAAATTACTAACAAAGATGGATTTAGTCAAACTTTTATTTTAAAAAGCGACAAACCTCTAAAAGCAATTTCCTTATAAAATAGTTTGAGATAATCCTTTTAGGACAGGTAAAAGAGTTAAAATTTAAATGTTTAATCATAGTCTCCTTAAGATAAAAAGATAAATGTGTCATAGAATTTAAAGACTTGAACTTCTGACTAAAATGCTAGTACTTCTTTTACATAGATACATTAAGCTGAAAAGTAATTTGAGGAGAATTCCAAGGAAGAAACTTGGAATAAAGCAAGAAATTATTAATAAAAAGAGTTATATCTATTTGGTATAAGCTAATTTTCTGATATCTAGTAATTTAAAGATTTGTTTCCTCCTGGAATATCACTGCTTAAGTTAAATTATGAGAACTAAACAGTTACAACTAATTTTAAAGGTAGAGCTAAAATTATTGTAGATTTTGATGAACAGACCAGTGATTAAGCTAAAAGTAGATTACTTAATGAACTAAAAATAAGATTTGCAACGAGAGGTATAAAAATCGAACCACATACTCCTAGAATTCGTTTAAAGCAACTAAATAAAGTGTAGTTAGATCCTAGATAAATAATAGCACATTCTCCTACTCGAAAGTCAGTATCTAGTTTTGATATATCACAAATAAGTGATTCATTCTAGATGCCTTCTTAATGAAGTGTAGCAGGATTATAAACAGTCAGAGCTCCTTTTACAAATCATAATAAATCAGAGGATAGATAATTCTCTTAATCGTATTTAATGGGAGATTCATTCAATTTTGAGCGAAATTCATTCTTAAATACCCCTAGAAATTTTTTTCAAAGTTAATTTAAGTAAGGAAATTAAAACCTATCGCATAAAAAAAATTGGAACCTCCAGCAGTAAATGAGATAAATAATGGAATGAAGTAGAAATAGACATTAAGCAATATAAGTGCAAAATGATTATACACCTTCTAACAGCATTACTACAAATCTTACATAAAAGGAGAGATTCTCATAATCTCAACAACAGTAAAAAGATATTTATTATCTAATGTAAAAAAAGTAGGTCTAAGCAAAAAAATTTCCTTTTGAAGTTTAAAATCCTTTTGAAGTTTAAAATTCTTTTGAAGCAACCTAGATTCAAAATTTAAATAAAGAAGGAGTGAGAGTGAGTACTTAATTTTAAGTAACAGAAAAAAATTTATTTATTAAATTTAGAAAATATTTAAATGTCCAATAAATGACTTCTTTTTACTATTTCTTTAATACTTCTAAAGTTAAGCATTACCTAATTATTTATTTTTAAGATATCATTCCTTTTTACTTACGAATGATTACCTAATTGAAAGTTATTTATTTAAATTTCTCATTTCATAATAATTTTTATATTTAGATCCAATTTAATTGAAAATTATATTAATTTTGTTAAATTATCATATTAATGCTTCTACTTATAGCAACAATCCAATTTTATAAACATTTTCTATATATTTTTATTTTAAGATCTTTATTTAAATAAATTTTATTTATCTTTATCTCGTATTTCAAATAGCAACATAGAAGAATCTATTTATACTACATCACTTAAAGAAGCAAAAAATGATAGAAACTTAATAAATGTTAAATAATTAAAAAAGATATAAGATAGAGCTTAAAGTAGAATTAACTCTAGTAACTTATAAAGTTATCTATCATCAATATTTATATAAAATTAAATCTTAACTACAATTAAAATTGTTTGCTTGCTTATGGATTATTAACATTTAATTTTTTATCTAACTTAAAAGTATACTGATTAAATCAAATTAATAGAAAAACTGACTTAGATAATATTTTACTTCTTGAAGGAAAAATAAATCCTAATTATATAATTACAAAATAATAAGTATAGTAAATTATTTTAAAATTAAAAGAAAATATAAAGTCTCAATTAAATAAAAACTATAAATTAAATGATTTAATTTAAAAATAAATAAATACTCTATTGTTTCATCAATCTTAGATTATATAAATTATTATCTTATAAAGTAATTATTCTAGTCAATCACTTATTTATTTCTTTTTCATTATTACTAATTATCTGGCTAATTGATTTAGTATTGCTTTAATTATCTATCAATCTTTAATTTTTTTATTTTCTTTTTATTTCAAAAATTTTAATCAATCCAAAATTGTATCTTAGTCAACACTTTAAGGGATATAGAAGATATGAAAATAGAGAAAGAGTAGATAATGATAAAATTAAATAATCTAATTAATAATTTAAATTAATATGAAATTATACAAATTTAGAAGTTAATAACTCTTATACCAACGATAATCCATTTATAGTATAAATAATCATTTATTACTTTCTATTTTGGTTTATCAATTTATCCAAGCAAGTTTATTAATTTAGGGAAGATGTGACTAATCTAAATATTTTTAATTAAATATTCTTAGTAATTTGCAAAATTAAAATACATTATTCTTTAAAGATCTTTAATACCATCCAAATTATTATTTTCAATTTCTTAAATATTACATCGTTTAAAAGAGGATTTATATGAAAAATGCTAAGATTAGCTTAAAAAGTTATAAATATGAATTAAATGTATTTCAATTATTTAGATAAGGCTATATATCTTAATTATTTAAAAAAGAATTTACTACCATCTTTATATCTTGTTTTATTAAGTTAATTTAGGAATATCAGGTAGTTTCTTGGTTATATATAGTTACTTTATCTAAAATTACTTTTATGAATAAATATTTCTATTTAACTTACAGAAATATATTTGCGAAAGATAAAATCTAGATAGCTACTCCCTTAATTAAATGAATTGCTATAATGATCTTTCAACTTAGATAAATTAATAAAATTCTATTTAATTGATTTAAAATAACTTGGATTTTAATATATAAAAAGAGTGAAGATTATTCAGGTTAAGATTAATAAATTGCTAGTAAGCATTAGAAAGTGAATTATGTAATTATTGATTTATTTAATGTTATTGAATAATAAAATTAAAATATTAAAAAGTTTTGTTATAAGTAAATTTATTTTTAATCAAAATTACTAAATAATTATTCTTAAAATCATTTATCCCAATTATCCCAGTCATTTTCCTTTTCCTTAGTATTTACATTTTATTCAGGTTATAACTTTATTTGTTAATATTTTTAGTTAGTGGAAATTTGCTTTGAGAAATCAAGCTATATCTTTTATTACGAACTTTATTATGATGGAACTTAGACATTTGATTAAGAACCTTTTAAAAGAACTTACTGGTTTGCTTGTTAGAGCTTTAATACGTTCATCTAATTTTAACTATAGTTCTTTTGTACTGGTAATGGTTCATCTCATTCTTCATTATCTTAAACATCAGGTTTAATTTCGAATTATTCTAATTTTATTAAAATATTACCTTTGTAAGACTTTTTAGAAGCTTATTTTTAAACTATCTTTTGCTTATTATCTGATTCTTGAGGTTAAATTCCTCAATCGCTTTATTCATTACTTTACTTCTGTTTGTAATTAATGGAATTTGCTACAGTTTCTTCTTTATCTAAAGTTCATTCCTAATTTTTTTTCTGTTAAGTATATGTTTAATTAATTTTAGGTGTCTAAAGTTATTGCTATTGTTATTATTGCTATTGATATTATTACTTTTATTATACTATATCAGGCTTAAGATCAATACTGTCTAGCATATCAACTACACTTTATTTACTAAGTGTTTGTAAATTTTTTTTTCTTGCTTCAAAATTTTATTTTTAAGTTTAAGCTTTGTTTCTATAGTGAAAATTTGAAATTATTCTTTTTCTTACTTTTAATTATTTTATTCCTTATTTTTAGGAGAGGTTTTAAGTTTAATTGCTACGTTTTCTATCATTACATCATTATTTTAATTTAATTTTGGTTTTTATATTATATGCTCTTCGATTATATTTTTTTGCTTCAAAGAAGCTTATTTTCTATAAAAAGGCATTGGAGGTGTTTGTTCGAGTTCTTGAATAACATCTTCTTAGTTAGGTTATTAGATTTCTTCTACTTATTTAGTTTGGGTTTCTTATTTTTCTAAAGAGTTTTACTAAATCAATTACTATTAATTAGTTTCGTCTGCAGATTATTGAAATTAATTTAATTTCCTTTTTGATTTTACCTTTTAGATAAAATCTGAACTTTTCTTTTTTTCAAGTTGAGTTTACTATTAAGGAAGGAACTATTCTTATTATTCAGGATGATTCTGATTTGATTGAAGGCCTTGATTATTGTACTAATTTTGCATTTTAACTGGTTGTTTGTTTGTAGTTTAAGATTGACCTTCTTTTAAGCTTTATGTGTAATCTAAATAAGCCTAAAATCCATCACAAAAGGCGTTAAGTGTCATTTTATCACTTGCAAATAGAAGTCAAGTTCTTTCAACAGTATCTACAGTGAATGGAAATTCATACTCACATTTCTTGGTATCTATAGTCGGAGCTCTATTAATTTTCTTAACATCCTTTAGTTAAACTGTTTTCTAAGAATTTCTACTGTTTCTATTATTCATGTAATAGAATGCCTAATTTTCTAAGTCAAGTACAAACCAGCGCTTTTAATATTAGCTTAATCACTTTATAAAAGCTTTTTCTGATTTTTATTTATAGAGTCATGATTCAATTATCAAAGAACCATTGTATTTGGAAATCAGTTAAAATTGATTCATTTTTTATGACAAAAATAAAAATTATAAATCGAATAAAAGTTTAAGATTTAAAAGAAATAAATCAATAAATACCACTCTAATATCTCATCATACTTATAAGCTATTTTAGAGTATCCTTATTACTCTGTTTCTTAATAAAATAAACTCTAGATCTTTATATTTAAGTATATCAGCAAGCTGATATTATAATTTCATCAATCTCTTCTAGTTTTCAGTGGAATTGGATATGTCATAATTGTATTTTCTGATAAATGGGATTGATTTAATAACTAATAGAAGTATTTATAATATTTTATATTTAAGCAGTAAATAGAATATTATAGATAAAAGCACATGCTTAATATAAATAGCTCTATTTATTTCAATTCTAACCTAAATTAAATATTTCAAAAATTCTTAGCCCTTCTGTACTTTATTCTTATTATTTCATTTTTCAACTATGCTTTAAGAGTCCTTTCCTTTAAAAACTAGTTCAAATAATATAAGAAATCAGAATATATCTCAAAGATAACAGTATATAAAGGAAGGATTTAGGATATATGAATATTATTTTTAAATATTAGATATTTTTGATTAATATCAATACATATAAGAGGATTTAAGCTAAAACATTAAGAAATTAGTTGATTTTTTCTCTTTGCTTAGAAAAAAATTTATGAAATATTAATCATAATGAAATTACATTAGCTTACAGTCAATTTTGCAGCAACTCAGGGAACTTATTGACGAGTTTGGAATGTACACGCTTCCCTGTCGGAGATTTCTTCAGAATTTCTAAATGAGGTCTGCAATCTCTTAAAATTCTTTGCAACAAATAAGGAGGAGAAATAGTCATGACGCGTTGAAGAACTGAATTAAATTTTACCATAGTTTGCGTATTAATCCATAAGCATTGGACCTATATGTTCTGCTTTTGCAATTTCGTTCATAAGTTAAGCTTATATTGGAGCAGGACATTGCATTAAACACTGTATTTAAAAATTACCTTTTCAATAACATTACTACTAAACTTTTGTTTACTTAATTCAAGAATTTAGCTCATAAATATTTCAGCTAATCTTCCATTTACTTCTAAATCCTGCTAGTCTAAAACATATTAGACAACATAGTTGCCGAAAGCATCTTGAACTAATTGCACAGCGGAATTTACAATTAAATCTACAAGTAATTGTTTTTGGGTTTGATTACCTGCGTCTAAACATCTCTACAAAACACAGCATCCATGCCTATGAGTTGCTATTTCTAGAAGTTAAGTTTTTGCAGTATCATAAATAAATTAATTGTTTTGAGAAGGCCAAGAATTTAGACATCTTTGAAGTACATGATTTCCATTTAAATCTTTTGCTAATATAGTAATTTGAGGTTTTAAAATTTGAATTAACTTCTAAAGATCCGATTGATTAGGCACTACTTCAATTAATTTTTGGACTGCTCTTGTTCCATGTGCATTCAATGATGCATTAATTATATAAGGTGATACAGAGTTTATACAGAAACTTACTTAATCAGGTTAAATTACTTCAAATAATTTCTAGCACAGATAATTTCCAAATGGATCCATCATAAGTTCAGGTAAATAATTTAGTACTTTTTCATAAATCCCATTTATTACTGTACTTTATCTCTCATCTAAAGCTCGTTACAACAGTCTACATCCTCCTTAATCCTTAGCCAAGTTATAAGCATTCTCTATTAAGTATTTGGTATCATAAGTATCTTACTAATAAAAGTACGAAGAGTTTCCATATTCTTGAAAATTTTAACCTCACTAGTTAAAAATTTGATTTTAAGGATTCATAAAAGGATATTCATAAAAAATAGGAGGAGGACTAACTTATACTGGAGACATATTTTATGCAACTTTAGTTTAAGTTTGATTTGGAGATGCTTGATTATTTGCTGTGCGTGGCAAGAACTCTGATACTTTTACTTGAAGAGGTGACTTTGATTCTTTATATGCCTAAGGACTTTATTTTGGTGTAGTTTCTTTTTATCAAATTACATCTTGAGGTTAATCTATGCTGTTTAGAAGTTCTTGATTTAGAACTTATTTATCTTCTTAGATTCTTAATTGTTCAAAAGGTTTTTCAAGTGGTGGAGGTAAATTTCATTCAAATTTATGCTAATTATAAAAATCAACATAATGATCAGAATTTCTAATATCAGCAAACATTTCAGCATATTCCGTTTAGAAGGCAAATAAAGTTGAAGAATCTAATTTTGGAGGAGGAGCTGATGACACTCGATTTGGAATTTCTCTCTACTCCATTTATAATTTAGTGTTTATTTATTTTAGCTAGAATTATTTAATAATGACTCATTTTGCTATAGAATCACTATCTACATTCTACTATCATTAATAGCCTATAAAGCATATTTCTTTAAATTATTAACATTTAGATAGAACTAAATACGACTGTCTGAGTTTTAAGAGCTAAATTAAAACAAATAAGTCAAATATTATTATCTTTATTTAATTCTTCCTTTCTTTATTCAAATGTCTCCTTATAAGAGCTATATTTCTAAAATTCCTTTTTTAATTAGCCCCAATTATAAAATATAAGCTACTACGATTAGATAATTCGTAATATCCTTTAGTGCTTTAATGTAGACTCTATCAGTATAATAAAGTACTATTTTAAGTATAGCTACTATTTTATAAAGCATTTGCTTAATGGACTTTATATTAATTAGATAAATTTATAGGAGTAACCTATTAATATCTTTATTAGATTTTTAGATTTCTTTTGCTTACATTTTTAATTTCTAGATTTAAACTTCTCTATTAATTTTAATTATTACTAAGCAAATCTATTTCCAAATAAGTTAATTTAAATAAGAGTTATGAAAGCTTAGATTTTTCATACATTATATGACAGATATTATTTAATATCTCTTTTTTGAGTAAAAGAAAAAATACTTTTATAGTTATATTTTCCTAGTTATAATAACTAATTATTTTTATTTAAGTTAATTAAAAATCATCAAACAAACAGACAACTAGAAAAATAGCCTTGCTCTTTTCAAAATAACTACATTTCAAGCAGGTAAATTTTTAATATTTATTTAATTAAAATTATTGTATGCTAGTAATAGTAAGAAAAGACACTTACTATTAATTATACAATACTAAAAGGTAACTTTTGCTTTGCATTAATATAAGGATGGAAGGTTTAAAGTTGAATATATTTAATTATAATTTTATACTATTCTTTTAATTAATTATTCAAGCTAACATTTTATCAATGCTAATTAAAGAAAAGCTTTCTATTTAAAATAAATGCTTAGCTATATAGTCATATACAATAATAAGGTACTTTTTGCTTCACTATTTTACTTTTTATTCTTTTATACTACAATTTTGAAAATAAAAAGAAAAAAGAAGATTTTTAAGAAGAATAGCTAAAGCTCAAAATATTAATGATGATAGTTTAATATACTTTAAGTTAATATTCTTAGATCTCCTTAAATTATATCAATAAACTAATATAAAAAGTAAAATTGTATTAATAAAGGTAAATACTAAATTATACATCCTTTTTTGAAATAAATGAAAGCAAGGAAATGATATATATAGTAGATTAAATAATAAATAGTAGCTATTTAAATTTAGAACATTATAATTTATTTAATTCTAACTAACTATGCTTTTTTATACTATTTCACTAACTTCTTGCTTTTATTATTATTATTCTTACTACTATGCTTGTATATCGATCACCATTGTTACTAAGCTTAAGATTTTTATATATTTACTAAGCTTTTTCTTTAGTTGATTGTTTAAAAAGGTAAGAAATTGGAAAGATTGTAGATGAATTATAGGAATAAAAAATAAATAAAAAGATGATAATAAATAATAGCTTTTAAATAAGTAACTCTACAATTTAAATACTTTATGACTATATAAACAAGCAATTTAATTAAACTTAATTGTATGATTATTTAAAATCTTAACTCTCTATAACTATAAGTTCTTATATCTATTAACAATTATTCAGAAATCAGAAAATAGAAATAATATATAGGAGAGAGTTTAAATTAAAGTTAGATGGTTTAAGTTATTTAACTTAAATATTGCATCTTAATCTTAAAATTAAGTATTATATTTTAAATAAAAATGCTACTTAATAAAACCATGTACTAATATAATAAACATGAAGGCTATTTTCATATTAGTTAAAAACAATATGAAGCATATTATTATTAAGCATTTTAATAAAAGCTATAAACTTAGTTTAATTAAGCTGTTATTATTTAACTTTCATTAAGCTTGCTAGTTAATACAAGTAAGATTAATTTATCATTATTTCATTCTAGCTGTTTAAAGTATTTATGTCTTAATTTATATTAGTTGTATTAATTTATAAGCACTAATGCTACATTTTAACTATCTTCTGGTCTTATTAAGCTATTAGTTATGTATTTACAGATATTTATTTATAACTTATAATTGCATTTAAATACTAAAACAACTAAAACATGCTAGGTTAGTTATATATTTGAACAGAAGTTTTTCAGTTATGTTTAGAAATTGACTAATTTAGTAAAACTAAGTTAGAGATGGAATAGTATCAGAACTAAACTTGGAAATAGATTTATATTGCATAATTAATGTAAATGCTATGCATTATATTCTACTAGAAATTACAACTTTCATTTTATGAAATTCAAATATTTAAATCCATTAATACTCTTACCTCTTGCTTAATTCAAATCTATAGAAACCAAAACTTTAGCATTAGGTAAAGCACTATAAAGTAGCTGAAACATTTATCTGATATAAGAAGGTTGAAAAGAAGTAAGGAGTAGTATATAGAGGAAGTTGGGGGAGATTGAGAGTTGTAGGAATGACATTTATATAAAATATTAAACTATAAAATTTAGAAAAATCTTCTTTTTTCTAGAAAATTCTTTGCTATTTATAAATCCACGTGCTTTACTCTAATAAATCGAATGGCAACAATCGTTGGAATAGATCTTGGCTCTAAAAATTGTGTTATAGCAGTGGTGGAAAAGGGAGGAGTAGAAATTGTCATTAATGAAGTTTCTAATAGATCAACTCCTGTTCTCGTCGGCTTTGGTGCAAAAGAAAGATATATTGGAGAACCAGCACTTAATTTGGTCAAATCAAATTTCAGAAATACAATTTAATTTCCTACAAGGTTCCTTGGTCTTGGTCCCGATTATGCTAATCTTGCAGACGAAAAGAAGTGGCTTACAAGTAAAATAGTAGTAACTGAGAAGCAAAAATTAGGATTTGAAGTTAGATACAAGTAATAAGTTTGCGTTTTCACTTGTGAAGAAATCCTAGCAATGTTCCTTTAAAAGCTTAAAATTACACTTCAAAATAGCAAAAGAGCTTGTAAGGACGTATGCATTTCAGTTCCTTGCTACTTGAGTCATGTTGAGAGATAAGCAGTCCTTGACGCTTGCAGAATAGCTGATATTAACTGTCTCAAACTAATGAACAACGATACAGCCGTTGCCTTAAATTATGGTCTATTTAGATAAAAAGAATTAACAGAACAGCCAAGAGTTGTGTGCTTTGTTGATATGGGACATTCTAAAACAACTGTAACCCTTGCAAGCTTCACTAAAGAAAAGTTGACAATTCTAGCAAGATCTTTCGATAGAGACTTAGGAGGTAGAGATTTTGACTATTATCTTATTTAAAAATTCGCTCAAGATTTTGAAAGAAAATATTCCTTAAATCCATTAGAAAGCCCTAAGGCAGTAATTAGAATGTAGGAACAAATTGAAAAACTTAAAAAGATGTTAAGTTCAAATATAGAAGCAGAACTTAACATAGATAGTCTTTTAGAGGATAATGATCTGAGTTCAATGTTTACAAGAGAAGAACTTGAAACCTTGTGTAAGCCACTTTTGACTAGATTTTAAAATCTACTTGAAATAGTAACAAAAGGCTTTGATAAATCTCAGATACACAGCATTGAAATCGTAGGAGGATCTACTAGAATCCCTGCTATTTAATGGACATTAAAAAACTTTTTCAATATGGAAGTTAGCAAAACACTACAAACAACTGAATGCATTGCAAGAGGTTGTGCTGTATAAGCTGCAGTTTTGTCTCCAGTTTTTAAAGTTAAAGAGTACGGAATTGAAGACATTTCAACAATCCCAATTTCTATAAAATATTCAGAAACTTCTGCTCCTACAGAACTATTCCCATTAAACTCCAAGTTTCCATAAATTAGAAGTCTACAATTCAATAAATCCCAGGTCTTTGAGCTTGAGGCATTTTATCCTAATTGGAACATTACAGGAATAAATGGAAATCTAGGCTTATTTAAAATAAACTGTCCTAAGTCAGAGGGCAATTTATCTATAACAGTCTTTGCTAAATTAAACGTTCATTGCATGTTTGTAATTGAAAATGCAGAGCATATTGAGAGATACGAAGAAGAAGTAGAAGAACCTATTAAACCTGAAGAGAAAAAAGCAGAGGAAACTAAAGAAAAATAGAAAGATTAAAATGCCATGGATATTGAGCCTACACCTGAGTAATAGCAGCAAGAATAAAAAGCAGAAGAACAAAATTAGGAACAAAAACAAGAGCAGAAATAAGAGCAACCTCCTTAGCCTTAAACTAAAAAGGTCATCAAAAAGAGAAAAAGAGTTCATAAAATCCCAGTTGACGTAGTCCCATCCCATGGCTTGGCTGAAAAAGAAATTTAAGAAGCATTTAAAAAAGAAACTTAAATGAACTCGGAAGACAAAATTATAAGAGAAACTGCAGAAAGTAAAAATGAATTGGAAAGTTACGTTTATAATATGAGAAATAATTTGTCTTCAACCTACAGTTAGTATTGCAACAACTAAACTAAGCAGTAATTTTTAGAAAACTTGCAAAATGTCGAAACTTGGCTCTACGACTAAGGATCTGAAGCTACTAAAGAAGTTTATTTGCAAAAGATGAAAGAACTGAAAAATATAGGAGATGTAATTGAGCATAGATACAGAGAATATCAATTGATTCCCTAAGAATTGAAAAGATTACAAGATACTCTTAGCCACTATCTCAATCTTAGTTAAAGTAAAGAGGCTCAGTATGAACATATTGAATAATCAGAAAGACAAAAATTGCTAGACGAAATTATGCAGCAAGATAAATGGATTAGCAACACATTTAAAAGATAAGAAGGTGTCACCAATGATTAAGACCCTGTTATTAATTCTTATGAAGTTAAACTCAAAATTGAGGAAATTACAAAGGTAAATCTTTTTATTTTAGCTTGGAAATGCAATTATGAACAAACCAAAGCCTACTCCATTGCCACCAGCCACAGAAACCAAAACTGAGGCACCTAAAGAGGAAGCATAAAAACCGGCAGAACAGAAAGAAGAAAACAAAGCTCAATAGGAAGACAAGATGGACTTAGACTGATAAACTTATATAAAAACTTTTTTAAATCTAAATGTTTATTTAATTTGAGTCCCTCATTTGATTTAGAATCAATAATTAAAATTATATTTCATATTTTTAATTAAATATCTCTTGCTTAATAAATTTATAAATACAAACCTTTTACTGAATTTAAACAATTTAGCATATAAAATAATTAATATATAGCATATAATCTTGACTCATAGAGAAAATAATAAAGTTAGTTGAATATTATTATCTTATTTAAACTAATTCTATTTACTTAGAGCATCTATTATAAAAATAGCAAATTAATGCTTCTACTTGCATTCCTCTAATTCTATCTAACTATTTAATCATAACTAGCTAGCTTATTAAATAAGCATATTTATAGTAATATACTGTTAAATGTTGAAATATATAATAGTTTAATTTTTAATAAGTGTAATTGCTCTTAAACTAATAAATAAATAAGATATTTAAGCCTAATTTTTTTAAATAAAAGGAATAAACTAATACTAAGTAGTCTAATAGTTATAACTCTGGTTAAGTTATAATTTAAGAAGAAAAACTTTAATAAAATCTATAATTTAAATAAGAAAAATAGGTTTTGAGATTAGTTAAGGATAATTCTTTGTTTTTATGCGAATTAAGCTTTACTTATCTACTTAGAACACTCTAATTAAAAATGCTGTTATCTTATTTACACTTAACATCAACTATTACTCTTTTATTTTTAAGGTAAAAGATTATTAAGGTTGCTTCGAGTAGAAAGTTAGTTTCTATTTTTAAGTAGTTTAAATTAGTAATGCTGGAAATGAACTTTAAAGATTCTGAACCTATATAATATAATGTTGTTGAATTAAACATTTATTTTATTTTCTTATTTGTCTATGACTGAGTATTGCTATTGTATTAAAAATTGAAATAGTAAAGTACATAGAACTTCTTAAATAAAACAAATACATTTTTTGAAACTTAAAGCAATATTTTTCCTTTCTAATCTAGGGTATTAAAGCTTCAAAGACAATATAAATAGTTAGTAATCCAATCCTAATTTAAAATAATTTAGATAATAAATCAAATTAATGAATATGCATAGTAAGCATTGTCAATTAAGCTTTATATAGCAATATAATTTCTATCTTGCTTGCTAGAAATTAATTATTTTTTAATTTTATTTAAGTTATTCGAATGTTAAATCTCTAGGTTTTAATCTAAAAGTTTTATAGATAAAAATTTGCTTATTTTAAGAATAAAGAAAATATTAAGTTATACATTGAATTTTCTTGAGCATTTTTCATAAATCAGATATGAAACTCATGTAAATTTAATATTTATTGATTAGGGTATTTCGTAACTATATTTTATAAAAGAGAATAAAAGGTAAACATTTAATGTAATAAATATATCTAAGCTAGAATGTATTAATCTATCTCTATTACTACCCAAATTAATACTAAAAGATTATTATATCATTTAATATAAGTCTTTATTAGCTATCTAATTAGCAGATTCTTATTGAAACTAATTAGATTTAAAATAATTAAGAAAGATAGATAATTATTACTTTTTATTAATAGTTAAGAAGATTTAGACTGATTTCTTTAATAAACTAGTAACAAGTAGTTAAGGAAAGGAAAGAGTATTATTAAATGAAGATTTTAATTTAATTTAAATAATAGCTATGTATTTAGTATATTTGTTTATATACATTCGTAGATATTTTAAATAACAGAACTTATTCATCATCACACTAAACTTCAGATACTAAATTTATATTTTTAAGGAAATAATTATCAAGTATTTCTTAATTAATTTTCGACCAAATAAATCTATCAAAATAAATAGAAAAGGCTACTATCTGTATATATGAATGGATTTAGTTTCTTAGATTTTTAAAATAAAAATTAATAAAGATTAAATTTATCAATAATATCAAGAACTTTTTAAATCTAATTTTGAGCTAGTTTTTACTATATTATTAAAACAAATAAGGATTAATCATAAATAATTTAATTTAATTTATTACTTTATTCTCTTTTCATGCATTTCATACCACATTTAAATAAGTTTAATTACAAATCTTAAATAGAGAAAGCAATAAAACTTAGGATAGAAAAAATATAAATAAAGGTGAAAAATTATTTGAAAGTAATTAAAATATAAAAGTAAAATGCTAGATTTGTTGAATAATTAAAATCTAAATAGTTGTTCATTTATCATGTCTCATTTGCATAAATTCAAACATGCTTTATTTAAGTTATATAGTTCCAAAAATTAAAATTAATTAATATATATTTACTAAAGAGATCTAAATATACTTAAATATATTAATTTTGAATTATTTGGAAAAGAAATCAAAGATGCCAGCTAAGTGATTATATGAGTTAAATAGCTAGTTTAAATATTATAAAATATTTTATTAAGAGGTGATAACCATGTATTAAAGTAGAAAAAATTTAAATAATTTGCTTTAAACTTAAAAATTATTAAGAATTCTGGCAAATGTTTCAATCATTTTCCTAAAAATTCTCAGACGAATATTTGCTTGACAGTGAAGAAAGCTATACTTTTTTATTTTAATAATCTTATTGCTCTTCATTCTTTATTTCAAACTAATTTTTGCTATCTTTTTGCCTTAAATCTTTTTCTTATATATAGTTTTCATCTTTATTTTCACTTTTTGCTTCTTAATTTTTGATACTTTTGAACTTATTAAATGATAGTACTTAGCAAGTAATATTTTAAGTAATAGATTCATCATTTCTTTCATCGAAAAAATCTTAATTAGCGTATGAAATTTCTTAATCAATACTTTGATTAGTTTAATTTTCTTAAAATTCTTACTTTTCAAAAGAATGTATTAAGTCTGTTTTTTTCTAATTTTCTAGCTCTTTTTTTGAAATACTTTCTTCTAATGAATTTTTGAAATCGTTCTGATCTTAAGATTCTTTTTCTAATTTAATATTTGAATTTTGATTATAAATTTATTCTTAAGAATTATGAAAATAATATAAATTTTATTCTATTTTTTCCTCTTCTAAATTTAAAGAATCTTAACTATTCTTATTCTTATTTTATAAATTAAAAGCATGATTAGAATTAATTTCCTAACTTTAACGCTCTAAGCAACTACTTTCAGCTTCTTATGATAGACTTTTATCCTCTTGCAGATTGGAAGCATTACTTTAGTCTCTAGAACATTAATAATTTATTTTAAGCTCCTTTTATAATTAATTTTCCTTTATCTTATTTATTTAGTTATTCATTATATGCTTATTTATGATGGTATTTAAAATCTTTTTTTACTAGCTCTTACTGATTAACTTTTTACTTTATTGAGCTAGAATAATTAATTATTGCTATTATACTTAGATTTACTGTTCTAGAAAGTCCCCGTATTTTTTTAATTGTTCTAATTCTTCTTCTAAACTTTAATAATTTATTAATTTTTCTAAATAAACATGATTTGAAGCTTGAAAACTACAGACTTCCATTTGTTTATTGTAGACTTCTTTGTTTAACTTGCTTATAAACAATTTGTTATTTTCATCAAAAGCTTCGAATCCAATACTAGACTCTCAGTTAAGCATCATTTTCATTATATCACTTTCCAAACTATCTTCACTATTTATAATTAGTTCTATCTTTTATCTTTTGTTTAATGCAAATCACAAGCATAGTTTTAAATCTATATCCTCTTAGAAAACTAACTTTCTATGGCCATTATTTTTCATTTCAATTACTTTCATAATTCTTTCCTAAATAGGTAACTTTTATATTACCTAAGCTCAGTTTTATCTTATTATTTCTTGTTAGTTTTCACCTGTCATTATATATTGAATGAGATAATATTTAAGATTATGTGTTAGTTTTTAAAATACACTTCGCTAGATATCAATGATACTTTTCTACTCCTCATTTTATAGTACTTTTTCGATATTTAAAATTTGCTAAATTGTATAGTCAGAATATTAACTGAATACATAAGTCTTTAACTTTTAAAAATTCTTCGTTAAGATTTTAGATTCAAATGGAGTTTAATTCCAAATTTAGTTCATTTATTAGAAAGATAATACCTAGTCTATAGTATTATTTTCCTCATTGAATTCTCCACACCAAAGATATAATTTCTCTTCCAACGAAAGTAAATTCCATAAAGAAAACTAAGCTTAATCCATTGCTAAAATTAAATTTAAGTCTTCTTTATTACTTTATGCCCTATCTTCACTCATTTCCTTCAGTGTTTTTTATCTTTATTCTCATATTAAATTAATATGATAGGCTTCAAAGTAGTCTATTTTTTGTTTTAAATTACCCTTCTAAAAACTAAGTTCTTGTCATAGTACAGGTAGTTCTAGTCATTCTTCTTGCTATTAGTTGAGAAGAGATTTGATATCAAAGAATTAGTTTCTTCTGAAATTATAAAAGACATGCTATATTTTTATGCAAATGTCTACTCCTTCCTCATTCTCAAGAAGAGAAAACAACTATGTTATTCCATTTGCTTTAATCTCTAAGCTTTCTTCTAGTTTTCCAAGTCAGTAAGTTGATCTTATTTGATTTTAACGGACTTAGATATTGATTTATGAATCAAGTTCCTAGCTTGCATCTTAAAATTTTTAATTTAATTTCTGTTCTTCTATTTAGACTTAAATTTAATTCTTCCTTATATAAGGCTTCATCATTTTATCCAATTCATAAAAGTTTTGTTAATCAATTTAGGGAGTATCATGTCATTATTCCTTCATAACTTGTAGCACTTTTTGAGTCATTGGAGATAAAGGTTAATTATTATTTAGAAAGATAGATTTAGCATTTGAAATACTTTTTTATATTGATTATTCTTTCTATAATTTCCTCTCAAAATACCTTTTAAAGTAATGTGAGTAAATTTGCTTTAGTATCAGGCCTATTATTTATAGAAGGCTACCTACGAAATTCTTTTCTTACGGGAATTTATCTTAAATATACTGTTTATAATCTTAATAATGAGTATTAACATTAGCAGTGAATAAGGTTCTTGAAGTAAAGTAGATGATAAATATAAAAAGTATGAAGAAGATAACAGACAGAGAAAAATCTACTTAGAACAGCTCATGGAAAGGAATGATGCCTCCTAGTATTTAAATAAAATAAATAAAGGAGTATATCTATTAATCAAAGCTGTAGAATAAGTGACCTAATCCATTATGGGCCATTATTACAAAACCTACCAGTAAAATTAAAATTAGAACCAAAGTGTACAAAATGTCGTCTAAAGCCCTTTGAATAAATCTCTTAATGATAGAAAATTTTTAGTAAAAGTTGAAATGCTTAATAAACTTAAGAATTAGGGAGAACCCATAAAACGAAAGTGTCACATAAAAGTCTTTTTACATCTAGGCAAGATTGTAGAAATTACCTATTTCTGAATTGGCAGTTTAATAGGATTAAGATCAATCTTTTTAATAAATGATGTGAGTCGATAGCTTAATTAGCATGACAAATGTCGTAAATTACAAGATCGTGTGAATGACACATATTAAACTTCAAACTGATTTTGTCACATAATTATAAAAGCTCTTAAAAATAAATATCACTTAATCAATAGTTTTCTTCAGGAAATCGCAAGTGCATATTGCATAAATATAGATTTTTGCTATTCACACCTTATTTGATTCTTATCTTTCTTAGAATGCTTTATTTTAATTCATTTTTGCTTTGTGCATAATTCTTTTCAAATGTCGTTTAATGCTTGATTTTCGGTTTTCCTTTTTTGATACTTTTAAATATTGCTTGTACCATTTTTATAGTTCCACTATCAAAAAATATAGGCCAAATAAATAAATTATAATTAATCCTGCAATAATATTACTTTCATAATCCTTGAATTAAATTATTTCAAGTGGAATAGTTCAAGAACTTGAAGTTAATCTACCACTTGGCTAAACGCATCAATATAAACTGAAGTAGTTGATATTCCAAGTATGATTATTAAAAGAAATAAAGTCATATGTCATACAGTTGGCTTAGCTATTAAAAATTTTTTAAGAGAATATTTATTTATTAACTTCTACAAATTCTAATTTGTTTCTTGGGTAGAAAATTACAAAACCTCCTGCTTCGAAAGCTGTTGAGTTATTTCCAGGCTATTTATAAATGTGATTTTTCTATAGCCATAAAGAAGAAGTTATTTCATGTGTATTCTTTTTATAAGGTGTAATTACTTCAGAAGATTTAATAAACTTTGTGATATTTTTGGAAAAACTGAAATCATTTTATAAAAATTTGGCATATCTTAATGAAACTCTTAAAGTAGGATCGCCATAAAATTAAGATTTTTAGGTTAAATTTGCTTCTTCTGTTTTAATTTAGGGGATTAAACAAGTTTAAATGAAGTCATATACCAATTAAATTTCATGAATGTCTATAAAAGTTAAATTCTTTCCTGGATAAAATTCCTCATTTTGAAATTAAGCTTTTTCAAGAAACTATAAAGCTCTTTAAGAAAATTTGTTTTTAGCTTCTAAATGAAGGTAAGTGTCGAATGTCCAAAAAAATATTATTAAATAAAATAAGTATAAAAATAGTCCACATACTTTCTTTATCCTCGATTTTGGTTATTCTTTTTTCTTCAAAGACCGAAAAATTTAGATATTCCATTTCTTTTCATTTTATTTTATCTATTCTTGTATATTTATCTTTAACTGCTCTAAGGTCTTCATTTCTTTTCCCTTTACTTTTAAACATGATTAAAACATATCAATTTCTGCTAAGTTTTATAGAAAACGTTAGTATCAAGGAATTTCTATATGATGAGAGATAGAATGCTCAAGAATTAAGTGTCTCTTTAGCATACATCTAAGAATAACTTCGCGAGTATTAGGAGTAAACTAAAAATAATTTATTTTATTTTAATGATTTTTTATGTTGTACTTAGGCCACTTTTCTGGATCAGTTTTTGCATCAATGGGTGGATTCTGAGCTTTAAGGAATAAATCTGAAATTAGTTATTCATAATCAATAGCTTATTCGTTACTAAAGTATTCTTATGACTTCTTTTTTTATTTTTTTAGTATCTTTTGTTACCTTGCAGATGTTTCTTAATCTTCCAAGGAATCTTTCATGTCTATCACCTTATCAGCTTAAAATTATTCTTTTAAATTTTTCCCTTTACCGTTCAAATACTATTCTTAAGCTTTTATTTGATTGAGAACATTAATTTGATTAGAAAGCCAATCATACTCAAATAAATCTTTTTCAAATTCTCTGTCTCTTTATTGTCTAAAAAGAATCAAGTTAGTTCAAGCTTCTCTTGATTATTTAGATTTCTCTCTTTTCATTTAGGAAAGTGCTTTTGTTACTTTTATTGTTTTACGTTTTACTACATCGAAGTAATAAAGAACTTGAGCAGTTATCAAAGGATTAAGGAAGAAACTCTAGACTACAATAAATGAAATTAGAATGAACCAATTAAAATGCAGCCAGCAGCTTTTAAACTAGACTATTTTTTAATTATTACTAGTATAGAATGATTCTTCATAAGGATGATGCCTAATAGAAAACTTGAAGAGCATAAATAATGTTGTAAAAAAATCTTAATAAGCATCATCAAAATAAAAAAGCAGCATTCCTACGAATGAAAATGTTATAAGGCTTGTAAACCAAATAACAAAAAACATGAATATTTCATTTTTTGCTAAGCGAAATATGTCTAGAAAGACTGAAAAAAGGACTCATTTATTAGTTAAGATGTCAAGTATTTCTATTGACATAAAAATTAAAGTTAGTGATGATATTCTTATAAATTGACGATACTCTAAGGTATAGTTTACAATGTCTTAAAATTAATCATCATTCTCTATTGGAAGCTTTATTTTTCCTGCTTTTACTTTTTGTAAATCAATTCACATAGCTAAGCTTGCTAATATCATTGCAAAAGTAGATAATTGAAGTATTAAGGTTGCTTCCAGTTAGCAATGATTTTAGCTGTAGAAAAAGCGAATGATCTCTATTATTTTATTAATAACTCTAAGAAAGTAAACAACCATCAATATTATTAGTACTATTCCGAGTCATAAAGCTTCTGTCGCATCACTATTGTTATCTAACAGATATTCAACGTAAATTCCCTAATTGTATTACTGTATATCTAAATGCTAAGTATATTTCATTTGAACCAATATACAATAATATTCTAATATTCTATAATTAGCATTGTAAAATAAGAATTCAATAGCTAAGGAGCCAAACGTTTAATCGTTGAATCACTGGGCTACTACCATTTAGGCATATTGATACATTATTTCTTCATAAGTTTTATTTATATGGAAATATTCAGTAAATCCCCCTGATTCTAAGAAGCCTCAATCTTTTTTATATTTATATGTTTTAAAATTACTATTATTCCTAACTAGTTATATATAGTATGTCAAATTAGTTTCAGGATTTAAATTTTCAAAAGACTAGTTTTTTATCATAAAATTTATGCTACTTAGCTATTTCTACTAATGGCGCTTTGGAAATGAATCTAGACTTTCAAAAGAATTGAATATGTAAGGATCAATATAGCTTAGAGAGCTTCTTTTATTTTTTAAAACATTGTTGTAGTTTTTGTCAGTAATTTTTTAAGTATTTACCTTTTTAAGGGAGAATCTTAGTCCTTACAAGGAATTTTATTCTCAACGAAAAGATTAAGATTGAAAGATCCTGGGATGAAACAAAGGATTAAAGATATACTTAGGAATTCATAATTCTAAATCGTTTAAGTGTTTACTTTCCAAAGACTTAGGATTAAAAGCATTCTAGTAAACACGAGTCATTTAGGAGATTTCGTAAACAAGATTAGTATTGGACAAAATAGTAATGAATATGATGCAGAGTATTAGATAGGGATAAAGAAAATTTTCACTCGCAAGTATATTCTATTTTATTTGATTGTCCTCTACTTGTTCTTCTTAAGCTTATAATTTTTTATTATTTAAATGACTCTTTTCTTAAAATTCCTTTTATTAAGCTATCAAATCTTTTTACGGTTCATAAATGGAATCATCAATGTTTCGCCACTCAATTTATGCTTCCTTTTAATACAAGGCTGGCTATCATTCTTTTTTCCACATTTTTTCATCCCAAACTTCATCCTCATTCTCAGATTCCTGAGTTAGCTAAGTTAAGCGATCATTTGACTTTAAGGTTCTATTGGATAAAGCACATCTGGTAGTTTGAATATCAGAATTGCTGTGATTATCTCTATAGGACATAATTATAAATAAAATGGAATAATGGATTTAAACTAAATTAATGATGTTTATTAGCATAGGCTTAAACAATTAGTAAAACCTAAATCTCTTAATCTTAAGATTAATTAATGCTTCTTCTTTCAAAAACATTATATTTTAAGAAAAATTATATTATTCTATTTATTTGAAAGAAAAATCTCTCAAAGACTTTTAATTTAGTTTGCTATTATTATAGTGCTTTTACTTTAACTAGACTCTCAATTAAGCAATAAGTAATTACGACTTATTCTAACCTTCTTATGGAAAGTTAAACAGCTTAATTTTAGTCAGTTATTTAATTAGTTTGAAAATTTAGTTTTGTAGTAAGATATATGAACATTAATTTAATTATTGGCTATATAATTTTTAAATCAGCAGCAAAATACTGATTTTTTAAATTTACTTATAATTATCTAATCTAGTTTATCCAATTTAAATCTAGCCTTTACTATGCATTTAGTCAAGTATTACTTCAAAGAAAAATAAATAAGAATGAAGCAAGCTGATTCACAATCTTTCAACTTTTGAATTAATTATTTTCAAATTTAATTTAAAATTTAATTCATATAAATTCATTACCTTCTTTAGAATTTCCCAAATAAACCAGTTTAGCTAATAATTAATTTAATAAAGGATATAATAGATCAAAATAATAAAGGAATTCTATAATAGCTCTGTATAAGCAAATAAATAAGCTAGTTAGATTAGACATATACTATTTATTAATATAAAATGCTGAAATAAATATTTGAATGCTAATAATTAAATTAATATATCCTCTATTTATACTTTAATTATAAATAAAAGAGATTTAAATTTATATTTTACTAAATTATAAAAAGAGCTATAAAATATAATACTACCAAATAAATTTAAAAATATCTAGAAAGTTTAATTTATACATTAAATTTTAGATTAAAACTAATAAGTATACTAGAACTTAAATTAATATAATTCAAGCATCCTCTATAGATTTTTATTCATTTGCTTTTTTAATAATGATATATATTTTTATTTTCTACTATTTTAAATTTCGCTATTTAAAAAGCTTAAATGTATCATCAATAAAAAAGGATTAATTTTAATAAATCTTTTTGACTGCTATTATTATAGCTGTAAAGAAACAATTAGCTCAAAAATTAAAAATATAAATATTAGGATAAAAGAATATGTATGCTAAACAAAATTCAAAAATAGCAAAAATCCTTTTTTCTTATACTTCGTAACAACTTTCAAAAAGCTTAAATAATAAAGCTAGAAATATACTTGCTTTTATAATCCTTTTAAACGCCCTCTTTCTTTAGAATAAATATCCTACTAATAAATCTTAAAAAGTAAATATTTTAAGAAATGCCAAGTTATTAGTGATAAAAGATATCCTTTCATTAGTAAATAGCAACTATTTGAAAATATAGTTTTTATGAAATTGTTAAACTTATTGTTGGCTAATTATTAACATTATAAATAATTAAAGAGCAGAATACTTTAAAGTTTAAATACTTCAATTTATATCTTATCAAGCTCTTCTCCATTGAATCACTGTGTTGTCTGAACCACCAGTTGAAATGACAAATCTGTCGTCTTTTGACCATTTTACATTAGTTACTTCTTCAGAGTGACCTCTAAATTTAAAATATTACTTAAAAATCCTTCCATTGGCCCCTTCGCTATTAGGATATCCAAGAAGTGTGACAAATCCCCAATCATTACCTGTCACAACAAATTATTGGTCATTACTTCTTGCAACCGCATTTATATGCGTGTAATCTGAAGCTCCTTGAAAAATTCCTTAAATATGCCAACCGAATTTAGTTGTATAAGTATGTCATTAAGTATCTTTCAAATTTGAAGGTAATACTTATTATCCACTATCAATGTCTCAGAAAAGTAATTAAAATGCTCCACAAGTTGATTTAATATATTTTCCGTCCAGACTAAAATCAAATGTTTCGATAAATGAGCTGTGGCCTTTCAAGACTTTTAATAATTAATAATTATTATCAACTTCATACAAATAAATATTATTATCATGTGACCCAATTGCTAAATACTTTCCATCACGAGAGAACTTCATTACTTGTGATCATTCTTATGGATCATTCCCATGAGCTATTTCTTAAGTTAAATTATTAATTCCAGCAAGCACTTTTCAAGAACCATCATTAATTGCAACTGCTACATGACCTTTTTAAGGATGTATAGCAACAGCTCTAGCTTATTAATTCTGAGGTAATCTACTTAGAGTACTAGTTCCTTATCCAGGCGTGATTTTAGGTGCTGGAGTTAAATTAACAGTACCTTAATTAATACATTATCGTTTTAGCAAATCTCAAACCATAATTTTGTTATCATCACCTACTGTTACAAATTCTTTAGTTTGACCAATATCTAAGCCACAAACTTTTCCTTCGCTATGGCTTTTCATACATTGCTTAAATTCTCATTTTTTTTTATTGTTTTCATTTTTTTCAATTATAGTTTAAATAGAACCATCTCTAAACCCTACTAGTATTATTCCTTATTCATTAACATCAATACTTCTTGGAGAACATGTAACTGCTATTTCTTTTTTTTATGTTAGATCAATTCCACTTATAACAATCTTATCAGCTCCACCTGTATAAACAGAATCGTCAGTAACTCTTATGGCATTAATAGCTTTATTATGTAATTTTTACTCTTTTTAAAGTATATTACTAGTGAAAAGATAAACTTAACCTGAAGTACTACCACAAATAGCATTGCCAGAATTAGTATAATTGACACAAGTTATGTTAGATTAAGCTATTTTTCCAAAAATACATTTAATTTTTTATTCATATCCTTAAGTTCCAACTTTTCAAATTCAAGCGTGCTTAATTCCAACTGTCATAAATTCATTTTTAGATGGATGCCAAGCTAGATCCAATATTTTGTCAGGACTTCCTTTATCTTCAGCAATTTTAGTTTAAGTTTCTCAATCAAAAACTCTCACTATGTGATCATCATCTAATGCTGATAAAGCTAATAATTTACCATTAAAACTAAAAGAAATAGCAGTAACACCTTTACTATCTTCTCCTTAATTAAACACAGTAGGAGCTACATTTGGTTTATCAACTTTCCAAACGCAAATTTTAGGATTTTTTCCTATTTCACCAGTTGCAACTAGTTTTCTTTAATTATCATAAGCAAGGCATCTTATATCATCTCAATGTCCGCTGGAAGAGTTTTGATTGCTGATTCCAAAAAATTTCTATGTATTGGTAACTAAATCCATTACTATTCCAATAGATGCTGTCATATACACTATCTTATTTGATCCACCTATATAAAACACATTTTATCTGGAGTCAAAACATCTATATCCATAAACATAATGCATTTATAAATTTAATACAGGTAGGTTATTTTTTAAAGTCAGGGAAAATGATGGTGCCACTATAGAGTTAGCGAAAGGCTTTACTACTTAAATTTAATTAACAGAATTTGAATTTTATTTCTCTAACCGTTTTAATGCTTCTTAATAAGTTTCAGGTCTTGCTTAATTTCTTTAATATTTAATTTAAGCTTCTAAAAATAGTTCATCGTCATCACCATCAATAAATTATTCTGTAATTGAATTACTTTCGTCTATAATTTATTATTATTACGATTAATTTTAATCTTCTTATTTTGTTTCTTCTTATTTTGTTTCTTCTTATTTTGTTTCTTCTTATTTTGTTTCTTCTTTTTTTTTTTTGTCTTTTTATTCTTGAAAATCTGAACTTTTTCCACAACCCATTGTAATATTCTATAATAAAATAGTATTTATAATGTAAATTGTATTCTCTATATGGAATCTTAAATTATTTAAAAAATTAATTTATTAATGAATTTCCTTTAAAAATATGTTTCATTTTCTAGCAATAATTTTTAATTCTAATGCTTATATATTAATTTTTTCTTGCAATGCTAAATACTCTAACGTTAATTAGTAAATTTAATATTCATAAGCAAGTTAATTTTCTGCCGTTCTTTTTCTAAATTAATTTAAATAATTTATATTAATAGACAGAATCTATTTAACACTAATTCTATTTATAAATTATAGCATCTATTTGGATTTAAATTAAAGTTTGAAACTTATTTATTCAATTATTTATTAGTTGCTGATTGCTTCATTATAATAGCGTAATTTAATTATTTATAGTTTTAGATTAAAATCTTAAATCTTAATATATAGCAAGAATCATTTATTTAAGTGAGTCATATTATTTGTAGATATATGAATTGAAGTATGTTTATCTTCCTGTTAAAATTTTATATTACTAGAGCAGAATCTTTATAACTATATATTTATAGCTTAAATTTTTATATCATTGCTTCTTTTTTAAATTATCCTTTAAAGTCAATATATAAGCTTGCTGAACTATCATAAAGTCATATTCGCTTATATTAATTGGCTGCAATTCATTTTTACATTAAAATAAATTTTATTTTGGATGAAACCAAAAAGAAGCTTACAAAATTAGCCTTTAAAGAACTGAAAATAACGATAATATTAAATCTATTGAAGAAGTGAAATCAAGTTTAAAGATAAAAGAAAGCTAAGAGTTAGTAAGAAAGAATTGCTATTTAGGAAGCTAAATGTGTAAGAAAGACTAAGGATGATATTAAAGCTTAATATAAAGGTTATAGTTTTAATAATTTAAAAGTAAATGTTTTAAATGGCTTCAATTACTCAAATGTAAGGATTTATTTCTTTTATTTGATTTGAAATTTCTTTAAAATCTTCGCAAAATTATTTCATTTCAGTTTTTTTACTAGGTCTTAGAATCATGATTGCAGTAGTATCATTTCCACTCAATGTTGCTTCTCCTAACTTCTTTCTATTTGGAATATAAACATATGGAATGCTTTTGTCCTCACATACTATAGGAATATGAGCAATTATTTCAACAGGACTTACATCTCCAGCAAGAATAACAATTCCTTTGGCATCATGCCTTATAGATTTCATTACTTCTTTAACTCCTCTCATTACTTATTGATGAGGAGCCATTTTGCTTGCTAGTTTAATAATAGCTTTTGTTAGTGATTTTCCAGCCATTGGAGTAGCAATAGGAGATCTGTAGTTACTTGGACATTATTGCGCTAACTCATCTTCAAGTTCTTCATTAGTTCTTCTTCTCTTTTTTGGATTTTCTCCTTCCATTTAATTTTATAAAATTTTAATTAAATGACTAGATTTCAAAGTATTAATAAGCTAATTATAAGCATCTTTATCTAAATAAAGGTAAACAGAAAAAATGTTTGTTCCTTTGGATTAACTCTAGAAGTGCTTCTACTTTAATAATCCCAGTAAGTATTATCCTTATAAGTGATAAAGCAATGAATTATCCTATTATAATCTTCTAAATTAATAATTAATTCAATTAAATTCACTTAATTTAAAAAATTAAGCTACTTCATAAATTCCAGAGATTTAGCAATGAAAAGCATTAATAGTTTAATTATTCTTAAAATGTAACTAAATCTAATGTAATCAATAATTATATAGTTAATACTAATATCTTCATAGGATTTTTATAAAGCAAGGATGTATGTTAGTTCAAAATGTCATCTTAATAGATATAATTTCTATTATCACTTATAAAGACATTTAACTACTATGTAAAAATCTCTTACTACAATAAAATTAACTCTACCAATCCAGATTAATTTTAAAAGTCAAAACAAAAATAACGTTAAAAGGACTAAAAGAATTGTTAGCAATAAGATATAAATAAATATAAGTTTATATATATAAATAACTAAAAGACACAGCAATGTAAATATTAATCTTTCTAATTAATTTTAAGAGATAGAAGTATAAATAAGCAAATATAGTTTTATTAAAGTATATCAAATTAGGGATAATTCCTATATAAATTTAATTTATTTTTAGTCATAGAACTAAATAAGTTATTAAAATTGAAGATTATGATATTTATTAGTAAGATTTAAGCTTTAATATATAGGTATATTTCATAAATATAAGTTAAGAATGAAAAGCGAACTAAATTTAAAACAATGAAGAAAGTTGTAAATAGATTAATAATTAAATATTATTCTTCATTCAACTTTAAATTGGAACTTATTTAAAATGATTCTTACTATGAAATTTCTAATTTGAATCAGCTTAAAGAAGAGAAGATACCAGTTACTTATAATATCATATGAAAAATAATCTAATCTGTTTTGTCTTATTCGCAAGTTTAAGTGTTAACTAAATATTAGTTCAATCTAATGAAGGTATAACGAATAGTAGTAATATTACAAATTCTTTGACTACTACATAAATATAGTCAAATGATACAAAAATAGCAATAATTTCCAACGAAACATAAAGTGCATAAAACTAAACTTAAGCGAACGAAACTAAGACTCAGACAAACTCATCTTAAACAAAAAATGAAGCAACTAATGCAAATACTACAATCCCTTCTGATCAAACATCTTCGGTTAATGCCCCTAAAAATGAGACTATATAAAAAAACGAAGCTACGAAGAATGAAATTTCATAAGAAAAGCCTAAAAAGATGTGCCCAATATGAAAATGTGATAATAGCTTAGATTAAGATTGATGCTATTAATATAATTCCAGTTAATAGTCAATCTATGCAGCAAGTATAGACAAAAATATTTCAGCTTGCTATATTTTAAATTATTTTGAAACTGGAGAATAAGATTTGAAAAAAAACAAATAAGGATATCCTTTAAATGAGACTTAGTATTTCTAGCAAGTCAGAGATGAATTATGTAAAGGAAGAAATTGGTAAGAATAAGCCAGATGCAAAGATTTTTGCACTGAAAGGAAATATAGAGCAAATGTTACTGATGTAACTGGAAAATATGTAATTCAAAACCTAACTGATTGGGAGTGTGTATATGATCGATATATTTAAAATCATACACACACTTAAACAGGATTACGTAATTGAGAAGAATGTGATTATGACGATGAATGTTCAAGCAAGCATTGCGAATGCGTTCCTAATTCACAAAGTTCAAAAGGAAGATGCACAATAAGTGCTTATGATGATTAATATAGATATTTCTGGAAGCATGCCTGTGAGGATAGAGATGTTGATATAAATTGGGAAGAGAATACATGTGACAATTTTATCTAAATATTATATGCTCATATAACAGAAGCCTTAGATGAAGATACAAATTTAACTTGTCTCTCGACATTTAATGATTATTCTACTCTGATGAAATTCCATGAAGAAATAGAAAAAATTGAGAATTTGTAATTTTACGGATGGATTGTTGCAGGAATTTTTGTAGGAGCTATTTGCTGTGTTGCATGCTGCACTTTCTAGAGGGAAGCAATTAAACATCAATACGATAAATTAAAGAAACATAAATCTAAAAACAAGCCATTATTAAAATCAACCTAGGCTCAATAGGCTTGAGATATGTAAATAAATACAATTTTTATTTATTTTTTTATTCTATAACATAATTCCATAATAAAGAATCTTTACTTTTATTACACTTATACCTTTATAGTATTTTTAGAATAAATAATCTTAAAAATAACTATTAAATATGGTATTAAAATAATTAAGAAGTATTATTATAGCCTTACATTTAAGTAACTCTAACACAAAATAAGTAGAGATTAATTATTAAATTATAAATATGAAAAGCTAAAAATTAAATAACTTAGACATATTCTACTTAGTTTCATTTAAATACTTATATACATTTTTAACTTTAACTTATTAAAATAAAACTAAGTCCAACTTTTTAATTAAATCAAATGTTAAATTTTATAAATTCATAAATTTGACTTATAGGTTCTATCTAATAAGTATCTATTATTTTTATAGTAAAGTCCTCTGTTATTCTAAATATATTTAAAATTATATTTTTAAGTTATTTACTAAAATCTAAACTCTTCTATTTTATAATCAAAGTTAATATACTAAATTGGAATGAGGTAAAATATTTTAAATTTGAATGAATGAATATTAAGAGCAACAATCAGCAGAGTTAATAGGAAGATTTATTTGAATATTTTATTAAATGAATATATAGAAAGCAAAGAATTAAATATACGATTAAAGAAGATTTTCTTCCTAGTATGAACATTATTAATCTAACAAATTTTCAAGCATCTTAAGTTGCTGAATTGCCTAATATCCTCTTTGAACCTATACCTGCTTATCAACTTCCTTTTCTTCAAGTATTTTAAGTTCCTACTGCAATTACTCAACATGTTCTTTTAGTTATTGACTCTATTTTTCTAATTCCGATCTGAGTTATTATCTTTCTTAGAGTTCTTATTATTCCTTTTTCTATTCTAATAATCATTCTTATTTAGCCTCAGATAAAATTTGGCAAGAAAGTTTATACTAGTTATTTAAATTCTAGACATCCTCTTTAATGCATTCAGAAAGAAGTGAAATATCTTATCTCAACTTTTAAATTTCGAATTTAAGAACGTCAATATCCCTTTTATGAGAAAACTCAATTTCTGCTTAAGTGTTCAATTTTTAAATTAAATTCTTTATTCTAGCAATATAGACATCTCTCTCACTAGCAGATTTCTCTGTTTCTCTAGTAAGAGAATCCTTTTAAGCATCTAAAGTTTGTTTAGTCATGAGTAGCTATTTGACTTTATTTGAAGATTAGTTGATTATTTCTTATATTTGGCTTTCCCAATTGAAATTTAATTATTGAGACATTTATAATTCTTTTTTCTTTAATATTTTAACTTTTAAGCTTCACTAGCTTTACTATTTATTCTCTAACTTTATTACCAATTTCATTACTAACCGTTTAATAACCTTATTATAAAACTCAATAAGAACTTGCTATTTTATTAATAATCTAAAGAACTGTATAGTCATATCTTCACTTAAATTAGTTAGCATAAAATAAACTTTTAAGAGCACTAGCACAATCTGCTTACTATATTATTGATTAAAGTTAAAAATATTTAGTATTTAAGAAGCTATAGTTATTTTAAACCCACTTTACACTCTTAAATAATTTAACTTTTATCTCTAGCTAATTAATGTAATATATGTACTTTTCTTATTTTATTTAATCAACTTATTTTGTAATTAAAATATTAGAATAAATAATCATTCATATTTACTAAAGTACTTCTAAGTTTAGCATTATTCTTAATGTATAGCCTAAATAATAGTTTATTACAATCATAAGCATATACAATGCAATAAATATTTATCCTTACTAAATAATATAATAGCTAAGTAGTTTTTCTCTTCTTTATTTATGAAATTATTTACCTTTCTAGTGTCCTTTTATAAATTGTTAGAGTCAATAGAGTAGTTAATTGTTAGGCAATATTGATGCAATCTATTTTAGAAATGAATTCTTCTAAGTAAATTTGCTTAAATTTAAAAAGGTATTAGAATAGCTAATTAAATCTATTTAAATTAATTCCTAATTATAATTAATTTAATTGCTAGTTACTTTAATTATCTAATAAGCCTCTTTATTTCCTTCAATAGGCATATTACTAAAATAAAATTTTTCCTTCTTAAAGTTTCTGCATTTTATCTTTCAAGCTATTTATTTATCTTAAGCATAATAAGTTTATCATAAGATTATTACATTGGTAATGCAGCTATAAAATAGAAATAATTCTATAGGTAGAATAAATAATTAAAATAAGTAATAAATGATATTAGCTCTAAGCTTAATGATTTAAGCTGATAGTTCAGCTTATTATTCTAGATTGATATAAAGGGATATAACATTTAAATTTGGTACTATTAATTTTTAGATTTAATAATCAAAATTGATTTGGATAGGAGTTCTAAATATCAAGACAAAATTATATATCTTAGAATTAAAACTGATGAGTGTTTTTATTTTGCATATGATTAGAAAATAACAACTTAAAGTTTAAATAGTATAAAACTTAAAAAGAATAACAGTTTATATAATTAAATTTATCTTCAGGTATTAATTAATAAATATATAAGCATAAAAAATCCTTTATTCATTATTTCTACAATCAGACTTATTTGTGGTAGATTTACTTTCGAATTCATCTGAATCTTGAGCTTCTCCCAGTTTAAATAGTTTTTGTCTTTTCTTGTTTTTTCTTCTTATATAGATAGTTCCTCTTTTAATATCATACTTGTTTTACTATACCTCTTACTTTTGAAAATTAATAGAATGACTCATTCTATTTTAATTGGTTTTAGCTGGTATATGGTTTATTAAAGAATCGCTTCTTTAAGATCTGCAACATAAACCCAATACTCCCATCTTTATTTAAAATTAAACTAAGCACTTATTTATCAATTAAATAAGAAGTTAGTATCTATATAGATCCTATTAAGGTATTAAAGTATAGCATTATTTTATAGATCATTTAATTAAACATAAGAGGGAGTTATGTATTGCTAAAAATATATAGCAAATTGTTATTTTTCATTTAAGGGAAAATAACTTATTTAAGAATCTAAAATTAAAATACCTTAAGAACTCAAAATATTGGGGATAAAAATTGACAGATTTATTAAAGAGAAATATAGTTATTAGAAAAATATAAATGAAAGCATTAAATAATCATTTGAAAACCACGAAATTCTAAGTTGTGCTGTCTTGATAATGAATTAGCACACTTTTATCTAAAGCATCCCACTCCAAGTTTACAACAGTTTGGCTTTTTTTAATCTCCATCATTGCATGATGTTTTCCTTAAACCCCCAAGAAATTTCCGAAAAATCCAGTATTTTCCACTTGCCAAATTCTAATGGTGTTGTCTTAACTATAAGTTACTACTTATTTACCCGCATGAGCAAAAGACACTACCTTAATAACATCGCCATGACCCTCGAATACTCTCCATTTGCTAGCAGTTCTCAAATCATAGATAAGAAGAACATTGTTCTGAGCAACAGCTATTCTTTATTTTTGCTAGCAAAATGAAACTACTTTAGTGTATTGAACTAATGCTTGAAGTAATTATGTTATTGAATTAGTGCAATGTTTTCTCAAGTGAGGTTCATGAGGATCTAAAACTTAGCAAGCTAGTTCAATGCACATAGCTGCGTCAGCTTAAATTGCAGATGAGTGTTTAGTTATGAATCCAGTTAAAATTTTAAGCAGTTTATTTACAACTTCATGAGTCTTCTACCTTTATTTGATTTCTTCATCTAAAGAATTGAGCAATAAGTCTGGTCGTTTAGATGAAATTGTATGAAGAGATTGGAGAGCAATTGCTTATAAAACTTCCTTTTATTCGTTTGCTGCTGTAAGGATAAGCTCTCTTACTACTTCCAACTACGTCAAATTCTGTTATTATCCTTGTTTATGCTACTATCCTTAAGTTTATTACTTTTACTATTCTTGCTGTTTCAATACTTTACTCCAAATATCAAAACCATCTCCAACTAGCTTAATAACCATGAATGCTAATCCAGTACCACATTAATTGAAAGGTAATCTCATTAAACTTAATAAACTTCGAGTGAGAGCTTATTATGTAGTAGGGTGCAGTTTTACTTTTCCGTCAGTTGCCAAAGTGGCTAAAATAAGAACTGAAACTGTTTCTAATTTTCCTATAAAAGAGTTGGTAGCGTATAAGGATTTATCGTTACTTGCTTCTTATTACATATGCAAAGAAGAAAATAAAACTCTAGTTCATGGAGTTGCTACTTATTCATTCATAGTTTGCGGCCTTATGAGACGAAGAGCTGCCTTTGAGATCTGTTCATTCGGACTTAAAATAAAATGTACTAAGAATAAAAAAAATACCTAAAGTTCCTAAAGCACATTTGTTATATTGTACACATATCTTGCTTATCTGCTATTCGGAGCTTCCTTAATCCAAGAGTTTTGCCTAAATAAAAAATTACTATATGAGAAACCGCAACTACAGCATTCAAAAACTAAGTAGTATTTTTAGGCATTTAAATACTATAATCGCCCCAGTGACAAACTAAAGTCGGTCTTAAGCAAGATTGCTCTGTTTGCATACATTCAAATACATTTTGTTATTTAGCTTCTAGCATTGCTAAAGATAAAGGTGTAGGCTCAAATCCTAAATTTAAAATAGCTTAAAATTCTGGTGGACTTAGCACTAATTCTCTATCGCAATACTAGAGTACTTAATGACAATTTGATAGATTTTAAAGTTACTGCTATTCCTCTGTTAAATTTGAATGAGATCTTCTTTAAGGAAATAAGTATGATCTTTAAACAATTCTTTCCAAAGTAAACGAACTTAAGGAAAAGACAGCTGCTCTTTCTTTGTCTATGCTGATTATTAGAGAGTTAGTTGCAAAATGTGTATAAGCATCATCAATATTCCTGAATAAACCTGGAAGTCTCTTTTATTCGAAAGTTTCAAGACTAAATAAACTTATGCTATCGTCATCATGAGCACATAAAATAGTATATTCTCAATCAGTAAAAATAGATGCTTTTCAGCAAGCGCAAATCTTATTTTTATCTCTTTTTTAATGCTCAAAGCATCTTAGAGGTAATGTTTTTGAAATCACTTTTTCTAGAGGTATTTTGCTTGCCTTTTGTTCGTTTCCTTCATTTTATCTTATAATTTAAATTTACTTATCTGAAGAGCAAACCATTAACTTATTTTTAACTATTGAAAGATTTGTTATCTGTGCGTTAAGCTTAAGAATCTTTTGAGCATTGCTAGGAATTCCATTTTATATACTAATTTTATAAATGGAGCCTTTATCAGTTCCAACTATTATTTCAAGAGTGCCTCCCTCTTTGGTAAGCAAGTAGTTCATTGTAGTTTAAACTACTATTGTATTTTCATCTTCCCATTTTAACTCTCTCATAACAGGGTAAAAAAGTTTCTTTTTGTATTCAGCCATAACAGAGATTTCAAGCTCATCTTCTATGTTATCAACGTTAATGAATTACAACTCTCCTTGCTAACTACATAAATATAATTTGTTTTCTAAGTAGTAAGTACCTAAAATTTATTTTCTATCAGGATATTTATTTTGAATCTTAAATTCTAAGTTTAAGAAGATTAAACTAGACATCTAAGTATCTGGTAGACGATAAAAATCAAGGTCATATTTCTCGTTCAAAATTACAATAAAATCTTAAACGAAGCATGCTGAGATTATTTTCTGCTGAGTCTGAATTTGATGCTAAAGATCGGGTAAACTCACTTCCAATAATGAAAATTGATTCTCCCCTATCAATAGGAAAAACTCCGAATTATTTGAAATTTTAACATCGAAGAAGTCTTCGTTAAGTATTTGCTATCTTTATGAGTTTAGTTTAGGAAGATCATTATTATAGACATTAATAGCTCCGTTGATCTTTATGATTTTAATAATTTTTTCCTTATTATTGAGTAAGCAGATGTAATTTAAGCTAACATCAAAGCAACTGACTTAAAATTTTTGTTCATCAATGACATTCATTTACCATAAATCTATTATATAAGTTTTTTCTATACCTTGAACAACTGCTAGTCTTCCAGTACCAAGAGCTTTAGAGTTTTTGTCTATTTCGAAAAGCTCGCCTTAACTTGCGCTAATACATCTTCCATCATAAGCATCTCAAAGTTTCAATTGACCATTGGCATGTAATGTTAACAGTCATTCAGAACTTGTTTCCAAAACTTAAGAATCTGGACATTTACATCTTGAAAGCGACAAAACAGGATGAGATGGAACGATAATTGAAACTAATGTATTTCTATGGAACAAGTAGATAGTTGAATTTTTATCTAGCAAGAATAAAGAATGCCTTCTTATCGATTATATTTAAACTATTTCTGGTTTCAGTTAAATTGGAGGTATAAAAGCTACTCGTATAGCCATTTATTTAAAAATATTCTAAATTAGCCTTTAAAAAGTTGAATTATAATTATTTACCTTCGTAATCAACTACCAGAATTTATAGATATCATCAATGAGACATGTAATTTAGCTTAATTATTAAATGAGACTTAATTAATCCTGAATATCTGCCTTTATTAAAAATTACAATTCATTAATTTTAAAACTTAGTTGTGTCTTGTCACCCACGAATGCTCAAAACTATGTAAACGTTTTCTTCATCGAAATTAGAAATCATTCCCTGAAAAGTAACACTTTCTTATTCCACAAATTACTAAATTCTTAAGTTTAATTCATAAATGAATTTTTCTTTTTTGACGAAGTTAGTTTTAAATTCGAGTACTATAAATGAATTATTTAATTCTTGCTCTTATTTAATCTAAAAGATAAAATAATGGAATTAGCCTAAATAGTAAATTTACTTTGCATATAAGATTTTGTTATTATTCCTCTGAAAACTGCGTTTTCTTTTTTATAGGTATTGTTTATAAATTCTTCTACTTCATTGTGCTGAAGTTGGTTTGTATATTCTTGTATTAATCATTGTGACTTCAAGCTTTTATTTTCATAGAATATTAGTTTGTATGGAGTATCTCAATTAATGTCTTCAGGAACTGCTCCAATAAACTCTAAACCTTCAAGAGAACTTTAGTTTAGGGTTTCTTACAATTGCTTGATCCATCTCTATGATTTTGCAAATTAAAAATTAAAGTTTCTAGTTTTATAAGTAGCTTATTCATTGCTGTTCTGTCTACAAAATTCTGTATTGAAAACGCTGTATTAATTTTATATTTGATACATCATTATTGAATTCAGTTTATAGAAGGGATGTGGAATTATGCATACTGGTAGCAAGTTATTTAAGTTGGCCCTATCAATTATCTCTTTAATAAGCATTTTCCCTTCGAAGTATTTTTGCAATTTATTTGTTCTAACTTAAATAATGAAGGTAGATTACAATTTTTTCTAATTTTCTCGGAAATTCATTAAGGAAATTCTCTCTGAGTTCATTGTAATATTCATAATAGACTCTTATTCATTGCTGCTTAAGTGTTCTATTCCTTTAAAATTAGATTTATGATCTGTGCATGGACATGTTCAATTAGTTGTACAAAGACTTCCCATTTTTGAATGTAATTAATTTATCTTATGCTAACTTTTAAAGAGAAAGTTCTCAATAAATTTAACTATACATATTAATTATTTAGTATCTAAGTAAATTCTTTGCTAATATTCAATCATTTTTTCTTAGTAACTTTATTTTCAGTATGTATCATACTTTATAAACTTATATGTTTCAGCAACAATTTCTTTTATTTAATCGAATTTTGCTTCAAAAAAATACAAAGCTATTTATTGTCTTCTAAAAATAATTACTGCCACATACCTATTGATTTTTTAAATACTACTTACCTTTAAATTATGAGATGTTCTTTAATTTTATAATGCTAACTAGATTATAAACACATATCTAATATAAATAATTAATTAAAATAGATTAAAATAATATTATCTCTTAAGCCATATATTCTTATAATTTTTAAAGGTTTTAAGTATTAAACTTCCTTTTTAATCCAGTTTAGTAAGAATGCTATCATGGATTACCTTATTTTATTCAGTAATTTGATTTTTTATCTTTATTTATACTCTTAAACTTTAATTTTGTAAAGCATTTATAATTGGAACTTCAAATGAATAGTATTCAATATTCCAATGAAAGCTTAGTTTTAAAATTTAGAATTTATCTAAGTTTAGATATTTAATAATAAAGGGTTGAAAGTTTATTAGTGATGCTTACTGTTAGCTTTAGATAAATAATTCCTTTTTCCAATGATATTTTATTATAAATCTTCAAATTATATTCCTTATTTTACTTCTTTAATGTTATTTATTCTTTAGGTAACAACTTAAATAGAAAAGCTTAATCAATTATCTAAAACTACGAAATAAAGCTAATTAAAACCTTGAAAAGGGAGAATATTAGCTTAGTAAGTATTAAAATGAGGAATTAATTATTGAAGGCTATTTACATTTAGTATCATTCTGCTGTTAATTGCTACCTTAGTTCAATTTAATTTAAATAAGGTATAAATTAAAAGCATATATAATCAAATTAAGATTCACAATACTAAGCTTATTTATAAGACTTTCTAAAATAATAAAAAGTAAAATTTGTATATAGTAGCTATAGAATAACTAATAGACTATAGGTATTTAAGATAAATTAATAAATATTTTACAATATCAATGTGAGTATCATTTTATTTAGTCAGATCTAACCTAATTTTTTTTTAATTTAAATTAAGTTTTTGAGTCTTTTCAACTTTCTTTCTGCAGTTAGGACATTCTGCCACGATTGTCCTATTAATGCAATCCTCACAAAAAGCATGCCCACATGGAATTAATGCTGTATTTTTTTAGTTTTCCATGCAAATATTGCATAAAATTTTTTAGTTAAGTACTTACATTTATTATTGAAGTACTGGATTAACTATTTCAGTTTTTGGTGCAACTGGAACTTCTATTTCCTTTTATTTTACCTCTTTTTTTATTTATGGCTTTTATTGAACTTAGATAGGTTGCTAAATTTCCTTTTTCTATTCCTCTTATTATTCAATAAAAGCCGGAAGTGGTTTAAGTTTAGGCTTTCTATCTTTCTTACCATGAGCATAGAAACATTTTGCTCCATGCTGGCAATAGCCTTATTAATGCCAATGACAAGGTTTAGTTTTATAAGCCTTAGGATGATAACTTGCTTCATTGACTGTGTGTGAGAAAGGACATTTATCTAATTTTGCGCAAGTTTTTGGATCTCCCCAAGAACCTTTAAAAATATATTAGCAGGGTTATGCTTGATAAGGAAATTACCAAGGATCTCTTCTCCTTTCGTACTCATGATGATAATTATCACAATCACATTCTAAATTAGCTCTTACATTTTTTGGAGAGACATTTATTGACTTTAAATGTATATATATCAAACGCAGTCTCTTGTTAGCCTTCCATATTTTAAATGATTTGTAAAGTATAATAATAATAAATATAATTATTTAGTATTTCTTACACCTACAAAGCTAAAGAACTATAAAGGCATTATTCTAGTATATTCAATTATGCCAATCCTATTTCTTATAATTTCCTTGCTAGTTAACTACTTTCTCTTACATTTCTTTATCTTCATTTTTTAAAATAAATAAAGACTAAAGCAAACGTTAATGAATTAAGTTTTAGCTTAAAATAAAGTGACTAAGTAAAACTGCTTTCTAGAAGTAAGAATAAAGGAAATAAATAGATAATTAAAATAATAAAATGAGTTGCTTTTATTATTAGTTTATTTAATATAATTATAAGCTTTTAACTCTTAATTATTCAAATTTAATGCATTTCCATTAAAAACTAAAACATTACTCAAGCTTACTAAATTTAGGATCCTTTTATAGGTTACTTTGTACTATTTAAATGCTAATAATAGTTATTGCATCTATTAAATACAGAAGGTAAATCTACTTTTGTTGTAGACTTTTCTTATAATATTTGCTAATGATTGCTCTTATTTATAAAATAAAAGCAGATATTCCTAAATTTTAAGCTAATTTCGTACTTAATCTAAAGAAGGGTATTAATGAATGTAAAGATAATAAGGTTGAATAAAGAACTTTTGATTATATAAGAGTAAAGAAATAGATTAAATAAGGTATTTATAGATGAGGTTAGATATAACTTAGCATCTATTGCTTAGATTAATTATATTTGTAGCTAATTTCTTTATAAGCTTATTTAAAGCTTTAATTAATAGATTAGGAAGTTAAATAGTTATGTAGTTTAGGATAAAATATAAAAAAAGGATAATAAATGATAGATGTTAATTATTATGATTATTATTAGATAATTACTTAACTTACAAAAAGAAATGCTCGTCTAATATTACTTATACTTAATTAAAGTGTTAAATATAGATAATTTCACATTCTGAGAAAAACTAATAATAATAATAATGTAAACTAAATGTTAAGAGTTTTGGAGTTCTTCGGGATTCCAACCGATTTCGCTCCGCCTTTTTTTAACGTGGATGTATACCACGGCCTTTTTTTGAGTGTGGGTGGCTACCACAATGAATTTTCCATGTTACCACTAAATAATTTCTATTTATAAATTCCTGAATCGGTTATTCAAAGTTTTTTTAACATCCTTCATGTTTTTATTTCTTCTCTTTTTTTAAATTTTTATCATTTTTAACAATTTTTTAATAAGTGATATTTCAACCTACAACATCAACAATTTTTTGTCTATTTTTTTTATTCAACTAAGGCAAAAATAATTTTTCTATTTGTTCTATTCTTTTAATTAAACTTTTATCAACATTTTATTCTATATTTATTTCTTAATCTTTTGCTTAAGAAGGGAGGACTTCAATACTCATATTTACCCCTTGTTTGAAATTATTTTAAGACTGAGTATAGAGCTATTGTTCTGTCGCAATATTGTTTTATATAAGCTATTTCCTAAGAATTAATAGTTCGTTATTTTGATCCTCAATGTTATTCATAAGCTCTCTAATTCTTTCTCCTTGATTATATGTTTCTTCTTCATATTTGGTAATTAATTTTTTCATCTTTTCCATTTCAATTGAAAGCGAAGTGCTCTCATTAACTTGTCCAACCATTACTTTGCCTTCTGAAGAGGAGCTTGATAAATGTTCCATTGATTTCTACTTCTTCTCTAGTTCTTTGTTAGCTCTTCTTCTTGCGTTCCTTGCCTAATTTTTAGATAGTCGAATATTCTATTCCATTTCCTTTTTTTTTCTGAGAAAAACTAATTTCATAAATACTTATTCTATAATTTCTTTGGATACTAGCAAATTCAATTTAAGCAATTTGTATATAAAGCTAGCTAATTAGTAAAGGGAATCTTTAATTTTGAGTTTTTTAATTTTATTGTTAATAAATTGAAATTAAGAGTTAAAGAATTGTTTTGATTTGAATTTTTTAAAAATAAAAAATGCATGACAATATTGAAATTAATCCCCCAGTATAGCAACAGTAAAAAGGATTTTCAAGCAAAGATTTTGACGTTGATAGCTAATTAGATGAACCTGTTTCAACAACAATAATGAGAGATTTGAAAAGAATAGGTACTAAACTAAAATATGTTCTGCTCTTTAAAGCCAAAGAAGAAAATTTAAAAGAATTGAGAGATTGGGATTTATGGGGACCCTTATTCTTATGTCTTTTGCTTGCAGTGATACTTTCTTTGTCAGAAACTGGACATTATAAAGGTAATCCAAGTTTAGTTTTTGCATTGGTTTTTGTATTAGTTTGGTTTGGATCTGCTATTGTCACTGCTAACGCTATTTTACTAGGCGCTAAAATAAGCTTTTTTTAGTCTCTATGTGTGATGGGTTACTGCATTTTTGCGATTGATATTGCTGCATTGCTTAATTGGGTAATCCCTTGGCCTGTAATTTTCAAAATAATTGTTTCAATTGCAGCAATGTTTTGGTCAATCTTTTCAAGCAGAGGATTTATGTCTTAGTTAGTTTCGGAAGATAAAAAAATTTTAGTTCAGTATCCAGTAGCCCTCTTTTATATGTTTCTGGCCTGGTTTATACTGATTGTTTGACCGAATACTAAATATTACTTTTAGCACTTATTATAATCTTTTATAAGACTAATTTAACCTATAAAATATTACTATACTCATAAATCAAATAGAAGCCTTCTAAACTAAATTAGATACAAGTATCATCTTAAAAGAAAGGTATTTAGTACTAGAATATGAATTTAATAGATGAGCATTGTTATAGCTGTGATAGCTTACTAAAATGATATAATAAAGTATAACTGTTTCTATTTTTATTACTATCTCAAGCTGTTTTTTCCTCCTCATTTTTTAATAAACAAATCATATTTTCGCATTTTATTGACTTGCCTCTTTTTCTACTGAAAAACGGATCTAAAGCAGGAGCTAAATGATGGTGTGCACAAAGCATTGAATAATGGGCAACTACAAATCCTATAATAATATCTGCACAGTAGTGTGTTCTTAATGTTAACATTACAACTGTTTGAATAAAAGCTACAAAATAGGCAAAAAATGCTCATCCTTATCTTTTTTCATAAAAATGTTCCAAGCCTATGATCAGTGCGCTTCCAACATGTCCTGAATACATGAAATCATTTGACTCAGCATATGAAATTAAAAATGAAGGAATTCCAGGGTAAAACCAAATATAGCCTGATGGCCATTATAGCAAAAACAAGTTCTAAATTAGATCTTACTAGTAAAGAAATTCTGATAGAATAGAAAATTAAGCCCGCTAAAATAGGTCTTGTAGTTGTTCCCTTTAAAACATAAATGATACAAAAAGAAATAGCTAGCACATCAGCTAAAAAGGAACTTACAATCATGATAACCTTAACTAATTCTAAATCCTACTGAAGATACTTGTTAACTGGCTGTAAAAAATCGTGAATTCCATCATATACACATTCTACTTATCTCTCTGTCATATAATAAGAAGAATAAACAAATATCAAATCTCCTATAATGAAAAACATTATCAATCCTACTCTGACTGGTAATAAAGGTCCACGTTGCATTTTATTTATATAACTTATTTTTTTAATATTTCTAAAGAAAATACATAAAAAATTAAAAATACTTGCATACTTATTTGCTCCTCCAGTAAATGAAATTCTCAAATAATCAATAAGCATTTAGCGTAAAATCAATTTTAAATAAAGGCATAAAACTGAATCTTCTATCTTTATAGTAATAAATAAAGTTTTGACATACTTCAGATAAAAATATTAGCATCATTTCAACTATTATTAAAGTAAGCCACTAAAACTTACTTTCTTAGTTACTAAAGAATCTTTTAAATAATCATTATATTTTAATTAATTTACGATTTAAGTTAAAGTTAGTTTAATTTCTAATCTTTAATCTCATATAAAAGCTATTTTTTAAGACTTAAATTGTTTATTATTTGCATTATTTTAATTTATTCCTCACATTCCTTTGTAGTATAAATTTAAAATAACATCTTGATAAGAAGAACATTTTTAGTTTTAAATTGGTAAAGTATCTTATGTTACTGCTATCCTTAAATAAAATTTATTTTTAAGTATAAACTTAATTATCTTGGTAAAACTAGAAGTCATTAAATGTCTGTATTACATAGAATGACTAGAATAAAGCTTATAAGGTTAGTAATGGAAAGATTTGACTTAAAGTGAGAATAATAGAGAAATAAGTAAAGCTTAGTTGTATTTAAAGAGAAATTAGTATATGAGAAATAAATAAATTAGATTTTAAATTTTTATTATTTCAACTTATTATTTCAAAAATGAGTTCGACTCCGATGATCTTGAAAATCAGCACAATCTTCATCACATTTGTTTCTATCCTTTTAGGTGGATTAGGCCCAATTTATATGTAAAATTTAATTTATTTATAGACCTGCTCTATAGAGAGGAAATAAATGAATTGGAATAGCGAATTCATTTGCTGGAGGTTTAATGCTATCTTTAGGATTACTTCATATCCTTAAAGACGGTATTGAAAAGATGGAAGAAGCTTTTCCTGATTTAGATTATCCACTTGCCATTTTGTTCTGCATTGTTGGATTTGGAATTATTCTCTTCACTGAAAAAGTCTTTGTTGACCCTCACACTTTACTTCATGGACATGGTCATGATCATGGCCATGATCATAAAGGCGATGTAAAAAAGAGTAGTTAGGAACTTCATTCAATTCAATAGTAGGAAGCAAACTCTCAATAAGAAATAGAAAACATTTTTAGAAGTATGATTAACCCAAAAAAAACCTTTGTTAGAGAACAATTTGGAATTTCCAAAGATTTAAAGAAACAAATGGATAGTTATGATTTGACCAAATCTTTGGTAATTACTGACATAGTAAAGGATTTATAAAAAAATAAAGTTGGATCTTAAAATAATTAAATGGCCAAAACAATGGCGGTTAATAATGAAAAACTTAAATCAACTCAAGCCCTATTAGCTGATACGAATGAATAATCTGCAGAAGGATTTGAAGAAATCTAAATAGAAGAAGAAAAACCTAAAAAAATTGGAAGCCTTCAAATAATTCTACTAATAGCATTGTCTTTACATTCCGTTTTTATAGGAATTTCATTAGGATTATAAAATAATACTGAAGGAACTCTTGGAATTTTCATTGCCATTTGCTCCCATAAATGGGCTGATGCACTTACTTTGGTAAGTATTAATTCAGGGTATCAGTCTTGCCAAAGCGGAAGCTCCTAAAAATTAAGCTCTTTTCATGATAATATTTCTAGCATTTTCAACACCACTTGGTATAGCTATTGGTATGATAATAAAAGGTTTTAGCAAGTTTGTAGAAGCTTTGTTTTTGTCTTTATCAGCTGGAACATTTCTCTACATAGCAACAACTGAGATTATAGTTGAGGAATTCTCAATGAGCAGCGGTAAATTCTTAAAAATGATTGTTTTCTCTTTAGGAGTAGCATCAGTCGGAATGCTTATGATAATCGACAAATGAACAACTTAATTAATTTTATAAAATATTGGTCACTAAATAAAATAGTATCTATTTATCTTTTATCTACCATATAGTCCCAATTATTTGGCCATAACAAAGTCGAGCTTTATTCAGTATCCTTTAAAGTTTTTCTGGTTTGCTTATTTAATAATAATATCTACTCTAAAATTTCCTTAATTTAATAAGATTTAATAGCAGCTTTAATTATTTAACCAAGTAGTTACTTTAAAGCAAATTCTTTACTCTAAAATATCCCTATTCTATATAAGAGGTATAATTATTTAATTCAACTTAACTTATTAAATTATGTATAATTATGCTTTTCATCAAATATATTATAGGAAATCTACTAAAAGTTACTGAAAGTAAAGATACTTTTAACGAAATAGCAAAAGAACAAAGATATTATTTATCTCACTATAGCACATTTAGAATATTGCTATGGTTATTAGCATCATTTAGTTGATTAAGCAATATTCCTTAAGCTATATTTTCTACTATACAGTTTATTCTTACTTTAAATTTTGCTTTTACTAATTAAAGGAAGAAAATTAAATAAAAATACTAATCAAAATTGTTTAATTGAGACAGAAAAATAGAGTATTATTTGGTTGTTACTTTTCAACATAATAGAAGCTGATTAAAATCATTCAAGAACAACTTCTATATGGCTTTTTTCTTTTTGAGTAGATGGGTAGTGATGCAGAAATAACAGATAAGAGTAAAGTATCCTGATAAATTTGGAAACGCTTTTATTTAAATTGAAGAAACATAAATTAAATGTAAATAATTCACTCTAAAGATAAATTGTTATCTTTAGAAGTCATTAATTTGACAAATTCCTCAAAATCGATTTTACCATCTGTTGTTATGGAATCAGCTTGGTCTATTACACGTTTTAGCTCTTATTCGCTTATTTGTCTTCCTGCTTTTGCCATAGCTCTCTTTATATTGAGTCCATTTATATAACCTTTATTATCCTAAAATTAATTCTTACAACATCAAAATGCTGGAAAGCTGCTCAAAGAATTTCACGATTAAGATTCTTTTTAGCGGCAAGTGTAGCAGCTATAAATTCAGTATATTATAATTCTTCACTTCAATCTAAACTATTTTAAGCCATTATTTACCTAATTTCTTCTATTGTCATACTCATATTAAGCTTTTAGAGGGCTTATACCATTTCTTCTATAGAAATTGAACCAGAGCTATCAGCGTCTATCGTTCTAAAAGCTTCTTTCAACTCTTAAATTTCTTTATGATTCATCAATTTAACAACAATATTCATGGCTTCTTTTTTAAGAATATTATCTGAACGGTATTTTTTCAATTATTCAAAAATTTCAGGACAAAGTTAATTATTTTGATTGTTTCGAGTTATTTTGAATCAATTATGGCTTAGTGCTTAATGAGCTGAAAATCTTTCTTGTACATCCGGATTTAATAATCCTCGTATTAAGTCTTTTGCTTCGTTAGAAATAATTTATCATTCTTTCCCTTCAAATTCAAAGTATCCTGACTATATTTTTTTGAATATTTCATCATTACTCTTTCCTCTAAATGGAGGATATGCTGCTAGTAAAATATACATAATAACACCTAATGATCAAAGGTCACATTATTACCCATATTAACCCTTTAGTACTTCTGGAGCTACATAATATGGAGTTCCAACAATAGTTGCTAGTTATTTTTTATCTTAGAACTTATTTGCTAAACCAAAATCTATAATTTTAATTTCTGCATCTTCTTCAGAGCTTTCAAACAGGAAATTTTCAGGTTTTAGATCTCTATGAACTATTTATCTTTCATGAAGATGGTTAATTGCACTAAAAATTTTCTTCATTATATTTGCAGCATCTTCTTCTTAAAGAGCTCCTTTTTTTGAAATTTTTGAAAATAACTCTCCGCCACTACAGAATTCCATTACAATATGTAAATATCTATCATCCTCATAAGTTTCATAGAATTTAATTATATTTGCATGATCCACCAAACGTAAAACATCTAGCTCTCTTTTAAGTAAGTAAAGCTCAGATTTTACCTTCTCTTTTGGAATACTTTTTATTGCATAGCTTAACTTTGAATTTTTATTCTGAGCTAGTCTAACAGTTCCAAAGTGTCCATGACCAATGACTTTAACAAATTCATAATAATCTCTAATATTTTCTAAAATTGTAGTAGTGGATATCTTTGATTTAGATATTCGATTCCCTTCGGAAGGTTCTCGCTTTGCTCTTCTTTTAAAATCAACATGTTTTTCTGGGTCTAACTTTTAAGAGTTATTAACATTACTATTTTTTATGCAAGCAGTTCCCATTTTTTAGATAATTACTCTATATTCTATATTAATAAATAAACTCTTCATAGCTTTAGTATCTAAAATATCTGAATTTGATATAAGGTAATATTGAATAGCCTTTATTTGCTTACTTAAAAGCAATAAGTACTATATTGATTAAATTATATGTTAAACTTCTAATTTAATCAAAAGTATAACTCTACCATTACTGCTTATTTCTATTCAACCTATTAATGCTAATTCTCAAATTCTTTAATTCAACTTTTAGCTATTTAAGCTTTCTATCGTTCCATTATAAATGGCTTTTCCCAATCTTCTCTCTCCTTTTGCTGACAAAGGTTAATAGTATCAAAACAGAGTTGTGATGGCTGCTATGACTCGCTAGAGAGCAGATTTACCAGGAGTACCTAATGACTTGATGGCTTAGTATTACGGTATTAGAGGTGACTGTGGGCTAATTCTATCAGAGGCTAGTCCTATTTCACCTTAAGGGAACAGTTTTCTAGGAGCTGGTGGAATCTATAATGAAGAAATGGCTGCGGGATGGAAAAAAGTAGTAGATGCTGTACATACTAAAGGAGCTAAAATTTGCCTCTAAATATATCACTGTGGTAGATCTGCTACAGTTGAATAATTGGGAGGATAAACTCCTATAAGCTCATCTCCCGTTTAGAACAGATTCAATCCAGATTATCCAGTTCCAAGGCAAATGACTTAAGAAGACATTTAGCAAGTATTAGAGCAGTTTTACTAGGCTGCTGTTTATGCTAAAAAAGCTGGATTTGACAGTATTTAATTACATGGTGCAAATGGATATCTTATTGACTAATTCATTAGAGACGGAGTAAATCAAAGAACAGATGAATATGGAGGATCTGTTGAAAATAGATGCAGATTCCCACTTTAAGTTTTAGCTAAATTTTGTGAAGTTTTTTAGCCATAAAATGTAGGAATTAAGCTTTCTCCTGTTGGACGTTTTAATGATATGTTTGATAGCGATCCAATTAATAATTACTCTTACCTTGTTAAGAAACTTAGTGAAATGAAAATTGGGCATTTAGAAGTAATGGAGGCAACAGAATTTATGACACCTAAAGTTAAATTTTATCCTGATGGAAGTGAATAAATGCCAGATGTATGCGGTGTTCTTAGACCATTATTCAGTGGTGCTTACATTGCTAATAATGGTATTTCTCTCGAAAATGCCGAAGAAATGATCAAAACAGGAAAATGTGACTTGGTATCTTTTGCCAAGATTTACATTCCAAATCCTGATCTAGTTGATAGAATTAAAAATGGCTAGGAATTAAATCAAAAAACTGACTATTCAAAATTATTTACTCCAGGACCAGATGGATACTCAGATTACCCTCTTTATGCAGATTGGAAGAAAAGCCAAAGTTGAAAAAGCAAAAGTAATTTTTAACATTCAAATATAAAATCTTATTAGCAAACTTAAATAAAAAGGATTATTTTTGCATTTAAGTATTCTTGCTTTATTTAATTAATAGCTTTAATACTATTTTACTACATATACAACTTAATATTAGTTTCATTAACTTTACTTTAAAAATGAATTAGACTAATAGAGATAAGTCAGGCATTTACATTATATATCTTCGATACCTATTAGATTTTTAGCATATTATAAAGTAAACTAGATCTCAATTAAATTACAGAATAAAGTAAATCTGATTAATTATAAGGTATGTAAAAAATAAAATAGATTTAATTAAATAAAATAATAGGAATCAATATATCCTAAAGACAGCTAATTTAAAAAGAGTTAAGTATTAAGATTCATATAATTTAAAGCTTAGGTTAAGTACTATTTTATCAGTTGGATAGTATATAGTATATCTATACACTTGCTGATTAACTTTAAATGTGTTAGTTAAGTTTGAATTAATTAATAGCACTTAAATTAAATAAAAAGACTTTTAGATGTAAGGTTATAACATAAATAAATACATTAATTAAAATATTAGCTGCTTTATAAGTATAAACTAAACTATATCATCAATCGCTACTATTACCTTTTATTTCTAAATTAGTTAAAGTATTACTAGTATACTTTTAAATTAATTTAATATACAAAAGGGATAATTACACAGATAATCTTGATTATAATATAGATAAAAATAGAAAAAGAGTTAAAAGATCTAAGATAATAACTTAGGAAAGATGTAAATTAGATAGGGCACATACTAAAATTAAATTATCTTAACTTATACTTATTTCACTTAGCTATTCTCATATTACTATTTAATAATTGAATATGAGCTAATTATCTCTTTGCTATTAAAGGTTTATTTAATAGTCTAATTATAGCTAATAGAGATATGTAGATAAATAAAATGAGAAGGTTTTCAGAGATAATAAAATAAGCAGATAAATTTAAGATTTCTAAACTAAAAAAATAAGGAAATTTTTTTTCCTAGTAAGAAGGAGTTTTAGATTTGGCGAAGAATCAAACAGCCTAGAAGATATTTTAGTCAGGGAAGATAGATCTATAAGATGTAAAAGTTTATAAGCTCTCAAACTAAGAAAAAAAATAATTTAATATTGATACAGATGAATATGTTAAACTTGATATAGGAGAAATTGATGTTTTATAAGATCACTAAATTAAAATTTAGGATATAGACTTTAGTAAAGTAGAAGCAGATAAGTAGATTGTTATTTTCCCCAAAAAACAAAAAATTTTTGCTATTGGAACTCTTAATGAAGAATCAAAAGACTCTGGATTAGATAAATAAATTTATTTTGTTAACTAAGGTTGGCGATTTAGATGATGGATGCTTATTCCAATGTTTCCTGGAATTTATTATCTTTTAATAATGTTCCAAGTATGAACAGAAAAAAATAGAATTCTTTCTTATTATGAAAGAAGGGAAGTAGAGGATAAATAAGTATTAAGAGAAATTAAACTTTCAGCAGAAACTTTTCATAGAGAATAGGCTAGGCTGAGAAATTTTTTTTCCGAGACAAGTAAATAGATTTAATAACTTTAATACATACATTTTCTATTTCCTTTTACTTATCTCAATTATAAATTTAACTATATATCTTAATATTTTCTATCATTAACCGAAACTTGGAAAAGTATTAGCATTAATAAAACTATGCTCATTAAAAGGATTTAAGATAATCAATTTAAAGTCTAATTTACTATTAACCAAATACTTAAACTGAGAAATATTAAAAAATATTGTTTGTTGTACTCTAAGAAATAAATGATTAGATTATGTAAAACGATTAATTGTTTACTAATAATTATTAAAAATGGAGAAAAAATCTCTTAAAGAGCAATTAATTCAGGTATTCTTTAATTTAGCAAGATCAAAAAGAATAGGCAAAGGAAGTTCGCTGCTGGGTAATTTGCAATGCATTCCTATGCTTTTTTATAGCTGTAATATTTTTTATTTTAGTTTGCAGCTGTTTGCTAATTTGTTACTGCATTAGATCATTTGGAAAATCCACTTTCATTTTTACTATTGATTTCATCAGTTGCCAGCTTTTCCACTTCAATTTTTGGCATTTTATTAATGAAATTAGTAACTTAACAAAAGATAAGTATATTCATCTGGTTGATAATTGGATCAATGGTTTTGGACGCTATATCTAATGCAGTTACTAACGAAGATTTATTAAAACTAACAAGTTTATATTTAGGATTTTATGTGTGGGATATAATTCTAGTATATTTAACTGCAATAGTTTTTGCTATCAGAATAAAAAGAGCGCATAGAACTAAAGAAGATTGAAATAATTAATTTTTCATTCATATTTTACTTTGTTCTTCACCAAACTTAAAAAGTTCTCAAACTTGATATATTGCTCCTGCTTTGTCATAAAAACGTCCCTATTAAATAATATTTCTGAAATTCCTATTTATTGCTCATGTAGCATCAAGAAGTAAGCAATTTCTTCAGCTTTGAAAATGTATTCTCTATATAAAATCTTACTCTTATTAATCTTTATAAAGTTAAGGATAACTAATTCCTCTTTATTTACAGTATAGCATGTAAGTTCTATCACTCTTGCATATTTTATAAACGATATCCAGCAACTAGCAAGAGTTTTCATCATAATTTTTGAATTTTATAAACTCTTAAATAAGTTACTTTGCTTTAGTGTAAATTTATCTATCACACTTGTTTACATATTGTAGCTTATTCTAAGAAGCAATTATAGGCTGTTATTCTTATAAGTTCATAAATCAAACTTCGTTAATATTTGCTTGAGTTTATCCTTTCTATTAACTACTTATCTAATTTAAATTACTATAGGTTGCGTTTATTAAATCAGATTTTTAATTAGAGTAAAGTTATTTATCTCTTTTATTGATCTAAGATATAGGAATTTAATCAACTGTTTTATTAATCAAGCTCCTCTATCTTGAAAAGTTCTTGGTTAGAGAGTTTTAACTAAATATTTAATTTATTCTTTGCTAGTTTTTAGTGTCAAAGTGATTGCTACGAATTTAGCCTATAGAAGTTTTCTTAACAAATGTTAATGCTTTAGTTAAAGGAATTAATTCTCTTGCAGTTTTAAGTAGAGCAGGTTTTCTTTTAGTATTAGGAGATTCAGATCTATCCTGTCTTGCTTTCTGAATAAACTAAATCTTTTGCATCTAATCATATTTTGAGAGTCAAGTTTAATCTATCTTTAATAATCTGTCATTTACTCTATGATTTAACTTAATCTATTAAGATCTTAATGAATTTCTAGGTTCTACCTATTGAATTCTTTGTGGAAGTGCTATAGTATTAAAATCAAATCTAGGAATAGAGAATTAACTTTACATCTTTTACATAGAAGATTAATATTTCTATATACTAATATTATCTATTTATTTAGAGTATTTGCTAAGATACTCTAATAAGTTTAATCCTAAATAGGTTCTATAGTAATTTAACTTTCATCCTTATCTATTTATTACTAAAAAGATTGCATCTAAGCATTAATTTATAGTCAAATAAATAGAGATTATTTATATTATTTTATTACTCTTTTAGTTAATATATACTATCTACCATATACTAATACTTGTATTTTATTATTTTATTAACTTTTACAGATAAGAAACTATTAAATGTAGAACTCATCAAGAGTTATATTAGTAAAATAAAATTTAGCTTAATCAGATTTATATACATAGTGCTAGAAATTAGCAGTTCATCAGCAAATCATTCTTATATACTTTCAATTTTAATTTTGCTGTTTATTAGTTTTGATAATCGCTCATCTATTTATTATCACCACTGCCTCTAATATATTTTAACTTTAACTTATTCCTTAAATTTATGAATTTAGATTTAAAGTTAAAGTAAAACTCTATATATTTGATTAACAAATAATTGAAATGCAGTATATGAAGTTGACTATTACTAAGTAATCTATTAAATTTTATATTATTACAACTTTTAATTTTGCTAGCTTGTAAAAGTTGATTATTATAGCATTTAATAAAGTTATTAGAGTAAGTCTAAATTCTATAGTATAAATGAAGTATACTAATTTTTAAATTATTATTATTATTTTATTAGGATAAAGCATTTTAGTTTTGCTTTTTCAGCATAAAATGTAAATATTAGGATTAAAATATATACCTTGTAATGCTTTAACTTGCTTATCTTTGATGCATTATAATAAATTGCATTTATACTTATATTATAAGCATTCTATTGTTTTAAAAGCATTTCATATCTTATCTAAATAATGGCTAGTTATATTTAAAGTTTAATATATTAAAAGTATCTCAATTAAATCTCAACTAAATAGAGTAGATTAGTACTAATGTTTTAAAGATTTTTAAGAGTAAAGCATATATATGAAAATAAAGTAGCTATAAGAGTGTTTAGAATAGTCTTTAAATGCCTTTGTTATAGTTAAGAAATATTACAATGAACAATATAAGCATTTTATGCTTATATTTATAATATCTTGGCGGTATTTAAAATGGATGATATTTCAGAATCTGAAAAAATATTTTTAGCAGAGCAAACTTTAATTTGGGGATATGATTTCCTTTAAAAATAAGAAATTACTAATTAGCAAATAAAGAGCTCATTACAAGCATTATTCAATTGTAAGCATATTTTGTATAATGGTAAAGTGTTTTAAAGGTTAATTCGTAGTAGAAAAGACTAAGATTATATAGCAGAAAAATATAAAATTGGATTAGATCTAATGAACTTCATAAAAAAAGACAAATTCCTCAGCAAAAGTTATGACCAGCAGTTTATCTAAACATTCAAATAATGTGTAAGTTAAATTGTAAATGAATGCAATTTTTAAAAACCTTCATCCCTAACTCTTAACCTCTTAGTTGTTTTATTCAATAAATAGAGAGATTGGAGTGATGTTATTAATATAGTAAAAAGAGAAAAAAATAGACTTTTAGAATTAAGAAATAAATAATAAGTTAATATAGGAAACTCGTAGGATAAAGACTAATAAGAGCTAATTGATTTAAATTATAAGAAATATTAAGATTAAATATTTATAAAAGAACTATCAACGCTTTCTAAGTTACTCTCCTTGCAAAAATTCTAAGAGTTATGCAATAATTTTTTAACCTGAGAAGCTTGCCCAAGGAATAAGAAATTGGAAAGTCTAAATGAATTTATTAATACTTTAAAATAAAATTCACAGAATAAGAGAACTAAATATAGCTTTACCTTTAAGAAATTAGTAGTTGAATGACTTGATGCGTAAGAAGATTTAATAAAAGGAAGGAAAGGATTGTCTTAATACATCAATAGCTAAGTTAAAGATTGAATATATTAACTATCTGAAAAAAGTAGCACTTTTAGTCATATAAAATAAAAATGAGATAAGTTTATTGGTCAAGATATAAATAGCAAAGACAAAGAATCTATTGACTAAAATAGCTAAATTAATCAATATGAGAAGTAAATTTCTTAAACGTTAATTCTTAATTTAGAAGAATCTTTGTAATTTCTAGAACAATTAGCAAACAACATATTATCTCGAGCTTGAAGCGCCATTAGAAATCAAAAATTACAAATTTAATAAGTGGTTCAAACATACGGTGAAAGTTGTATAGTTGTCTTACTTTGAATTTTCTTAAAAGCCAGAAAAGAAAAATCAATGATAGCTATAATAATAAAAAAACAAATTGTATATGAGTTTAAACGTATTTGCATATAAAAGAAATGATAGAATTATCAATTAAATTAATTTTTAAGCATATCAAAATATTTGAAAAACAAGAATAAGTTAGTTTTAATAGATAAAAGTGATATGATCAGATTATCAATATTATGCTCTAAACTAGGTGTAAAAGAAGTATCTAAGCTAACAGAAATTGATGAAAGCATATGTAACCATTTTTTTAGTTAAAACTTCGGTAAATAAAAGCAAATCAGTTTAAAATTCAATTAATAATGAAAGAGAGATTTACTACAAAATTGAACTTTTATAAAATTAGATTTAGTATATTTTTATTTTCAGAGATTTTTTACTAATTGTAAAAGTTTTAAAATTTAGTTAATTACGAAATTAAAAATTTTCATTTTCCTATTTTATAAAGTTTCTTTAAAAAATAGACGAAACAATGAGTCTATCGTTTGCTAAACTCATTCATATTAGCTTCTTCAGAGGTATTAGAAGCTTCTCCTTGTTGCTATTACTCATTACTTTATGGAGGTGGATTTTCTGGTGCTTGTTCGCTTTCTATTTTATTTTCTTCTTATTAACTGGTTTAGTTTATTACTTCTTCTATTATTTGTTTTTGTTCTTCTTTTGTTTATGTTTATTGCTATTCTTATTATTCTTATTATTCTTATTATTATGCTTATTGCTCAGGTTTCTTAGATTTGGAAGGATGCTTTATCAAAATCGTTTTGCGATCTTTGCTTTCAATATGTTCCTTTAATTCAAGCATCGCTTCTATCAAAATTTTTTTATCTTTCATTGCATGATTTAGTGGCTTATCTTTGCATTTATTTCTTAGAATATTAATAAGCTATGAAAATGTAGATAATTCACATTTAATAGGCCTTGATTCGAAAGTGTAAGTTTCAGTTGTCATATTATCAATAAAAAATGGATTTCTTTATTCAGGCTATCCATGGGAAATTATAATAACTACTTCCTATGCTACTCTTCCCATTTCAAATATTAAATTTCTAGCCAATGTTTAATCTCCACACATCAAAGCATCAAAAGTTCCTTTATCTATAACTACTGGCCAGGAGTTTTTTTCAAAGCTCATGTTAGTAGCATCCATTATCTCTCCTAAAATAATAGCTTACATTACATTTCGCTCATTTCAGTATATTTTTGTCTCATTTATTAGATGACTACATCAGATATGTCAATATTAAAGATATTTCTATAGCCTTCTTTATACATATCTCCTGATAATGTAGAATTTCCACAACCCACCACTAATAAAGATTTTACTTCTGAAGGTGGAAACAAAACTTTTATATATTTTCTTAGTTCTTTTCATGTTACGTACCAATCAAACGGATCTTTGTGCTAAATAAACCTTTCATTCCAAAATTCTTTTTAAGCGTATTCGTTTTTTTAGAACATTTTAAATTAAACTATCAAATTAAATAACTATTCACTATATCCAGGCAATTATATTTGCCTAGTTAATCAATATTTCACATCTTTCATCTCACTACTAAATAAACAAATCTCAGACTTTTGATTAGTATATTTGTAAGAACTAGCTATATTCCTAGAAGCTGTAATAAAATTATTTAATGCTTTACTAAGTAAATGCAATTCCATCGATATATTCTAATTATCTTAATAAGCCTAAACTATTTTATTTTAGCTGAAAGAAAGAGAATATATATTAAAGCAAAAGTGAGGATAATGTAAGGGTATAAATTAATAATAAACTGGATGTAGACTCAGATATGACTGTGATAGAAACAATATTAAAAATAATATCTAAAGTTAATTTACTTGCTATTTTCTCAATTTTCGTTAATTTGATCTAGCTCCTATAAGTTTGAAACTATCCCATCAAGCAATGTCTAGAGTGATGTGTTTTTGGCTATTAAATCTAAATTTAGATTTTCTATTTCATTTACTACTTTTTCATTGCATTCTTCTGCAGTTTTTCCTTCACTTAAATCTCTGTTTAAATTAAATAATACCTTAGAAGTTCTTGAGGCACTTCTTCATTTGAGATTTTCGAAGATGCTTGCATAAGTTTATCCAATTCTACTACATAGTCATCACTATAATAGAAACATTTACAGAACTTTAAGAACATCTTAATCCATAGTTTCCAGTCTATTACTTAGTCTTTTCATGCTTTTAGCTACTTTTATTGTTGATTCAATACAGGATTTTACATTTTTTAAGTCTTCCATTTTAATATTAGGAAATAACACAGAAAAATCAAATAATATGATTAAGATGATTTTCTAAAAGGATATATCTTATAGAAGAAACGCATTATATAAGCAATAGATCATCTTTAATCCCTTAATCTCTTCTGCTACCTATTATATCTTTAATTACCTTTTCTGAATTATTTTAGTATTACAATGTTAAAAATAACTATCTTAAAAGCATCCACAGGTAATTAAATTTTTATATATAAAGTTTTCTATTCCCCCTTCTAAGATTGATAATTTATTTAAAATAATTAAAATAAGAAAAAGTTCAAGGCTAATTAAAATGAATGCTATCTAGTTTAATAACAAACTTTTTTTTCTTTTATCTGTCATTTTATGAAATAATATTTTGCAAATAATACCTGTTTTAAAGCGAAGAACTAAAACACTAAGAATATAATTATCTAATATTTATATAAGTTTTTAAGTGGCAAAGAGATAATTAAAAGTATAGAATATTACTTAACTTTATAATGTAATTCTAGCTTTCTTAAAGGGACTAAATAATTGATATTCTTAAATAATATTTATTTTTAAACTAATTTTGCAATAAATCAAATTATACATTTCAAAGTTCTAAATTTAGACTGAAGTCTTCATTTTCAATTTCATTAAGATAGTATCTTTCACTTCCTTTTATGCATCCATCAAATTAATTAACAAGATCGCTTGCAAATTTATGATATGCATCAGAATCATTTGCATTTGGAACATTCTAAAAAATCTTGAGATCTAAATCTAAAATATATGGTTAAAATATCTTTTAATAGCAATTCATGTCATAGCACTAGGAAGAACATAAGGCATCAATAAAGAAATCAAATTCATCAAAACACAATTTTACGCAATTTTCATAGCATTCTCTAAATCTATTCATTCCTGATAATCTTTCTTCTTATATCTAATGTAATTATCTAGAAATATCATGCTTTAATAAATTCTAATGTATTGATTCTTTAGAAAACATTATCATTGTATCTTAAACTAAATAAAAATCCTCTTCAACTGTGTCTGCTCCAGATTCTTTCTCAGCTTTCCAGCAATCCATAAACATTTGTCTTTTCTATTCTAAAGTTACATAATCTTCAGGTATATTTTTAAAGTATTAGTTCAAGAAATCTATAACGTACTCGCTATACACCTTTTTATAGCACCTACTATTAATGCAATGCCCTTCGCATATAGATTTAACAAATTGTTATTCCTTATACAAAATTTAGCACATTTCTTCACAAATTCGCTATATTGGACTTATTTCTACACTATATTAATCTTCATCACTTTAATCTTCGCATTTTACTTTTAAGAAAACTAATATTATCACTATAATCTAAAGGAATCCTTTACCTGAAGCAATGATACTAAGTTTTAGTCCCATATTGTTAAAATTATAAATGAAAAGGTATGAATATGATAGAGTATATATAATTAAAATATTAAAGTACTTATAAAAGTGATACCTATTAATCAAACTACTTTGAAATATTAATAGCAAATGAAGGTAAAATCAAAATCAAAATAGAATTTCTCTAATATAATCCACACATTTCATTGTGAATTTGCGGCATTCTTTAAATCCTAGCTTTGTGTCTAAATTTAAAGCTCCATGATAAAACCCTTGAAAAGTAGTCATAGTTACATCACGATCTAATCTTACTAATCTTTATAGAAGCTAGTAACTATAATCGATGAGAGGATCCTCTGTTCCTATTATTATTCTTGTTTTTGGAAATCGTCCTAAGATTCAATCTGGAGCATATAAAGGAGATAGTAGGTAATTTTCTTCAGCATTAGTATTAACGTCTCCTATGTAACATTTAATGCAAGTATAAAGAAAATTTGCTGAAAGAACTTAGTCTTTATTGAAACTTTTAAAGAGACTAGGAACTGGCTTCGAAATAGCTCCCGAGAGAGCTGGATAGGATAATAGTAATCCATCAGGTTATCTTACATTACTATCTATAATTTTACACATTAAACTTGCTGCTAAATTCCCACCTGCACTATCACCAGTAATTAAAAGTTTCGAAACTTAGAACAAATCTTATTATTACAGCATTCATACATATGCTTATCAAACGTCATCAACCGCACATGGAAATTTATATTCAGGCGCTAGTCTATAGTCAACTGAAATAATTAATGCATCAGTTTCATTGGCTCATCTTTGCAAATAGTTTATATGGCAAATTGAAGGCATTGAAATAAATCCTCCTCCATGTATATGAAAAATCACAGGATAAGTTTTTGGTGTATGATGTTTACTTTTTTTATTTGGAAAGAAGCAAGAGCAGCAAGAAGATTTAGAGCTCTTATTTAAATCTTTGCTAAGTCAATTTATCTTTTAAGAACTTATTATCCTCAACTAAACTTTATTTTTATCTTTATCTTAAATAAATACAAATTAATCTTGACTCTTCTATGGAATTTATTCTGATTAAATCTATTTGGAAATTACTGAGCTTGACATAAATATTTATTTTTATACTTTTACATCTTCTGATACGTACTCGTTTGAGTAGCAATAACTACTTGCCATTCTTCCAATATATTGATTTGAATTAATACTTTCAATTGTTATTTCATCAGCTAATCTAGGAATAAAAATTAATACATTAGTTTGAATTGAAGGCTATCCAGCCTTCAAAATTAAAGTGGAAATTGTTCTTTCAATGTATTTAAAAAAGTTAATAACCTATTCGGGATCATTTTCAATAAATCTATATTTTCTTTCTACTGCTTACTTACCTGCACATTTATAATATAAAACTCTTGCCATAGTTTTTGCTGTGTTTGGTTTTCTGCTTTTAGAATAATAAGCAGCATAGCCAAGATGTAGAATATCAGTTTATTTCTAGAACCCTTTTATTGTTTTATCTAAATTCTCAGACTCAATAAATTCTTCGTGTTCAAGTACTCCAACTCTGTCTTATCATATTTCATCGTTTTGTTCGATTCTAAGTACACCTGGATATATTTGAACAAAAATTTCCATCAGATTCAAGAAATTAATCAATTAAAATACAATGTAAGATTTTTTTATGACTGTATTAGATTGAATCTAGCTTACTAGAGTCATCATGTTTTAATACTCAACCTTTAGAATATTTAGAACAGATTGAGTTGCTCTGATGCAATATTTCTATTCTTCATTTTCAAATGTTAATTGTAAAGTTTTATTCATATTCTCTTACAAAAACTGAAGTAGTTGCTATTAAACTTCTTTTAATTATGGTTTTTACTTTGCGTTTTGGACCATTTCACTAAGAGACTAACATATGCTATTGTTTGTTTAGATTATTTCACTTACTTCTTTAAATAACCCAGTAGACTGGTTTTCCATTGTTTTCTTAATAATTGTTGTACTTAAAAATGAAGTTTAGTAGTTATAACGCTTTATATATAATTTTTTATATTTCTTATCTCTATTTTATTTAGCTTAAAGTCCTCTATTTGCATCAAAACAACTAGTTTTACTAGTGCTACATATAAGTATAATAGATGAATATTTATTATCTATAGTTAAAAACGAACTAAGCCTTTCTATGCTAGGTGTATTATAAATGTATAAGAACTTTACCTTTATTAATGTGAAGCTTATGAAAAGCTATTTTTACTTAATCTAATATACTCTTTATTAATTTTAATTATTGCTTTATCTTTAAATTCTCTAATTGCTCATTATTTCATTAAAATTAAAAACCATATAAATTAACTTTAAAAATAAAAGCTTCAATAAATTCTCCATCCTTATTGGCTATCCTATGAAGTATAAAGCATTTAGCTGAATATATTCCTCTATTACTAAATTTATTATAACAAGAGAAGCAATAAATAGTAAGTATTAAATATTAACTTTTCTACTTATATATTATCTACCTTCTGATAATACAATTATACTAGCTACACTATAACTTTAATAATTCTGTGAATTAAAGCACTTCATATAATAAAACAGTATTATAAATCTTATAGCTATTTAGATTTTATTAGCATACATCTATTCAGTAAAAATAAAAATTAAGATAACTAAGGAAACTTAAATGAGAATTGATTAAAATACATATAGTAAATTATGCTATTAAATTTACTATTTACTAAGTACTTTTAATGCATAAAAATCCAATATTTTAATTAAAAACTAAAACAAAAGATAATAATAGAAGATATATTTTATAAAGAATGGATTTAAGATAAATTATACCTATAATATAAGTTAATTTATATACATATAATTAGATTATAAGATTTAGTTATTACTATATAAATTTTATAATTATAAGAATTTTATATAAGTATATGCTTTAAAGATAAGAGATGGTAAGCATATTTTAGTTGATAAACTTATAATTAATTATATTAAAAGTAATAACTAGACTTGCTTATATAGAATAAACAGCACAAATTTAATCTTAGTCAAATAATTATTATTAATTAGCATGGATCTTTCCTTAATAGAATGATCAAAGCTTTACCTATTAAAAACGTTAATAAAATGATTCACAGTTTCCAAAGCTAGAATCTAGATTTTAATAGATAAATTTTTCTTGATGTGTATATGATATAGTGATTTATCTAAATTAAATGCTTGTATATATCAATTTACTAAAGTGTTGATTTAGTTTATTATATTTAAATTAACTTTCCTTATAATATAAACTTATTAGTTACTCTTATTAAACTAAGAAAATCTTAGAATCTTTATTAATTTGCTTACTAAATATTCAAGTATTAGCATAAAAATAGGTTAATAGCTAGTGCTTCTTGGAAATTAACTTAAATGGCAAAACAGAGATGATTTTAATTAATAGAATTAGCTTAAAGAAGTAGAGAATATCTACTAATGAGATCTTTAATTCTATTTAGCTTTTATAGTAAATAACTTTTACAGCAGCCAGATTACTCGTTACAGATAATCAATATTTAAGTGAATACAGATTGGATGCAATTTTTAAAAATAAAAGTTAATAAAAACGTAAAACTTCACAAGGGATTTCTCTAAATAGCTTCCTATAATCTTTCAAAAGTAGTCTAGAGTTCAGTTGTATCGTTCAGCAAATTTACGTCGCCTTATTTTCTCCATTTTCAAAGCATTCCGATGAGACCAAGCAAATTAACTCCAATCATCAATCCAACGTACATCTGAGCCAAAGCTTATCCTAATGAATCTATTTTGTGTAAATCGAAACCTGCTTCATCAATGTGTTTTACTTTTACTTATTACGTAAAAACAGGTAAATAATTGCAATAAGTGCAAGTTGTTTTTCGTACTCTGTTATCTTCTACATCAAAACAAGAAGACTCAGAGCAGTGAACTCCTTCAACTAAAAAGTAAATTCCAAAGGCTATAAAATACAGAATGTTAGATGTAAAATAAGTTCCTAATGCATAAATTGGAGATCCTTCCAGAGCTAAATACTCTTTACGTATAATTGCAAGAAAAATAATGCAAGTGCATACTTAGAAAGTAAAAAACCATGCAGAATTGAACATCATTTTATCCTAAGTCAAAATAAATACCATTATTGTCATTGAATTAATTAAAATTATTCCTCATACTACAAAGTTTTTGAGCCAGTATTATTCTCTCCATCTACAGAAGTTTTTGTTCTCATTTAGCATGATATATCTAGTTAATCTTTGTCTCTCATTTCTCAACATATACAAGCGAATTGCTGAAAGAACAAAAATAACGAAAATATAAAAGCACGACCCTTAATATCCATCTGTCAAATTCATTTTATAAAATTTTATATTATAACGCTAATTTAAACTAGATATAACTTTAATTTCTTATTCCTCTTTTTTTCTTTACTTTTAACTTATCTCAACTTTGCTATAGAAGTTCACTAAGTAATAAACCCTTTAAATTTACTAGATATGAAGTAGTTGAAAATGTTTAATAAATAACTAATTAAGAATAGTGCTATTGAAATTTATAACTATACATTGCCTATTACATCCTAACTAACCTCTTTACTTTTATTATCTACCTGCTATTAGTTAATTCTAAAAACTTATTATCTTTATGACATTCTATAATGTCTCTTAATTCTGTAGAGGATTAATAAGCAATCAAATTTAATTTGAAATAAAAGCTCTTTATGATAAGTGAAAGAATAAAGATATAGACTATTATTTAGATTTATAAAAAGGTAAAATTAAATGAAAAGCTTCATGCAGTGTATTTCTAGGTTATTAGGTTTCTGTTACTATCATTTAGCAGGGCTTCATAAAGATCTTACTAAAACTTTTAATTTAATTTATCTAAATTTTTCTTTAGATTAAATCGTAATTTTCATTTACCAAAGTAAGAATGATATTAAAAGCAATTTACTTATAAATTATTAGTTTAAATGACTGCTATTTAGTCAAACTATTTTAATATTATCTCAATAATAATTGAGCATTCTGTTTACTTAAACTGATTTCTAATTTAGGCATAAATGATGTTTGCAGAATGAAAATATGATTATAAATAAAGTATTATACTTGATTCTCTAATAAAGTCTCTTTTACTAGCAAATATAAATGCAGAGTGCTATATATTGCTTCTATTAAGATGATATGCATATTGATTATCAATATAAGCATGATTAGCTATCAAGATATTAATAGATTTATTATTACCTTTTTGTTTCATTTTACCTTATATTATAGGGTCTTTTATTCCTTTTGAAACATTTAATTTTCAATTAGTTGACAATTTATAGCATTTAAAAAGAATTTAAAAATTTTCTATAATCACCTAATCCAAGAATAATAAGTTTTCATTGCAATAATGATGATAAGGCTATGATAATAGAGTGGATGTGGTAAGTAAATAGATATAAAAGGAATTAGAAGTGCCTGATAAAGAAGTTTAAAGGCTTAACTTATGATTTAAATTAAAGCATTATTTTAAGTTATTTAAAATGGGATGTCTTTGTTCAAAAGAATCTCCTCCTAAGATTTAGTAACCTGTTATTCTAAATGAAGTGGTTACTATTGAAACTCCTGTTTAGGAAATTCCTATTGAAAAATAGCCTCCTAGTTAATAATTTATGGAGATTTAGAAAGCATATGATACCGAAAACTGGCCTCTTTTAGGAAATCTTATAATTTCTTCAAAGGAAATTACTGATTAAGGCATTGAAATTGATGAACACTTATGAAATGATTTTCCTTAAACTTATGGAGAGCTTGCTTTATTCTTTTTAGCTAGGTTTTTAGAGGATTAAAAATGAAGAATAGTAATAAGAGGTGACGATCTTCATGTAGATTTAGTGAAAAACTTGTTTATTACTTTAAAAGATTAGAGAGAAATAACTAGAAATTACTCGCTAATTTGCTTATAAAATTTAACTATGAATGTTCCTGAGGAAAATAAAATCTGGAAACGAAACTTGGAAGAGCAAATTTTGAAAAGCAACATCTTAAAGGAAATTGACCCTTTTATTAAATCGTCAATTGAAGATGTTAGAATGGAAGCTGCTAACTTACTTATGAATCTATACGAACACAAGCCAAGCGTTTAGAAAACCTATTTTTTCTTGAAAGAGTATGCAAAAGAATTGCTTCATCTACTAGAAACATTCAACAAAACAGATTATGTGTTACAGTAAATTAAAAATATAGAAGTTCTTTTAACTGTAAGTAAATTATACAGGATGCTGATGATAACGTATTGCCTTATAATGTTAGATAATTGAAATAATTTAATATAGAAGAATCTATATTTCAAGCTCTTCAAAGATCTTAGAAGAAGAATGAATAAGAAAGGAAAGCTATTCAGAAAAATTTAGAACTATTGACAAATAAAATTGATAGTTCAGGGTAGATGTTGGAAAGTTTAAAAGCTAGACTTCTACCATAGGCTTGACAAATTGCAAAATTTATTTATTAAAATGTAAATTTAAATAAGTTTAATTAAAAACAAGCTTCAAAACTTCCTTTAGCTATTTTAAACATATATAAAAACTTTCACAATAGCATCTTATCATTACTCAATCTATTTAGAGCTAGAAAGATAATAACATTTTCCTTCTTCAACTTTGCTTTTCAAATTTGTTACTTATATTTATTATAACGAAGAAACTGCTTTCTTAAGATATTTTTAAAGTTAATTAATTTTATTTAGAATCAAAATTATTAAACACATAAATAACTCTAAAATAAATTCACCAAAGATACATTTTTTAAATAACGTAAATAATCAAGTAAATTAACTGATTAAAAGGACTATTTGATATCTAAGCTAGTTATATATATATTTATATAATATATATTAAAGATAAATATCAAAACAACTAACCTTAATATAATAATTTGCTTATCTTTTTAAAATTAAATATTAGCATGCCTTATTTATTTATTCTTATAAAATGCTTATTTATTTCTATAATTTGATGCTATACATATATTAACTTTTAGTTTATAAAAGTATTTTTAGTTCTTTAATCTAGCTATTAAATATCTTTGTATTTATTGAGTTAGATGCGTTTCGATAAAATTTGAAATAAGTTATCTAGCAAGTATTTAATAAAACTTGTCTTCCTTTTTCTCTATGAATCAAAATTTGCTTATTTAAATAATTTAAAATAGAATTAGTGATTATTATATCTTTCCTTAAGACTTTTTATTTAAGCTAGTTATAAAGCCTTATTTAGTATTAAATTCATAATACTAAATACTTACAGCAATCATAGAAATTGCTTACTTTTCATTCTTTCATCAAGTTAAACTTATTTAATAGCCATTTCTTTCCTTATTATTACCATGCTCTCATACTAATTTTATTTTCATAATAGTTTGATAGTTATTAGTCCTTAAAGATAAGAATAGGACAAAGAACACTAATTAAATAAATAATTAAAGAAATACAAGCGATTTTCTAACTTTTAAATAAGCGTTTTTAAAATAATTAGAGCGTTATAAAGGGAAAAAGGTTATAATTTACAATTTAAAAGTTAATTATCTTTTTAGCTTTTTTCCTTTAATTGAAGATATTTGGCTTTATAATCTTGCAAAAATTAACCTATATAATTAATTTTACCTTATTACTAAATCAATTTGATCATGTGTGGCCATACTTACTCAAAACTAGTTTAGTTTTAAATTATTTCTTGCTTTAGATCATAAATTTGTTTTTTCTGGTAATTTAATTCTTTAATAATTTTTACTGATTTTTAAGAAAAATCTTTATGAAAGCTTTATTTATCTGGTGTTTTTTATCTTTGAACTTAGTTTTCTTTTACTTATTAGTTTTATATTCCCTGATTTAATTTAAGACTATACGAGAGATTACTGTTTGTCCTAAGATTTTTATAGTGTTTGAGTTTTTGTTAATGACTCTCAACATTATAGTCTTTCTAAGGAATTTCATTAATCATTCAATTTAATTTCTACTTTTCTTTTAGATTTTTAATTTCATGCTATAGTCACTAACTTTAATTTTAAGAAAGCTCAAGCTATTACTTTAGTTAGCCTATTTTCTAGCAAGCTTTGATATATTTCTCGTTGGATTATAGAATTTAAATATCCTTTTATTAGTTTCTTCACTTAAGCTATAAATTACTCTCTTGAAGCCTATTTATTTCTTGATACTTTTAGTCAAGAGTTTATTTAAGATCTTGTATTATCAATTTCATTCTCTTTATTTTCGCATTGTCTTATTAAGATAAATTTGACTTTTCTTATTCGTTTTCATACTAAGGGCTTATATTTTTTTTAAAGGAAGATATATTTTACATTTTTTTAGAGTTTTCTAAGATATTTTAATTATAGTCTTGGCTTAGATCTAGTAGATTCATTATACTGTTTCCTAAATTAGTTTGTTACTACGAGTTTTAGTCTAAATCCATAAAGTTACTTTCTTGTATACTATACAACTTATATTTATCCTTTATAAAGTTATTACTCGTTGCTTCTTTCAAATCTTATGGGCTTATTATGCTTTACTGAAGGATTGTCAAGTTAGTCTAGTTGAATTGCGACATATTAGAGTTCTAAATACTAGGACTTGTAATATCTAAAAATTTATGAACAGAATGATGTTCTGAAGCTAATGGAAAAATTTTGTTGTATTTATTCTATGAGCCAGTGATATCTTCTTCCAAACTTAGATCCTTTTAATTTCTTTTTAAGTTGCTATTTAAAGTATTGTAATATTCCTTTTCATTCTACTTATCTGGACTTTTAATTGGACTTTTACTCTTAGAATAGCTTAACTATTTGCTTTTGTTTTTGATCCTAAAGTTATATTTTTTTCCTCATTCCTTTATCTTTTATAGTAAGTAAGCTCTATAAGTTAGCATTTTACTATGAGCTTGATATTTAATTTTAGATTTAATCTTAGTAATGAGGAGCTAAGACTCTAGAACAATATTCTAAGGCAAAATTACTTTATTCTGCTCTAAAATTAAATTTTAAATTCCTAAGAATCAAATATTAAAATCAGCTTCCTAGAATGAAAAATATATCTATTTGTTTAGAATTTTTAACTAAACGAAGGAAAAATCAGGGTCTCTTATTTTTTCATCTATTAACAGCTTTTTCCTCACTTGACTATCATTTAGTCCATGCTAAACCTCAATGATCTAGCTTACGTCTATAGAGTTGTTAGCTTTGACTTGATTAATCGTTTCAGAATGTTTGTATTTAGCTCAGTTTATTTTATTAGTAGTTTTGTTATACTAAATAAATACCTGATTCTTAAGAAATGGCTTTATTTTGTACTTGTTTACCAGACATCCTATTCCCATTCTTTGGACTCTAAAGTTTTATTTACTCTCATAAAAATTGATTGAAGTCTAAAAATAATCAAACCAAGTATTGCAGTCATTTAAAGTCTGAAATCCTAGTATAAGCTTCTACTAATAAGGTATCTAGCATTTTAATTCAATTCTATAGTTAGTTTGATCTATGGAAAGCTCAGTAAATCTTGGAACCAAAATAAATTTCTGAAGCATAAATGTTTGAAAATCTGAATAAGTAGTTAAAATGCCTTCTGATAATACGGCAAACTGATACTCTTAACTAATACAATTAAGGAATTGAGTTCTTTTAGTAAAATTAGTCATTTTATTGACTTTTAATTACTTTAAAATAAGAAAATTCTTCACTTTTACTCTCTAAGCTGCTTTTACATGATTGCAGCTTTAAATATAAGCAATTCCTAACATTAAGCAGCTAACCAAGCTGAAATGTTATATTGCTTTATATAAAATGTTTGATTCTATACTTGGCTCAGAAATAAATAAGAAAGCCTTATAGTTAGTTAAAAATATTCCTATTACAGCTAATTTAACTAAAATCTTTAAATAATAAAGTTTAAAAAATTAAAAATTAGTACAAAGTATTTCACTATTGAATTGCTTATTACTTATTTACTATACTGCTTGCATGTTAATACAATAAAGAGTTTTAAAAACAAGATTTAATAGATTAATTAAGATTAAAAGAATAGTCTTAATATAATTATAATTACTTCATTAAATGTCTATCTTAATCATTTTACTAAATACTCATTTAATAACTAGTTACTTGAGCTATTATTATAGTTCTAGTTTAATAGTGATTACTATGTTTAGTTTAGTAGATATTTACTATATTTAAGATATAGCCAAAATAATTAGCTTATATAGTTATTATATTTGAGATACTTTAATTCTAAGTAATTAGCAAATAATCAAGCTATTTTATTAATTTCTATGTATCACACTCTTATGACTATTAGAAGAATTGCTTAAGCTTTTTATTTAATTTCTTTCGTAAATAAATATCTCTATTCTAGATATTTCCTCTTGGTATTAGTTATAATGGTGTGACAGTAAAAGGATAAGCGCATAACTAAAATTTAGAGACTTGCGATAAGATAATAAAAAGATATAAAAAGAATTAGGAGATTTGAAATAATGAAAAAATAAAAATACAATCTTTTAAAGAGATATAATATACCATTCGCTGGAAATATTTTATGTGGATCTTTTGGAAAAAGCTCCTACTAATTATTTGCAACTGGTGATAGTAACAAAATTGTCTCTATATGGAATCTTTAAAATGAATCTCCTCAAGCGTTTCTTTCAGGTCATACATCTGAAGTAACTTCTCTTTGCTTTAATGGAAATGAAACTATTTTGTATAGTGGATCTAGTTCTGGAACAATTATAATTTGAGATATAGAAGCTTAAAAGATGTAAGGCTCTCTTAAAGGACATTTGAGTTAAATAAATTGCATTTCCAATTAATTTCCAGAATGCAATTAAATAGTATCTGGTTCTTAAGATTGCAGCATAAAATTATGGGATTCTAGAAAAAGACAATGTGTGCTTTCTTTTAAAGAGCACAGTAAACTAGTTTCTTGCGTTTAATTTAGTCCTGACTTTAAATGAGTAGCAAGTGGTAGTGAAGATGGCTTCCTTAAAATTTTCGATTTAGTTGCAGGTAAAAAGTTGACTGATTTTACTTTAGGATCAAAAATATAAATTAATTGTTTGGAATTTAACCCATGCTAAAGAACTCTGGCTGCTGGGTATAGAGATAGAAAAATAAGAAACTGAGATTTAGATACTTTTAATTTTATATCAAGTACTATGGATGAATCTTATCCAATCCAAAAAATTGCTTGAGAGCCAAAAGAAGGAAACATATTTTTTTCAGCTTCTTAGGAATCTTTAAAAGTGTATGAATATGAATAGTCTACTGTTTTAGATTAATAGTAAGCTTCTTGGAGAAATTTATTAGACTTTTCTATCAACCAAAGCAACCAAAATAATGAGTTACTGTATGGATTAGCTAAATGGTCTAATTAAAGAGGTTAAAATATCGAATTGTACGGATTTTACTTAACTTAATTCAATCTTTAAAGCAATCCAGAAAAGTAAAATCCTGTTGCTCAGTCTTAGAATCTTTCAAGGCCTAATCCAAAAAATCCCTAAAATTCCCAAGAGCCATTAGTTAATAAAGGAAAGCAGAAAAATGGAGCTCAAGTGAATGCTTCTTATTCTTAAATTCACTCTAAAAATTAAGATAAATAACAGATTATATCTGGATAGCTAAACAATAAGCCTTAATTAATCTAGCAAGTACTAAATATAGATTAAACTTCAAATACTGACTTTTAGTAGCAAATTTAATCTCAAATGCAAGTATAACAGTAAAATTAAAAAATACCCAGCTATATTTAGCAATAGTAGCCTTCTAATATAATAGCTTCGTAAGGCTATCAGTACTAATACCCTTAATACTAGTAATTAAATCAGCCGTAAATTCCTAAATATCCTGCTAGTGAGTGCTTTGGCTATCAATTTTAATAATTTGATCCTTAAAAAGTAGGAACATAAATGCAAAGTAGTTCAAGCGAGTTAGGAAATGCTGGAAAGTAAATAATAAATAATTTTCCATAGTACTAAATTACTCCTAAGCCAACATAGCAAAGTGAAAATTAAAAATAGAGTTGAGATTAAACTTTCATACCTAACATGAATTAAAAAGAACCTTTAGGGCTAAACTTAAGTGAGTTTAATACCTGGTCAGAGTAAGAGGAATATACTGAATAAAAAATTTGCTAGGATATACTAAAGAATGCTTCAACAATTGAATCTATTTTTACTAAACGTAACGAAAGTATTTAACTTGCCTTAATGTATTTTGCTTAGGGAAATGTCAAAGGTCTTTACAGCTATTTGTGCATGGCTTAGAATGATTAGTAGCTAATAATGGATATTGTAAAATATGGCTTCTTATCATGAGAAATCTCTAAGCTTAGCCTAGATTTTGCAATAGTCTTATTACCACATTTAAAGACACTAATAAGTAATAAATATGAGAGTTATAACTTTGTAGGACTCTAAACCGTAAACTCCTTATTAAAAACATTTATACCTGTAAGTTCATTAATCTTAATAGATAGTCAGTGAGGCTCTTAATACAAATGTGTCAAATGGTTCTGATTAAAATAGAGAAGAGAAAATATCAAAATGCAAGAGTTTCTTAGCCTTAGTTACAGATATTTAGCAGAACTCAAGATTAAGTAAGTTAGCTAAAAAGAGTGGATAGGTAAATATTATAAAGCAGATAGGTACTTTAGCGAAATAATTAGATGAAGATCTAGGTGCTTTCATAAGAAGCTGCACTAAGAATTTATAATAATAACACTTGTTATTTATTTACTTCCTTCTTTATTTTAGTTATTAAATGGAAGATTCGGAATCAGAAAGCAGCTAGCTTTAATAAGAAATTTACTAAAAGCATGAAATAATTCCATAATTAGATTTATCCCCTATTTAGAAATAAAGGAATAATTAGGTTGAGAGGGAAGCCAAGAAGAAATTGTAAGAGATTTAATAAAAACAACTGTAAATATAATAATTTTAAATCTAGTAACTAGAAAACGAGCTTATTTAGTAAGATGACTATGAGCAAAGTAATTAAACTTATGAATAAGAACTTTAGTAGTAGTAAAACCAAGAAATATCAAAAGGAGAGTAATTAAATTAAACCTAAAGTAATTAAAATGGGTAGCACTAATAAGTCGATACTAAGAAGTAAATTAAGGACTAAACTACAGATACAATTGAATTGCAAAATAAATATGAAGGAGGGTGAGAGCCTTTAATAAGGAAAACTAGATTTCCTAATTCTAACAAACGCAAAATTTTTAGATAATTAAATTCTTTAAAAACAGTTCCCGTTTTAAGAGAAGAAACTCCTTTAAATAAAACAATGAAATCATAATAATCAAATGTTTAAATGGAGCAAATAAGTAAAGTTTCTTTAGAAAGTCAATAAATTTTTAGTATGTCAAGTAGTAGAGAAAGTAGAAATAAAAGTCTCTCAATAACCTTACAAATTTAAAGACCAGTAATTCATTAAAAAAAGAGATAGCTACTAAACAAAACTCTTATAGAAGATAACCTAGATTTAAAAAAGAGGAAACTAGATAAAATGAATAATTATAATGTAGAGTAAATTTTAGAAAAGAGTGGAAATTTATTATAATAAAAGTCAAGAAACATACTTACTATGGAAGAAGAATATTAAAGGAGAAGTTAAAAACGACTTTTAGACTCTATTAGGCTACTTGAAGTTACTAGAAAAAAATAAAATCCTCCAGCTCACGCATTTTCTTTAATCGCAGCTGTTATAGAGAATAATTTGAGATTCACTGAGGCACTCTTAGATACATGTGATTCTGGCTTATAAAGATGAAAAAGAGTTAACATGACTGATTAAAAGGGAAGAGCACCCCTACATTATGCTGCGTTTAATTCTGCTTACGACTTAATTGAATTTTTATTAATTTCAGGAGCTCAAGTAAATCAAGTGGACGCAAAAGGCAGAACACCGTAAGTTTTAAATACAGTTTGCATTATGCAGCAATGAATGATGATAGAAAAATAATAGAATTAATGTATTTCTATCATGTTCAGAATAAGCTAAATCCTTTATTCAACCATTAGTATATATAATAAGGCAAAGCAACTTCTAAAGGTATAAATAAAAGCTTTCAATCTTTAGATAAAATAAATGAAAAGAGTAAAGATAGTCAATTAGACAAAATTTAGCAATCAAAAGAACATATTTTTGATTAAACGCCAGTTCCTTTTTTAATGAGACTATTGAAGAAGGCCACTTTTAGGGACCATCTTTCAAAGTAAACGAAAAGTTATTTCTAATGGATGATATCGATAGTTTTAAAAATAAATAGCTGGAACAAAAGATATCTAAATTTATTGATAAATCGAGACTAGACAGTCAATTAAAGAAAGAGGAAGAAATCAAAGTAGTAAATAAATAAGATAACTTAGGGAAAACCCCTCTTCATATAGCCTGTATAAAGGGGAATTTCAATACTGTCAAAGTGCTCTTAGAGCTTGGAGCAACTTCTTACATAGAAGACAATTTTGGACAGAGGCCTATTGATATAGCAAGTAATCCTAATATTGCTAATTTACTATTGTAAAAATAGCATAATTAACATTTTGAAAGCCATAATAACGAGAGCATTTATGCTACAAATTAATAGTTACACCCTAAATTCAAAAAAGCATTAGCAAAGAAGTAAGTTTATTATACATATAGTCGAAAAAATTACTCCCTTAAAATAAGAGACATTATGCTTATAACTTAGTAGAAACTTACAACTATTACAATAGGAACAGAGCAAGATACATACCTTAATTATGCCATCAAATAGAAAAACTAAGAAGCTGCTAAGCTTTTATTGGAAAGAGGTCTATAAATTACTAAGACTAATATTAATAGTTGGAACCCAATTCATCTGGCTATTAAGGCAGATAACATACTAATTCTATCTCTTTTAATTGAAGGAAAGGAATCATAGAATTCTTAAGTTTTATAATGAAACTTTAATAATAAATGAAGCAATTAAGTTTTCCAAGCTTTAGATTAGATAACCAGAAAAGGATGGGGAGTTTTGCACATTGCAGCTTTTTATGGAAGCGAGAAGGTTATGGAGTATATGCTAAATATTTTAAAAATAAGAGATCAAATGTTTTTGGATCCTAATGTTTTCAATTCTATTTGCTACGATTATTAAAAATACCAATATCTAAATTTTAAGCAACATTTAGATCTATAGGATTTCGAAAAAAATACTCCTCTCTTACTAGCAGCAAAAAGCAATAAAGTTTAGCAATGTCTGCAATTAATTCATGAAGAAGCAAATATTTATCTGAAAAATGATAAATTTTAAAACATCTTGCATATTGCTGCCATTCAAAGTTTATCAGATTTAATTTCATATTTAATCAAATTCGATGCAGACAAAAATATTTTGAGAAATGAAAAAGATATTAGAGGTAAAAAGCCTAAAGAATTGGATGTTAGAAACTCCAATAGATTTTATCATATTTGGGATTACGCAAGATTAGGAGTCATCGAAAAAATTAACTTATCATTAAAATAAGGATTAGCTGGATTAAACGAACAATCACCAATAAACAAAGAAACTCCTTTGCATATTGCTATTCAATACCGTTAACTAAATACAATTAAATTTTTTATGTCAAAAGGTGCAGATAAAAATATTTAAAATGTAAATGGAGATACTCCTTTAGACCTATGTCTCTAAATGTAAGATGAAACCTATAAAGCTGTAGTAATTAAGCTTTTAAGAGGAGATACTTTCATGAATAAAGACTAGATAGCAGATCAATTTATTGCTAAATATAATGAATTGAACAAAGCCAAAGTCTAAATACATAGAGCATAGGAAAGTTAATAGACTAAGTTAGGTTTAGGAATAAATGAAAGAGTTCTGGAAGAATATGAGCGTGAAGTTAACGAAATTTATAAATAATTCAAACAAAAACTAAAGGAGAAGAAAATTAGTGTTCAGTCAATTTTTTAATTAATGAACAAAGAAAAATAAGGCTGACTTTCTTAATTAGAGTTTGAAGGAATACTTTCATGGCTTAATTTAGGACTTACGCCTTAACAAATCTCAAGAATTATTTTAATTACAGATGTTAATAAAGATGGAAAATTAACTTATGAGAATATAATACGCAGAGTTTAGTTGTCAACAACCGGATAAATCATGGTTAAGTTAAATAAATTAAAGTAAACTGAATATATGAAAATGAAATAAGATGACATTCCAGGATTTAAATAACCTCAAATTTAGAATTTAATGGATCTCAATTTAGTATACAAAGAAAATTTAATGAGTTATCCTCATTTTGGTCAAAGTGACTTAGAGGCGTCTGAAATTTTCACAGAAGAAGAAGTTTTAGAAGATTAAGATGAAAATTATTTCGGTGAAGAAGGAAAAAATGCTTTCAACACTATGAAAAGTCAGGAAAAAAAATCAAAATCTCCTAAGCAAAACTCGATTGATTCTCAAAAGTCTAGTGCTTCAAAAAATAGCAATGCCTCTTAGAAGTCTGGTGATTAGCAAAATTCAATTTCCAGTGAAAGTAATTCAGAACAAGATATAAACAATTGAACTTTAATAAATGTAATTTAGTTGAATTTGACTTAATCGTAAAAAAGTATATTCATATCTAATTACTTAAAATATGCTTCATCTTTTATAATTACGAAAAGTTACGCTAAGTTTAAACAAAATTTCTCTTTCAAAAGATAATATTAATCTAATTCATTAATGAAAGTAGTAGAGTATTTAATTTTATTATTTGGATTCTCCAAATCTTTTTATAAACTAAAAATTTCTCAAAGTTTTCTATTTTTCTAACTATTTATTTTTAACTATTTAAGTCACAATTAATATACACGTTTAGAAATATAAATTGTTAATAACTTAGAGAACATTACTTTCTAGTAAGTTAGAAGAAGAACCTATAATTAATATTTGAGTATTATTTTAAAGTTTTAACTCAATGATCATAATAACTCATGAATTTTAGTCAATATTTTTTAGTTATAAGTTAACTTCTTCATGCAGTCAAACACGATTTAGATATTAAACTTATTTTTAGATTTGAATTATAAATACAAGGATTTTATTTTTTATTTCAACTAATAAATATTTCTAAATTATGCATTGATCTTCTTTACCTATTTTTTCTTTTTAATTTCCTCATAGTTCAGCAATTTATAGCTGAATACCATGCTTTCTTTTATTTATATTAGAAAGTTTTAACATATTTCTTGAGCATATTTTTACAGAGTTGTTTTCACTATATTTAGTTTTGTCCAATATTAGTTCTTTATTTGTAATGCTTTGTACTCAAGATTAAATCTAATGAAACTTTGTGAATAAAGCCTTGCAATTCTTATAAACTAAATTTAAGTTCTTTCATGAGGTTCTGATATTTACTAACTAAATTTTGATAAACTTTAGAGATAATATTTGTATCTTTTGAATAGATAAAACATTTATTAATTTTAGAAACTGGAGCTTTTATGGGTGTTAATACATTCCTTTTAATGAAAAGAATAAAATTGATGATTTAAGTATGAAGATTTTATTTTAATGTTCAATTTTAATTAGACAATTTAGACAATTAAAACTATAAAACCTTTAATATTATTCTAAAGAAGAATTAAAGTGTTCAATTTTGGTTCTCTTGCCTCTAAATATAATTTTCTAAGTCGAATTCTTCATTTTTTGATGCTTTTGATTCATAAACAACATCAACTATTGGTTCAGTTACTTTCTATGCTTTTCGCTATGAATTTTGCCACATTTACTAAACTCTTGACACATTAAGAGCCTATGTTGGAAATTCAGCTGCTGGTATCACAGTTTATTAAATTGATTTTTGTTCTTCAGTTTTTTTAACTTTCGTCTTTTTACTTTTCTTCTATTAATCTTCATTTAAGCTTTATTCAACAATAATATCAGCCTCTTCCTTTAGCATTTCAATACTTTTTCTTAAGGTTTTAATTTTTTATTTCTTTTTATTTATTTACTAATCAACTGTACTTTCGACTATTTAAGTGCTCTAAGTTTTTTCTTCTTCCTCTTGTTTTTACTTGCTGCCTTAATGTTCCTTTATTATTTTTGGTTACATTTTAATATGCTCAAATTTTCTAAATTTTTTACTTTATTTAATTTGTTTTTCCTTTATTTTACTGTTTTCTTTCTATAGGCTTTGTTCTTCAATTTCTAAATCTTCCACATAATTTTAAGTCTTTTCTAATTGAGTTTCATCTTCTAAACCTCTACTCTAATCTTTCTAAATCTCCTCTAGGATTTTTTCCTTTTTATTAGCTTTTTTAGAGACGGATTAATCTTCTTCCCCTAACGATCTCCTAGTTAAATCTGATTAACTAGATGATTATGGAATTTAAAATACTTAGTCATTTTGCTTTTATTACTTCAAGTTATCTAGCTTTATATGCTTTAGTTTCTTTTCAACAATGCCAGGTTTACGAACGGAGCCATAGATAATTAGTACTAAGAAGTCGAAGATGTTTACAATTAAGAAAGTAATTACTATTTCTAAAGCATAATGGAACATATTCTCTTCGTCTAATTTTATATAAGTTTCATAAAGAACAAAACCACATAGACCTAAACTTACGAAGAATGCCAAATACACCAACACTTTGCAAATCTACTTATAGCTATAATAAGAAAATAAACTTATTATATATCGTAATAGCCCTACAAGCAAAGAGAGCACTATAGAAACTTAAAAGTCTTTAGAAGTGAAACCTTTATTAGTAAAAGATAAATTTAATCCGATTTCTGGTATGAAGATCATTCCTATCGCTGTTATGATGTTTAAATTCGATAAGTAAAAAATGGTTCATATATAAAAATGCTAAATTTCACTTTTGAATCTTCATGCTCCTGTTAGAATATGATTATCGAAAGCAAAATATAGAATTCTTTCTTCCTTATACATAATAATCATTTATTCCCTTTTTTCTTAATATTCTTTCGTGTTAATTCGTTATTTATTCTAATCTTTACCTATTATTTCTTTTATATTATCAGGATTTAAAATGACTGAACTTCTAACTGGAATATTTTCTTGCTGAATCTTGAAATTTATTTTAGAGAAAGTTTCTTTTTAATTACTTTATCTTAGACATGGAATTAAGGAAATGTAAAGGGTAGTAAAAATAATGGCTGCTATTATTGCATATAAGAACTTAAACTTCTTGGAATCGTCTTCTTTGATATCATTAGTTTCAGTTCTATTTTAATTTGCCTAAGTATCATCAAAACTAATATCTTAAATTGTCACTAGTCCAAAATCACTACAGTAACATGTTTTATCTTATCTTTAGCAAGATTCTTTAGTCCAAATATTTTGGCTGTCATATAAATAGCAGTAAAATGAAGTCTTTTCACTATAGAAATTCTCTATTTGATATATAAATTTAGTATTTCCAGTGAAGTTAGACGAAGATAATAATTTTGGTTGAATTTTTAAATATTCTTTATTTACCTTTTGGCAGCTTTCGTAAATCTAAAAATCTGTGAAGTCTGTATAATTCTTCTTATAAGTATCAGTAGGATTCTGTAAAAAGGTAGTGAACAGTACAGTATAGCATGAATCATTCAGAGAAAAATCTTAAAATGATATTCTTGCTTGATCGTTTTGATAAACCTCATCACTCTCAATTTTATCCACTGTTTCTATATATAAAATGACATTTTTAGATTTGAAGATTTCAAAAGGGGTATTAATAATACTATATAGAGTAGAGTAATACAAAGTTGACTCTCTAATTATCTAGAGTTCAGTTTTGAATTCTTGCAAAAATCTTTGACTTTGGTCTATTGAATCAGATGTGGTTAAGGTTTGACTTATAACATTAACGACATTTTGCAAATCATCGGAGTCAATTTATATTTATTAATCTATGACTTGCTACATTACTTATTAGAGTTAGTTTAGAATTTCTTCTTAATTTTAAGAAATTTCACTAGCTTGATTCAGATTCTCTAATGATACTTTTGCTTCTTCTTCAGTACTTATGTCTTAACTTATGAGCTAAATAATATTAGTTATGGTTTCCTAATCACTGTTTGTATTCATTTTGCTCATTAAATAGTTAGCATACTAAAGTCTATTAAGAGTATTTGTGGTGCCTTATGCATTAATAAGTAATTAATCGAATGAAGCTTAATTTTGATTGATATATATTTAAGTGGTAAAGAGCTAAGAAGGACAATTAAAGCCATCATATACTCTAACTCCAATATAAATAGGCCCTTCGTTGTAAATTTTGGTTTATATAGTATAGTCCCCGGATTTTTCTGAGATTGGACTCAGTTTTTTATCCTAAATTTAGAAGAATTAATATAAAAAAGGATAGTTATCTTCATCGTCAGTTGCATTTGCACAACTTAAAGTAAAAATGGTGCTTGCAGCCTAACCAGTTGAAGGATTTACTGTTAATTAATTGACAACTGGACATTTATTGACAGTGATCAAAATTTAACTAGCTTTAGATAAATCATTTTCATCAACTGTCACTACCTATAGTGTATAGGTTCTTTCATCGATTAGTTTGGAGTTATTAATTTATATCCATTCTTAGTTAATAGGAGTATTAAAGGCGTTAACTGTTCCCATTTGAGAATGCAAAGTTCATTGATATTTTAAAATTTGGGTTTTTTGATCTAGAACAACAACCTAAAAGTTAGATACTCCAAAAGGATTAAATATTCCATTTCATTTCTAGTCTGTGGCTATTGAAATGACATTTCCAATATTCCAGTACACTGATATTCAAATAAAATCCTTTGCTGTTCTTTTGATTTTAGATTATGTATAAACCTCTAATATGATTTTATATTTATAAGTTGGGGGCAAATTTTTGCTTATAATGAGTTAGGAAGTATCCGAAGTTGGACATTGGAAAGTTTATGAACTCCATTAAAATCATAATTACATTTAATCTTAATCATTTTATGTATAATTTGAATCAGGATCAACATGATTCTAAATTTAAAGACCATTGATGTCATAAACTTCACATGATCAAATATAACCAAGTTTCTTTCCCTAGGAATCAAACGATCCATTACCATTTAGCTTTAGGAAAGAATTATAGTTAATTTTCAAATCTTTTTAGCCAGCTATTGTTGCTACTACTTAGTATCCATAAGTATTTATGAAAGTTTCCTTTTATTATTACTTATTAATAGTAACTTCTATTTTGTACTGCTCTCCTGGACTTAGTATTCCTTAAGGAATGTCTCCTCTTGTTTTATCGGTAAATGTGGAAAATACATGCTAATTGAGAGTATAAAGATTAGATAAATCTGTAGAATCAATTAATTATCACTGAATGTTATGATAATATTTCCAAGGAGGATCATTTCTAGCTGTAAATTCTATTTCTACATATGATTTTAAGTGACTCCAAGTTCAGTAAGCACTATCATTATAAAAATCTCCTATGAATGATATTTATTCTTCTTATCATCCATAAACAAATATAATAGAATATGCTTGCAATTCTTCTTGCCAACCCCAACAATTAGTAGCGTTTGTATAGATTTCTACTACATCAACACCTTTAAAATTTATACTTGGAATGACGAAATTTGTAGTATCTTTTAACAAAATATCACTGTAAGTATAGTTACCAATATTTTTTAATTAATAGTCAAGGAAGATAGCTTTTCATTGATAGTTTATATAATAGCAGTTATAGCTCTCATTAGGAGAAATGGTAACTGATAAATCTTATTAGTAGAAATGGTATCCCTAGCTATTTACTTGATTCAGCTTAAAAATTTCCTTATTCTTTACTTATAATTTTACTCTTTTTTGCTCTTCTTAAAGGGCTCCAAAGGTAAAAGTAGTATTAAGAATGTTAGCTTTAAACGTAATTGTATAGTCTACATATAATTAGCATTCTTCACCCAAGTAAACATAAAGAGTTTTAAAATCTTAACTTCATCTGCATTATTCAAACTTATTTTCATATTTTCCGAAAAGACTAACATTTTAAAATAAAATAATGCATTCATGTACTTTTTACTTGAATCCAACCGAAACGTTAAATAAAAAACTTATATAAGAAGCATTTGAAGCTAATGTAGCTGATAGAGGTTCTGCCATAATTCCTCAAGCTTCGCAATCAGAAACATCAAATCTATTGGCATTTCCTTCTTTAAATTCATTGCAAGGTAATTTGTTTGAACAGCAATATCTGTAAAGATCATAAAGGCAACTTTAGTAACTATCCAACTCCTTGCACTCATTTGTACATTTATATTATTACTTAGATCAATAAAGATTGCTTTAACAAAGTGTGCACTCTCCGTATGTACAATTAAAACATCCTGTGCTACAAGGTTTACATATTCTCTCCCCTGTTAAACTTACGTAATTTTGCATTCCTCCTGGACATATTTAATAGCATAACCTATCTTGACTATTTAAGAAAGTTAAGTTTCTGCAAGATAAGCATCCTTGAGAGTCACATCCTTAGCAAATTGCAGAACATTCTTAGCAAACTCTGTTTAATGAAAAATATAATTCTCCACAGTTTGAAACACATGTATTGTTTAAAAGATTTGAGTTTATGCTACATTGATCACATATTACTTTGCTGTATTCTTAATGGCATAAAATACAGTTATAAATTTTTTCGTTACATCTTTCGCATGACTGACTTGTTTAATTGATAAACAAACTTGTATCTGGACAGTTTTCATAACAACGTCCATTATACATATAAGTATTTTTATTTTTCGTGTTTAAACCACATTTTGTACATGCTAACGACAAGTCATAAGCATTCACTTCGCAATCATAACATCCTTCTGGCATTTATGAATGGTTCTTACAGGGTAAACATTCAAAATACGTTTATAAATTGATAGTCGTTGGATTTCCATAGTAAGCAATTGGACATTCTGATATGCAATCTCCATTTAAAAGGTAATATTTTAATCCTTATTTTTCGTTATGAATGCAGTGAGTACATATATACTTAATATTATTTGCATCGTATAAGCAACTTGCACAAAAAGCTGGTAAGTAAGTTACTTCTTTGCAATCTTTACAAATTCCATATTTTAAATTTGCCAAAATACCTGTATATCCAATAGAGCAAGCTGAAACACAATCGTTTCCGTTTCAGTAATATTAAATGCCACTTTACACTCCACAACTATAACAATGGAAACTATAAAACATATCTTATGTGCATCAATTACATTTGCTTGATAATTAGCCACCAAAGGGGCACGGAGTACAAGATCCCGCGGAAGTAGTTGGATTGTAAATTGCATAGTTTTCTTTTAAACAAGGATTAACACATTTTTTATTTTCTAAGAACCAAAGTTAGTTATAATTATCATAAGAACAAATCAAGCATTCATATTCGTTATTAATAGCGTTATAAGAACATTTTTTGCAAGCGTTTCCTAAAACATTTTAACAAGGGATGCAAATTTTATATCCCAAAGATGAAGTAGAAATAGTATATCCATCTGGACAGGAAATCACACATTTTGAATCATAATTTAATCAATAAGCGTCTTTACAGTATAGGCATGTTCCACTTTAACACTCAGCACAATTTTCGTCTGGACATTTTTAGCAATAAACTATATTATCTTTTACTTATATATAATATCCGTCACTGCAAGTTTATATACATTTTTATTATTACTGCATTAAATAGTATCCAGTAACGCATTCTGTACAAATGTACTAACTTGAATAGTTGCAATATTTGCAATTTTCTACGTTTGTTTTTTAATCGCATTTAACGCATTATCCATCTTAAGAATTTGGATTATATTCTATAGTTCCTGCTTAGCATTTTTATACGCAAACTCCATTTTAAAGGTAAGTTTAAATATTTGTGATTGGAGTTTTTTAGCATTATGTGCATATAATTTTTGATGTATTGAAGATCCAAGCATTTTAATCTATTTAAGATGATTTACAACCTGTTGTATCTTTTACTGAATCAGGAACTTGAATGCATTCATAATAGGAGTTCGTATTGACAGATTTGATGTAATTTTATGGACATTCAAGTAAACATGAATATGTAGGTTAATAAAAATAATATTCATAATCATCACTAATATGATTGCATCTTATACATCTTGTTTTAAACTAGTAAAATTCGCAATCTGAGCATTAGAAGGGTAGTAGATTATTTAATGGAAAGCAGGTTCTACATATTCCTTTATCAACATCATCAAAATCTTCATAATACTTTTCCCCACAATCGAAAACACAATCTTTTCCCACATCTAGATAAAATTAATTATTTTTGCAATGAGTACAAGTAAAAATATTGCCGGTTTTTTCACATTAACTGCAATTTGCAGGAAAATTATCTACAGGTGTAGGAATAAAGCACTTTAAGCAGTTCTTATAACCTTAAGGATCAACATTAGTAAATTCTTAATTCCCACATTATGGAACACATTATCCTTATCTTAAAATGTAAGTAGGATCACACTATATGCATCCTTATTACGAGCAAGCTAAACATGGAAATTATACAACGCATTATTTGCATTCACCTGTTCCGTCTTCGTTTAAAAAGGTATAATGATCACTTCCACAGTCAGTTACACAAACTGCACTATAATCAGCATTTGCTTTGTAGTAGTATTGAATTCCTTATTAATAACCACATTTAATACATACTTGAGATCAATCAACTATCCTGCAATCATAACATCCTTTCGAAGGATATCCATTTACTGGAGGAGTTGGACAATTACCACATTATCCTAACTCAGTTCCATCTATTTCATTAGATATAGAAATATTTATCTCGTATTAGAAGAGTCCACAATCTTTTACACATCGTTCTTCACTTTCTTTTCAAAACCAATCATTAGCACATGCAACACATTTCTTAATTCCTAACGTTTTGTTATTAGGATCAGGAGATCAATAGCAATCAGCGCATCTAGTAATTTAAGTTTAATTTGCATACGTAACAGGGAAACAATCTAAGCATCTGCCAAAATTATTTTCTCATTTTTCATATTACATAGGAGCACATTCAGTAACACATATATTATTGGCTGTAATATAAGTAGGCTATGCAGCTTCATTTAAACTACATAAAGTACAAACTGAAACATCATTTTTATTGCAATCAACACAGCCTTTACTAATTGTATTATCAGGGCACTTATAGCAGGTACTATTATCACCTGCATATCAATATAAGTCGCAATCTTAATCTTTGTGTATGCATGAAAATTAAACTGTTTAGTTTAATGGATCATTTTTCAACCGATAATCACTTGAGCATAAAATGCATTCCTCTTTGCCAGCTTAGTTATAGATACAATCTATACAATGCAGTATTGATAAAGAGCACTATACACATCTTCCCGATACTCCATCATTATGTCATCCTAATCCACAATCTTGCACACACGATTATCAATAACCAGCTTATGAAGAATTATATCAACCATATTTGCATCTATTTTTGCAATCAGATCATCCTTTCCATACATTTTTTCAATTACCCCCACAATTATCTTTAATACATCCATCGTGATCTTACTCTTTGGGTAAAACAAATAAATACAATCCTTTATTGCATTAAGTGCATAGATATCATTTTTCATTTGGTATCTTTATGCAATCAATACAATTTGATGGAAGAAGATTTTTAAATGTATTTCCTCATTCCCTATTATCTCAAAGCATTCATTCTCAAATTTAAATTAATCTTAAATCACTGCCTGCAAACCCAAAATTAGTTTTTCCGCAAAAAACTCAAGTATATATATTAAGATAAGGGAAATAAGGACATTTTTAACATATCTTTACGTTAATATCAGTAGTCGGATATTAAACATACTTTCCATAACCATACATATTCCATCAAAGTAAATGATTTCTAGTAGTATAACTGGAATAAAAATTTAACCCACAGTCATCAATTTCAAGTTCACAACTATATACGTATTTTGCATTTGTGATATTTTTATCTTCCATTGGATCAAACTTAAGAACATATCCATTATTACACTCCTTACAGACTAATTAATTTAAATAATAATCTTTTTCGCAAGCGCCACAAGTTGGATTTTGAAAAATAAATCCATCGCAGGATACGCACTATGAGTTTTTTATTCCATTAGAATCAAATATTATATCTCTTCATTGATCGTAGGGACAAGTAGGCTTGCAAAGTCCATCTTATAAGAATGTAAAGATACCCTTCGCTTGTAAATTTTATTAACCACAAGCTACGCAAATTGAAATGTTTCCAACTTACGATTAACATTTCATGCATCCACTTTCATAATCACATGCGTAGCATTAATAGTTCAATTAACTTTTGTAATATCCTTGAGGACATTAATCCTAACATGATTGATACAAATCAGGTCATTATGTTGAATTCCAAAGAGTATCAGGAGTGAAACAGCTTAAGCATTATTACCCTGTATTTTAAGTACATCTTTCACAACGATCAGGTGTATTTTAACAACTTTAACATGATCCTCCCACCCAATTAAGTTCATAATAAGTTTCATGTTCACAGTCTTTGCGACATATTCCATCAAAAGAAGAAGCATAATATTAATTTCAAACTTCAATTCCATCGTTGAAATATCAATTTCATCCACATCTAGTACATTAATATTAGCAATTTGATCCTGAGCTCTTTAACACGTAATCTGTACAATTGCCTTGTGTGATTCCAATAGGATTTTAACAAGCTAAGCATTCTCATCAATTTAGTATATTCCATACTTCATAAAAGCATTATGATAAGCATTAGTTCGAATTTCTATCTAGATATTTATTTGCAGAATTAGGATCACATTTAGTACATTTCATTCCTTACTAATTCGAAATTGAGTCGTATTTGCAATCAATGCAATTAGTATGTCTACCACTCCATTCATAGCAGTTTTTACAAGTTCTTGTATTTCATTATTATCCTGAACTAATTCTATAATCATATATGGTGTCTAAATACTAATATCACCCTATATTTAAGCAGGTATCTACACACATCCACGTTTACGGAGAATTATCATATGTCTTGTAAAGTCATTTGTTATTTGTACACTTTTTGCATATATCATACTGCAATGAATTATCTCAAACACAATAATAGCATACACTTTTACCTTTTGAGCATTCCAAGCATACATCAACATTCATCAAAGATCCATCAATATGTTACACATTATACCTAGTGCGTGTATAATAATGGATAAAGCATTGCCGTGCTGTGACACATTCATTTGAATCCTCTTTTAAAAAATATCCAGAATCACATATTTTACACGTTTCATATTCATCTGCCTCAGGGGACGATTTTCAGCAATCTTTACAATTTGGAATTCTACATTTTTAGCAAATGTATATTTTTTCGTAAGTATAACTATAAAGAAAAACTTTAGCATAAGAGTTAAAAAAATATCAAGAACAATGCGATGATGAACCAATACATTATGTTAATTCTCTTGTTGTTTACTGTTTTTATTATATTTCTTCATTTCACAAATACCAACCTGGCGCACATTTTCTACAAAAATCGCCATCTTGATTTGTGCAATCAATACAATGATCGACCATCGATTTACACTATATGCAAATACCGTTTGAATCTTCAAATTTTGAATTCGAATATATATTATTAAATCAATAATCTTCACAATCTAGCCATATATTATTTGGATCCATTTAATAAGTTTAGTATCCATTGGCTTAAGGATTGTTAATTGCAACTTCAGTAACTCCCCCTGGTTTCGTAAAACTTAGATAATCGTAAAAATCAAAACTGCTCTATTATTATTCACCCATATTCTCTCTATCCTTTCTTATTTAATCACAAACTTTTACTCCATCCGGACAATCACCAACATCAGGATTACATCACCAGAAACCTGCTAAGCAAGAATAACTGCAAATTCTAGTATAATCATGACAATCCCAATATTTATAAACACCACAGCCCCATGGTAAAGGGGTTTTTTTAAATTCACTTTTTGGTGTATCATAGTAAGCTTTTTCACATTTCACTTATTGTCAAATACTTAAATGAGTTAAATTTGTAAAATAATTTTCACCTTCAACAATATTATCTGGGCAATTTGGATCTTATAAGCTTCTTTAAATATTAGGTGAGGAAATATTAAAGTCTATTTTATGTTAATTTTTTTGGGTAGAAAGTTTTTGTTTTGCTTCCTGTATATCTTCTTATAGATTTGATTATTTCTTATATTTTACGCAAACTATTTCTCCATTTATATGAGAACAACTTTCACAATTTTCAGGTGTTTTGAAGTAAGGATTGTGATGGCAATTTTAGCATGTCTCGACTTTGTATTTAGAATTTTAGGTCAAATTTAAATTTTCTTCGTAAATAAATCAATTGCTTTAATTGCAATTTTGCTAGCATTTGTTTGAAAGTCGATTTAAGAATCAACCTTTTCTACAAGCTTTGCAGTTTCCTTACTCATCGACTATTAAGCAGCTCTTACATTCCGCAAGATTAGCACAGTTTTGACAATTATTTGGAAGTACACATCATTTGTCAGTAGAGTTGCAAATGAAGTTAAAACTTTAATCCATGCAAGCTCTTGAAAAGAAAAGTAAAGTAGCAGCAAAGAAGATCATTTACTGCATTTTTTATAAAATTTTAAATAAAATTGTTTAAATACTTACAATTTAAATCTTTTAACGAATTTTTTCTTTAAAGTACTTATATTTAGATGTATCAAGTTAGGTTATTTATTCTTATCTTTAATTCGTAGATACCAAATTATATAAGTTATCTAACTAATTAATTTTTAATTTTTAAATTCTATCAAGCATATAAAGCAAAAGAAGATATATGATTGATACTTTGCTTGCTTTATATAAATAATGCTAATTTATTAACCTTTAGAATTATATTCTAACAAATTAAAAAATAATCTTTTATTACCTTTCTTAATTTTATTTGTTCGCTTTCAGGATGAAAAATAGAATCTTTTTGTTTGAAATTTCATTAGAGTAAAGTAGATAAGCTTAACAGATTTTTTTCTGTTTATTTTAAATTCGACACATTCGAAAGAATATAAAGTCACCTATCTTGTTATATTGAATATAATTCTAAGATTTTATTCTTAATATTTGTATTTATTTTTTTATAATTCTCTTCCTTCTGTTCTTGCTCAGCATATGTTCTTATTATCATTTGCAATGTGTTATTTCTTTTTTGTAGTCTGTTGCATTTCATTTCAAGATGTATTTATACTATGCTTTTACTATAGTTCTTGCTCTTAAAACTTATCTCACCTCTTTTTACTGCATCGCTCGTAATTTATCTTGAGTTAATTTCGGATTTTTTATTTATAAGAGATTTGCAATAAGAATGATAGGTTTAATTAGAAGCCTGTTATTATATTCTATTTGTACTTTTAATTATTCAGTCACTCTTACAAATAAATTTATACATTTGCTATGTATTTTCAGTGAGTTCTTTTTAGAAAATCCTTCTAGTTAAAACATTTTAGCCTTAATAAATCTAGCTTTCTTTTTTTATTTCTTTAGTGTAATTATTCCTTCTAGAGACTTTAATTCTTCTTCTCTAAGTTCTGATATTTTTATTTTCCTCCTTTTTATATAGTTAATGTTGGTTTCTTTATAAAGTATCACCTTTATAATTTGTAGATAATTCCTTAATCTAAAATTATAAAGTAAATAAATAAACTAATATTAAGATATCTAGAAGTATACTAAGATCTACATGGTTAGTTAGTTAACTTTATCCTTTATAATTAAAGAGTTTATAGGTTTCTTACATTAAGTATTTTCACATTTACATTTAGATTAAATGAGAAACTTGATAACTACTAAATTAAAATAAGGTTAAATAAGAATATGCAAAGCAACTCTTTCTAATAAAATTTCTTTACTTATTTACTCGCTCAGTCTTTAAAGCTTAGGTTAGAAGCAATCAAATATATTTTTATTTTTAAGAAGTACAAAGTAGGAATAAGATATTCTAAACATTATTGCTTGTAGCTTTAAAATAATAATAATAAAGATTTATACTCTTATCTTAAGAGTATCTTTGTAATATCTAATATCATATTTATAAGTTTATTTATATTTTTTATCTACTTATTATTCCTTTTACTCAACTATCTATCATTTATGAATATATAGCAATATCAAATTTATTTGTAAATAAATAGTAAAATGCTTTAACTATTTTATATAATGTTTAATTATAAATATAAATTAGTTATACAATCTTTTATTTTTTGTTTATAGTAATTTGCGATTGAATAGTTAAATATTATTTATATAGCTTATGCTTATGCTTAGCTAATTAATTAGTTTTTATTTAAATTATAAAGCTACTTAATTGGATTCTTTATATTTCTTCAGTTTAATAAAAGATTCATTAGTAGAAAGAAAATTAAGTAATAAAAGCAAGTGAAGCTAACTAATATTTCAAAATATCTTCATTAATTTTCGCTATTAATGCTTCTGTATTTAAGTGGATTTATCTAATTATTATCATCTTAAAAGCTTAAATTGTTAATTTCCTTTAAGTTATCTATTTAAAAGTATTTCGCTTATCTTTAATTTTAATAATTGTTAGTGTATAATTTAGAACTATTTTCCTTCCTAATTTCTCATTAAAAGTATTTATAAATCAAAGTTATTTAAAATAGTTAAATGATAGCTAGATAAATTGCTTAGAAAGTATGATATGAAGAACATCTTTAGCTAATTTATTTTTGTATTTTACTATTTTTACTATTTTCTTTTCTTTCTCACAACTTTAAAGTTAGATAATACTCAGCATTCTTAAATACATTTCTCTAGTTTGAGTGAAGTGTATTAAACTTGTAATTATAGCCAATTACTACTAAATTTAATAAATTATTTATTTTAGAATAAATACAGATACTAAATATAAAATCTTAACTATCACAGCTATATCCATAATCATTTGCATAAATATCTATAACCTGGAATATTTCTATTTTATCTTTTAAGACTATTCATTCTATCTTTAGCTTAATTTTTATTTACTAAAAGCTAGAGATTATTTTAAATAAGGAAGTTTCTTTAGAGAAAACTTAAGAATTATTAAGTTTAATAGCAATGCTAAATTATTAGCTTGATACTGCCTAAATCAAAGACTTATTTAATATTATCTATTAGTTTCCTTACTATTCTTTAATTATACAATTCTATCAGTTCCTTTAAACTTTTAATCTCAATTTAATTTCTTATAGCTTTGCTAGATAAGTTAAAAACTAAATAAAGCCTTCTTTATTAATAATTGTAAAGATTACAAGCTAATATTTGTTTAACAAAAAGGTAGCTATTTAGCATTTAAGTTAAATAATTTGATTAATAATAAAAGTAGAATAATTTAGGTATCTAAACGTTAATTGAAGCATATTAGATAATCTAATGCTAAAACTTAGCTTAAGCTTTTTATAATATTATACAATAAATTTAATTTAAAAGCAAAAGAGTTAAAAGATGCTTGCTCAATTTAATAATCTTTATTACTTTTATACAGTTAATAGTTTAAACCATTTCTATATAATATAAGAGTTTAAGTTATTTGTTTTTAGCAATCTATGTTCTAATCAATAAATTTTAGTTAAAGCATTCAACCAAAAATTATTGAGTTAGGTAGTAAAGTAGTAAGTTTGAGATTAATTTAAATAAAAATTAATAAGCAATTAGGCTAAGATATAAGAAGTAGCTTGATGATTTAGTATGATTGATGGTTTTAAAAGCTTATTAAATAAATTAAATTTTATAATTGTTTTCCTTATTTAAATATTATTAAGATTATATCAAATATCATTAGCTTTATATTCTTATATTTATTATGCTTATACAGAACTCACATAACTTTATGGTATTTTCTTGCAGACTTTATCAAAGATAAATAATTGAATTGAGAAAAAGTTGAATTAGATTAATAAGAATAGAGTTAATGCTTATATATTGGTAGGGAATTTACTTATTAATTTAGGATGCAATAAATAATAAAGTTTTAGCTCTCAACTATTTTGCTTATAACAAAGAAATATAATGTGATAACTTAAACACCTTATACATTTAGTATTATCAATCATTTAGTGTTTAATTAACTATCTCATCTAAATTCTCTTTTTATAATTTAATTAATTTTAAATAAATTATCTGCTATATTTTTATATTAATTTAAATTTAAACATTGGCAAGCAGATTAGTGTATGGAATTACAATTACTTATAATTATAACTCAGCACTTATTAATCCAACTAGAAGCATTTTCAAGAAAGCATGTAAGATATATAGTATATATTAAGAAAACTATAAGCATTAGCATTAAATCGCTACCTTTATTTTAATTTGGTAGTTTTGCTTTTATTAATCCTTTAAGAGATAACTATTTACACTTTTTATTAGAATTAATAGATATTATGTTCTAGCAACATAATTGCTTTATAAATATTGCTATTAAGTTTTGAGCAGCGTTAAGTTGCAAATAGCAAGGATAGTAATAGAGAAAGAGAAAGCACCTTAACTTGCATAATTATTAATTTAAGAATTGTCAAAATAAATTTCAACTTTAGGTTTAATATTTCAATCATCATCTTCTTCTTTTTCTCTTAATGCTGCAAGTTCAGCTTCTTTTTTCCAATCTACAAACACAAACATTGCCGAAAAACACACTAGAGCAGTTGCTGAGCAAGATAATAGTCCAGTTCATATTCCATATATTTACCAATCAGCTTGGAAGCAAAGTCACCACATAAGTGGACTTCCTATGAAATAGTATGCTACTATATTTACGTAAGAGCATCATAGTTATTTTCCTACAGCCTATAATATTAAAAGCTCACGGTTAAAACTCCTTATCCAAGAACATCTTGTACAGCATCTGTCCATTAGGAAGCAGTATATAAAAAAATTAAAGTTGTTACTAGTTTAGCTACTTACTCATCTGAAGTAAAAATATAAGGAAATTCGTGTCTAAAGAGCAGATAAAAGGAATTCGTTACTGTAACAAACGATAGAGAAAACATAACACAAGCAAATCCAAGTTACTACGCTCTTTTTGGTTTATTCTCTCCGATTTTGTTGCCTACCAAAGTAGAGGCAACTTACGAAACTCCTAGAGTTATAACTTCCCTAAAATAACATAACTTACATTAATTCAAAAGTATTTATTAGAATAACATGCGCTGCTAGTTAGTCTCCATTACCAATTGATCCTGTAAATAGTGTAGAACTTTCAAAAGTTCACCATTCTATTGCAAACATAGCAGCTCCTGGAAATCCTATTTTCATGAAAGGCCACCAACCTATAAATGCTTCTTTAAAATCCCATCCTTGCCAGGTATCTTTGCAAATTCCTTTTCACTTTATGTAGCCAAGTGTGAATATTAGTTAGAACCAGTAAGTGAAAGATGAGGAAAGCGCTGCTCCAATAACACCCATATCCATTATATAAACCCATACGTAGCAGTTGAAAAAGTGTATAAATGACATAAAAAAGCTCACATACATTCCAGGCTATAAAATATATTGTGCTTTTAAAAATCTTTATACAGCATCATGTATCATTAAAGGCCATAATCCAGGAAGTAGTCCAAGCATATATTATCCTGCCATTCTGCTAGCATCTGGCTCCTATTTCATCCAAATCAGCATTTCTTCTGTATTTCACCATAAAATTGCCATTGGTATGCACATTACAGTCAATAACATAATCATTTTTTGCAAATATATTCCCACCATTCTGTAATTCTTAGCTCCATTTGCTTATGAGCAAAAAGTATCTAAAGCAGAGTTGAAACCAAAATAGAGAGATTCACAAGAAATATTGAGCCACATATAGCCTAGACCTATTCCTTCTAATAAAAGCGTATTTGTTTAATGTCCAACAAAATAAAGAGTGATAACTTCAACTAACTACTAAAGAAAGAGCGAAGTTCCTATTCACATTGAAGACTTAATGCAAGTGAGCATATCTTAAATGAGTCAGAAGTCCTTTATGGATTATGCCTTTTTCATTTTATAAAATGGAATGGATAGGAAGTTGTTATAAATGATATAACAATAGATATTTAATAAGGAGATATTTATAATTTCCTAAATTAGAAAAATTAAACAAAAAAGAAAGGAAATTAGTTAGACGATAATAACATACTATTAACTAAAATTAATAGTCATTAAATAAGCCTACCTATTTAGAGATTAATACTACTTTACTTAATTTTAATTTCCATACTTTTTACATTAATTTTATTTTCTCTGTCTAAGATTTGTAAATTTAACGATCTTATATCATTAATTATGAAAGTGAACAAATAGAGAAGCAGATCTGTCATTTCCTTTGGAACTAGTTTTATTTCTACAGCACCGACTGAAAGAATTGATTGAACAAATCCGTTGTATTTTTGTAATTAACTTAATGGAAAGCTTTTAAATAGAAAAAATGCTCCTAGGAGAGACTAAAGTGCAGGAAGATGAGAAAACTTGATTAGAAAATAAGTAGATTTGAAAAGAAGAGCTTCTAGCCAAAGGCTTAAAGAAAATAACTAGTCTATTAGAGTTATTGAGCCAGAACAATGCAACAATTATCAAATTCGCTTTAGTAAAAAAGTCTATCCTACAGTCTGTATCGATCTAACTAACTGCTCTGGACTATTGCATTTAAAATAAACAAATGAAGCAAGTAAACTGGGAAATTTTACTAAAAAGGTAAGAGTTGAAGGTGGAAATAATTACTATTATAGAAATGTAACTAGTAAGTAGAGTTCGTTATGTACATAAGAAAATTGCAAATTTTCTACAGGTTAAAGTATCGAAAACGAAATAAAAGAAAGAAGAAGAAGTATAAAATGCTTAATTCCTGGTAGGATTAACAAAAGTTAAATTTAATAGTTATATGGGAATAGTTACTAAAATAGTCCTACAGAAACCAAGAAAATAATAATTAAAGAATTGGATAATCTATAAATTGGAAGTTTAACTCCAAAAGAGCTAAAGCTAATAAGCAACCAACATAGTGATATATCAAAAATTTGCAGAGATCAAGCATTTAGTAGCATTCAAGTAAGCAGGATTTATATTTAGAACATTTCTAAAGTTAAGAGAGTCTCTCTAAACCTAGGCTAACATATTGCTTAATCTAAAAATATGAATGGAATTTTAAATTAATCTTTAGAAGAAAAATATGTAAGAAATTTTCATCCTTTAGGAAAAATAAAGAAGCGGAAAAAAGCTTAATGAGGCTGCTATGCGTAGAAATTTATCATCTAAGTGTCTTATTTGAATATTTGCTAATTAAAAATTAAATTATTATATGATTAACATATTATATATTCTATATTTACCTAATTGTTTGCTAACAGATTTTTATAATATCAAATCCTATATTAGAGCATTAAAGTAATTAAAAAATCACTTTACCCTTAGAAAAATTATTATGCTTTAGTTTTTGCCTTTTCATAATCAATTTAATTTTCTTCTTTATTAGTCATAGAATTTAAAATTAACGCATCACTGACTATTATTCTGACATCTTAAATCAAGTTTTAACAAATTATCCTGAGTTTATAGAAGCAAAGCAAAACAATTAATAATATCTAAACGAAAATTTATAGCTTTTTTTACTTAGCGCGCCTTAGAAATAGCACTAATTAATGTTTTTCAAGTAAATAGGAACAATATAGTTTAATATCCAAAAAATTTAAAGTAAATGCCTTTCACTTTAATCTTACTTGCTAAAATTAAAATCTTGAAAAATAGATTGCTTATTCACGCAAATTAGTAATGACGCTAATCTTAGGAGAAAGCTCCAAGTTAAATTAATTATTTGAGCATCTTTTGCTGCTACTGGAAAATATTATAACAATAAGCTATTTTGATTCACACTCTTAAGTAATAGAGTCTTTAAAATACTTTTAAATCTATAAACTATTTAAACTAGCATAATTTTTATTTCCTCTTATTAAAATCTTTCTGCATAATAAACTTTACAAACTAGAAAAATAATAATAACTTTACCATTATTTATCTCTTTTCACAAAAGCACTTCTTCCAAATGGCTGTTTTAAATAGAAACTATTTATATTAATTAGATAAATAAGATATTTAATAACGTCTACCAAAATTAAAGTAAATGGATCTAATTCTATTTAATTAATTTTATAGTTATATTTCTCTATATTTTATAAATAAGATCTAAATACATTTTTATGCTAATTCATTATTTTCCATACTCTTCCATGCTAAATTTTCTTATCCTAAATAAAATCTATACCTTTCTATATATTTTTTTCTCAGTATCTATTTTAATAAAAAATCTAATGGTTTAATTATAAATATAAGCAATTTCTGTAAACTTAAGTAGAATAAATAAAGTTTAAATTTGAGCATATGTAAGCAATAATTATTTTAAGCAGCTTAGTCTTATTTAATATCTTTGATTATTTATTGAAAGCTTTTTTAATTTATAGTTTGCTCATATATCATAAAATTAAACTTTTAAGGCAAAAGAAATGAAGCTAGATGCTATATCATGCTTTATTATTTAGATAATTGCAAAATTCATAATTTAAATTAAATCCCTTAATTATTAATAAGCCTAACTTTTCTTATATAACATATTTGAGTTAGTTATAATAGTAATTAAAGTTATTTTATAGAGGGACTGACTAATTGATTTATGATAAAAATTGTTTAGCTTGAATTTAAATTATATTAATACTTCATTAATACATATTCAAGCTTAATTTAGTTGCTTTTAACATTTTATCTCTTTTTCTAGAGATCTTTAAGCTTTTATTTCTTTGTATGCAATTTAAAACTTATTTTTAATATACATACGCTTTAGTAACTTATAAAGCTGGAGTAAAACACTTAAAGAAACTTACGTATCAGTATTGTTCCAAAGTTATAAGCTTGCTCTGTAGAATTTATCATAAGCATAGTCTCTGTGAATAACTATCTATTTAATTATCAAAACTAGCATTTGACTTGTGAAAGTAAAGTCATTTTTGAAGATTTAGTGTATCGTTATCTAGGGATATTTATTGCGTTTTATGTTTTAAATATTATCTATGGTAAGAAAGCTATTGTTCTCTTTAAGTCTTCAAACAGATTATTCAATATTTCTTAGTAAAGTTCCTGCTTGCTTAAGGCCATGAAGTGTCTAAGCTTGAGTCGATGAAAAGCCTGAAATAAAGATAGAGGTATTAAAGGTGCAGCATGGTAGTTTTATTTATCTTTATGAGATTTTAATTTTTATAAAAAATGAAAGTCACAGGGGTTCTGCTGCGTAATCTTCCAGTTCCTTTCGAAAATAGAAAAATATAATTGTAATTTGACGGAGAAGAGGTTTACAATGGATATACATCAAACTAAGTGTAAGTTCTAATTTAGAAATGAGTATATAAAATTTCCAGAATCATTTCCGATTCTTAAAGATAAGATAGTTTTCAATTTAGAAGGAATTATAAAAGCGGAATCATTTCTTTAAGACTTGACTTATGTAGATGATATCAAGTATTATATTTTTAGCGAGCCTACTCCTTTAATTGAAGTTAATGGTGTTCATCTATATGCCTTTTGACTTGATTTAGGTATAAGATATGACAGTTCTCCTAAGAAATAATAAGTATAAAGGATCGATAGAAACTCTCTCAAAAGTAAAATGTCAAAGCTAGACTAAACAATTGGCCTTTACAAATAAGCAATGAGAAGCGTATTAGATTTAGAAAAGAAAATTAATAATAAACTTAATTACAGACAACGTAACTTCGCTAAAATTGAGCAGATCAGAAAATTTCAACTCTTGAAGAATTAGAAAACGTAAAATGTTTAAAAGTTGTAAGAGAAGCTAAAGCAATGGATTTTTATGAAGTAATAGAAAATTCATTAATGTGAACTTTCTAAAAAATTTTACGACTCTAAAGAAAAGTTTCTTTAAGATAAAATGAAGCAAGCCAATCAAAATACTACCTAGTTGTCGTTACTAGAGCAGAAATGATAATTTCGTAGAAATAAAATGGTGAAAGATGTTTGGAAGATTTATAATAGAAATTAAATTTGATAAGGTCTTAAAGCCAAAAACTAAAATGAACAAAGTAGTGCAGCGATACTTAACTTGTATATGCTTTTCTATAAAATTTCGGACTATTATATGTTTAAACTTAGGTATCTACACAATTACCACATTTAGGAGTAATCTAAAGCATAGCCTACCAATGAAAGTTAACAGTTTTCTATATTTAAAATAGGCACTTTACTGCTACTAGACCTTTAGCAGTATTTTATAAACTGCAAAATAACCAATTTACAAATGGGATTGGAAAAGCTTAGTTCTCTAGTGATAGGAGAACCTTATTAAGATTTAACCATAACAAAGAATGAAAATGAGTACAGTGTTAGTTATTATGGAAAGAACCATTTCACTATTATGAATGACACTAGTATTGAAGATGAAATTAAAACTCTCACATTATAGAAGGTACAAAGTAATATAATTAATAAAAGCTATACAATGCTAGAGAAAGATTTCAAATGAATCATCATCAAAACTTCTTTATTTTAACTAGTATTTAAGATATCTATTTCTATCATTATTTTAATTTAACTCTTATAATTAAAGTATACAAAGGTAGTTATATTTCCTATTTAATTTAGAAAAGATTCCTAATGTTCATAAAGAAAGAAATAAAAATTAACTAAATTGGGAGATACTGAATTAGTAAGAACTTTGGGGGTTTATTTATGACTAGATCATTTAGTTAATTATTTTTTTTGGTTTAATTGTCTTAATGAATTTGGTTTTTGTTCTAAGGATAAGCAAATTATGGAAAATGCTTACTTATAAATCATATTTAATAAAATTAAATATATATAAGAATCTTAAAAGTTATTTAAATATAACTAACTAAAGATAAAGCATATATCTTATATAAAATATGTAATAAAGGAAATAAATAAAAAATAAAATGTTTAAATCATACCATTATTGTAAAGTTTCAATTAAATTAAAGGAAACTTAAGATTTTATATTACCTTTATATATCAATTTATTAAAGTTATCCTTTCCACAAGTTTAAAATTATAAGCAAATAAATTTTTCTTTTTTATAGTTCTAGACATGTTTAATAGTCAATTTATCTATTTAAAAAATTTTTTTATCTATCTTTATATTGATTGCTAGAACAAAATAACCACTTTTATTATTTAATAAATTACCTTCATGAGCTACATAAGCTATTTTAATATTTTAGCAAATTAAGAAGAAGCATTATTTTAAATATTGGCTAATTGATTATTACCTTTATTTTCTACTTAAATAAAATTTTTAAATAGGTATTTATATAATTATTCTTTATTTAATAATGTTTAATTAATCTTGGTTTAACTTTAGCATATCTATTTAAAAAATCATTTAATGCTTAATTATTTTTATTTATTTACTTCAAGTTAACTAAATTTCTATTGATAATTTATAAACATCTCCATTATTTTAGAAACAATTGTTTAACTTATTTTTTATCTTTTCATTTAATTTTATATAATCCTTTAGATTATTATTATTTCATCACTTTATACACTTATACAATTTAAACTTTTGCCCTATTTTTTCATTTACTACTTTGTTTTTGATCACTTATAAACTCTTTAAAATTTCTATTTTTGACATAATTAGAGATTAAGAATTCTTTGTACTTTGGCTTTTTTCTTCAATCGTTTACATTTAAATTTACTTATTATTTATTAGATTGCAATTAATTTTTATGATTTAATATATTTCTTAAATATCTGACTTATTATTAATATATCCATCAATTAATTTCTTGTTAAGAAACTATTTATTAGTTATTTTCACAATCTACTTATTTACTTTTTTAGTTTATTACTTTATATTTAGCTTGAAATTTTATTTCCTTAAACTTTTTTGTTTGCATCTCTTTCAATTAGCTTAAGTATTTAAAATGAATAAATATATAACAATTCTCTTATATCACTTAGTATTTATTTATTTAGCAGTAATTTTTTATTTCTATTTGCTTTATTTCTATCTAATAAGTACCTGTCTATCAAGCTTTTCCTTTTATTTAATTTTCATTTATTTTTGCTGTTATAATTATTTAGATTTTCTTAACCATAGCAAATCTAATCTTATATCTCTCAATATATCTTTAATTTAGATTATTAATAAAAATAATTAATTTAACTTGGATAAAAAACTTTAAAACCCAAATTGCATTTTCAGCCTAAGATTCATAGAATATAGACTTTAAAGTTTAATATATACTTCATATTAAGGGAGAAATTATTAAAATATAGAAAGCTAAATAAATCAAGAGTTAACTATATGAATGGTAAAATTGCAAACAAATATTAGCTAAAATTAGATTATGGTACATAATTAACTAATATAGTAAATTAAAATGCATTAGGAATCCTTATTCTTGTAATATACCTAAATCATATCTATACTTCTATCTTTATACTTATATTTATTCACTATAATCTTAACTATTTCTAATTGAACCTATATAAATTTCCTGTATAACTAAGAGAATCTTAAATAGCTATTAAATAAAAATAGTATAAAATAACTAAAGCTATAATTAGTATGAATTACATTAACAGTTCCTATTTATTCCTTATAGTATCTTTAAACACAATCATTTTAGATTAAAACATATAATTCATATCAAACTTAGAAAAGTCATATTAATGTAAGCAGAGTACACATAATTTATTATGCATTACTGTTTTACTTTTAGGTAAAAAGATTGAATGAAGTACCTAGATAAAATGTATTTTAGTTAATTAACAATTAATAATGATAGATAAGACAAAGAAATGATTAATTAAGAAGAGAAAAGTTATGATATTATTGAATTGATGAATAACTAATTTCATAAACTTCTACTATTTTAATCTAAAGATAGTTTATTTCCTTTCTCAAAAGGACATTTAAATATTTTACTTACTCCTTAATAATTTTATAGATTGGCCATGTAAATAAAAGTGCTTTTTTAGTTAATATAATTCTATTTTTCACATAATAAATTACTTTTTAAAAGACTTAATTATCTAATAAATCTTACAAATTAAATTATGCGAATACTTCAAAGAACTAATTAGTTAATGATTAAAATAGAACAAATGACTGAGAAATAAAAAAGATTAAAGTTAATTATATGACAGCTTATTTAAATAAATAGAAATCAGGACAAAAAAGCAAGGAATACTAAGAAAATCAAGAAAACTGAGAAAAATCTAGCTCTATAATTATACAGCTATCAACATCAATCGTATTCATTTAAATACCTATATTTTAATATCTTATTATTTAGAGATTATTATATATTCATATCTATTGTACTACTAAATAAACCAAGCTATAATGAACATTACATAAAAAATTAAAAAGAAGAGATTAGTAGAAGGAAATTGGATATAATTATTAATAATTGTAATTAAAAATAAAATTATATAAGCTTATAATCAAAAATCTTAAATGGGTCCTCTTAATTTATTTATATAAAAGCAAGTGCAATATAAACTCTAAATTATACAATTTAAGATTTATACTACAGAGTTAGAACTAATATAAAAGTATAACTTACTATCATATCGTTGCATGATCTTAATATATCATGTAAACTGTCTATATCTAAATAGCTGCATAATTACATAATTTAGCTTAAATTTATAAAGTATAAATTGAAGAATTTAAAAGAAATTAAATTTGAAATTAGTTAAGGAAGCGTATTATTGATATTATTCTTTGATGTTCTATTGATGGTATTTATTTATATTTTAAAATAATTATAATACACAAATATAATCAATAATGCTGTATTTAAAATATTAAGCCATAATTTATATTTATGGTTATAAAAATTGAAAAGAGTATATTTATTTATATGGAACTATGCTATATTTGATGCTTTAATGCATAGAACTAATTATTATATGAAATGATTAGTAATAAAAATTATTAAATATTTGGAATAAAAAGTATAAATAACCAGGAATGCTAAATAGAAGGAATGGCTTGCATTAAGTTATAATTTTGATAAGTAAAATAGATATAATCAATACATAATTGTTATAGAAACATCAGCATTAAAATTAATCATTTGAATGTTGTTTTTTTCTTGAATATTAACCCACTTAATCCTGTTGTGTTTTTTTCTGGTTATAGAAATTTCAAAGTAGACTCTTCCATTTTTGGAATTTCAAACAAATTAGAACTCACTTTTATAAAATTTGATGTAGAACTTTATGTATCTAATAAGCTAGAATCTGAGTCCATTTTTTTCATAAGATTTCCAATAAAATTTTTGGTAGTTTTTTGCTAAGTATTAATCAAAAGGCTATTTTATGCATTTTTCTGTAAATAATTTTTAAGGAGAGTACTTTGCTAAAATTTTGGTGCTCCTACACTGATAAAATTATTCAATGTATTGGTTTTGAGTAGCTTTGGTTTTCTGTTTCTTTAATAGTAAGTTAAATCACTTGGATCCAAATCTTAAAAAAAGGCACAGTCATCAGGCCATTGAAAATAGCTTTTAATAAAAATAGGGCAAAGTTACAAAATTCAAGGCATCATATTTTCAATCTTCTGCGGCAAACTTTAATTTTATAGCTTATACAACAAAATTTCAGGCTTCCCTTCTATTAAATCTCCTATATAATTTCCACTACTTTTGGATTTAGCAAAAGAAGAATTTTCATTAGTGTTGAAGATTTACTTTAATAAACTTTCTTAACTTTATTCATTTTGGTTGAAGCTTCCAAACTATTCTTATTAAAAAATGGGGATGGGTAAATTTGCAGCTTCAGCAATTCTTGCTAAAGCTTCTAAGAACTCAACGAAATTTAAATACATAAATCTCTTTTAATTAAGTTAGTCTGGAATAGTCATTTGAGAGAATATGAAAGCTTAAGAAATATCCTTACCTGATATATTTTCATTTAAATATTCGATCTCTTATATAAGTTAGTAGAACTGATCGTAATTCATTAGCTTCTAGTTTATCAATTCAGGAAAATTAGTATTTTAGCTTACTTTGCTATTTTTATTCCATATATAGTTTATTATTGGAAGATAATTTTTTAACACATAGTCTACAGGCTCTATCATATATTCCTACTCTCTCCATTTATCAATTTACATTTTATGCAAAACATATTCTTAGAAAAGATGCTTTACAGCATCAGGCATAGTTCTGCATCTATCACCTAAATTAGAAAAGCTTACTATTATATAATTTGATTATAGCAATGCGAATTAACACTTCAATAAATTCATATCTAACAAGATTTTTAACAGGATTATAAAGATGCTAGTAAGGATTATAAGTAGCTTCAGATATTTATATTTGCAATTGTTCTTTAGTATACTTTATATCAATAATGTCTTTCTACTGGCAGAAGTCTTAAAACACTTTATTAGTTACTCCAATATTAGCAAAAGATTGGTTACTTTGTGCTGCTAATTCTAAATAAAGTTGCCTTATTTTACCATAATTCTTTTCAACAAAATCCCTAACTTCCATTTCATCTTTATTGGAAAGTTGTATCTTACAGTACTTTCAATCGAATTCTAAGCATTAATTTAGTATTTGCTCATTATCAAGTTTATAGTTTTTGAATAAAGAAGTATCAATGGACCATTTTGGAATTATTTCTTTTATTTCTTCTTTCTGCTCTATTTTTTGAAAAGGTCGTGGCAAAGATTTGGGCACATTTTCTAGATTAACAGTTTAAAGCATGAAATCAGGAGCCGTTACATTCATTTAGTATAACTTGGCCCGAATTGTATTATTCTTTACTTAAAAAGTTCGTATAAAGGGTTTACGAAGCCTTTCTTTTGGATAATCTTCAGCTAAAAAGATTTTATCCTGTGTGAAGAAGAAGAAAACTTTTCTAGCAGGTAATACTTTATCTATCACATAATTACCATTATCAGTTTTATTCATTTTTATAGGAGTAAAGTCATCACATTCAAAATGAATATACAGAGAAAAAGATTTGTTCATCTTAGTATTTATTTTAGATAGAAAGAAGCTTTAAATTTATCCTCCTGATACTCCTAAAGTTCAAGTTATCGTTTACTCTTGCCATTTGCTGCAAATTCAGCAGTTATCGTTAATATATTAGTCTCTATCTTTGATTTTATTATTTTATCCTTTAGGAAAATCTATTTTAACTCTAGGACTAAGATGCTACTTCTGCTAAGTGAATAATTCCTAATCCTCTTTTTAAACTATAATGTATCCTAAGGAATCTACAAAGGCTTGGTTACCATGAACATGAATGCCAAGTAAGGTTTAATTAGTTTTTAATCCTTCAGAGATTTTTTCCATCTAACTAGAACTTAAGTAGTTATTACTTATATCAAGATGTCTTAAAGTTTAGTTTTGCTTTAAGCAATTTCCAATAGCATTACTTACTTCGTTATTCTTGCACAGTAAATTTCAGGAAATTATTAGTTCAGTTAGAGAGTTATTTTATGATAGAAAATTAAAGAATTTAATAGCATTATCGCCACCTATTGAGTTTCAATGGAGATCAAGTCTTTCTATTGTGTCATTTCTTTTAATTATTTCAGCTAGCATAGCAGTAGCTCCTTCTTGTAGCAAATTCTAGGCTAAATTAAGATATTGTATGCTTGTATTTTCATAAAGAAACGTAAAATATCTTTAAAAGTATTTATCTCCTATTCTGCAATGCTCTAGATTCAGATATTCTAATTAGAAATGAGGAGCTATTAAAATCTTTGTTAGTGCCGATAGTGATTAAGGTCCTAATTAATTCTTTGATAGATCTAACCTCTTGAGATCCTCAGATAAATGATTGATTATTGAACTAATTCCAACATCTGTTAGTCTATTTGATTTTAAATTAATTTCCTATAACTTAGAGTTTTTCTTAATTGCTTTGCTTAATGCTATTGCATATTTATCTCCAATAGAATAGTTTTGCAAGTTAAGTTGTTCCTAATTTCCATTTTTCTTTATAGTTCCTTATGGCTTAGGAGAAATTTTCTGTTCTTCACATTTTTGGATATAAGAAACTAAGGGAGATGACTTTAAATCGAAAAATTTGTTTTTTTCCTTTATTTTTTTAATTTTCTTCATAAAAGTAAAATACCTATTTATAGCTTAATCTCCAGTTAAATTTTCATCAGGATCAAAATTAGAACCAATCCATTTATCAAAAGTAAACTAATTAGATAATATCTCTTAACTTCTAACTGAAAAGAGTTATCTAATCTTGGGAGACTACTAAGCACTATCTGGCTAAGTAAGTGACAGATGAATCTGTTAATTTAATTTTTTTTCTTTAATTTTTAGCATTTTTATAAATTAAATTTAACTTAAATAATATAACATAATGCTTTAATATCTTATTTAAGCTTCCTTACCCTACATCCCATCTTTATATTAGTTAGTCTTAATTCTTCAAAACTAAAGGATTACGTTCTTTATTATTTTCATGCTTCATAATTTTTCCTTTCAATTAATTTACAGCAGAATTAGAGATTAATATAAGTGAAATACTACAGATTAAGTAGTTTCAACTAAGGTTCTAAAATAACTCTTATATTCTGCTATTAAGTTAAATGTCTTCATATTAATCTTTTCTCATACTATAATGAATAAAAACTGCTTATAAAGAGAATTAACAAATTAAAAGCTCTATAAATAATCTAATCAATAGCTCTATTATATACTTCAAGTTTTATAGTTACTATATTATTATTTCTCTTCTTAAATTTATATATTAAAGAAGCAAAATTTACTTTTAATATCTTAATTTAACACCTAAATGCTTTAATTTCTAGATACATCTGTAAAATATAACATAAAAAGTTTACTCTAATTTATTAGATCTATTTTAATATACTTCTTTTAAATATTTTTAAATTACTTGTATTTTACTTCTAATTAAAATATTAATGTATTTTGTTTATTTTATACTTTGTTTAATCTTTCTATTTATTTTCTTATTGCTATATATAATACACTTTATAAATGTATGACTAGCTTATTTATTATTATTAGTATTTTTACCTTAGTAAGTTTGTATTTAGTTACTATTTCTTAAATATAGGATATCTTCTTTTAAAATAATTGGACTCCTAAATATTGTTAAGATATTAACTATTAATAGAAATTACTTCTAATCAATTAATTTATATACTTGCATGCCTTAAATTAATTAAGGAAGGTTATTATTTATCTAAAGCTTTTTATATTTAAATTAGTACACTTATGAGAGATATAAAATAGACCATATAGAACTAAATTTATTAAGTATTATCCAAATATTAACTAGCATAGTCTAAATCTTCTTATAATTAGTCTACTTAAACTAGCTTACACTCTACTTATAGTATGCTGCTTTCAAATTAAATTTATAGTAGTGCTATTATTAAAAATATTGATTTATAATAACAGAATTATCAATTTTTCTTATTAACATGCAAAATAATTAGCAAATGCTATTAGTTGGAACTAAGAAGTATTAGAATAGTGATATGGTTTGGAATGAAATGATAATAAGAATTAAATAATACATAAAATAAAAATTAAGATTGGCTTTTGCTTACATAAATTGCTACTATCACTACATAAAAAATCACGTCACAAAAGAATAAAGGCATCATCGCATTAAAGCATGATTAGTTATTTTTCCCAATACACTTAGAAGTTCATGGACAGTGATGGTCATATTCCTCAATGCATATTCCACAATCTTCACAATGCTTTATTTTTTTTATTTTTTAAACTCCACATTTTTCACAATACTTTATAGTCTCCGAACCACTTTCATTTATTTGATTGCTTTGCTGATACATAATTGAAGGTTAAATGCCAGTGTGAACTAAAGCAGCATAAAAGAATACAAAAAATAGAATAAAAGTCATTAAACCTCCAACTACTCATACTCAAATATCAAGTTCGACAACTACTAATACCACAATGTTGAAACCAAATATAAATATGAATAGACACAACGCAAAGGGCCAATGAGGACCTATAGTACAGAATAACTTATTTTTAAATCAACATAAAACACGTATATTTCCTATTTTCTAGCAACAGCTATAATCAATCTATCTTTCAACTATTTTGATTTCAAGTTACTCTGTATCCACCATAATTATCTAAAATAAACCTTTTCATACAAAATATCAATGAAATAAATCAATTAAACTCATTACAAATTAGCACTCTCATAAGTTCCTTATTTTATAGTAGTTAATAACTTTAATCTACAATATGCTTTTGATTTTTAATATCAAGTTTATATAGTAAAGCGATTACATAGACTAGATAATACTTTACTATATAATGCTTAAAGTAGTTAGTTTGTTATGCTAGATTAAAGAGAAAGTTCTTATAAGCTTATTAAGGATTGAAGTATAGAGGAAATTAAAATTAAAGATAAATAGTAATAATTTAATAATTTAAGACTACTACCTTCAACATTCCTATTACTTATGGATACCTAAAATTAAATGATGAATAAGAGTTTAATTAATAAAAAAATGAATCATTAATTCAACTAAAGGATTTATATTTTCAATAGTCAATAATACGTTGAAATTATAGTGAACTATACTACAACTATTAAAGAAGCTATTGAAACTATCTGTAAAAAATATCCAGAAGTAGACAAATTTTAGCAAGACACCCTAAGAATTTGTAAAGTCAATTTTAAAAACACAGCTAAATCAGAAATCCTGAAGCTTAGTGATACTCTAGCTATCTATTAATAGTTTGTACTACATTTGATAAAATATTTGTTTCCATAAAACGAAGTAATTCCTTTAAACAACTAATTACTACTAGACCTACTTTATAATTAGCTTACTTACGATCTAATTAACAAACAACTAAGCATTAGTTATGAAGATACTGTTGAGTTGTCAGCTGTATTATTTATAATAGAGAAGAGCGTTAATAACAAACTAGCTGAACTGCAGATGCTTAAAGAAGATGACATTAATTAAATTCCTTTATAACTTTTAGAGGTATAAAAGAAAAAGAAGTGTCAAAGTGAGATTTTTTAAGTACTAAAGCAAATGAAATTCCAATAGTTGATAAACGCTAAATTACATTACATTTGCAAGATAAGAAAGAACTGAAGCTATGGTTGCAAATTCTTTTAGGCTAAATAATCTCAATTTAAAGCGTTACCAAGTAACATATGGCTCGGTGTATCTTCTAAATTTTTATGCCTTTGTAAAGTTGAAAAAGGATTTAAAGATAAACAGCTAGTCTAAAAGTTTAACTTTTAGTAGTTGGAGTCATGAGAAGTTTAAAAATGCAATTTTGTGTTCACAATAGGTGGAAAAAATGTATTTTTAAAGACTGATTATGCTTTAGAAATTAGTCAATTACTTAAAAATTACTAAGAAATGAATTATCCTAAGGATTACAGAGTGCATAGGCCAGAAAAATTAAGATCAATAAAACAAAATTAATAGGGAGGGCTTTTGAGTACTTTAAAAAAGGCTTAGCATGCACAAGAGAACTGTGAAGCTAATGAAAACCTTCTAGAAGTATCTTTTATTAGTTCTAATTCTTAGGAGCAAGAAAATGAAAGTAAGACTCTCTCTTATTTGGTATAAAGTAAATTTGCAAAATACGCAATAAAAATTCAAAGTGTTTATCGAGGGTATCGCTTTAGGAAATATTTGTTAAGAGAAATAAATGAAATGAGACTTTATTCTGCTCAAAAGATCTAATCATTTTGAAGAAGTTACAAGTTAAGATCAGAACTTAAAATTTTAGCATAAAACGAAGCTGTAAAAATGATTTAAAAAGCATGAAGAGAATATTGGGTAAGAAACGCTACAAAGGAATTTAACAACACATTAAATAACCAGATTAATGTTAGTACTTTAAAACTTAAATGCAGAAGTTAGGATATTTTGGATAAATATTTGGAGCATAAAAAAAGCAGCAAAAATATAGGAAAAAATAAGAACATGATAAAGAACTTTTTATATAAGATAGAAAAGAAAATGAAATATTTTAAAAACGAATATTTTTGATTTATTCATATAATATTAAGCTATAGTGAAGCATAATTCCTAAATTAACAGTTCTTGTTTATAACTAAAGTACACTTATAAAGAAGGAGTTATATCAATTTTAACAATCTAATTACTCTATAATAAATCAAATAAAAATACTTCGCTTTAATTTCATCATTAACTATTTATTATTAAAGAGTTAAATATGAAATTTGCATATTTAAAAGTTTATATATCAAGAATCTTTAAACAAACGTTAGACATAAATTAAATGAAATATATAACCTTTTTTAGTAGAAATGGAAATCCTATTATATACATAACTCAAAGAAATTGAAAAAAGGAAAAAATTAGAAGACTATATAATGGAAGTAATTAGAAAATAGATTTTCTTAGCTAATTAAATTATTAAAACATAGAATTCATATTATGGTTTAATTGCTCTTGAAACTGTGATTTTTCAAATCTGAAAAAGCAAACAAGCTTTCATTTTGTTGAAGTTCGAAACCTTCATTTAGTTTTTAATTTGATAATTCTTTTTCAATTATATTTTATCCTGTGAAATCAGCACTTGATGTATTCCAGCAAAAATTTCCAATGTCATATTAAGGCAGTGAGTTTTATTTCTTAGATTAAGCTTGATATATTTGAGGAGTAGAAGTTGTTGAAACAAAGGAGTCAGCATTTGAAAAGAAGTTTATAGAATCTCCTTAAAAATTTTCCTTAGTGTCATTTGAAAATTCGCTTGGCAATTTTTCATCTAAGATTTGCTCTATAAAGCGAACACTTCTGAATTCTGTTTCGTTGGTACATTATATGAAGAACTCAGATGGTAAATCAGATATGTTTTTTATCTTATTAAGCATTTCTTGGTGATACTAGTCTTAAACTTTATTTGGAGCCTTTTATCCTTAACTCTTTGATTTGCGATGAAGTAGGTTTTGGGAAAATTTTGGAATGATGTATATTTAATCCATACTCCATATAGGACCCTAGTAATTTTAATCTACAAACTGCCAATCTGCAATTCCATAGAATTATATGAACTCTTAAATGTTGCTGCAGTCATATCTTTAGAAGTCGATGATGTATCCCAATTTATGATGTAGTAATGGTTAAACTTTACTTGCTAGAATTCCTTAAGGATACTGAAAAAGTAGTTCGTTTAATGCATTAATAACTTCTTCTAATTCAGTAGCAATTAAGACAGCAAATGGATGATTTTAACCTCTTAGTTAGATTCGCACTTAATTCATTTAATTAAGTAAATCTTTCAATTTAACAATTCCTAGTTCATTGAGATCCAATGGAAACTTCAATTTCCTTTTCAAATACTGAGGAAGCTAAGCTAACGAAATTCCTTATCTCTATTCATTCAAAACTTCTAGAATAGCATTTTTAACTAGCTAAATTTTCTATTAGATAATTCCTTTTTAGTTTTCTTATTCAGGATTTTATTTCTATAAGCTTGAGGTTCAAATTAGCAAAGTTTGATGATATCTCAGAATGTCATCGTTAATTGCTTTTTGGACCATTAATGAAAGCTTTCCTAGTGAGCATTCCTTTAAAATTTAAGGTCCACATGATTTAAGAAATTAAGCACATCCATATCTTCCTCCAGGAATTGCTCTTGTTTCTAGAAGTTCATTAGATAATTTTTTTCCTTAGCATTCCATCTTGAGATTACTTTACTCCATGTTAGGATAGTAGCTTTTTTTCTATTACAACTAAGAAAAGTTTAAACTTTCACAGGGTATTTAAAATTCCTCTAAATTTCCAGTAAAATAATCTTTAATAAATTTAAGGAATTCTTCCCATGCTTAATCATATTAAAAATCTTAATTATTTTCTAAGTCCCAAGATTCATCATAAGGGTATATAAGAGTGGTCAAGATTTGTGATACTTGATCAGGAGACTCTAAAATTTGAAACTTAAATTTAAAGTTTTCTTTCTCAGTTAATTTAGCTGCTTTAATAACTTGTTCCCATTAAGCAGCTGTTAACTTTAATCCAAAGGCTTCCTTAATTCTTGATTGCACCGCCCTTTCATTAGGAGTCATTTCATCTACTTTCAAAGATTGCAGAGTTCACATTAAAGATTCTAATGATACTTAACTCAGCAATAAAGAAACAAACACAATGGTCTTAGATTATCCAAATTGTCTTTTAGTTAATTAAACTATTTAGTTACTTTCAGCTTATTTCAAACCTGTCTCAGCAATCTCTTTTTTTCAGCCTAATTCATCTTGTATAATAGATATCAGTTTACAGTAGTCCATCATTACATTTCCTTTGCTAGCTTAACTAAACATTAAATTTTATAAGTTTTGAACTTGTTCATTATTTGACTACTTGAGAGGCTAGTTGATCATAATATTTCTTTCTTGGTTTTACTTACTGAATTAGCTCTAATAAGGATTTAATAAGTTTTCTTAGAATCCTTAGATGCCTGCTGAATGATATCTAGGATGAAGCTATATATACTAATTTTCTTTATTTATAAATTATTATTTTTATTCATAGGCTTACTACTAATACGAAGCATTGCTACTATTCTAATTTTTAGCCAGCTCCGTCAGTTATAATGGCTTGGCAGTTAAAGTAGTCAATAAAAATACTTGTGATTTGCTTTTTCGAATATATTCCAGTAGAGTGAGTTTAGATTGCTCGTGACAAAAAGAATAAATTAAGTGGACATTATCCTAATGGCTACAGATATCATATATCATTTTCTTTTAGATGTTTTCTTCATTGTTAACTTTTATTGTTATGAACTCTTTGTGGTAAATAGGATAATGGGTGTAGCAGTACATTAGGCCTTTACCTCCCAGCTATTTGCAGTGCTCTTTCAAGTAATTAATTGTATATTCTAAGTCTTAATCCGGGTGGCTTTGATAGTCTCAGAACACTGTTATAGTATTTTCTTGAGATATTAGTTCTCTGTTATGCTTAGCTCGCTTACCTTTGTTGTGGATTTGCTTATCACACTGATCACAAATTTTTTGCCCACATTCAGTGCATCTCAAAGTAGATTGTTGACTTTCACATTCTTCACACAGTCCCATTTATGTTTTATGAAATTTCTTAGAGCTTTAAAGAAATAACTAATGGATGAAAATAAAATTCACTTATTTAACAATTCCTCCCCACTAACCACTCATCATCACAACTATTATCAATAACTTCTACAAAGCAGAAGTAAAATACTCAACTCTATCAAATCTAAATACTAAAAGTCGTAAGAACTCATTCCTTCTAATCTTAAGCCTCTTCTAAAATTGGAAGTTGAATAAATAGCTCACTAGTAAAAAGTTAAAAACTACTAGGCTCTTAAATTAGAGAACAAGAAGAAAGATATCCAAGTACTTAAAAATAATATTTATAAGATTAGAGAGAGTAACTAAAATTTCAAACAGTTAAAGTAAGAATTAGATATCTAATTTAAGTAATAAACCAATGGCATTGACTTTAAAAAAAGCTTGGCTATAAAATAAGATTTACTTAGCTAATAATTATCTCCAAGAAGTTCAACTCTCTTGTAAAAATAGCCTGATGTACTTACTAATTATTTAAAGTCTCCCATTAAAAAATAGGATAGCGTTCCCTAATAAGAATAATTAAAATTACTAAAAAAGTAAGATAAACTAATTGATTTGGAGATTTTGAGTTAGGTAGAGTCCAAATATCTTTAATACTAAGATAAAATTTAAAAACCCTTATATAGTGAATATTCACCAAGTTCTGATTATGTTTTATGGAAAATCAAATAAGATTAAGAATTTAACCCTCAGTCTATTTGAACAGATCTAAATCTTTAAAATATAGATATAGAGTAAATCTAAAAATGTAGATCAGTACTTGATACAGCTCCTTCATTTCTAGCTCGATCTTCTAGTACTTTAAAAAATAGAAAGTAATCAATAGACAAAATTTAATAGCTTTTATACACTACTAGAGAAAAACATCAACTTAGTAGTAATCTCTTTAGTTTCTCCCCAGATGTTTTACCATCTAAACAAAATGAATTTGGAACTGTTGCAAGAGTATGTCGAAATTTCGGAACCAAGTTTGTTTAAAGTATGCAGTAAAAATAATAATAGCAATTTGAGACAATGATGAGCTAAGGAGTAAATACATAAACACTAGAACAATAAATCTCACAACAAATGTTTCATAATACTTTAAGCATTTATAAAAAGAGCTTTAAGGAAAAGAGCAGCGTTAAATAGTTAAGAGTAAGAAAAAAATCAATTACAATTATTCCTTCTTAAATTTAGACTCTATAAAAAACTATAATATAAAACTAAGGAAATGAAATTCCAAAAAAAAATGAAAATGAATACGAGGAAAAAAAGAGATACGTATTTATTACTTAGGATGGAAAAACGCTTACAGATAAAACAAAATATATAAGAATTAATCTTAACTAATGGAGTGTTAAGAATAAAAAGGAAATAGATGAATAATATTTAATAGTATAAGATATCATTTAATATTGCAACTAAAACTTAAAGCATCCTACTTAAGAAGATTACAAGTATTTATTCCTATTGAATGGTGAAAATGTTTAAAAATTCAACTAGATTCCAGAAAATTGTCAGCTTATGGTAGTGAGCAGCAAGAATATACATCAAGGATTGCTTTTAGAAAGTAAATGTTCAGAGACTTTTCTTTAGACAATGTATAGAAAAGCATCATAATGAGTAAGATTTAAAATATTATAGATTAAATAAAGAGACCTACTAAGCACTAGACAGTTTAAAGATGTGAAGTTTAGTATTTTAGATTTATTTAATAGAAAAGAATCCATAAAACTAAGAACATAGCCTTAAAAATATTTTACTCATGTTTCCATTTCTTAAGGGCCTAAATCTCCTGAGTTTGTAGCTAAACGTTTATCTCCTATTAAAATAAATGAAAAGAAAGAGAGCTAAAAGATATTTTAAAAGGAAGCAGTAACTAAATAAACGAAGGAAATAAAGCCAAAAAGAATATAATTAAAGATTTAATAAGACCAAACATTAATAGAACAACTAAGTCTAAAATTTGAAGTTCCTACAAATATAGTGGCAAAAGCAAAGGGAAGATATTTAGATCTTAAAAAAGTAGGAGAGGATTAAAGTAATGGAATTTAATTTTAAACTTTAAAAAATCATTATTATATCTTCCAATAGAATGAAGAAAACGTTATAAATAGAATTGCCAGCTTTTTTTAAATTAATGAGAATGAGCCAATTACTTTAGAAAACTTTATAAACATTATGTCATATTTAGAGTTTGGAGCAGTGAGCAAAGCTAAAAAAGTAAAATTTTGGTGTAGATTTTTCGATGATAAAAAGAGTGGAATAATTAGCAAGACTGAATTTATCAATTTGATAAAATTAATGTCAAGGAAATAATACGTAGAACTTAATGAAGAAGTAGGGGATTATCTAGCCAGAAAAATGTGAGAAAAGCTAGCTTAAAAAAATGAAATTGGAGAAAGTGAACAAATAAAGATAAAAATGTTTAAGGAAGCTCTTTTAAGAGGAAATGGAATAAAAATAGGATATTTATACGAAATGCTTAAGCTTGGAAGTTACTCAGATGAGTGATAAAACATTTTATAATTATTAGAATTTAAAAAATATGAATCCAAAACTAATATTAGCTTGTTTTTAAGTTAATATAATGCTTCAAATTAAATTATAGAAAGGTATTTATAGCATTTTCTTACCTTTGATAATAAACTTCAAAATATCTTAATATCGTCTAGTTAAGAATAATCTTATGAAATTTTAAAGGTTTCAAATAAAAAATGACAGAAGAAGATGAAGACTACTCTTATGAACAGACTCCATAGTAGATTACAAGCTTTAAAGATGTTAATTTTAAAGAGTTAATAGAAAAGTGTGAGATTCTTAACAATGCTGAGTTTTATTCAACTCATATTTTCGAAATTATTTTGAATAGAGGGGCGGAACTTTTATATGACAGATATATTTATCATAAAATATCGCCCCATACTTTAAGCTCAATTTTTAATCTGTTAGCTAATATTTGTGAAAGTAAATTTCAAAGATATGAACCTTATGACGATTAATCATGAAATGAAGGGAATGAGCCTTCTACAGTTCCTGTTGATAATTGAGGTAGAAATGTTCTGATGATAAAAAAGAGAGTAAAGATAAACGAAACTTATTAGCCAAATCTATAACCTGATAGATCTTTTACTGTTAAATCAAGAGGTTCAAAATTCTCCAGAACTTCTACTAAAATGCATTAAGTATCTAAAAAGCCTCAATAAGAAGATGCATTTAGCGAAATTTCGATAATTCTTGAATAATAAGATGTTAAAATAGATTCTGAGGAAGAAGATCTTAGAAGATATAGAGAAATAAAATCTAAGTAGTACAAGCAATTGCAAGAAAAATAGCAAAACATTAAGCAAGAATTAGAAGAAAGAAAAAAAAAAGCATTTAAATTTGCTTCAGATGTAAGGAATAAAGATTATACTTTTGATTCAAATGGCTCTATTATTCAAATCTAAGGAGTAAACCATGATAAGTTACCTCCTATCAAAATAGCAGCTAACTATTAGGTTAAATCAAAAACAGCGCCTAATTATGTAGAAAAAAAAAATTAAAAAGCTAATTCATTAGTAAAAAAATAGCTAAACAAGACTCTCATTAATCCAAATTTGTTAACTTTAGATTCAAAGCTCAGTTAAGGTAATATAAGTGTAAAAGATACTCTTCTCGTGCCATCTATATTTGATACTATTACTCTTTCTCCAGGAGTAACTTTAAAAGAAGCAGGAAGGTTTAAAGAAGGTCCCTCTTTTAATTTAAATGAATCTAAGCTAATGTCGAGAGAATAGTATAGTAGAATAGATAATCCAGACAGTTCTTTCGCATAGGAGTGGCATAAGGAAGATTCAACACTGGATTTTAGCAACCCATTGATAGACATTAGTTTTAAAACACCAATGGACGAGTTTAATGAATTCCAGATTAATAATTAATAATGAGGATAAAATCCAAATCCATCAGAATAAAAACTCAATTAATCTTTCTAATAAATCTAAAAAAGAGAAAAAGATAAATAGTTGGGTGTCAATTATTTAAAGAACAGAATGAAAGCAAGAAGAAGAATAAGACTTTGACTTTGCATAATTATTAGGTTTAAAGTTTTTTAAACTTTAACTCATGGAATAGAGACTGTTAACTTTCTATCCTATCTTTCTATTCTACCATATCTTATTATTCTGCTTTTTTATTTTCATTATTTTATTTTCATTTAATTTAACGATAATTATTTTTGCAAAGTACTAGCAGCAATAATGAATAATTTTAGCTCCTGTTTTTCTAAAAGGATTAGAAACAGCTCCATTTCTTTATATTTCTTCAAGCTTTTTCTTAAGAATTTATCCAATATAGGGATTATGATAAATATTTCTTGCTAAAGAGACAATTCTAATTTAAAATTAATCAGAATCTTGTGGAACAAATTCGCAGTTTGTTCCTTTTTTACAACCCAGTCCGGTAGAAACAACTAACTTATAGATCTAAAGATTTAATACATATTGATTTATAAATTATGCATATGGAACATCTTTAACAGTAGATGCTCTATGTTTTGCTTCAATTATTGTTATCCTAATAGCTAATATAATAAGTAATCTTAATTATTAAATCTACATAAATATTCTTTTCTAATTTCTAGGACTGTTAATTAAATATTCTTAAACTCGTACTAATACTAAACTATTTAAAATTGGATATACATATGTTTTCCTACTAAGCAGAATAAATTTTCTTATCTCTAAAAGCAATTAGTTTTAAATAATTAATACCTAACAAAAGATAAAATATACATAATTAAACTTCTTTATGATATTCTTGTTTTTAACAAAACGAGGAATTATACAATTGTAATTATTTTTCTTAGTTATTAAGCTAGGTCTCTTAGAACTTATAGTCATTATGTTTATAATAGTTAAAAGCAATTTTTTTGAAATATTGCTATTAATTATAATGCTGAATAAGATAAAGAAATTCCTTTTATTTTCATTTGGAAAATAAACTCTAGCTATATGAGTGAAAATACTAAAATAACTGTAGAAGTTATGTTTAAATTAAAATAATAAAATTACAAAAAAATTTCTGGAATCAATTCCTTTATTTTAAGATCGTATTCTAGCTCATAATCAAGAACTTTGTCCTTTTTTGCTTTTTCAATGAAATTTATCTTTACTTTTGGCTTTCTTTATTTGCTTTTAAAGAGATCTACTTTTCTTTAGCTTTGCTTAAGTAAGTTGCGCTAATAATCCTTCATCACTTAAATAGATTTCTATTTAAAAAATGAGCAAGTCTATCTTAGAGGCGGAAGTTGCCCGAAATGTCCTTCTTTTATCTTAGGCATATGATATCTACTCTTTTATTAAATGAGCTCAGGCTAAGCTATGGAAATATTTAAAGATGGCATGTTTTCTGAGGTTTTATCTTCGAAGATAAAACTTTAGTGCATTTTATAAACTCTTTCAGTAGATTTGTAAGGTCTGTACTTTTTACTTATCATTTGATTTACTATTCTATTTCCTGAAAGAGATTAGAAAATCTAAAGAGAATTTAGTCTACAATTCTTGAAATTTTCTCCACAAATTTCTTTATCAATAGCAAATAATCCAAAGCCTGACCCCACACCAAATATATTTCTTAGAGTAGGATTTCCTTTTTGTGCTAATAGAAGTTATCCATTTTTATCCGTTTCTACGTTACTATAAGAGTCCATTTTTAAGTTTATTTGAGCTCCATTCTAAGCTTTTACAGGAACTATAAAACTTTAAAAAGTGCTGGAGATAATAATAACGTCACTTTGCTGGATTTGTCTTTAAAGCTAAGCATTATTATATAAATACTTTATCCCAATTCGAGTTTCTTTTCCTTTAGTTATATCTCAATATAGATTTTAATAGCAACCTCTCAATCCAAGATATTTATTTACTTATCCACATTAGCATACTGACTCTTCAGGAAACTAATACCCTTGATCCTTTGCTTTTTAAAGTGATTCGAAGTAAAGCAAAACAGGATCTCTGCAAAATATTTATATAGCCTCGTATTGAAAATCAAGCTTATTTTATTAAAAGCATTTTTCTCATTCTTCATAACTTTTAGAGTTAATGCAATTACAATTCTGAACACATAGTTTACAAGTTACTTTTTATAACTGTTCAATTCCTCCTGTACCTACTCCATTTAGAAGAACATAAGCACACATAAATGCGTAGATATCATTTCCAAGAATGGTAATTTTTGGGTCTAGCTTTTCCTTGAGTATTTAAATAATTTATAAATATCCCTTTTTACTTAGGAAGTGCTCACTCATAAATATGATGTCTTCTGTAAACTTATGCTTGTTTTTAAAATTTTAGGGATAATGCTGAACTGACCCCATCCCTATTACAAGCTTTTCGCAAAAAAATGTTTCTTATCTATTCTTTTTTAAATTATTAACGCAAACAGCATTTTCTGAAGTTCCTATTAAGTTGATCATCTATACTTCTCTTTTATGATAAAAGATCTTTTTGGTTATTTGTAAGTTTAATTATTCTGCAAAATTAGCATGCACTTTTTAAATGTATTCTGTCAAATGTTTTCCTACTAGCTTCAAAAACTATTCCACTACAAATAGACATACTTATTATCTACCTTGCTTCATTATTATTCTAGTAGGTTTAGCAAAAAGTAATCTTCGAAAGGGTTTTAAAATGAACTCTTCTTAGAAGCAGGATAGCTCTTGTGAAGGATCAATCTAAATTATCTTAATGAAATCACATGCAGGAAAATTACTATCTACTATATATTTTGAAAGGCTGCCTGATCATATTTAAGTATCTTTGTCTAGCAAAATTAAACCTTTCTTTATAAAGTGCTTTAGTTTATTTAATCTTAAAGCTTATATTAAAACTCCAAGTGTAGCTGGTCCACAGCCTACAAATAGAAACTAAGCTTTATACACTTTAGATTATTAAAATACATCAAAACCGTCCATTTAATTTCTAGCTATTATAATCAAATTAAAGCAAGAAATCATAGTTGTATTATAGTTAAAATTATGTAAAATTAATTTATACAATAGTGTAGTTTTAGACTTTCATTTTTTTGGCTATTATAGCTTCTATCCCCAATTATGGTAAAGAAATTCTAAATAAAAGCTCTTTCATTACAATTTTAATGTTATTGTTTAGAATTATAAATAAGCGAGTCTTGATTAAACATAATAAGAGTAATATCCATATCTCTGCTCAATTATATTAATTATGAATTTAAGTGACTTAGACTCTAGTTATAATATATCATAATTAACTCAAAAATTTAAATGTTTAGTTATTGAAATTTATTGAATTTCATGATACCTGCACCATCGCCAGAACATATTACATTTGAATAAGGTTTCCAGCTTACAGTTATTACAGGTTTCTCATGCTTTACTTTCATTATATGTGGAAGTGCACGATTAAAGTCCCAAACTAAAATCTTTCCTGATGTTGTTCCTACTGCAACATTTTTTTCATCATAAGATCAGCATGGCTTTGAGTAATCTACTGGGAATTTTTGTTCTATAGAAATAAAAAAATACCTTGATTTTACCATTCTTTAATAATTTACCATTGTCTTGTATCCAAAACTCTTAAATAATTATCTCTAGAGCAAATCAATATTTGGGTCCCTGCTTAGTTGGGAATTACTGAAGTAATTGTTTCTAAACTATAGCTTTCATTTTAAGGATATTAATTAATTTTTTTCCCTATATGAAAAATCACCTGTTTTAGAATCTCATGCACGCAAAATTCCATCTTTGTGTCCACTAACTAGCTATGTTTGGACGTTCGAAACTGAATAGCAACTACTTGGACATTTTAAACTGGCATTACAATTACCCGTGTAATTATCTCATAATCTTATAGTGAAATCTAAGCTTCCACTTACTGATAGTTTTTGAGCTTGCATTAGACAAACAGATTAAACAGATCTTGAATGACCATTTAATGTATGGCTTACTTTGTTTTTGAAGAATAAATAACACGATCCATCTTTCCCTCCTGCTAGAATTAGATCACCTTCAGATGAAATACTAACTGAAATAGGACAGCTTCGCATTGATTATATGATTGAAACAGGAGTTTATTAGAAGTTATTCCAAATTTTTATTAAATTATCACTTCCTGAAGTTACTAAAATCGAACCATCAAACGAGTAATTAGTTGTAGCTATTTCGCCACCATGAGCTTAAATTTTATCAAATAAATCTGTAATTTAAGATGATTGAGGAAGCTCAAAAGATACTTCTTTCTTAGCAATGATATCAGTTGCTAAACTTTATGATCTTTCTTATTATCTTTGATTTATAAGCATTTCCTCTGATTATTCCTCTTTATTTTATTTTTCAAACAATTAATCGTAAAATTTCTAAATTTATTCACATTTTTCTTTTTCCTGCTACAATTATCCATTTAAGTCCTTTATTTATTAATTTAATAAATCAATTTCTTTACTTTTAGTCATTTTTATATCACTTTCAACGTCTTTGGATTAAATAAGTTTTTCAATTAAGTTTTAATTAATTACTTCGAGGGATTCTTTTTCATTTTATGCTATTTTCATTTTTTTAAAATTTTCTTCCATCCTTTCTTTCATTTCTACTGACTCTTTTTACATATTTTCTTCACTTTATTATAGGTTCTTTACTTGCAAGCTTAAATGCTCTACTTATTTTTGTAATATTTCATTCTTTAATAGTAAATTTTACCTCTCTAATGTTTTACATGTATTTATCTTCAAGTTCAGATTTTTGCTTTTGAATTTCTGTGCATTTCCTTTATAAAACTACCAAATCTTGCTCCTTTTATTATAATTTTTAAGGTATATTAGTCTAATCCTACACTTGTTGTAGTTGCATTTCTTGTATCTTAAGTTTGAGAGCAATAATTTAATTTTGCATTTAAGATCCTAAAGATAAAAAATAAATTACTTTAGCTAATAAACTGGACATAATTTAGCTTTTGTCTTTGATTTCTTGCTTTTAAGTTTTCTAATAGCTAGATATTTCACTGCATTATTATTACTTTTAACAATTAATTATAAATACATATTTATTTAATCACTCTATTTAAGCGTTATTCTATATTCTTTATTTTGAACTATATTTTTTAAATTAATAGCTAAATTCTCAATTAAAATTATCAGGGAAAAAGCATCTAGAAAAATCCTTGCTTTTTGGGCTTGGACTCGTTTTGCTGATCTATAAATTAGGCAGGCTTGTAATCTTGACTTTCTCTTCTTTTTAATTAATTTTTGATGTGCTATTTGTTCAGATCTTCTTGTAAGGTTTATTACTTATATTCCATATTTTATCTATAGATCTTTAATTCTGTTAGGCAGAAGTCAAATGTTTAGTCAAGTCTCTTCAATTCTCTTATAAAGGTTTCATCTTGCTCTTATTAAGTTCTTCATTACGTAAGCTCCTTGTTAATATCACCAAGAGCAGCTTATAACTATGGATCCTTCAATCCGGTAAATATTTTCTTTTCACTTTCTTTTTTCTCTATCTATTATTTTTAAAAAGTAAGATCTTTTATCACTTACTTAGAAACTTCAAGCTCTTTCTTCAAGTTTTTTACAAGAACTGCATCAGGATTATATTTAGTTTACTCATAAGTTTAAGACTCTGCTTGAGGTGATTAATTTTAGCTCATCTTTCTATTTTTCCTTTAACTAACTAAAATTTTAATTATTTAGACTCTTTTAATCTAAATAATAGCATCATGTTAAGAAGAGATTTGTATTTATTTATAGCTAACAATAGCAGCCTAATATAATTAAGTGCATTTTGATTCTATCTGCTTGCTATTATATTTATTTAGGGATTTATTTAGCATCAAGATGTATCAAATGAGTGACTTATAGTAAGCATAAGAATAGAATACATATTTAAGAATAAGTTAAGAGTCTCCCAGATAATTATTAATTAATTGCTAAGTTTGCTTTTGTTAGCATTTCTTAAACTTATAGCAAATCTAAAGCAATATTAATAATTATTTAAAATTAGCAGATTTTTAAGCAAGTTAATAATCTAATCAAGCATTTCAATTCATTATTCCATATTATTTGCATAGCTTCTTAAGCTTAACTCTACAATGCTTTTTATATTTATTTCAAGCATCAAGCTTTTATTTTAGAAGACTACTTTAAAATTAATTCTGATAAAAGTAAATAGATTATTGATTATTTTCCTAACTAAGTTAGTTTCTTAATATATAAAATAAACAAAGCAGTTAGATTAATTATATAGTAAGAAATAAGTTATTTAAGTAAGCAACTTTATAAATAGTTTAAATTTAATAGCTAAAATTAGTAATTAAGAAAATAAAGTGAAACAGTAGCTATTATAATTTCTTATTTAGATATAGTTCATTTATAATGTAAACTCTATTTTCAGTTTCTTATAATTAAGTCTTATATTCTATTTAGGTAAATTAATTTAATTTAATTGATTCAGTACCTTTTATTTTACCTTTAATAGTTCATTCTTTTAGAGTCATTTGAGATTTGAGATTTATCAATATTACATTCAATCTTTCTTTTGCCATTTTAATAATTAAGAAAAAAAACAAACTGATTTTAATAGGCTTTCATAAATGGTAGATAAGCAACTTAAAATTTCAGGTATTATTGTTTGTTGTTTAACGTTCCTTACTGTCATACTTACAATAGTCGCTCTTACTATAGATTTGTGATATGCTTTAGAATGGTATCATCCTTTTTCATCTATGGGATCTTTTTATTATTACGATTTCTTCTCCCTCACTGATTTCATTTCCTGGGATAATGACTTGTTTGAGCTAGCTTAAGATAGATATGATGAAGATAAAGATAGTGTGGACATATCTGCTTTCAGTACATTATCTTTTAGTGTTGTTACAATGGAAGATGACGCTCGTTATTACGTTGATTTGTATTTAATAAACGACGAGTTTTGCTTATGCGACTATTGCGATGATTCATAGGATATGGATTCATACTATAAAGATTTCTGTGATGGAATTTAATAGATGACTGCAGGAGGGATTATTGTAATTTTTAATTATAGGTTGGAATATTAAGTGTATTTTCAGTTTTCTTTGGAACATTCAGCATGTTAATGCCCATTTATCATTTAAAATAATCAAAGTGTAAACCATGCAAAAAACTTATCAAAAGTGGTATTTGCTTGCATCTTCATGCCATTTGCCTTATGTTAGCATTTATACTTTTTTGTGCCTTGATCTATTCTGTAGCAAGTACAATGAATTTAGAAACAGTTTCTACCAAAGCAGGAGGTGGAATTTTAATAGCAGCATTTGGATTAGTTTTTGTTACCTGGATATATTATTTTATCAGATATAGGCTATTAATAAAGAGAGCTAAAAAGAATAGAACATGAGGCTTTATTTACTTTTATTTGATCTACATTATTAAAAGTTTTTCAAAGTATTCAAATCTTACATCCTGTTATTATATATGACACACATTTAGATTTTTTTAACTAATCTACCTCTTTAAGCCATTAAAAATCTTTCTTTGCTGAAATAGTCTTTTAGACTTTAAATATACTAAGATTTAACTATTCGAATAATTAAAAATTCTATAGGCTATTTAACAAAACTCCCTAAATAAAGAATTATAAAGTAATTGTTAAGCTAAATTATTATTTCTCACTTCACTATAAAGGATTTTCTCTCTAGTTTAGTTCTAGTTTAAAAAATGATAATATATGAAGCGATATTGGTAAAAATAGAGAAGAGAGAAGTAATAAAGTGATACAAGACTAAATTACTATAAAAGCGAAAGGGAGTAAATAAAAAAATCAGTTGTATCATATTAAATTGATATTACTTTCTTTAAATATAATATTATCTTATTAATTTAGCTATAACTTTACAGATTCTCATCTGAATATACCATAATACTACTAAATGCTTTATTTCTTTAAATTTAAACTATTTTTTAATTCCAAATTTTCTTTTTAAATTTGATTATATCTAACTAACTATGTGAATTTGATAGAATTACGTTAATAACAATTGCAAAAAATAGAAAACATAGATAAAATAAAATAGCAGCACCATAAGATTTGTATAATAATACTTAAAATCTAATTGACAGCTTTCTAAGCATTTATGAATCTGATTTAGGTTAAATAACTAATTCTATAGCAGATTTCTAACCTAATAGTTCTTATCTATTCAAGTTATTAAATTTTTGCCTTAATTAAAGTTAAACTAATTAAGCACTTATTTAGCAAATTATTTTTTTAGTTTTCAAAGAGTATAAAATGCAATCGTAAAGTTGTTTAAGTGAAATTTAAAGATAATGATGCTAGATATCATATATGTGGCTATAAAAGAATTAAAGGAATTTTATCATAAATTTAGTCAATAGCTAGCTTTTATTATTGACTATAAAATAAAAAGTCTTTATATAGAGATTTAGAAAGATAATTTATATAGCTAACACTAAAATTTCCAATTTTCTCTCTCAAATTTTTCAACCTTTTCTGTTTTTATTAAAATCCTATTAAAATTGTATTTTTTCGTCTATTGTGGCTGAAATCAGCAAATGCTACAATTCTTTTGCACTTTCTGAACTTTCTGCCATTATTGGCTATTAGAACTCTTCAAAGACTGAAGAAATTTCTTCAAAAGGATCCAAAAGATTAGCGTTTATCTGAGGTCTATTTTCTAATTATTTTTTAAGGTTTTATTTAGTTTATTTATTTTTCTCCTGCATCAAGAACTATTTTTAAGGAATTTTATTAGGTTTACTAATTATTTTATTTCCAATTTCACTTTAGAAAGTCTTCTAGAAATTGTTTACTTTCTAATTGAGAGTAACTTAATCGTTTTTAAACTAAAGTGTATGATTTTTATGAATAAAATTTCTCTATCTTAACAAAGAAGTTGGAGACATGGGCTAATATTTATTTGTAGAGTTATAAATTTGGAGCTTCATATTTTTATAAAATTCGTTAAAATAATTAGGGCTTTTTTCTCTGCTTGAAGGAAGTGAGCCTGTAGTACAAGTACTAAAAGTGTGACCTTTCCTACTACTATCTGCCTTTTTAGGACTTTTCTGCATTGCTTTCAATTAAGCAAGCTTCTGTAAATTAGTTAATATATTCTGCTACTTTTATTATTTTGAATTTAGTTTAGTCAATAAAATTTGTTCCTTATATTGTCGTCTTCTTTAATTTAACTAGTTGCTTTCATCAAAAAAGTATTATATAATTTTTTCATTTACATTCTCATATGTTTTTTGCGCAAATTCGTTATTTTTTTAAAGTTACATAGAAGGATTATCTTAAATTTATTCCTTCCTATCTAAATCATAGGTAAAGAAATTAAAATCCTGCAAATCAGCATTTAAAACTTCTTACGGATCTGGAATGCTTTTTTTAATTTCTGAAATATCGATTTGTTATATTTATTCCAAATTCTAAATTTAAATCTATGTCTAGTTTTATTATAATCTTTACTCTTGAGTTTAGTTATTGACTTACTCTATTGTTTAAGTTTAGGCTTATTCTTAAGTAATTTAGTTTTCTTTATAGTAATCAAAAATAAAATCTGTTTGAGTAACTTTGTTTTCTAGCTGTAATATAGGTTTCACTAATTCACATTATATCTACTAAGTTAACTTTTGTCCTTAATTATAGTTTTCATCAACTTAATGGTTTTTATTTTCAAGTGGTTTCTTTAAATTCAAGTTTATAAGTGCAACTTTAATTTCTCTTGAGTCGTAATCTTAAGAGAGTGTCCTTACTCTATTTTATCTTTAAGGAGTAAAGTTTTGTCCTTTTATTTACTTTTAGTTTCTATTAACGATATCTTATAATTTGATACTTACCTACTTAGGCTCATTGAATTACTTTTGAGGTTTCTATTTAAAATCTAAATTGGAAAATTTAATCTTTCTATCTTAATTCTTTTTCATAGTAGGAGTTTGAGTTTTATTTCTTTAAGTATTCGAATTAATAGGACTATAAGAAGTTTTACGCGATTCAGAAAGCTACCTGCTTATAGGCAGACCAATATCTTGCTTTAATTTCTTGCTTTATTTTTTGTAAGAAATTGTAGCTTTTTACATTTCTAAATAGCTATTTAATAAAATATAAAATATAGAGCTTTTGATTAAAAAGAAATTAATAAGCACATTAAAATATATAGTAATCTAAGTATCTTTAAGCTATTAAACTAATGCTTTATCTATTATTACTTCTAACCATTCTTCACTCTTTTATATTTCATATATATCATTTGCTTCATTATTTAATAAGAATATTTTATCGTTAGGATTCCATAGCTAGTATTGTTTACAATTAGAAATAATAACTTTTATTTAACTAATTGTAAGCAGGGAATAAATAGAAGGGCTATTAGTATTAGAAGTTAACTATTTAACCTATGTTTAGAATATGGGAATCATTCTAGTGCTAGATTATGTGATTCATTAATAAATACATCTAAATATCATTTTTATATCTTCCTAACAATTAGTTTTATAGTTAGCTTTATCAAATTAGGAAATCTAGAGTTTTCAACATAATAGAAGCCAAATAAGAAAGGCAATTTACTAAAGTTCTATACTTTAGTTTAGCAACTATAATTAAGAATTTATTCCCTTTCTAATTAAATCAGGACAGCGTACATTAATATATCCTTTTAAGGTAAATAAGTTGCTTTTATTTAAAACTAAAGCATTAGTTTAGAATATATTCATTTATTTTTAAATTAAGAGGTTTTAATTTATCTAGGTAAAGCTTATCATAACCACAGGTAATCTATATGCAGATCCAATTTATAAAATTACAATTAAGAAAATAAAGCAAATGAATATACATTAGAGCTATTGGAATATATTAGAATGAGGTATAGTGCTTAGTATTTCTTCATATTACTTTACTACTAATTTATCATCATTTAATGGTTTTTAATGTAATAGTAGAAATAAACTAATAAATATATTTTAATAGAAAGGAATTTCTTAAATATACTAATAGATTTAACTTAGTTACCATTCTAAGCAATCAACAAATGTATATTATAAAGGATATATAAGAATAAAAAAGCTAGATAAGGAATATAATGAGAGTAAGTTAGGGTGCTAAAACATATTTAGGTGAAATATCTAAATTAAAATTATTAACTAAATAATAGCTAAAGGTAATTTAAATAAGAGCTAGCAAAAACTAATAGAAACTTAAAAATTAATAATTAGCACATTTTAATAATAATAGACTATATCAAAACAGCAAATTAAAGAGATTAGTTATTATTATTTGTGAGTGAAGGATATTTTAACTATTATAATTGTTTTAATTTAACTATACTAAATTCTTAAATACTTGAGTAACTTTAGAAGAGTTATAAAAAAGTATTGCTTTAAATTCGTATACCAAAAGATTAAAGTGAATTTAGAAAAAAACAGTACAAAAAGCTAATTATAAGTTAAGGTAGATATCATAGTATATAAAAAGGGTAAAATTAGTGATGGATTAAGAGTAATAAAATAAAAAATATACATTTATTTTAAGCTTTTAATGTATTATGATAAACATTCCTGCTTATTCTACAACACAGATGTATAGAATATTATAGTATATAAATTAAGCAATATAATCTAAGTTTATTCATAATTTCATTAACACTTCATTAAAATAAGTTTCAAACTAAACCATATATTTATACATATTAAGTATGTTAAACTCAATAAGTTTATTATCATTTGATTTATTTAATCATAACAAAAATGTTAAAAGTAAGTAGTTTAATTTGGATTTGCTTTCTTAATTTAAATTATTACTATTAATATAAGATATTTAAACAGCTTATTATTCTAGTATTCAATTTATAGGTTTTTAATTAAAATTTAAGCATTAACTAATTAAGGCTTTATGTAAATATTGGATTTTCATTATTATCTTTACTTAGCTCAAGTTAATATATATCGTATATCTTTTTTATAGTAATTTTAATCCCTTACTTGCTTTTATTTAACGTAAGGAAATTAAGAAACGAGTTTTTTACTTACTTTTAGAGTGCATAAACAAAGAAGAAAAAATAATGAGGGCAGTAGTTCGTTGAATAAATAGATGAGATTTAAGACTTGATTAATATAATTAAAGCCAATAGAAAATTCATTATAACAGAATCACTCATCCTCTAAATATTAAAACTTACTTGTTAGTAAGTCACAAAACTCATCGAAATCTATTTTTCCATCTGGATTCAAGTTATCAGCTCCTCTTATAATCTTCTCGGCCTCTTCCAAAGATAAATCTCTTCCCACTTTTTGCATTGCTTTTTTAATACCTTCTGCAGAAATATGGCCTTAATTTTCCTATAAATTAAATTCTTACAACATCGAAATACTTAAATGCAGACCACAAAATTTCTTTATTTAACTCCATTTTCGCCTTTAGTGTTGCTGCAATAAATTCTGTGTAATTCATTTCTCCAATTAAAAAAGTATTTTTGTCAAATTTTTGCATAATGTCTTTTATCTCTCCTGCTGCTACATCCATACCTAAATTTTGCATTGCTTTGTACAATTCTTCTCCTGAAATTGTACCTGAATGATCGTTATCTAATTGTCTAAAAACTTCCTTAAGGTCTTTTATTTTTTCATCTGGGACTAGGTTAACAATTACATTCATTGCCTCCTTTTTCAATAAATTGTTAGCTTTATATTTCAGAATTTGCTACAAAATTAAAGGATTAATTTTCTTCTTTTTTATTGTTTCAGTATGCTACATTGTGAATCATTTGTGGTTAAGTGCTTATTAGCAGGTGAATCTCTTACTAATATCGGGCTACAAAAGATTTTGGATCAAGTCTTTAGCTTCAGATGAAACGGAGTCCCAATCTTCTCCTGATAAGTTATATTTTCCTTTCAAAATGGCTTTGAAAATTTCATCGTGGCTATCTCCAATAAATGGCGGACTTCCACTTAATAAAATATACATTATAACTCCAATGCTCCATAAATCGCATTCTTTTCCATAATTTCTTCTTAAAACTTCTGGGGCTACATAATATGGCGTTCCAACCACTGTATGTAACTTTTCGTTTTGTTATTCTCCAAACTTATTAGCTAATCCAAAATCTATGATTTTTATCTCAGCATCAAGATTTGCATCTGCAAAAAGAAAGTTTTCAGGCTTTAGGTCTCTATGTACTATATGATGTTCATGTAGATGATTTATAGCACTAAGAATTTTAAATACTATTTTGCTGGCCTTTTTTTCGTCAAATGGTCCTTCGTTAACGATTTTTTCAAATAATTCCCCTCCTGAGCAGTATTCCATTACGATATGAAAGTACTTAGCGTCCTAAATTTAAAAATATTACTTCGTATGTTTCAAAGAATTTTATGATATTTGGATGATCTACTGTTCGCAATGCGTCAAGTTCTCTTTTCAAAAGGTGAATTTCCTGCTTAATATTTGCCTTTTAAATGCTTTTTATAGCAAAGCTAGCATTTTAATTACCTATTGGATGAGCAATCCTAACAGTACCAAAATGACCGTTTCCTATGACTTTGGAGATTGTATAACGACTTCTAATATTATCGAGCATAGTTGTATTAGAGACAGTTGATTTTTTAAGTAGTCCTGGACCTTTACGATTATCCTTTAGAGATGTTTCTGCGCTTTGTTACTATTAAGGGCTTTTAGCTGTAGAATTTTCTACTTTTTAATGACTTCTTCCACAACAACCTCCCATTTTAATTTTGTAAAGTGTAAAAAAAAGTAACATCAATTAAACTTTATCACTATGACAATATCAAAATACATATATTTATCATTGCTACTTCTATTTAATCAGTCATCCTAATCTCTTCTCCATACTACTTACTACTGGATAGCCTAGTTAAGATGTTAGGCATAATAGACGTAGTGAAAGCTAGAAGTGAAGGAATAGTATTAGTTGATTAAGTTGAATTAAAAGATCTAAATGACTAATTATTAATTAAATTAGCTGCTATGGATGAATAAATTCTAATTGATTGAATCAATTCTTTTAATTTCCCTAGTTGTCTTCTCTGCTGTAGTTTTGACCAAGTTAGAGATGGAATAATTATCTGTGACATACTTTCTCAGATATTGAAGTGTCACATTCCAATTATTAGAAAGATATAGACTAAAAATGATTGTATTTATAATCTGTAACAAGCAATTGATGTGGTTAAGCAAAGTGATATGCAGTCATATTAAATATAGGAAATGACAGGAGATTAATTGTACGAAGTAAGCTTTTTTATCATAGAACACTTAAAGTCTATTCTTATTTGTCAAGTTTACCAAATAGCTAAATCAATCTGCTACGAGTAGCCTGGCTTAGATATAGGATTAGATAGGTACAGGCTTTAGTGATGCTGCTAATAGAAACATATCAAATAGCAAAAATAAGTTTAATATGGATTTTTAAACTCCTTAAGAAAGTTAAAATAGCACAATAGTTAATACTCCAACTGATTCCAATAGACTTAGATAATAATAAAAAATATCTGCCTCTGTAAAACCTAAAAATTTTCAAAAGTTAAATTCAAAAATGCTATATGGATTAAATGATTAGCCGTATTAAAATGTACTAAATAAGATTGAAACATCAAGTAATTCAGGAAGTGATCAATAATTGTTTAAAATTAACCTACTTAATAAAAAACCTAAAGACCATTCTTAAAATAAGGTTAATTAAAGCAATTAATAGTAACAAACTTAGAAATACCCTTAATAGATTCAGAAAGGAGGATTAAGCTCTTATAATGAGCATGCTTAGTAAGAAGATTTGGATGAAGAACTAGAATAAAATAAATAAGATCTATGAAGATGAATAAAGGAAGATCTAAGAATAGTTGCTGCTAAAAACACTATATAAGATTTTACTTCTTTATGTGCCAAAACCAATTTATTTGGAAAAATTATTAATCGTCTGGCCATTAGAAGTAAACCTCTGCAAGGTTTAAATGATAATCCGAAAAACCGTACATAAGCTTATAAAAATATAAACATTGTGCTGAATTATCTTAAGAGCAATACTAAAATAGATGAATAATATTTATGATGTGAAGATGCAATTTTATAAGGCTCAGAAAAGATTTGTTGAGGTCTCTTATAAAACATTTATAAATTCTATAAAAGCACTTCAATTAAATCTACCAATCAAATGCATTAAAGCCTTATCATGCAAAGGAAAAAGTTTAATGACTCATTAGACAGTTGTAATACTTAGAATCTTAACTAATCGACTATTTTAAAGAACAGCATAGATCTCTAGCAACCTTCATAAAAGAATAGAGCTCGTAGCCAAACTTAACAATCGAATTTTTCAATTTCTTAGAGTATTTTTAATAAAACTTTAAATGAAAGCGAAATTAAATAAAAGTAAGTAAAGTCCAAAGCACTGCTAAATGATACTTCTTTAAAAGAAGATTCTTAAACTTTTGAACGTAAATTCTTTAGTAAATCAGTACTTACTACTAACGAAACTCCTTCTTAAAACTTAAGCAATGAAAACAAATCTTCCTGCTAATAAAGTAACTATAGAGTTATTCATAAGGAAATAAAGTAGTTATTTCAATAAAAGGATTTATCTGAAGAGTTTATTTAAAAAGTATTTAGCTGAATTCAAAAACTGGACTTAGGTCACTTGATTGTTCAATCTTAAGAACAAAAGGATTTGCTATAAGATCCCTTGAGAAATGGAATTTTATTAATTAAGCTCTTTTAAAAGCTAGAAAGTGAGCATCTTTATCACATTTATTTGAAGCCAATTAATATAAATCATGTGAAACAAAACATTTAAAGCGTGATGGGGTAGTTTAAGAATAAGAACCCTGGGTTTCCAGTTTAATTAATAGAATACTAAGAACAATTAATAAGGGGAAATATTAAATATACTTGAATACTATTATACACCATCAAATCATTGTATTAAGACCATACTGTAATGACTTAACAGGAAGAAAAAGAAGATTTCTAAATTATAAGGTGATTACATTAACTCTAGCTATTAGAAGTTGAGCATTAATCCTTTTATTCTATAATTCCTTTAATTTAATCAGGAGTACTATTATGTAAAATTGCTCAAATAGTAACAACAAAGCATATTAAGGGAATTAATCATCATCCTCGAACATAAGCTGATAAATTAAGAAACATTAGAAAATCCTTAGAGAGCTTGAGATAAATTCCTAACTTTAATTAAAGATACACATGAGATGAAAAAGCTTTAATAGAAGGTAAAGAAAATATTGCTAAAGGACTTTTGTTCGATATCATGCAAATTTTTCGAATAAAAATAGGGAAAAATAGCTAAAAGGATTAACTTAATAATTCAGTTTGCAATTTAAATGTCACTGCTGATAGTGTGAATTCATTTTTAAATACTACTTTACAAAGCTCATAAAACAACTGTAGTACAAAATACTTCTATCCATAGTAATTTGATACGCTATAAATGTCTATCTCTCCCAAAAATTAAATTCCTCCAATGTTAAATGTTTCTTTTAGCTAATCTACAAATCAGATGAGCTGCAATTTGCATGAGATTCAAAATTAAAAACAGAAAGTCCAGTAAATTTAGATTGAAGAAGTTTCTGAAAAGTCAGTTTCTCACTTTTACGAGTGATTTCAGTAAATAGGATTTAAATATCCTAAGTAACTAAAACTGAGCAAAGGAATAATTGAAGAGTTTTAAGATGGGTAAATTTTCTATTTTCAGAATCCTGCTTTGTTATCTAGTAGAAAAACTAACTGGAACAGATATAAAACCATTGCCTCCAAAATCATCTGCTGCTGCTCTATTTAACATAACAAAATCTATAAAGTTAATTCAGAAAGTAAACTAATAATACAGAGTTTGCCTGTTACTTTGCTAGACAAGGAGTTTTAAATAAGAGAAGGTAATGGATAGATAATCAGAGAGATTCTTAACATTATGAAGAAGAAGTATAGGAAGAGAACAGCAAGCATTTTGAAATTCAGACAATAAATATATTAAAATAATTCATTTAATTATTACTTAAAAACATGTGGAAGCAGTTTCCCAGCTTTCTTTGTCACTTTCTGGGCTCTTGTAACTCACACTAGATCTTGATGACTTGAATTCATATAATTCTTGCATTCTATAGTCAAACCCAATAAAAAAATCAGATATCTAATAGTAATTATTGTCAATTTTCTTGACTTAGAGGATTTCCTACAACCATTTCTTAATAGCAGGATCAAGTTACTCGCAAGTTTTATGCAAAATTTTAGATCCTTACTTAAAAATATCGGAATGCTTTTCTAGGATTATCTTAAACTTCTACTTCACAAAATCATTTAGTAAATAAGGCTTTACGTTAAGCATATAAAGCACAAATCTTGTGAATTTAAAAATTTCGTTATAATGTTATCTTTTACTGGCCCTTTAAATAGCTCTCATAACATTTCGAATCAACTGCTAGACCAGTTTTTCGTTTAAATCGTTTTTAACTGCTATAAAAGAGGTAACAAAGGGTATTACTTCAAGCTATTTCTTTTGCAGCTTTTGTAGACATGAATTTAAAAACTTGTCGTTTCATTTCGAAGGACCTTGATTTGTGACATAAATAAGTACTCAAGATAGAACTTTGGAATGTGTCTTGCAAATTTAATTCTAAAAAAGGTCTAACAGCTGCTTAAAAATACAACTATCAGATTTAATTTTTGAATCCAAAAATTGTATGAAAAGCTTTAACAACTACTTTAGCTTAGTCAGATCATTTTATTCGGAAGACTATTCTAGATACATAAGACTTTGAATTAAAGACTTTAAGAGAGGATATTAAAAAGAGTCTTATCTACTTGCTAAAGTTAAGCATGCTGTATAAAAAATAAGTAAAATATGAGTGCTTTGCATATAATGGGGCGTCGTATTCTTTACCAACTCCAGGACCTCATTCTAAAAGTATGGAGTCATTTTTAAAACTATTGCTAATGTTTCGGCAGCGCTTTTTGCTTATTCTAATTGGGCACTTATAAGCTTCTACAGGAATTGGTTACTTAATGTTCTAAATAAATTTTAAATGCTTTTAATGTAGGAAATGCTTACATATTCATTTCCACTCTTTTAGATATAGAAACATTTCGTAGTTTTCTATTCTTCTGTAAAAGTGCCAACACATATTTAAACCATGCCAGTAAGCTTTTCTTTTGCATTTTCGTGGTACTTGAATATCTCCAGCAAAAACTGTTCATCTTCCTCTGACACTGGTTGTCTCTCCTCCTTATATTTCATCAAAATTGCATATACAGTCTTCTTTAGCTAGGTGGATGTTGTATATTAGATTCCCAGAATATTTGCAACTTATTAAGAAACTTCTTTGGTTTCCCTGAAACTGAAGAAAGAAACTAGCATCTTAATAATATCAAGTTAAAATTCCTCATCTTTCTACTTCGCATGAATTTCTTAAAAGATAGCAGGAATGAGTATTTGAAGAGTTTATGGATATGAATCTCATGACAAATTTCTTAAGGGTATATTGTTTGATATAATAAGATTGGCATATTATTGAGGATCGACTTTACCAGTGCAGAGCGTTTGCAAATCAAACTACTCTGCTGATTCCATTCTCCTTATTAATTATTATTAAAATGAAATTAAAAGCTTTAAATTAAAATATCTTTCATTCTATTTCTTTAGAAGGTACCATTGTAACCTAATTTAATTTAGTTTTTATCCTTCTACCATTATTGATTTCAGATAAAGGTATTCTTAAGTGACTTTAAGCAAATAAATTTTATAAGGTATATAGTTTATTAAGTTACATTTACAGAACCAGACATTAAATATATCAGGATAAATTATATCAATGCAAACCATATCTACGTTTTATTTGAATCTGCTATACACTTCTAATCCATTCTTATTACTAAAATTCAGCAATCCATTATTCTTAGTTTTTGCAATTTTTTTTTAAATATTTGCTAAACTATTAGCAATTTATTATGTTTTTCATATCCTGTAATAGATATCCTTTATGAAAAATATGTCTAGGATAGAGTATCAATTTTATATTTATTAGTTGTAAGCAACTAACTATTAAATAAGATTCAAAGTTCTGATTTATTTTAAAGCTACTATCTGTTTTGATTTACCTGAAAATGATATATCTTTTCTATTTATCTGATATTAAGAGAAATATGAGACTTAAGAATGCTAAGGAGATGTTTTAAAAATGATAAGAAAATATTAATTGATATACTTAAACTTTATTTGTATACCTTTTTAAAATGTTTTATATTATAGCTAATTTCCTTATACAAAAGAATGCTTAATTAATTAAATTTATTAGAAAATACTATTTAACTTTTACTTTTAGCATTATTTCAAATATGCAAACTTCTCATTTAATTCCCTAATATTTTTTATCTTGCTTGCAAACATTTCTTTCTAACTCAAGCTTGGCTTATATAATTGTTAATTAGATATACTCAGAAGAACAAATTAAAAAGAGTTTTGTTTTCAAAGAGATTGAATTGAAAGTATAATAATAGATAGTATTTAAAAGAAAGATTAGATAAGACTTACAATTAACGTAAGGTTTATTAATAGATAGCACTATTAAATATTCATTTTACTACAATTCTACTATTTACTTTTTAACTATCTCTTAGTTAATATTTGTAAGAGTAGCAAAATACTCTTGAGTTATTTTGATGGTTCTATTTAATTAAGTAAGCTAAATATTAATATAGCTAGAAGGATATTAATTAAATAATTCAAATATCTAGTTAGTAACAGCAATGTGAATTCTCTCCTTTTTAAAGGTCAAAGCTTTAGAATAATAAGTATAGTAAGTTTATTAGTGGATATTCATTAAGTTAAGAGACTTCTAAATTTAAAGGTTTAATCTTAGATTTCTATATATTTAATTATAATATTTATTATTTTAGTTATGACATTTTAAAGATATCTCTTAACCAATAAATAGCTGTATAATAAGTATAATTAGTAAGTAGAAGAAGATAAAAGATCAAATTTATCTAAAAACAAAATATCAATAATACTAAAATACATAACTATTCTTTATTTATCCATTATATAAATCTATACATTTTCTTTATTTAAAAACCATAATTTTTAGATTTTAGTCAGATTATTTTAATAGAGAAAGCTAATTTCATTAAATGTACACATTATTGCAATAATTACCATAAAGGCTAATTTGCTAATTACAATCTTTTATTAAGCAACTTAGATTTTAATTTTCTTATTGTCTATTTTTGTAAGCATGCTAAATAAACTAATTCTCTTAAAAATAAATGTAAATACATAATTAAGTTTTAACTTTTTAAATACAATAGTTTATTTATACTAAATTATAAGCTTTTTCTTCTAAAAATCAATTTAAAGCTACAAAATTAAGCTATTACTTTTAAATCAAATAAATGTTCAATTACTTAAATATATCTTATAAAATGCTAACTTTATAATAATCTTGATTTAGTAAGGATAGTTTTCATACTTATAATTTTAAGTTTATTCTTGTAATAATTAAACTAGATATACTGTATTTCTTGTATCTATAATAGTTATAAGTTTTCTGGTAATTAAAAATATTATTTAATTATAAAATTTGCTTTATGCTTATATAACACTAACTCTATGCTTATATGCATTAAGCATTATTTTTGCTGGTTAGTCTTTACTTTTCTTATTTAATGTTTTCATATTTTATATTATTAGCCTTTAAGAGTAATCATTATATTTCCTTTAAATATCCTTTGGTTTAAATAAGATTAAACTGGTTTCGTATCTATAAGTAAAGCACTAAACTAAGGTCCTTTTACTCTTTAAACTTTAAATTGATATGCTAGTAAATATCTTCTAGTAAGAGTAATGGTAAAGAATATTAGGATTTTATATAAATGAAATTAATAAAAATATCAATAATTGCTTAGGAATTCAGATTTGCAAACTTCGCAAGCATCTCATTCGATAACACTTAATTCTGTCTATGTATTCTTACTTTCTGTACTTTTCTAGCTTTACTAAATCAAGTTTTAATTTTCCTGATTCTACGAAATTTCAAAAATCTGTGGAATAAAAGAAGGAGGTGAAATTGAATAAAATTATTAAAATTCTTACTAATCTATGATTTCATTATGATTAATTATACCTATGTTTTTAGGATCTGGGCGTTCAACTTAAAATTAATTATCTTATAATTCTCGTACCACTTATTAGTCTCTTTCATTCTACTCATCTATCATCCTTTGATACATTTCTTCAAACAGCGTTGAACTATAATTTTCTTATGCAATGTTTTAATTTTCTTATGAAAGATCTAAATTAATTTAATTTTAGTCCTATGAATCTTAAATAGATTATTCTCGATCATCATAGTATTAAGTATTGTCTTGTAAAATATCATGTTGTTATGTATAATCTTATTACTAAGTTAGATATTCTTAAAAACTATAAGGTAATTATTGTGTATTATCACTCTTTCTATAATCTTTTAACTTTGCTTCTACACTTCCTTAATGACAAATTTAAGTTGCTTTCTCACTCTTCTATCTATATTTTACTTCCTTCTTCGGAAGTGCTTTCTATAAAGTTTTAGAGGGTTTCTTTTTGATGATTTAACTAGACTTACTAGAAATGAATTGAATAGATTTTTCATTCATCCTATCAAAAGAATAAAAAGAGTTTCTTAAGATCATTTAGCTAACCTTTTAAGATTAAAGCTTTCTTTGTTAATCCTCTTAGCAATTTAGAATCTACTAAGTACAGCTTTCAACTAGAGCACATAGTCCTAAAACTGCCTTTTAGTCTATTTTTGTATACTTAACTGCTTTTCTAATTTTCTCTTCCATTAGCGAATATCCAGCCTCATCTGAATGATGTTTCTTCTTCAGTGCTTGGGTAATTTATAAAATTAATAGCTGAAGTTCTTAAATTGAGGAGCTTTCTAACGACAATTTGAAAAGGGATTGAAAATAATTTTCAAAATAGGAGTTTAAAATATAGGTAATTAAATATGAAGACAGGAGTATTAAATTAATCTTTCGCTTCTAAGAAAAAACCTTCAGGATTACTTTCAAGTAATAAACTTAAGAGAACTATTACCAATACTTCTGTTTAAAAACCTGCTAATACTACTATTAAGATTACCTCTGATGACACTTAGATTAATAAACTTTCCTCATATATTGAATAGAAAATTGATGCTAGTCAAGCTTAAGTTCCTACTAATGATGCTAAAGTTTAGAAAGCCTCTTAATCAGTCAAATAAAGTTAGGTTAATTAAAATGCAAGAAAGCTAAACTCTAAGTAATAATCAAAATAATTGAATTCGCCTAGTAATCAAATCCTTTCTTTGAAGTATTAATAGATTTTTCAAAAGCTAAGTAAACAAAAAATGAATGCTAAAAGTGATAGTTCTTCATTTAAAAAGTCAACTACTATAAGTAATAATGCTAATAATAATTAAGTAAATTAACCCAAATAAACCATCAAACCTAGTTCTAGCTAAGCTTAGTTGGGAAGCAAAGAAAAAGAGGTTTAGAAATAAGAAAATAAAGCTCGACCTTAAATAAGAACTTAGCAAGTATAAACTATTCCGAAAAGTATAGTCACTTAAAAGTCGCCTATATTGAATAAAGGTTCCTATAGTAATTTTTTAAATTCCTCTGCTATTGGAAAAATAAACACTAGCACCAATCTAAAATCAAAATCCATAAATAAATAAATCAAAATACCTTAAAAACAGTAAGCGAGTACTCCACAGAATGCCAGCTTTAACAGATTACTCAATTAGTTTAGGAAATCTGTTCCAGGTTCAGCTCTTAATTCTTCAAACATAGTGTCAGCAAAAAATGCAAGCAAACCTAAATTAGATTCTGGAAGCATAAAAATACGTAGTAGCATGCCAGGTAGCCCAATGAACTTGAATTAAATAAAGAATAATAACGTTATAAAAGGTACTACTATGTAAGATAAGAAGCTGTATAAAGATCTACATAAATAAAAAAAGACATCTAATTCATAGAGCCAAGAAATTATCTTCAATTCAAATAATTCTTAAATATGGAAAACTTTTGAAATCAAAAAGACAATAAAACCCAAAACTTCTAATAAATGATCTGTACTTTCAGCTAATAGCAGTTACATTGAGGGTTTGAAAATTGATTAAAAGAAAGATTGGAAGAATAATTCATATTGTGATATTGACGAAAATTTTTCACCCAGATTTGTCTATTAATCGTAAGATTTAATTTAGATAATCCAAGCATAAAGTACCTCCTCTTAATTTAAATATAGTGAAGCTAAAAAGCAAAAGATTTAGTTGATAATGTACCATGTTTTCAAATTATTTTAATTAATAAGATTTATAATCTTATACTGTTACTTACTTTATATATTTGAATAATATTACACAAAGTTTATAAAATTAAAATCATTTTAGCAAGATACTATAGATTGAAGGTCTATCTTTTAATATGATTACATAATTATTAACATGATTTAATTAAAATTTTATTAGTTCTATTTAAACATTGGGGTTGTCTCTAGGAACATTATAGTTTTCCTTTTCTTTGCTTTATTTTTTCCGTCAATCCAACTTTTATATTCTCTTTAAAATTAATCCTTTGAAAATAAAATATCGTAGTGTTCAATCAAGTTTTGCTGATCTTTTACTACAATTTTTATTTTGGCAAATTTATTTAATATGAATTCATTTATTTTATCTACATCTAAATCAAAAAAGAACTCATCAATATTAATTTTTTCTTGCTTTATATATTGTTAAATTTCTGGCCATATTTTTAAATCTGGTTTTGGTACGAAGCTTTTTAATTTTTCTTTTACTTTAAGCAAAGTACTTTATAATACAAAAATAACCTCATTCTGAAGTGCCAAAGCTGTCTACTTTATTTCTTTTAGGAATTCTTTAATTTCTTCTTATGTATTGTATATATAATTGAGGCATTTGTTTACTCTTTTATATCTAATCTTCTTAGTAATCTTAAGATCGATAAGTTCTTTTTCCATGGAATTCTGCCTAGATATTTATTTACTTTCTTCATTATCATTTGACTTCTTCTTCTGTTAATTTTTATAATACATCATTTAAGCTTCGCAAATTTCATATTTTTCTTATAATTTTTGATAATCATTTATAGCATTAAAATAAGAGCTCTGAAGTGCTTTGATTAATTCTTTATTATTTGATTTTTTCTACTTAAATTTATTTGGCAGGAAGCTCTACATATGAGAACTTGAAGAACTTTCCTTCTAAGAAATTTTATTTTCCAAATCTCTATTTTTAATAAATTAATCTGATAATAGCTTTCTAAGGTTTGCTATCTCATCACTATCATGCTTTCTATCAGGATTATTATTATATAGTAGATTTTTCGCTTTAGTTGATTATAAGCTTACAAGTACACTTTCTTTCTCCTATAAAGAATTTCTTAAGTTCGTAATTTAAGTTTAATAAGCTTCTTGCTATTGCTAATGTATACTCTACATGTCTAATACTATTTGAGGCTTTTTAAGTCAAACATTTTTTTAGTGATCTAACTCAGATTATTGTAGCTCTAGTTGTTTCTGTAAACTTTCAATTTTACCTTCCAAACAGGAAATTTTTTATTTCATTTTCTAGCTCTAATCGTAATGAATATCTATCTAACTCTATTTAGAAATTAATTAATCTTTTACAAACTGAAGAAGTAAAAGGGTACTTATATCTTACTGCTTTTCAATAATCCCTAAAATCTTCGTTAAATGAGTTTTATTAAACCCTTAAAAATCTTAGGATTTGTATCATTGCTATAGTTCTTAGATGTTAATGCTAATCGAATTTTATTTTAAAGGCCGCTATTATATCCTAATTCTAATGTCCGACCCAAAATCGCTATTTTATCTAGAAGTTCTTACTTTTGAACTTTGTTAATCTTTCTTAGGGCTCTATCTAGCAGAAAAAGAATTCCGAACGTAGTTAATTTGATTTTATATCATTTATTTTTTTGAAGATCTAGCTTTAATTAAAATTAATAATGGCCCTATTTATTTTATATTCCTAAGTATATCAATTAAATCCTTTTCTTTCCTTATCTTTTATTAATCATTTTTTAACTTTCGAACTTAGAATGATTAAGTTATTATAATGCTAAAATTCTCTATTTCAATTATATTTTTCTTAATACTTTATAGATTACTATTACTTAGTCATATGCTATAAATATTAATCTAGCTATAGAAAATTAAATAATAAATGATACTCAAAATAAATGTAGAGTAACTATTGGTTAAATAGTTTAAAAATGTTTTTAATTTTAGCCTAATTCTAGATTGTAGCTTATCTTAAATAGTGGAATTGCTCTAGTGTAACTAATATAAATACTAAGTAGAGATATCTTTAATAGATATAAAAATGCTTTCCATCATCAGCTATTTATCTATTTAATGTAGGAATTAATTTTAAATCTTTTAATTAGCTTTTATTAAGTTTACCTGTATTTAATCTAGAAATTTAAGGATATTAGTTAAATTATACAATTCATTATAAGAAATTCTTTTAAATAACCAGTACATTCTATCTTTCCATGCGGATTAGTATAAGACAGCTTTGAATCCTTATATTTTAAAATTGAATAGATAGTAAAGTTTGCTTAAGCTAATCTAACAAGGATAATCCTTAAAGAATAATTTCTAATTTAGCTCTATTTATAAATGATTATTTGCTAGGTAGTATTAACTAAATAGATATATATTTAAGGTTATAAAATAAGTAAACTGAATTATCACATAGAATGAGACCTACAGTGCTTATTAAAAGCTGGATATGAAATATGCATAGATATTAATTATAAACATCTAGCTAATTAAATACTTTTTATATTTTATTTCAAACTTTGTATAATTAAAGATCATTCATCGTTTGATAAGGCTTACTTATTTTAATATAAATTAATCTAATTCTGCTATATTTATTGTATATTCAGTCATTTCTTATTAAAGTATAGGAGGAATTAAAATAGATAACTAAAGATAGGGTATTATAGGATTTACTTGGGTTATACTAGATATAAAGTTAGTTAAAGAGGAAAATGAGTTTAGCTTTAATTTAGTGAGGTTTTGTATAATTTAATAAATAAGTGTAAATATGGGGAAAAGTTTATTGGCATCCGACAGCTTAAAAATACCAGCTGGTATCACAATCACAAGTAAAACTAGGAGAGTTATTGTGAGAGGCCCACGAGGAACTCTAGAATAAGAGTTTAGACATGTTCCTTGCGATATCGCAATATAAGGCGATGAAGTTACAGTATAGGCATGGAATGCAAGAAGAAAAAGAGTAGCAGCTGTTAATTCTGTAACAAGTCATATTAGAAATATGATCATTGGTGTTACTAAAGGTTTCTTATACAAAATGAGAAGTGTATATGCACATTTTCCCATTGCTCTTAATGTTGCCAATGATGGAAGCTGGATTGAAATTAGAAACTTTTTAGGTGAAAGAAACGTTAGAAAGATTATAATGCATGATGGAGTAAAAGTATCAAAGACTGAAAATAAGGATGAGATTAAATTAATAGGAAACGATGTAACCAAAGTATCTCTATCAGCAGCAAGAATTTAGCAATCCACACATGTTCGCAATAAAGATATCAGAAAGTTTTTAGACGGTGTTTACGTCAGTGAAAGACTGAATGAAAAGGAAGATGAAGATTCTTGAGAAAAATTTACTTTAAACTAAATAAATAATACTAAACTGCAAAGTTTCTAACATTTGCTACTTTTTACTTTCTTAAATAGCTACTTAATTTTCAAAAGTTTAAAGTTATCGTTTATCCTAATTTTTAATATAACCTTTTAAATAGTTTACACTTTTAAAAAGTAAATATGATATAATATAAGATTTAGTTTACTATCCTTTGTAGATTTCTTTTATTCTATAAATCAAATAAAAGCTATTTTAATTTTATTCAGATGTCTAATTTTGTTTGGGAAATAGTTTATGAATGAAATGAGATATTTTAATTGGGTAATTTACGAATAAAATTTAGCAATCATTATAATCTATTATTAAAATATTTCACAAGAAACTTATGTTCAGAAGACTAGAATTATTAGAAATGGAAAAAGCAAAAAAGGAAGAAATAAAAGGAAGAGTTTATAGAAAGAGTAATTAAAAATTTAAGAGATCAAAATTATAATTAATAAACATTAAAAACATTTAATAATGTCTATAGTTGAAGGAAGCAATTCTTGCAGTTATAGATGTCAAAAAACTCTTTTAATTTAAAGTTTAAAATTAATTATTCCTTTTTATTGAAGAAATGGGTAATTAATTTATAAAAATTATTTAATCATATAATTTATATTTAGTTTAGTAAAATAAATTGGAATACCTATTTGATTAACTTTTATTAAAATTATAAAATTAAGCTATCTAAAACATTCTTATTTATTGAAAACTTTATTTTTCTAATTTTCCTTTTTATTTATTTATTATTATTTAGAACATTATTTTTTATTTACTGAGTCATTCTCATGTTAGATTTATTCATTTTTTAAAGCTTTTTAAATTGTTAGCTAAAATAATCCTATAAAAATATCTAACTCTAATTTTTCTTTATTTTATTCTAAATAAAAGCTAGGAATTACAGCACTATTATTTAAAAAGCTAATTTTAATTACTAAAGTTAAAACTTTTTGCTTTAAGAAAGTTAAAAATTATAACTAGAAAGATATTGAAAGTTATTTTAAAGTATTAGATAAATAATTTAAAACTATCTAAATTTACTTAATTTTAGTGCTATTATTAATCACTAATTAATGCCTAGAAAATTAATGCAATGTATAAGATACAGACTAACATACTTATTAAACTTTACCTTCTATGAAGTTGAGCTATTTTAAAAGTATATGTTTAGATATTTAAAAATAAGCTAAATAAGTTTACTATATTATAAAAATTATTGCACCAGGAGGTGTCGGAATTTAATCCTTCTGGCTAGATGAGCATGGAACAGCTCATCCAAGTTGTAGTAAACCTCCAGGAAGAGGTCAAGAGACTAAAGAAGGACAACGACAGGCTAATAGAGAATCTGAACAAGCAAGAGGAAATCAAGTCAAGACTTATGTCCTAAGAAAGGGAATTAAGTGCATTTTGGAACATATCACAGAGTCAGAACTGCTAATCCTAAAATTAGTAATAGAAAAAGATGGAGCTGAGCAACAAGCTTGGAGAAATAGAAGAGAAGCTGCAACTGCAAATGAAATTTAATGAGCAAAGAGGCGATCCAATGCTGATAGAGGTAATTGACAAGAAGAAGAAGACTAAGTCAATCAAAGTAGTTAAGAAGTGCTACTATTGTAATTCAGAGAAACACCTATGAAGAAGATGTGAATAATTCCTAAACTTTAAGACCAGTATTGGAGAAAATAGAGGAAGCAGCAAGTGTAGCAAAAGAAAATGAGACAACTATAACAAAGGAAAATTAGAGAGAGACTATTCATGAACTAGCTTGGAAATATTTATAGGAAGAAACCTTTGCGGAACTGAAGACATAGTTAGAGACAACAAGAAAAAATGGGTGGGAGAGGAGTAGAGACCTATAAATCTTTTTTAATCCCAAAGCAAACTGGAATCGGCATGAAGAGGTGAAAATCCTCGAAAATTGCCAAACTTAATTATTCTAATAATATTATAAAGATTATTACTAATTAATAATTTAACTATAAAATCTAGCAAGTTAAGCATATTAATACTAAAGCTTTTGATTTATATACTCTAGCATAGTTATTTAACTTTTAATAAATTAAATAAATTGTAGTATTTGGAGCTTTTTAATTAAATCAGGAATTTTCAGATGCTTTTTCTTAGTTCTTTTGATAGTTTCTATAAACTTGCTAAACTTAATGTTAATGGAATTTTTCCTCTCTTGAAGATTATATTTATTTTGTGCTCATAACTTCTCCTTACTTCTTTTATTTATTCTTACCAATTTAATTAGTATCAGTTGCTCTACTCTTTTGTGACTTTCACTATTTAAATTTTCATTTAGTTTAAGATGATTAATTTTTGATATCTGCTGTTTATATAATTTCATCTGATTTTGCTTACTTTATTTATTATATTTCTGGTGTCTAGGTTTGATCTTATAAATTTTATGTAATAAATGTCTTTTACGATTTATTAATACTTATTTAGAGCCTGAAATTAGATTTAGTAGGTTTAGGTTAAACAGAACTCTTGTTAAGAGATTTTGATAAACTTTTATTAGAAGTACATTTTTATAATTCGCTAAAATTGTTATCGATAGTATAATCAGATTTAGGACTTAAAAGAGGACTAGCAATTTACTATCTTTCTGATTAATTGAGTCTTCTAATTTGCTTTCTCAATGATTTGTTAATTTTTCGTAAACCATCTTGCTCATTTTTTATACCTTCTATTTTCTAAGTAATTTCTTCCTTTTAAGCTAATATTTCTTTCAAGTTTTTATCAAGACTTTTTAAATTCCTTTTGCTTATATACTAAAATTCATTTATTAGCTTAATTAAAGATTATTTTTATACTTCTAACTTTTCCTTAGATTTCTTTCATTCGCCAATTTCTTTTTCGTTAACTATAATATTGAATTCTTAGTAGTTTTATTATAACTTTTTATACATTTCCTCACACTTAATGATACTTTCCTGCCTAACTTATTATTCACTTTATAACTTTTATATTTTTGCTATCATTTCTCCATTTTTATTTACTTGCATCTAAATTTGATTTCATATATATTCTATTTACTTTGTCAATAAGCCATTTTCAATGCTTTAAGAGTTAGTAACTAGAGTTTTTCCTTAAAGCTCAGTCTTTTGCTTAGCATATTTTACCTCTTTTTCAAGTTTAATCAAATCTTATTTCTTTTGATTAACTTCTTACGCAATAGAATCTAGCAATCTATTTGTTGCTACTAACTAAGTTCTCTTTTTAATCTTCGCATATTATTTTCTAAATAGAACCTTACTCATATAACTTCAATCTTGCTTAAACTGATTCAAGCTGCTTTTCAGATTTAAGTTCAATTTATTCTTCGCTTTCTTTAGCATCTAGATAATAAATAAATGTTACTTTGCTAATTCTTCATAACTCAGTTAATTAGTTTATCAATATGAGAGCTTATATTACTCATTTACTATCTAAGTTCTTGCTTTTCTTTAATAAGTTACTCATAAATAGTTCTCTCTTCAGGTTGCATAATAAAAGTTTTCTAAAGTCTAAATTATTGCAATTTTCTAGTTTTAATCACTTTTTCTTTTGCCTTTGATTCATAAGAAATTATCTTTGTTGTGCTACTGAATTATTACTTTTATTCCTCTTATTTTTTCAGGTCTTTATCAATTTTATGAAGGTCAATAGTTTATGAAAATGAAGGATGTTCATCATTAGAATCAAAGTCTTGTTCATATTAAGACATTTTATATTAATTAGTAAAGATATATCCTTTATTTAATAAAAGATATATATTAAATTGATATCTTATTTGTCTCTCCTTAATTCAATGCTTATTCAACTGCTAAGCGTTACTATTCATTTTAATTCTAGAAATAGCAATATAACAGCATTTTGACTTCCTTTAAAAATAAGAAATCTGTCTGTATCGCGTTAACTAAATAAGTACAATTAAAGTTTTTAATCTTACTTTTAGAAACCTGGCTATCTGCTTTAATTAGATGTACAAGCATAGTAGAGTATAATTTTAGCTGCTTTTATAACTTATATTCTACCAGTTATCATTCCTTTACTATCCACTCTATTTTTTAGTAATACAGATATAAATTATCTAATGCACACACTAATTTAGAGTTTTAGATTAAATATCTAACAATTTTCTATTGGTAAGTAGCATCTAATAATAATAATAATGTAAACTAAATGTTAAGAGTTTTGGAGTTCTTCGGGATTCCAACCGATTTCGCTCCGCCTTTTTTTAACATGGATGTATACCACGGCTTTTTTTTGAGTGTGGGTGGCTACCACAATGAATTTTCCATGTTACCACTAAATAATTTCTATTTATAAATTCCTGAGTCGGTTATTCAAAGTTTGTTTAACATCCTTCATGTTTTTATTTCTTCTCTTTTTTTCAATTTTTATCATTTTTAACAATTTTTTAATAAGTGATATTTCGACCTACAACATCAACAATTTTTTGTCTATTTTTTTTATTCAACTAAGGCAAAACTAATTTTTCTATTTGTTCTATTCTTTTAATTAAACTTTTATCAACATTTTATTCTTTATTTATTTCTTAATCTTTTGCTTAAGAAGGGAGGACTTCAATACTCATGTTTACCCCTTGTTTGAAATTATTTTAAGACTGAGTATAGAGCTATTGTTCTGTCACAATATTGTTTTATATAAGCTATTTCCTAAGAATTAATAGTTCGTTATTTTGATCCTCAATGTTATTCATAAGCTCTCTAATTCTTTCTCCTTGATTATATGTTTCTTCTTCATATTTAGAAATTAATTTTTTCATCTTTTCCATTTCAATTGAAAGCGAAGTGCTCTCATTAACTTGTCCAACCATTACTTTGCCTTCTGAAGAGGAGCTTGATAAGTGTTCCATTGATTTCTACTTCTTCTCTAGTTCTTTGTTAGCTCTTCTTCTTGCGTTCCTTGCCTAATTTTTAGATAGTCGAATATTCTATTCCATTTCCATTTTTATATTTTTTGGTAAGTAGCATCTATTACTTTAATAGTTTAGCCTTATAATTTATAAGTAAATGCTAACTTAAATTTAAGCCTTCATTTAACTAGATTGGAATATAGTTAATGAGATAGTAGTAAATATTTTAAATAAAGTTGTAAATTAAGTAGCTTCACTATGAGTATAAGCATCTATTACTTTTATGCTAAGGGATAAATAAGAAAACTTAGTATTTTATTATTAAAAGTTTATTAACCTCAAGGTTATTATAAGTTAATAACTAGATAACTTCTATTCCATTCAGCATTTATCAATACTTTTACAGTTTTCTGCAATATGAAAAGTATTACTATAAAAAAATAAACTCTTATACAGTATAAAGTTCAGTTAAATCTAGCAATATTACAATATAATTTGCAACTTTAACATAAAGATAATATCTAAGCTTTAAAAAAGAAAAGCATTAGCTACAAAGAAGTTCTTATGGTTTATCTTCTAACTTTGGATTTATTACTTCATATTATTTAACTTTGCTATTTATAAAAGTAACTAAAATTTTATTTCTTAACTTTTCCTTAAATTAAAACCTCTAACATCATAATTCAACTTTATTTATCAAAAATACTTATTTCTTAAGAAAGTTTGTTATGTTTAGCTTTAGGTAATGAAAGATCTTGATGATTTAAGGGATGCAATATCTCTTTAACATTAAACTAATTCCTCACTAAAAATCCCAATGTTAATTAAAATTTAGAACTACATCAAAGAATCAATACAATGTTAAATACAAGATAGAAAGAAAAAATGAATTAGATTAATAAGGTTTAAATGTTAGATAAATAGATGAATAGAAGATGTAGGCATATTTTAAGAATTTTATTAAATTGTTTGGAATTACTAATGAAATCACAACATCTTGTTGGTAACTAAGCGCTTAGCAATATCGACAATATGGTTTCTCATTTAAGATTTCTGAAGTCCCTAAACACTCTTGCTTTTTTGCATAAGCTATTGCTTTATTATCTGTAATTTTTTCAATTTATGAGTTTATCTCTTTAGAATCTATTAAGGGCTGTCATAATCTTGTAGTTTTTTAATAGAATTCTTTCTTGAATAAAAGGTAGACCATGTTTAATTAATATCTAAGGAAGAACCCTCACTACTTCTGGCTGTAACTAGGTCTGAAAAAGGTGTTTGTGCTTCAGGGATATAATCTGGTAGTATCTCTTCTAATATAATCAGGCTGTTTATGCTTGAATCTAAATCTTTAATTGAATCTCTGTCTGAAATCTCTGAAAATTTGCATACGTCTTAGTAGTTTGGAACGATAATTGGCTTTATTACTTAAATCTAAGGTTGCAATCCTGTAATGATAGACATTTATTTCTACATTTGCGTTAATAAAACCACCAATTGCTCCATAATTTAATAGAAGGCAAGTCTAAATGAATAATGTAGCCTTAGCAAATTTTCTAATACTTTTCCTCAAATTTTTCGGCATAAAGACCAAAATAGCTTTCAGAAGAACTTTATTAAAAAGTAAAAAGCTGTCAGCATGAGTATAGGAACAGACATAATGAGCAGAAAGGGAAAAGAAATAGCCAGTACAAGAGTTTCCAGAATGATGCCCTTCATTTTTGAATTAATTATAATGTTCAAAAAGTATTATCAATAATAACGAATAACTTAAGAAGTATTTAAATAAACTTTCAATTATCTTATAATCTTTATTTTCTATTGCAAGAAAATACCATTCCAACTATCTCCTAACCTTTTATTTCTTCTCTTTCATACATTTTTTTAAAACTACAAATTCTTTTGCTAGCATAAAAAGAATAATCTAGTTTATCCTTTCTAAGGAAGATATTTTAAAACTTCTACTTAATAGATATAAAGAATAGAAATGGATTAAATTATCTGAAGCAATTTAAACTACAGTAATGAGATATATTTATTAGGTCTTTAGTAATTAAATCTCTACAACATTTAGCTTATTTAAGCAAAGTATTACTAAATTTATTTCAATTTATTCCAATATCAAAGTTTCTTCTTTTTTTTATAGAAGAAATCTTTTTAATTATATAAGCATGCTATGTGATTAATATTCCTCTTATAGATAAATTTCATTTTTTTAAATACATATATTTGCTTTAAATTACACATCTTATGATTAAGATAGAGAGTTTAAACTGTATAAAATGAGTATAATGAAATATAAACCAAGGTGATTATTTTAAAAAGGAGAATTATAATAAAACTAGTGAAGATACATGCTTTATATTATGCTGAAGTTAGAGAAATTTTTTTTAATTATATCTCTTATTATTTTTATTATAGTTAGAGTTTAGAATTAATAAATTATATATAAAAGGAATTAAATTACTTGGGAAGTCTAGAATTAATTAATTTTAACGGCTTATTGAAAACAATAATTTTAGGAAGCATTCTAGCAAAATAAAATAAAGTTTCTATTATTCTAATAAATTGTCTAATCTAATTATTTTATATACTTTACAATTAACTCTTCAGATATTAAATTAAATTAATTAAAAATTTCCTTAGATTATTTATATAGAGGGATTTGGAAGGGCTTATCTTGCTTTCATATATAAAATTGAAAAATATATTTATTCCTTTCTTTATTTTCCTCTATTTATCTTTTATGCTAACAATCCTCTTTTTAATAAATAGAAAACTTTTTTCTATTTATCTCGGTGATGAAAAACTACCAAATTAGATATATAAAAATAGAGAAAGCTTTAGATAATCTTATATATTTCTCTAGTTATATTTATGATAATTCTTTAAGTCATAAGTTTAGATGATTAAATAGTATAAAAGCTATTGAATAGCGTACTGCTTAGATAATTTCTTAATAAGGGATAATAAAATTAAATGCAAATTATTTATTTAATTGTATCATTTCATTTGGTTTAAATATTCTATTTCAATTTGATTACACATATTCTACTTCCTTTAATAAAGATTATTAAAAGAAGCATAATTTTCTTATTTAATGTAAGATGCTTCTGCTATAATTAAATGAATATTAATGTATTATAGGAGATTAAAAAGCTATCTTAAAATAATAAATTATTACTTAAATTCAGCTTTTTATAAGACTTATTTACCATATCTAGCTTTAACGTGGAAATCAGATGTAAATTAAACGTGTTAGCTAGCTTTTATTTTAATTACTCGAGGAAACCAAGTATAAGTGGAACTACGATAATAAGATACAGTGATTTTAATAAAGCATTTAGAAAGGCTTAGTAAGAGAAAGATGAAGTAATTTAAAGGATAATTAATAAATATAAATGTAAAATAATAATAGCACTAATTAATAAACTTTGGAAGATTTTGAGATCAACAAATCATTTGAAACAGCTCTGACTTATTGTGCCTTGATTTCAATCATAAGTTGTATATTCATAATTATTGTCTATTGTGTATTTAAGAGATTAAGAAGTTTCGCTTATTCCTAAGTTCTAATCCTTATTGCTGCCAATATTTTTGTATCGTTTAGCTATTTATTGGTACTTTTAAAGCCTTATAACAATGACTTTACTTGCACCTTACAAGGCTTCCTGCTTTAATACTTTACACTGGTTGTTATTTTACAAACTACTGTAATTGCCTTTTGCTTATATATGAGTTAAGTATAAAATGACCAATCATTAGCAAGAAAATCTTGGAAGCTTAAATTATATGCTTTCTGTTTGCCTTTCATATCAGCAGTGCTTCCATTAACAACAGGAGACTATGGTAATGATAAAGGAGTTTGCTGAATAAAACCAAGTGAATATTGAAGCTATGGAAACCTTTGGCAATATAGTTGTTGATATTTGCCTCTTTTAGTTTCAATAATAGCAGATTCAATTTTTATATTTAAAGTATAGAGTTATGTAAGAAGAGCCATTTTAAAAATTAACCCTTTTTAAGCCTAGCTAGTTAACAAGGTTAATGATTTGAGTAAATATCCTATTATATTAATACTAAGCTACACTACTACTTTCGTAGTTAGAATTCTAGTTACTTTTGAGGTGATTATTCCAGATTGAATTGGACATGTTGGAGTATGCCTAGTAGCAAGTCAAGGTACTGTCAATTCTATAATATATGGTTGAACTTAAAGTGTAAAATAAGAACTAAAAGATAGATGCTTTAAAGAATAATCTTTAAAAGTAGAAAATTACTTAAAAAATAGCGATTAAGCTTCTCTTCTTTTAAATAGCCAGGTATTATCAGGAACAGACTCTATTACAAGAAATTCAGCAGCTTATTTTAGTATCAGTTCTAATTCCTCTAATATGATTTAATTTAATTTAATTTAGTTTGCTTGAATGTTTAATAAATCTATCTTCATATAAATAGTCCTATTATCTCAGATAAAGCTTTAACTTTATAAGCTTATATTAATTTTCTAATATTTATAGTTTTTATATCTTATACTTAAATTAAAATGTTCAGTAGGATTTTTAAATTTCGCTATTTTTTATAGTTTAGGATTAGTTTGCATATTTATCTCCTCCTCTTCCTACTTAGTTAGCTTGGATAATCATTTTTCATGTATTTACTATTATTGCAATAATAGCCCTAAGTCTTTATAGTTGTCTGCATAACTTCTTGATTGCTAGTAGTTTATTATCTCATTAGATAAAAGAATTTTCATATATTAAATCTTTAAATAAAGAGCAGAAAATGTGTATTTATGCAATTACTTGCAGATAAATGATAAAAAGAGATTAAATAGCTCATAAGGAAATAGAAAGGAAAAGAGTTAGCAGAGAATAAGGTATGATAGCGTAAATTCAATTATAAAAAAGTTTAAATGAGAAGTCTCCTAATATTTTCAGCTAAATAAACTCTAAACAAGCTGAATTGCTCTATGAACCTTGCCTTCTATTATTTGAGATCTACTAAGCTCCTCCAAACCAAAGGTAAACTACTTATATTTCTATAAGAAATCCTATTTCCAGGATTGAACAGTAACTTTCTGTGTTTTTGAAGGTGTAGTAGTTTTATTTTATTCATATCTTTATATATGCTCATATATATATTCAAACCTTTTTGTTAACCGTCCATTACATGCTATCACTGCTCTCTTTATTTCTTATGGAAGTGTTTACTGCTCTAATTCTAAAGATGCATCACTATATGCAATTTCCTTTAGAAAAGGAATTAATTTTGATCCAAAGTGATTTGTTGCATCAATAGGTAATTCGCAAGGAAGGAAATCTACACTGTGATAGATGATTCCATCCTTTAAAGTTTCTTCGCTTATTTCATATTTATATGTCTTAGTTCTTGGAAAATAAGTTCAGAAAGGAGAGTATGGATCTGTAAAAATTTTACATGCTTCTATGCCTCCTTATTTATCACATGTTATATCACAAACGCCTATTAATCTACAGTTTCCTGAAATCCAAAGGCTTTAAAGATCGTTATCTGTCACTATTTTAGGAAATTTGGCTTCCCAATAAGCGCAGTGCACAATTATAGATAATTTAGGAAGGAATTTTTAACTAAAAATGGAATTATAATTCTAGGGATTTTTGTAAAAATCTGTTTTATTGAACTCTTAATTTCCATCTCGATGCGTATACATATGATGTGATTCTACTACTACTCCATATAGTGTGGTTCTCATCTCAACAGGATCTGGATTAAAATTTACAAGCTCCTCAGGTTCTAACATTCTATGAGGAAGTTATTTAAACACTTCCTAAGCCCCTTAAGAGCAACGTCCGTTGCTAGTAAAGCAAACTATAAAAGGAAGATATTTTTTAGGTAAGCCCTTTGATTTTATAAGAATACTTAATTCAGCTAAGTTAGATTAAATGCCTTTATAATTTTCTGTCATAAATGCTAATCCCGAGCACATAAAAGGAGAGCTTATTTTTTTATTAAGGAAGTAATATCCAAGTCCTTGAAGAAAATCATACATACCAACTATACCAGCATATCTTCCAAACGCTACGAGTCTTTATCCTTATTCATTCTCAATCTTTTCATAGTCAATAAGCCTTATATTTCTTTCTAAAATCTATTAAAGCATTCTCATGTTATATTATTAACCTTTTATAGTATGAGAGAAGAACAAGTAGGTTCTATCAGGCAACAAATTGTCAATTGGTACTTCTTTAACTCCAAGAATTGTCCCAGCTTCGCTGATATCTTCTTATATAATTGCTCCCTCTTTTTCATACTCAAAATTTTCGTAGCATCGTAGATCCGAAGGTTATACTAAGACTTTGACTCCATTCTCAACTAGATACTTCACTTCTTTAGGAGATAAAGCAGCTCTCTTTTCCCACTTAGATTTATTTTCCCTTCGAATAGCAACAATACCATTTCCCTTCAACGTTTAGGCCATTTATAATTAAATTTAACTAAGGGTTTTATAATAAATTTTACACACAAATTTAATATAGAGTTAGATTACTTTCTTAGCTTTCTTTATATAGTACTTACTTTCAAAATACTTCCTTATACTTCTTTAGTTTCTTTATATTTAAACCTTTTTAATATAGTTTACTTACACTACACTAAATACTCTAAAACTACTTAATCATAAACGTTCGCTCTCTCTTAAACTTCATAGCTATATAAGCTAAACAAAGTATTTCAAAAGTTCGTTTAAAAGTTTAAGAAATTAAATGTATATTAAATCTCTTAAAGAAAGATGCTATAAAGTAATAGCTTTATTTAAGAGTCATAAGGCATTAGCTACTTAATAAGTAGAAGAGCATTAATAATACAATACATTTATTAATTTTTAAGTATAAAATTATACCTAATTATTACTAGCATTGAGTAGATAATTAAACTTCTGCTTTATTATTAATTTATAATTTCAGATCTAAGCAAAGTGAATTGGTTATCTTTAAAAGTATCTAGATAGTTTTATATAATTAAATATAAAGCTTTTAAAATTTAACTCTAGTACTTCTTCTATGATATCCCTTATTATTGAATATAATCAATATTTCAGAGCTTTGTTCTAATGTGATATTCATTAAATGTAAGACTCATTTTCTTACTTATTTTAGTTTTAGATAGATTTTTTAATTTCTCATATTATTATGATTCTATTATCAAATCTTACCAACAGACCATTAAAAACATAACCATTCTATTAATATTTAAATTATTATATTGAAGAGCAAAGTTTCTGTATAATAGATGGTATATTTACTACTTATTAGTTTTCAAACTTCTTGGCTAGTGTAAAAAAAGAACCAAAGGCCTTTATATTAGGGAAAATAACTAGATATAATATATTGTACTAGTGCTTATTTCTTATTAATCTAAATATTTAAAAAATAGTATTTTTCCTACTATATAATTACTGTAACTTCATGCTTGTAGAATAACTCTACTAAATAGTTCTTGCATAACTAAAGAATGGTTTAGAGCTTTATCAGCGAATAGCTAATTAGTTATTAAAGTGATGTCTCTATTGGATTTAAAGGTTTGAATCTTATATTGATTGAATTAAAGTAGCATTATTACTATATCTAATAAATCTTAAGTATATCATATTTAGGCAATTAGTTATTTCTATATCTACCTAGATAAAATTAAATGCTGATTTTAAGTTCCTGGATACCATTATTAAAATAAATATTAGATAAGAGTTAATTCCACTAAATTTAAGAAATAATCCTATTAACCTTTAGATAAAGTAAGGGTATGCACAGCTTAGAAGCTGTTAGTTGAAAAGGTAGGGAAATAAAGTTGAAATGATATTGATTAATGGTATTGTATTGAATATAGAGGTATATAGCATAAAATAATTTAAATAGCTCCATTTTATGGAAGAATAGTTATAAGAGTTAGAAATTCTCCAGAGCATGCTAAGTGAGAGTGAATTCTAAATAATCAGCAATTTGCCACCAATTACTTTAAACTTACTTATAAACCAAAATCTTCAAATACAAGTAATTTGAACTGAAAGCTATCCAAATGAAATGCCATAGTTAGAAGTAAATATAGAGAATCAGGAAATTCGGGAGTGGCTTTTCAATGAATTAAAAGAGAGGATGGAGCCTTACTTAACCTCTGCTTTCACATATAATCTATTTTTAGAATGCAAAAATTTAGAAGAAGAAATCGATTAAAAAAGCAAAGATATGGAAGAAAGTTTATGAGATCAAAAAGAGGTTGAAGATTCTGAGGAGGAAGAAGATAATGAAGAATAAAAGCAGGAATATTAAGAAGTTTAGTAAAATTTTCCACCTTAGAAGGAAGGCGAAAGAGGATGGAATTGGGTTGATGTTTCCAAGCACGTAAGTTTTGATGTGTTTAGCTGTAGCAAACTGGCGTTAAAAAATCTTAAATTTCTTAATAAATTAAAGTTCATTAAATTAATCTGGATTCTACAAGTATAGGAACTTCAGCAGCCAGCCACGGACCCAGAGCAAGTGCTAATGCATGTGCAATTCCAAATTTTGGAGTATTCTATTTTCACAAAGGAGCAAAATGAATATCCAAACAAATTTTTCCTCCTCTATACATTTTACTAGTTTTTCCATCTAGTTCAGGTAAGCATATTTCAATTGGAGTAGCAGGATACGTTTATAGAATAGTGAATTACATAATAAACTCATATTTATTCATTTCATGTATATAGAAGCATTTTCCTGATCAATTTATTCCTGTTGGATCAGATTCTATTGTGAACCAATCAGCATCATTTTGCTTATTAAGTTAGATATATTTTATCAAGGCTCCATATTCTTATTTCAAACGCTCTATTCATCTCTCTCTGTCTTTAGGAGAAGCATCAATTGTAAGTAAAGGAATATCTTGAGCAAGGCTTTCCATTAAGCAAGAAATATAAAAGGAATAATATAAAATATAATAATAAACTAGTCTAAAGGAGTATAGCACATATGCACTCCTTACTATTCAGAGCTGTATGCTAAGCTCTATTTAAGAAATATCATTTAGCTTCTTTAATTTTTAGTTAAAAGAAGCTTATACTATAAAGCTATTTTGAGCTTTAAACTCAAATATCTATTTTTGCTTGAATTAAGGAAATAAAATATGTTTGATCGTCTAAAGCAACTAAATAACTAATAGTTGCTAGAAACTCTTTAGAACTTTAAAGGAAAACTAGACATAGACAGTTCAGATATTTCATAATAGCTATAGAAGTAAAATTAAGATCTTAATAAGAGCTTAAGATTGATTCGAGAGGAATTTGAATCATAAAACACTTTACTTAAGCAACTTAGAATTGAATTAGGAGTAGAGCAAAATAGTGAAATATTAGTAAAAATACTTGAATTAAGAAGTATTAAAAATATAAACTAAGAAAGTGCAATTTTTGAATAGATGAGAGATATACAGAAATTAGTTAATTACGAAAGAAATCAGCTATAATAGTAATTCACTGCTAAGTAGCAGTATTTTAGCAAATGGCAATAAGAATTAGAAGAGAAATAGTAGTAGATAGATTAAGCAACTATCTAGCTTTAATCAGCTTAATTTTAGAATAAAATGAACGGTATGTTGCAAGAAAACCCAGAGCAGTTTAATACTTTAGTTCAAGAAATGTATTAAATAAAAGTACTAAATGAGTAGTTAACATCAGATTTACAATAATATAATGATCAACTTATTGCTATTAAGGATGAAAATTCTTAACTTCTAAAGAATAATTTTGATAAAGATGAGAAAATTAAGACTTCAGATGATGTAACAAAGTATTTATAGCAATAAGTTATAGAACTTTAGGGTTAACTGTAGGAATTATAAAAGGAAATAGAAACCCAATAAAACATAAAATAGCTTAAGACTAATGATTGATAATATTCAAACGACTAAGATATTCAAAATCTACAATAATAAATTAGCGAAAGAGATGAGATTGTTGAAAGCTAAAGTAAAGAAATCATTAAGCTCTAAGAATAAAAAGAAGTTTACACTTAAAATTTATTCTCTATATTATGTGAAGTTTAAGACTTTAGGAGCATAGTAGATGAAATGGGCTAATTTGTAACAATAAAGGGAATAGAGCATTGGAAACAATAATGTAGCAATAAATTTTAGTATTTGCTTAATAATTTCAAAAGCAGCTTAATGAAATATTACGAAATATAGAACCAAGTAAAAATTAAGGGTTACACTCAAGAAATCAATAAATTATAAATGTAGATTAAATCAGATTCTCTTAAGTTTATCGAAGCAAGCAAATCGACTGAAAATGTAAAAGAGTAAAAAGTAAATTAATAAGCAATGAATTCTTAAGCAGAGTAATTAAATAATAATGATTAGAAAGAAATCTAATAATAGAAAGATAAATTTGAAGATTTAGATATTGATGAGCCTGAATGAACTGATGTCACGTAGAATAGTGAGAAAAAAGAGCAAACATTAAATAAAAGTTCAAAAGATGAGGTTTAATAAAATTTAAGTCAGAAAGAAACCGAGCAGAAATCTTAATCTTCAAGTAAAAAATTCATAGACATACAATAATTAATTCTGCAAGATCTTAAAGAATAAGAAGAGAAGAAAAATCAACCTCCTAAGAATGTGCATGCCAAAGGATATAAATTTAACTTATAAGAACAAATAAATCCTAAAAAGAATCCAAATGAAGATGCATTAAATCTAGAAAATCTCTTAGGATCTTCTGTAAAGTTCACAAGAAAAACTATATAGTGATATTTAAGTTCATTCTTTTAACTCTAAAATATTAAATATTATACCTTTAATTATCTAATATAAGGAGCTGCTTAAATATTAAAAGTGTTAAAAAATGATTATTTAACCAAACTACGTATAAATATAATTAATATTAGTATCTTAATTCTAAAAGACTATGCTAGTTAAATTTTATGAAACATAAAAGGATTAAAAGAAGTGTACAAATAAACCTTAAGGATTTATTAAAAAGAGCGTTATATGAATTAGATTATTTTAATGCAAACAAAAGTAAAAATTAATTATTCTTAAATATGCTTAATACAGTTTGGCTTAAGCACGCTGTTATTTAATTTAATTCCCTTTCTAGTTTCAATCCAGGTAGTCCGCGAAGTGGGCAAGCTTGTCAACATTTGGGAATTTTAGAAGAAGATCTTGTTTAAAAAACTCTTTAGGATTTTTAAGGAAAAGGAGTCCCAGATTATATAGCTTAGATGAGGTATGAACATTATAAAAAAAACGTTTAAGAAGATATTTAAAGAATCATTAGATATAAGCTAAAGCATTTTAGGCCATAAGAAGAAAGGAGAATTTCTATTGCCAAGCAACGTATTGTTTAATAAGTCACTAGCCCTTTGTAACCAGTCAATAATCTTTAAAATCTTGAAAATCTTGAAAATCTTGAAAATCTTGAAACTTTTCCTTAATCAACCATAGAATGGAAAGTTTTAAGTTAATAATTCCAAAATTAGATTCAACATTTAAAATCAATTAAAAAGCAGATAGCAGAAAATATAGTAAACATGACAATTAAAACTCAAAAATCAAAGCAGAAAGTGATAAGTTTAGATAGTGTGAAAGATAAATCTTAGAGTTTACAGCAACTAGTAGAGAGTAACCAAAAAATGCAATTATCCAAAATTTAGTAAATGGAAGAACTACTCCAGTAATAAAAGAAAGTAAAGAGCTTAAAGCATAAAGGAGATAATGCTTGCAAAAAGATAGAAAAAATTGCCTGAAACAAGCAAGATATATAGCTTTAATAGAAAAAAGCCCTGTTCAATTCCATCTCATATTCTGCTTTCAAAAATCAAAAGTTAGCTAATTCTTAAGTTAAAGGGTTAGAAAAGCTTTAGAGGGATATGAAAGTGAAAAATAATAATACGAGCAAAAGTGGATCTTAGTCTCCTTTAAGCATTAAAGACTAAAGGAAATTAGCTGCTTTGGAATCAAATAAAAGATGAAAAGAGAAAATTTAATAGAACTAATAGAAAAAGCTTGAACAGCTTACTACTGATTAATATTTTTTTGATAATTACCTTGAATGGTATAATTGTGATACTGAAAGAGTTAAGGATAAAGTAAGAGAATTTAATTATAATAAAGCTAACACAGCTAGACAATTTCAGAGCATTCGTTTCATAACAGAAGGCAGTATTGATACAGAATTTTTACCCTAAATTTAAGCATAAAATTAAATAATATAAGAATAAAATTAGGCTGATGAAAATATTACTTAGTAAAATGAAACTTAGACATAGATTATATAAAAATATCCTTGGAGGACTTTGAGTGATGTTCAAAAGATGCAGTTTATTATAAGCAAAACCCAAAAAGCTGATTAAAACAGAGAGTAATTTTTGTTTAATTCTAATTTATTCGCTCAAAAGCATGGAACATAAGTAAAAGAAACACTAAAAAAATAAAAGCATTTTTAAAATGATACACTAATAAAAATACTAGATAATAGGATTTAAGAGTAGTAAAACAATCATTAAAAAATGCTAGAATAGATATAACAAGAAACATCGAAGTAAAATCAATTAAATGAAGAGAAAAAGAAGCTAAGGAACTTTTCAGCCAATTTAGAAAGAGAAAGGAAAGAAAAATTAAGACTTTTTAGGACTCATTTAATTCAAAAAAAGCTGAGCGAGAAAGATAATTTATACGATAACTTACATTAGAAAAAAGAAATTCAAGATCTTCAACTAGAAATACGGAAAAATGTAGAGTTACTTAAAAAAGATTCAATTAAGAAAAATTTTTTCAAGCTACTTAATAATTCAGATAATAGTAAAATTGGTAAATTTCTGCAAAAACTTGATAGAAGCAAACTTTGACTTTTAACACATAAATTGGTTGAATTATTAATGCTAATTAAAGTAAAAATTCTGTTTAATTTTTTAAAATAAAAAGCTATTGGAAATTTATAAAAATTTGATTTTTATTAATCTCAAAAAATTAGGTATTAAGTTAAATTGAAGTCTCGAAAAAAACCATCAAAATCTTTTTAAACAATTATTCTTATCAAATACTTTTTCTTTTCAAATAATCTTAAATTTATAAATTCTATGTAATTAATATTTTATAATTCCTTCAGTGCTTACTCAAATTAATAAAAAATAAAGAAATTAATTTAAAATAAAATAAAGCTACCCTATTCTATTATTAACGAAGATCCTTTCTTTTGAAAGTAAAATATAAATCTTCCACTTATCTTTAAAACTTTACAACATACTTTTAAATATATAATTGCTATTATATTACAGTAAACTATCTTACTCACATCTAAATTAAGTCTAGCAATGTTTTATCTATCCAGTTTAACTTCTAAATAGTTATATAAATTTCTTAATATTTTGTTAATTAATTAACTATATTTTAATTTATGCATTTAAATACAAATCCTTTATTCCTTTTAGATTTATTTAAAATAATTAATCTTATTAAATTATTACAATAATAAATGTAAGTAAATTTAAGCATTATTACTTTTATAAAGCTTTATTGTACCCTTAGTATATTAAATAAATATAATCTTTCAATACATGCTTTTTACTAAGTTAGGTTTTTTAATGTTGGCTTATTTTATATATATTAAAAGCTTATTATTAATCAAGTCTTACTAGTTTATTTATTTGAATTGTTCTCAAACATAAATTAAATAAATTAGTCAGTGATTGAATAAAATGTTCCTGATTAAAAATAATATAATATTCTTCACTATTTTTGTATTAGATCTATATAGCATTGAAGAATAGTAAAAAATTAAAAGTTAAAAGATTTTTCTAAATCTGAGGATTAAATTTTTTAATTTAGTTTATTTTTAACTTATACTAAAGCATTCACTAATTAAGTTCTCTCTGTTTTAAACATATAATAATTTAATCACTAATAGCATGGTAAATTAGAAAGAAATACATATATTATAGATATGCCTAGCATTAGTTTAAAATGATTTAAGTAGAGTAGAGAATAGTAATAGTTAACTAGTGATTATAGCTATTTCATATGAAACATTTTGCTATATAATTACATTTATTTATATTACTATTAAAGAAAGTACTATATTACTTATCATTATAGCATATCTTATTGTTATTTCTTTACCATGCTTTAGTTTTAAATTTTTTTAACTAGTAACCCTTTCATACTATTCTAGCTTCTAATATAATTAATTCTTCTTCTTTCCATTTCCACTTCTTGCTTCATCAATCTATCAGCTTATTTTAATTACTTTCAATCTTCTGAACTTTTATTAGAATTAATGAAGAAGAGTAAAAATAAAAGAGCCTATTTAGCTAGTTATTATTAAATATAAAGCATTTAGACTTTGTTTTATGATATTAAGTTTTTGCTTACTGTATTAAGTTAAATAGATGTAATAATTATCATATTAAAAGCAATTATAAATATTCTTATCTTAAAGATGAAGATAGAGAGAGTAATCCAAAAGAATAAAATTAATTTAACATAAAAACTTAAAGAGTAAATATAAATGTATTTTGAAACTCTACTTGCTATGCTTAATTATAGACATCATTATCTAGTTAAAAATCAAAAGTGAAATGCAGAAACTTAATTTATTAAATATCTTATATAATGTCTTAAAAAGAGTTCGCATATTTCCTATTTATCTAAAATAATAAATTTTTAAGCTATATCCTTTTTTAATTTGCTGATTATTTTCTACGTATATAATTAAATAGTCTCAAAGAGTTGATTATATATTATCATAAGCTATATTATAATAGGTATAGTTACTAAAGCTAATTTTCTTGTATCTTTAATTTCTAAATGGATATTCCTTAATGAAGCTTAGAGTACTATAGTAAGAATTAAGATATGATTTAATATTAACAAAACAATCTTAAAAAGCAAGTTTTTAATTTTTTTCTTGTGTGGCTTCACCATTCAAATTAATCTTTCTAATTCTCTGAACTAGCTGTCTAAACTAAGCGAAGGTAATTTAACCATTAGAAGTTTCTTAAGGAAGTATTTTAAGCATTTCTTGTATTTCTTAACTTGTAATGCTTTCCCCAAATTTCTTCATAGCTGTTTGTGCACTGTCAATACTCAAGAATCCTGATTTATCTAAATCGAAGTGATTAAAAACTTAGAATATTTTTTCTTCAGCTTGCTATATTTTCTATGACATTACTTGTGAAATGAAATCATTGTAGTGAATTTTTCCAGTTCCATCAAATTACTACTTAATAAGAGTGTTTTAAATCTTCTCTTTAGGCTTTTACAAGTCACAGCTAGATAAAGCTCTATTTAACTGATTAATTGTTATGAATCCAGAATTTAAAGTATCATTATTAGTTAACGCATTACTCAGCTATTATACTTAATCTATATTCAGATTTTAAACTAACACTTCCATTGCAACTTTCCTTAATTTCAGATCATCATTATATGCTTTTATGTTGATAAGCATTTCATGATCTATTACATGTTCTTCTTTGCTTGCTTTTTTGATTCATTGATGCTTTAAAATTTCTATTAAAGTAATCCTTTCAATTACATCCTTTTTCAATACTTTAGAAATTAAATCTTTTGCTTCTTAACTAACATGCTTTCACATACTTCCTTTGAAGTTGTACTTACAATTATTGATGTTTTTGAAAACTTAATAGTTGTTAGCACCTTAAAAAGGTAAAGTACCACTTAACATTGAATATAATACAACACCAAGAGATCATATATCACACTCTTTATTATATTTCCCTGTTAATACTTCAGGAGCTACATAATGTGGAGTTCCTACCATTGTAGTTAGAGGAAGATTATCAGCTCTAAACTTGTTGCTTAAACCAAAATCGATCAGTTTTATTTCTCCATCCCTTTTAGCAAATAAAAAGTTTTCAGGCTTTATATCTCTATGGCATATCCCATTTTCATGCAGATGTTGAATTGACTTAACCATTTTTGCAAAAACAGTAGCTGCTTCTTTTTCTGAAAATGTTCCTTTCTAAATTATGTTGTCAAAAAGTTCTCCTCCTTCACAGTGTTCAGTGACTATATGTAAATATTCAGCATCTTCGAAAGTCTAATAGCACTTTATAATATTAGGATGATTGCAAGCTTAAAGCAGTTCGATCTCTCTCTTTAAAAGATGCAAATTATCCTTAACTTTAGCTTTTTAAATAGTTTTAACTGCGAATTTCTAAAGATGCTTCTAAGACTTTTCTTCACCTGGTAATACTTTAAGATATGCAATTCTAACTATTCCAAATTACCCATGCCCTATATTTTTACCCAACTTATATATCTCTCTGATGTCTGAATTATATTTTACCTTGCTAAATAGTAGTCTCATGTGTAGGTGAATCAGCTTGCTTGAATTTAAGCTTTTTAATTTTTTTAGAATGTGGAGTAATTGAAATTCAAGAACTCTATGTATTATTGTTTTGGCAACATGTTCCCATTTTATCTTTCATAAGCTTTAAACTTAAATTTTAAAAATTGTTATTCTATTTGCGAGGGAAAGGAACTAAAAATTATAAAAAAAATAAAAAATAAGAGAGATAGTGATTGGATTAAGAGTTGTATCTGTGTTATATATAAGATATATTCTAAAATAGATCCAAGTTATTTGAATAGTCAAATTTAAAAAAAGCTAAATCACAAAGCATCTATAGGTGGTTTGAACTTTCCACTTGGGTATCCCATTCCTGCTACTCCTTCCCAGGAATACTCTTTTCCTATCTCCTTGACTCCTTATTTATACTCTTAGTTAAACTTTTATAGAACTCTTGATAGAAACAAAATAGGATCAAAAGCTTCTCTTGGTGAAGGTTATTTAATACTTTCTTAATCTTCTTCACTTTCTAATTCATATTCTTCTTCACTAATCTATTTTTCAAAATCATAGCTTTAAGAAACACTTCTTACTTCTTCAGTCTTTTAGATTGTTACGCTTTTTTCTTCAGGTGTTTGATCATTTTCATTATCAACTTCTTCTTCCGATTCTTCAGATTCGGAAATTTCGATTTCTTCTCCATATTTCTTTTTCAAGTACTATCTTCTTCTTTCTCTTTCCTATTTAAACTCAGCATTAAAAATAGCTTCCATTTATTGTTAGAATACTTCTAACTCTCCTGTTTATTTTATTGTTTCTAATAGAAGATTTAATGCTTTCCTAAGAAAAGGAAAAACTCTTGATTCCAAGTACTAAGTCGCAGTTGGATTTTGAACACCATGACCTAGAGTAATTTTCTCAACAGACTTAGGTGCTTATTTCTAAGAAGATGCTTGACTTTGTTTAGGAGTTGCTATCTTTTGCTTCTTTTTTTCCATTTATATTAATAGTTGAAATCAAAAAGAAGTTACATTTAAAAGCTCTTTTAGTATTCAATTTTAATAAAGGAGAACTCTTTATAGAAATTAACTGTTTTATAAAATTAATAAATCCTTTCAATTGCTGCTTTCATTCGAACTTATACTACTCGAACTCTTCTCTTTAATCTCCGATGAATTCATTAAAGATTTAGTTCTTTTCTTTACAGATTATTAGACTTTTTTTAGCTGAAATTTCTTTTACTGTATGCTGAATAGTCTTGGACTAGTAATAATTTGCTTTAAAGCTTGAGCACTGGTAGGTGTGTTTTGGAAGCTATTTAGTTTTTTCTTTATAATATTTAGATCCAAATTCAATTTATCAGAGAGAAACTGCATAAAGTTATGTAATTGCTCCTTTAAGCTTTTAATTTATTCTTAATTTGCTTGCAACTCTTATTTGAGTTCCCTGTTTTAAGCATTTTATTTTTAAGAAATTTCTAGGATTTTATTTGAAATGCTGACTGTAGCATTTATCTATTCTTCTATATTTTGAAGCTATTTTTCCTCTTCCTCTTCAATATCCATAAGCTTCTACTTCAAGGATGCTGATTAGTTAATAGGAAAGAAGCTTAGCTTTTAATTCTAAATATTTTTAGCAAGCCAACTTTCTAATCCAGTCTATTCTACGGAAGGTTTTATTTATAAATAAAGCATAAGTCAGCTGTAGTAATCCATAAAATGCTCTTTGCAATGCTATTCCAGAAACTTAATTCCAACTCTCTCAAATTTGTCTTTAGGAATGTTACAAATAAAGCAAAAGTTTTGATTATCCTTCTAAACTTCATCTTTTCGGTTTCTCATATCAGCAAATGAATCGATTATAATGCCTGATATTATAGTAGTGATTATTAAGTTAATAAATAGGGTATAAGAAAAGTTGAAAAGGAAGCCAGGTCACGGAATGATTCCTTCCTCTTTTCATTAAGGAGAATATATAAAACCATAATCTATATGAATCCTGAAATTCGTCCACAAACTTTGTGTGTCCATTTTTTCTTCAAAGTGATATAATCCTCTAACACTGTCGTTAAAATACCCTCAAACAGAATATCAATATACTATAATTACAAAAAGTACTAGAGTCATCAGAACCTTGTCAGAATGCATGGAAACTGATCTTAAAACGATTCTCATGATTTGATTTTCTCAGATTATAATAATAAGCGTAAGAGAAAATATTGGAAGATATATTATTCCAATGAAAGTCACTATAAGCATAAATATTTTATACCATAGATTCATGTCATACAGCGCTGTTCTTAAAAATTACTTCTTCTAATTTAATAAAGGAATATTTTCCTTAGATTTGTACTTCAAATAAGTTCTTGTGCATATATGGTTTATCAAAAATATCAAATTCAGTATTAGATGGAAGCAAGTTAAGGAAAACAAGATAACCGTTCTGAAAATATGCTTTCTTTAAGGAGATACAAACATTGTTGATGCTGACTCTAAATCATCAAGTTCAAAATAGACTAATATTAGGATATTAACGAAAATAGAGTTTGCTACTATTAGTTTATAAACTAGAGGTTTGAGCTTAATTACAATATTATAAGATTTCTATCTTCAATAACCTTTTTAACTTCACTCATTTAGCATTTTTAAATGTCAAAGCTGTAAATTCAATTATTTACATAGTTTTTCGAAATCACTTAGCTTTACTTCCACATTATATCTGCGTATTTTTGGAACTTTTCTCTACTTTAGATCTTAAACATAATAGTTACTTCAAAATTATTTTACTAAATCAGGCTTAGGAAAATATAAAATCCTTAGCTCTTTATTCTAGTCCAATACCTCAATTCTAGTGACATAGTCTTCAGAAATTTTTTAAAATTTCAATAATCAGCTATTGATTTTATTTCCCATCTACACATTTTTCAATTTTTCTCTAAGACTCATAAGAATAGAATAATATTCACATATTAGTCTATTATGATTCGCAAGATAGTTAGTGCATTTCTACACTTCAGTAATATTTTCATTATCATTATCTATTTCCACATTTTCAAAATGAAGTTATAGATTAGAAATCAGTACATCTTTATCTAGTACTCTATTAAAGGAATAGAAGATTTCTAAAGCAAGTTGACCTTTTAATCCTTCAGTTAAAGAGTTAATAAATTCAAGGATAGCAGTTTCTAATGAAATTAGAATTCTTAGGTTTATAATTTATTTATCGTTTATTGGAGTTGTTTCTGGATCTATATGTTAAAACTCTTTTATGTTCATTTAATCTCTTTTTTTAGCTAGTATAAGCAGTCCCTTTTTAGAATTCCCATCAAATTTTTCTATAATTCCTGCATTTTAGTTTAGAGTCTTATTTGAAAGAAATTATTAAGGAAAATCAAAAGGTATATCACATTAATACTAGACAGCTCCTATAAATTTTAAAATATCTGAAATGTGATAAAAAATTTGATTTCTACTCACCAAGACTTAGTTTTATTCACAAGGACCTTGCACGATCTCTGACAAAGTTCTTCAAATTTACTTAAATAGAAGCAGATCTGAATCTACAGTCTCTCATTTCATACTGAATCAATCAATAATAAATCTTTAGCATCTACTACTTGTAGGATATACTAACTTGCATAAGCTCTGTAATTCATTTGCTTCAAGCTTAACTACTTGCTTGATGATATATTAGTTATATATTTTAGCAAGTTCGCATACTTCAGTTACTAAATCTATATTTATTGAAGTATTCTACTAGATCCTTAAGAAATTTTAAGCTCTTTAATAGTGTCCTTCACATAGATTCATAAGAAATATAAGAATTAGCTTTGCTAATTACTCTAATTTCTTTGATACTTTATTTTACTTCTTTTTCTTACCTGATATATCAGATCTGTGCTGTTGTAGAAGTTACTTCAATACCAGAAGAAAATGCTAACCCTTTATTTATTACTAGCATGCTTCTGTGTAGATATCAATGAAAGCATCCTAAACTTACTGGTTTCCATATGAAGTTAAGCAAACAGCAAGTCTAAGTACTTAAACTAAAAGTTTCCTGTCTGTGCTGGATTTATACTTTCAGGATTGTTTTGTTTAACTTACAAACTCTATTATAAACCTTACTGCACCACAATCAACCAATATGTTTTAAATCTAATTTAGTTAAGAAGGACATTAATCTAAAGTTTTAATTTAAGATTCATCTCTAGGCTTTGCCTATCCTTTTTCCTTAATAAGGATAGATTGAAATAGTCTCATAATATAGAATTAAGTAGAGCAATCAGTTGAGCTTGATTATAAGCTATTAAAAATGTTTTTAAAGAGAGTGATACCATAATCAGTGTATTCTAAATAGTCTACTTTACGTTGAAATTCTGCTTGATTACTTTTTTAATGTTAATGTGAATCGTCAAACTTAAAGTTGTATTTAAGACTTAGCAAATTAAGAAAATTATGCTAAAACATCTCCGTAAAAGAGTTAAATTCCGGAAATACTCTCTTGATATCTAGTTCTTTCTCTAGTATAAGCAATTCAGAACTTATTTATGGCATTTATTACTATAATCTCCTATTAATTACCATTTAAAGAAGAAACTTGCAAGAAGGTATTGCTGATTATACAACTCACATTCTAAAATTAAGCTCATTTTGATGAAATATAGAAGTTGATAACTTACTATATCCAGTGTCGTTGATTTGCTAGATATTCTTTACTATTTTATTAATGTTTCCTTCTTGATTTTTAATAAATTCATTATTCTACAAATATTTAACTTGCTAAATTACTTTTAAAAACTAGCTGAATTTGCTTCTTTTTAAATATTTGTCGTAGCTTGTTATATATCTTTATAAGGCTAACACTCGCTTAGCCATTTTCACTGCTATTTTAATGCAAGTTATTTTATCGCTATCTTTGAGGCTAAACTCTTAATAGAATATTTCTAAATGTCTTTCTTTTAAGATATCTATAAAGAAAGGAACAATTATTTCTCATGTTCATACTGATAAATCTTCCTCTTACTTTTTTAGTTTGTTCTCCAGCTTTTCTTACGTCTAAATATTCTTATTCTTATTATTTTCCTAATCTGAAGTAAAATTTCGTTCTCTTTATACTGGAGTTGATGATTTTTTTTTAAGAGCAACAATAAAATTTTATTAGATAGATTATCTTCTGATAGGTGCTATGTTCTTCTATTTTTCCTAGTCTTATTGTACAATGAACTTTTGAGTTTTTTCATATATTTCTTAAGTCTTTTTTAACACTTTGAAGCAATTCTTAAACACTTCATTTATAAATTAAATATCCTAAAAAAGTTTATGTCCTTTAGTTCTTTTATTCACTTCTTACCCCAACGAAAAATATATTCCATGAATGAACTTCAAGAATCCGAAGTAAAGTGAATCGCTAATATTCATATTTTTCATTATATCTACTATTTAACCTGGTTATATTAGAGTCTTACTAAATTTTTCAGTGTTTACATCCTTTTCGTCTCCACAAGTAAGAATTCCTATTAAAAATAAAAACTAAGCATGGTACTATAGTTTTAAAGAATCTAGTTCCAATATTTAATCCTATTGGTAAGTAAATTTCCCTTAATATTTTTTACATAAAACAGTTTATTCAAAGAACTAATCCGACATAAGCTAAACTTATGTAGTTATATAAAACTTCTTATCATATTACAACCCTGACTCTGAATTTGACAATAGCTATAATAACTTTAATATCTATATTTTGAATTAATATTCATTAGCAGAATTTTAAGATTCAGGCTCTAGTTTCTTCATAAAGAACTTAATTTATTTCTCAGTAATGAGATTATTAGTTTTTTCGTTTTCGCTAAGAAGTTAAATGATAAGCTAGATAATTATTATTCTTAATTAACTATATTCCAGTAAGCTGAAAAAGAAGTCCAAATACTTCTTAGTACTTATTTCTTGCTTGCATAAAAATGATTTAGCTACAAATAAAAATAGGAATTGCCAGCATACTTCTAGGAGTTTTAGTTGCTTTGGATTTTGGAAATATTTGACTATCTATTTCTTCTAGCTGTGCTGTTGTAAGAAGGACATAACAACTCTATGCATATTGTTTGCTCGCATTCAGAATTAATACCTATCTATTATTCTAGCATTTCAAATATCTGATATTTCCTTATAATTAGGCTTCTATCCATTTACAGAACAGTAACATAAGTCAATCAATCCTAATTTCAGAAATTCTCCTTTGAAGCATAAATAGATATTATTTAAAACTAACTCATCTGAAGGTAAAACAGACACATTAGTTAATTGCTCAAATAAATTTTTCAGCCTAAAGATTCTTTAATGCATTTCTCTTTCCTCTCTATCAAAAAATATAGCAATGTTATAAAATTATGAGCATACTGATTTCATTATTGAAAAATGCTTTGCTAAGAGATTTAATGAGATACCTGCTAATTATTCGTTATTATAATGAAGGAATTCGAAAGCTACTTTAACAATATCACTTTGCTCTTTATATTAGAAATTAATATCCTTGCTATTAAAAAATTCCATATTTTCAAGATTTTGACTTATTTTTATAATATCTTCTGCTTTTATTTTCTAGAATAACTAAAGCTAATTTTTGTTAATCTCAAACTCTTTTTTCTATCCTTCCTCACTACCTTCTCCTATATTTACTATCTAAGAGTAATTTTAGCTTCATTTATGAATTAGAGGTCTAAAGGCATTTCATATTTGCTTACATTTTATTTGAATTTTAATTTGCTAAATATATTACAAAATTCTTCCTATTTCACTCTTTATTAGTAGGATTTAGCTGCCAACAAAAGATTTATCGCTAAATTATTTTTGGAAGTTAATTTACTTTTACTAATTGGAGTAAAGAGGAGAGATGGCGACTATTTTTTGAGTTAAGATTTCCTGGATTTTATTAAGGAAGCTTTCATCTTATAAAGCTTAATAATTAGAATCATCAAAGTATTAAGAAAAATACTTCTAGTAGTTTACTGTTATTCCATTTTCTTCTAAAAGCATTATTAATTTTTTGTTGTAGTTGCTTTTGAAAAACTCTCTTGCTAAAAGAAGATTAAAGAACTATAGAAAAAAAATTGAAAACGAAAGGTCTTCTTTTAAGTTTTAGTATTGAATATCTAAAGTTCAAGTTTGCAGAGAGCAATCATATTCTACCTTTAGGTTTGCTAACGTTTCTAGTGTTCATTTATGTAATGACACTCTATTTTGTATAATTTTGTCTATTTGTCCTAAATTTTCTTCATCAATGATAGACTAAAATACTGGCATTTAAATATCAATACTGTTTGCTTATATCTCTTAAATAAACTTTTCGATGAACAGCTTATTTTTTTCTTTCTCGTCTATTAATTCTGACTGTTAACTTTGCTCATCTTCACTTTATCTTGATCAGAATAGTTCAAGAAAGGGAATTTTATCGTAAATTTTTCCCGCTAAATAGCTTTAAACATATAAAGATTCTAGAAGCTAAAGGAAAATCAATTTATAATGATTAGTTATTTGTTTTTATTGCAGAACATAGAGAATTAGTTCTGCTGGTATTAATTTACCAATTATTATTTATCCTTCTTTATTATATCCTGAACACAAAGCTTCAAATACTTTTAGTTAAGAATATGCATAATTCACTCTTTTATCGTTTTTCAAACTGAAAAAATCAGCTACATTTATAAATTCTTATTGGTGATCATTTATTCCTATAGAAGGATTTTAGAAATTGTATTGATTAGTTTGCTCATTAAAGACTGGAGGCATTTACTTACCTCTTCTATTAGTACATATGTATCAAGTTTTGTCATTTTATTGCTTAAAATGATATATTAAGCTAGAGTTTTCTGGATTCCATTTTTACTAAGTATATACACTAGTATTGTTTATTGCTTCAGAATTTCCAACCAGAGCATTAAGAACAATTCCCTAAATGATAGAATTTCCCTATTTTCCTAGTTTTGCTATCATTGCTAGTCTATCTAAGTATTTGAACGGAATCTAAGCTTCTTGTATCTCTAATTCAGTATCAAGACGTTTTATAATCATGCTTATTATGCTCTTATATTTAGTAAGATCTTAAAACACTTCAGATATCTTATAGTTTTAAAAATACTCATTTAAGCATATGAATCAATTTGACTAAGTATGAAGAAACAAATATTCTAATCCCTAAACTTAATTGATAACTTCTACATTCTTATTACATTCTTTAAATAGAGATGCAAGCAGTAGATGAGCTATTTAGCAGCACTTCTCAATTTCGTCTATTCCTTTTTTAATTTAGTAATTTTTATTTACTTCAGCTCTTATTTCATGATTATCGTACAGTAAGTTTAAATAATCATTTCAAAGCCTGAATAGAAAGTAAAAAGTTAGTTCAATGAGGAAGAATTCTCTATACCATTTTTATTTTTTCTTATCTGGAATGGCTATATTAAATTGGCTGATAATATAATTTAGCTCATATTTTTCCTTGTACTTTATCTTATTAAGCTTGCAGAATAGCTGAAGAAGTATTTGATATATTGATTTTATTATTTTATCTTCAGGTAGAATTTCTTAGCTGTAAATTTAGCTTCAATCTTAATCTTGCTTCCCTTTTATTTCTTTTCTCTTTTTCTATAATTTTTTCCTGTTTTGTTCTATTAATTAAGCGTATTTAATTAGTGTATTTTATCTCATAGCTATTAGCTATAGTGATCCAATACTATTTACTGGAAGTAGTTGAAAAGCATGTAGAATACTCTTTTTTGAAGAAAGGTATATATCAGTTTCTAATTATTTAAATTGCTTCATCCTTGGATCTATAATTTCTTCAATTTGAGTTAGCATAGTTTTAGTTTACAGTCTCATTTTTAGTTGAAATACAGGTGAATAGTTTTCTTCAGATTCATTTTCAGACGATGTAATATTGTCTTCTTAATTATATGATTTATCATCTTCTGATCATTCATTTTTAATATACTCTAAGTTTTGCTATTGCTCTGATTTATCTTGCTAAATCTCTAGCATAAGATTTTTTTTAATTCCTGCGATATAAGTTTATGTGTCTTTTTACTTCTTTTATTTAGCTTAAATTATAACTTAAGCATCTAGTTTGATAATGCTTTCATTTTAAGATCCTACTGGTAAAAGGATAAAATTTGTTTCTTCTGTTTCACGATTAAATGTAAGTATTAACTTTTTATTCAGATCTTGCTTCAAATATCCCCCAGTAGCAAGATGTTTGAATTTAATAGTTTCTCTTCATTTAATAATAGACTTATCTATTGGATCCTATTTTTCTATTTAAAAAATGCTATTAAGGTTATTACAAGGCTTAGACTATTTAATAGCGTTACTTCTACGTAAAATTACTTTATGACAATTTAAAATTCCTTTCTAAAATATATTTTTAAATATCATATCAATAGCATCTTGATCATAACGATAATGTCAGTCCTCTAATCTTGTTGATATTAACTCTTATAGTTCTATATGGTATAATCTTATTAAGATTCCACCTTTTAATTCATTATTATTGGAAATGGGTCTTAAAGACTAGTTTATTATTCATCCAGTTTTATTTCTTTTTGTTAGAATTTTAGGCAAGAACTACTATTGAATCTCTGATAATTTATTTGGTAAACTTGCTATGGTTATATTATGTTATATCTATTTTACTTCCTGACTAGATTAGAAAGAAATAAATTAACCATTAGCTATACTCTTAAAGCTTACAACATCTTAGCTCATCACGATATCTCCTTTCTATCTTATTTTATAATAAGGCTCTATATTGAAGTACATCACTTGCCCTTAAGGCTTTTTTTTCAAAAGAACTGTAAAGTTTTGACTTTATTCCGAAAAATTGGATGAAGTAACTAGGAAGCTTGCTGTTAAAGAGTGTTGTAATCTAACAGGATATCCATATCTTATTAATGAATTAGGAAGTGCTTAATCTCCTAAATCTATTGTAAATACACAATTGGCATGAAAATTTATGCTGCCGTCTGAATGATTATGCAAAACCATTTGATGCTGCATATTAGTGGTGTCCGTTCAATTAGCTGTAAAATCCTGAGTACTTAAATAGCACAAATTACTTTGCTTCTAAATTTAGAGATAAATCTAATCTCCAGATTTAAGTCTATAATCCTCCTAGCTATTCATTTAATTCTAAATTAAATACTTAAAATATAATTTTCCTTTTCCTTATTACGAGTTTAAATAAGCATATAGCTCAAATCAAGCAAATAACCTTGTAAGCATATAAAATTATGCTAGGTATTGTTGATATATAACGCTACTAATATTATAAAACATCTATGCCTATTAAATATAAAGAGTTAAACAGATAATATTTTAAAGGATAAATTAAGTATCAAAGTTATTCTTATCTCCATAGTTAATCTTGGATCTTTTGAGATATACTTAGTTATAATTTTTAGTTTATCTATTTATTTTAATCTTAATAACAATGGGTAAATGTTTAGAAGATACATAATTGATAAACTAATAGAATGCTTTAATCTAAATCATAGAAGTTATGACTGAACTAATAAAATAAATAATAGCTATAGTTTATTTGCTAAAGTTAAATTATTAAAGGGATATAATTTGTTTAGTGGAGCTTATATTGTAAATATGACTAGATGGCTAAAGAATAATCTATAAATTAAATTATTAATACCAAAGTATTCTATTTAAGCAATAGACTAGTAAATATCTTCTACTAAGCATTGCTAATTAAATTTTAATAGGATTATATAGAATTAGAAATTAAATACTGCAAGAATATATTAAAGCAACTATATTATAACTTGGATTACTTCATTTTAATGTTTCTTCTAGGACTGAAATTACATTTAAACTATAATCATAGCGATATAACTATTAACATAGTTGATGTTGATACTTCCTAATATTAAGAGTCTTAAGCAATTTTAAAAGATAGGGATTTATATTTATGCTCAATATCAATTTGCTCTTAGTTTATAGATGGAAGAACTGATCTAACCTTAGCTACTTAGATATCTATTACCTTTTATATTTAGGAATTAACTTAACTTTTCTTTTATTTTACGGATTCTTTGCTGATATCAAGGATGCATATTGCTTTATAATGATTAGTGTATATGTCTATTTAGCTGTAAGCGTAAAAATTAGGTTAAGGAGATAAATAAAGAAGAGAGATTAGTTAAAGAAGATTAGAGAAAGAAGGAAATAAAAATGAAAAAATAATGAAACAAAAAGCAAAATTAATTTAATGTTTATATCTCAAGCAACAACTAGCATGGCAAGCAACTAAAATGGCTAAAGACTTGCACAGTATTTTTTGCTCACTTCACATGATGGAAATAGATATAGTGCACTGTTATTTTTCATTTGTACAAAACCTGATCTTTCTTTATCACTTAGGTATTTAATGTATTCTGCAAAGGTTGCAAGTTGTGTCTAATCGCTGGCTTCTAGAGTTAGTAAAGCCTTGGGTTAAATCTTAGTAGCATCTTCGTATTTAACTCTATGAGAAATATTAATATGATAAACTTGAGAGAGAGCTTCATAATCTCCTTATATAAGTGTAGCATCAACTCCAACTCTATGATTCTTAGATCTTGTCATAAAACCTGACCAAACTACATTCCCTATGTTAGATTGTTATTCCATTAAGACAGGACTTGGCTGCTTAATAATTTTTTATGATTACTGCTATTAACCTTAAGAAATTGATTGAAGAGCTTCATGTGACGAAGTTGATTGAAGCTGAGGTTAGAATTAATTTGTCATTCCTTAAGTTAAGAATTATGAAGGAACTAATGAAACCATTAATGGATTGAGCATCATTGGATTATGTTATGTTTACATAAAAGGAGGTTTAAACTTATCTAAAACTTAAGTTCCATTTTACATTAGAGATGAAACTATATCAGTGACTTCATTTTATTAAGACCTTTAGGCTAGATCCTGAAAAGAGGCGCCCGCTTTTTTGAAAGGTCTGGGCGTATAAGAATTTTTAAATGAGACTTCAATGTTAGGATCTCCGAGCTAAGCTCGTTTTTGTCCTCCTTCATCATTTAAATATAAATCTTGTCGACATTTGGCAGCATCCTTTCCTTTAACAAAATCAATAAAGGCATAGGGTCTGCCTGGAGGATCGACTTATTTTAGATGAATAATCTTTATTGGGCCATATTAAGAGAATACTTTACGAAAAGTAGATTCTGGAGGAAGAGTTGTACCTGGAGTGAAACCTATGTACAAATTTTTAAAATTATCATCAGCCACTGGATCGAAACCCGGTGGTTCTCTTAAAGTTGAGTTTCCCATTATATCAAAACGACGAGTGGGATCTGCAAATGCAACTTTGACTGGTCTACCATCTACTAAAATACCTTATCCTTATTCATAAGCTCTACAAGCTGCATTTACTGTTCTATATTTAACAAAACAAAAACTTTTTGATGAAAACATTTCAATACCTTCAACTTTGCCAAACAGCTTGAAAGCATCATACAGGCTTCTTTTCTCCGTTGAAGGAACGATGTTACCAACCCAAATTTCTCTCACACAATAACCTGTTTACCCTTCTCCTTAAAACGCGTTCTAATGATTGCCAATTATAGCCTACTTAAGCAATTCAGGTTCTAAACCTCCATTTCCTTGATTAGATGTTAGCATTATCCAAGTTGCTTGAAGATTCGCTTATAGAGATGATTATGAAGGTGGTGGACTTGGAGGACTAGGTGGTGGAGATGGTTCTCTTGGAGGAGGCGATGGTGATTATTTTTTTAGAGCAGGCTTTCTTTTGGTAAAAGTTTTCTTAATTTTGGGAATTTTAGAAGAGCTTTCAGCACCTAAGTTCTAGTCTCTAGAATATTCAACCTTTCATCCTTTCTACGTCAGATTTTCAATAACAATATCTGCTTACTATTTATTTTCCATAGAAACAAATCCGTAGCAAGAATCTTTTAGATTATTTCCCTTTGAATCCTTCTTAATAATCCTTATGTCTGAAACTTTTCCGTTCCATTACTCGAAAAGCGCTTAAATCTAATTATGCGTCACGTCAATAGGCAAATAACTAATGTGTAGTTTAACAGCGTCGGAAGTATTTTTTGGTGATCTTGATCTTGATCTAGATCTCGCCATTTTTTAATATATACAATTCTTAAATTTAGATAATTATAAAATACTTATAAAGATTCCTTTCATTTTCTTTTAATTCCTCACTCATCCAATCCTCATAATTTTTAATTCAAGTAGACTGCATTGAACTCCCTAACTGATTCTTTTATATCGATTATATTTATTCTCAATATCCATTAGCTTAGTTACCTCTTATGATTATATTATTACTTGTAAAACTGCCTCTAAAAAGTAAAGTTTTCTCCATACTATTTAAAACTTATATATCTCTAACTTATATAAATTGCTAACGTTTTTTCTTTAGCATTTTAAATAGTTTAACTGATATGAAATATTAATTGAATGCAACTATAGTTAAGGATGCAAAACTAAATTTGATAGCTAGATTTTATATATAATTTAACTAACTCTAAATAGCAGTCCAAATGCTACTATTAAGAAACTAAGCTTTAGTTATTTTATCATCTTTAATAGATACTTATCATACTACTGATAGATCTGTTCTAAATTGACGCTATTTATACGTTCAATTTTATTAATATAATTTTAATAAACTTATGCAAGAAAAATAATATTAGCTTATTTCCATTTAGTAAAGAGTGAGATTAGAATAAACTTGTACTGAAGCTACTAAATATAGTAGTTTGTTTTATTGGAAAAGTGTAAATCAACTTAAAACTAGAGCTAAATTTATATTTATCAACTAGTAGAAATCCTTCAGTTTTAAGCCAATTTAAAGGATTATTTTCTAGATTCTTTATCTAAAATTTTGTTAAAGCTCATTTATAAAAAGTTAAATAAGATACTATTATTTCATTCCAGAGTTTATATTTAATTAGCTATAACTATTTGAAATATTGCTTATCAGTCTTAAATGATTAAAGGGAGCAATTAAAGAAAAATAAAATTTGGATATTTAATGAATGTACTATTGACTGCTGCTTTTTTCTTTAATATTAATTAGTAGAGTGTGCTTTAATATTATTTCAATAATCTTCAATAGAGGCAAAATTATAATATAAAAGGTATATAATTAACTAATTAAATAGTATAGGTAGTTTAAATAAGCACTCTGCTAAATTTTAGAGCTTATCATATCATTTCTTATTCCATTACTAACTAAATTTCGAGCTTTAGATTATTTTTGATAATTGAGGAGCAGCATTTCAGATATAAAAGGAGTTGTTATCATTCATATTCTATATACTCTTTCAAAGGAATTATCAGATTTGGATATAATAATCAATTGAAAACTAAGTTTAACTCTTATATTAGTTTGAATAATACTTTTAATAAGATATAGAACTAAGTAAACTAGCTCTTAAGCTAAATTGAGAATATTTCCTTGATGCTTGATTATGTATTAACACCTAGATAAAGATAAATAAATTATCAAATTTTCATCTTCAATATTTGGAGTCTCAATTGAAGTATAAATATTTTACTTTAAAAGAACTAAATTGGAATGGATGTAAAATTAAGTCTAACTATTAGCTGTTTAAATACCTTCACTATTGTCTTTTTATATATTTCACTTATTCACTTATATTGCCACAATTCTCTGTTTATTTCTCTATTCAATATCTTTTATCTAAATTAAGCAACTAACTAAAATGGCTTTTAATTATTAACTTTAATTGAAAAATCCTTATTAAAGTCTATTAACTGGAACTTAAAGGTTTAGTTAAGAATAACTGAAAAGGCAAGAAGGAAAGGATAAGGAGAAATAAGAGAGAATAGACTGTAAGTTTAGTAAAGTAGCTATAAGATAAATTAGCAGAATAAAATAAAAGGTTTGAAAGTTTTATCAATTTGAAGTTCTCCTTCTTTTTGATTATTTAGTTATCTTCTTCTTTAATGTTTTATATGATTTCTAAAGGATCTTAGTAAACATTAGCAAAAAAACTGCTCCTGAAAGAGATATAAATTTCACAAGAAATCACTTTCAATAACTTGGTAAAAATCCGTCGTCTAGTGGAAACATAATTTCATTTTTGATTTGATCTAAAGAAGGAGCTTCACACAAAGTCTCTTTGCATTTCTTTATACAGTTGCTTTCTTCACTGCAGAAAGAAGTGCATAACTATGTGCATGAAACAGGGTTTGAATTTTAATTATTACTAATTACACTATCATCTAGCTATTACGTTTCTAGAGCATTTATTTATTTATTTTAGTAAATCATACTTGACAGGTTTATCTGACTTTGAGGTCTCAGTAATTAGGCGGAGCATCATATTCATCCTCAAAAAAGTGTCTGAAGTATTAGTGCCATTATTAACAAAAAATTTTTTAAAACATTAAAATTTTCACTTTTACTTCAAATTTTGCTCTATTACTTACTTTAGGGATCCCTTACTAATTATTTTATCTTTAATTAAACTTAATTCCCTAATAACTAATTCTTTAGCCTTACCCTTAATTAAAAAACACTTTAAATAAAAAAGATTGCTTTACTTTAATGAATGTTGATTTGTATTCCTAATTTATATAATTCTGATAGTTCACTTTTACCTTTATTTTATATAAGGTAAAGCAATAAGTATTAGATTCTGCTATATAATAATTAGAATTATATTGTCTGTTGATAATTAGAGACTCTCTTTCTTATTATTACAATATAAAGAATCCATTTATTGCTGCTTCATTTTGACTATTTGATGGTATTTAATAGCATTTATTGTTAATAAAGAGCATAAAAACTTGATCATACTTTAAAGCTGTATTGTCTCCTATAAAAGGATTGAGTTTAATCCTTTTATAATATATATTAAATAGAAGGATTAGCGAAAACATGTAATCTGTATAGTTAAACTTCTTATAGATTCTCGTAAAAATGAAACTCTAATATAAAGTAAGGCTATCAGCAATTTATACTATTAAGTACTATCTAACTAATTATCTACTACATTGCGTTAGAGCTAGTGCTTATGGTTATTAAGCTTTAGAAATATAGATAAACTTGATACTAATATATACTTAACTACATTTTCATTAGTTATTTTACAATCTCTTATTAATAGAAATTACTTATATGAGAAACTTGCTGCTTAATTATTTTATAAGACTAGGGAATTTGACTGAAAATAGGTAATCATATAAAATGATAACCTTTATAATTAATAAGTTCATACTAAATAGATATAAGCGAATGCTTATAATTACTCTGGTATTAATATGCTTTATAATGCTTTATTACTATTATACTCTTAATTATAATAGCCAACATTATAAAATTATATCTTATTTAATTTATTATTTATCTACTTCTTTAAATTTTAACTCTTAGTTAGAAACTTAAAAGAGATCAGTTTTTGTGCCTTCAAATTATATAAGAAGCATAATTAAGATTTGTTGGCTATCTTCTATACCAATTTCCTAATTATTAATGCTATTTTATTTATGGATATAGCCCTAGCATGTTAATTTTTAATGAAGTATATTAGCTATTTCGTATTCAATTTAAGATAAATTACCTAACATGTAGTACAAGAAAAGTTGCTAAAATACTTAATTTGTTTAAATGAAAATTAAGGAGTAAGAGATGTATAAAAGTATATTATGCCTTTATTAAAATATCTATCTTTACTATATCCTAATTCAAATATAGGCGCTTAAGATCTTTGATTTAATTTAAATTAAATATCATTTAAAAGGAGAGAATTGAGACTGATATTAAGTAAATGAATTGTAACTTTTCATAAGAACTAGGCAAAAACTAAAGCTAATCAGATCGAGATCCAGGAACTTTAAGGATTAAGTCCATCAAATGTTGTCGTACTTTCTAACTAAGAAATGACTTGGATTTGAAAAACCTAATTCTTTAAAATTTTCCTTAGAGTTTCAAGAATTTATCACCAGAAATGCTAGAAAGCTTGATATAAATATTAGATTTCTTTTATACATTCAGAGACAGATATAAAATTACCATTGATTTCAATAAACTATATGACGCTGTAAAAAGCATTGACTAACATTTTGCTTAACCTAAAAGTTGGTCTGAAAAGGATAATTCATTTTTCTCAGTAGTTCAATTTAAATAAATTTTGAATATAAAAAAGCCTAATTTTGTAGAGCATAAGCTTCTCATTTGTATTTGCAATGCTTTGGTAGGATAAATTCATGAAAGTATTATAAAGCAAGAGCTCTTAAACAGGTATAAAAGCGTTCTTTCATTCCTAAAGGAAACATAGTAATATGATCCCAGAGTTTATATGGAATTTAGTGTTGAGGCAGTGTTTAATGAAGTTTTACATGTCCTTTGTAATGGTTTTGATTATATCTTCGAGTAATGGGAAATATTTAATATTGTATAGAACACTAAATTTATAGACTTCTATACTTTAGATCTATAAACAAAGATTAATATCCTGCAAGCATGTATAGATATTATAACAAGCACTAATGATTATAGAATGCTAATTAGTAGCAATCAATCTAAATGCACTGCTACCAACTCGATCTACAATTAATTACCTTATCGTAACTAACCTTTATTGAGTGATTGTAGTGGAATTGAATTTTGATTCTTTTAATTTGATATTTCAAGATTATATATTAGAATTCCTTATGAAGTATAGAAGCAATCAATTAAAAATTAAGAAGAGGGAGAAATTTTTAATATTGGTTAGTGATATTTTTACAATAGTTAGAGTGATTTAGAAAAGATATTTGCGAATAGCTAAAAGGATTTAGAAAGGATTATTAATAAAACTAATCTAAATAAATCTTTAAGCTAATAAGATGATGTCTTCCCATCTTAATTTTTAGAATCGCTATAATTTAAAAATTACTAGCAAAGCATTATACAAAACTGCAAGAATATGCTTCTTTAGTGTGAAGTTATCTATGAAAAAACTTCTAACTTGAGTGAAAGAGGAAAGTCATATCGCTGGTATAAAGATATTAATGACTAGCAAAAAATGAAGAGAATTATTTAATATGTAAGTTAATCCAAAGAACTTATAGATGCCTTGGAAATTCTTTATTAGAGTCTTCTTTATCCTTATACCTAGTTTAATTAGAAGACAAAGTTTCCAGTGTAAAATAGTAAGAAGAAGCAAATTTATCTAATATGAAAGAAAGATCCTAAATTTTTTAGCCTAGTTGAAACATATAGAAGTTTTGGAGAATATGAATACTATTATTCAGCTCTTGCAATTTGCATCCTTCATGGTCGTCTTTCTAAAAAATTTGACTCTAAATATTAGAATAGATAAAGGCCATTAATTAGTAAAAACAGCTTTTGCTATGAATGTAAAAAAGGCTTTAAGAATATAAAGAAAGTTATTTGATGCAACTTATGTTCAAACAAATTCCATAAAGAATGCATCTAATTAAGCTCTAATTGTCCATTTATATGTTCGATTTGCTTAAACAAATGTCAAGGCCCTAAAATAGAATTTGCAAGACGAAATTTGTGAAAAGTAAATAAGAACTCAACTAACATTTCTGTTTAGTTTAAATGCTTATAATATTCAACTATAATCCCCATATACAAGAGTATAAAAACTTGTATACTCATAATATCTATTAAATTAGACTGATATGAGTTTATTTTATATTCTATCAATGAATAATGCAATGCTATTTAAGAAAATTAATATAAGCAATTAAATAAAGTCTTTCTATCACAAGCTATAGAGACTATTGCAATTAAATAAGCAATTTTTATACTTAAATAGTTTCCTTTTTAGCACTTTATATCTTAATAATTTAAAATTTTACTTTGATACTTTTTATCTTCAATATTTACTATAATTATACTATTTTTATTCTATTTATATAAGGAAAAATTTATGCCTCTTGCAAATTTAGAAATAGAAGGAAATAAGATCTTAAAAGCAAGTTTGTATTATAGTATTTATGAGCTATAAAGGAACACTTAATTTAGAGCAATTAAATTAAATAGAATCTATTTCATGAGTTTTCACTATAAATAACTTCCTAAACGATAAAGTTGCACATCAAATAATCTTGAAAGATATCTTAAGCTCTTTAATATAAATTACTAATCATATACTAGCTTAATAAACTTAAAATATGCAATATAATATTAACTTGAAGAGTATTATAATGAATGCTTTAAATAGTTAAAGGAAGTTAATTATAAAATAAGTAAGGAACATAAAAATAAAAGTAAGCTTCATTTTATATTTATAGCTAAGGGAAATTTAATTAAATCTGCTTAATATAGTTATATTAAATTAATAGATATTAATTTGAAGGCTTTACTTATACTAAATGAAAATAGTCAAGCAACTATTAAATATAAGGGAGAGGGTATTTATTAGCAAAGATAGCTAAAAAGTTTAGAAATATAGTGTTAGAATGTGATTTATTTAATTAATATTGCTTATTTAAAAGATAAAAATGAAGTAATTAACTTTTCTATTATCTTTTTTAAGTTTATGCTTTGGCTTATAGTGCTTATAGTATAAAAATCATCATGAGTAAGATAACTTCTGCTTGAGGTGTGAAGAAAACTTAGTTTTAACAAGTTTATGTAGATCAGTAAATGACTAGAAATGCATGATTATTTAGAAATAAACTTAAAGTTATTGTGATATTAATTTGTATAATCCTGGAGAATGATGTTCAAAAGATTGAATGTGCAAATATTGAAATTGTACTAACTAATAATGCTAAACTCCTATTTTGAAATTTTGCATTTCCCATAGAGAATGCGCAAGTGGTTAATACTGTAATTAAATATACAATAAATGTGAAAATTAAAAAAAAGAGGGTTAGCTTTGTCTAGAACCTTTTGATTGTCTTAACAATTTGACTTGTAATGGAACTTGCATTCCTTTTCTATCAGTATAAGATGATAATGACTGCTAATAGTTTTAGCATATTAGGTATTATAATATTTGCTTTAGTTAAGTGTTTGTTGATAAAAGTGATGCAGATTTATTTTATTTGTCCTGTGAATCAATGTAATGCTTAAATCCTTAAAACGAATCTTTAAATTGAAAGTGTTCCAATCCATCCAAAAGTCTTCAGAAATTTCCAATTCCTTGCTCAGAGGAAACTTAGAAAAAAGATTGTTTATATGAATCAGGAGAAAATGGAATATGTAGATGCGCCATATCAAGAAATTAAAATAATTAATTCTGTGAAATTACTATGTCATCTGATCAAGCACTTACTTTTAAGCACGATTTCTAAAATCACATAGTGCCTTTTCTAGCCTTAACAAATGATAAATGTCATTCACTTGACAGATTTAGCTTTGATTGCTGGAATTAACATCTTAATGAGTATGCTTTGACCTTTCTTAGTGGTATTTTACTATTTGAATGACTTCCAATAATTAATCAAGGAATTGAGTAAGACTAAATTGATGATTCTACTTTATTTACTCTATACTAAAACTACGATTTTTAATTTAACTACTACGAAGCTAGAATGTTCCTCACTAGTAACTAAGAATGCTATATTTATGAGTGCTAAAATCTTATTGATAATAGATGCATTCAAAAAGAAACAAATGCAATTAAACTAAGTCCATGCTTTAATTAAACCTGCACCTTTGAAGAGGACTAAAAAGATGTAAATGAAGTACATTGCATAAGCAATTAAGATATTATATAAAAAAATTAATCATTTTCAGGGTAATTTTGTAAATAAGACAATGAGTGCTATTCAGATAAATGCAAAAATTTTAGGTGTATTGGTAAATCTTATGGCTAAAAATGCAATTATCAGTAAGATTGATGTGAAGTTGGATTATCTTGTATTAATGGTAAATGTGAGACTTAGATTCACCCTAATGAAAATAGACTGTGTCAAAACGATTTTTAATGTATAAACAATGGAGTATGCGCTGGAGGTAAATGCTATCATATGCTTTCTCTAAAAATAGGAGATATAATTAATGTGCCATGCGATGTGAACACAAAATAGCAAATAATATGCGAGTCTTTTACATGTGAGCCTTTAACAGTCGAAAATAAGCAATCATATTGTACCTACCCTTACAAATCTAGCACCAAAAATAATTAACCTATAAAAACTAATAACAAATGAGAATGTAGAAGTGTGAATCTAAATAATTCGTTAACCTTCTAAGCAATTAAATGTGATTACTGTAAAGGAAATACCTACTGTGGGCCTCACACTGGTGATAAAGTTACTTTGGAATACATTGAAGCGCTAAAAAAGGTGATGGACAAAGATTAAGAAATTTGTCATTCAAATAATAGATTATAATTGGACTGCTGAATTTACAATATGAATTAAAGCAGTTTAAACCTATTAACTCAATATTTAATTAAGTTCTGAGAATGGAAATATTATCCTGCTTTAGAAGAAAATTTTGCGGAAAATTGCACTAAACAGACAATGTTTTAGAATTATTGAACTGCAAAAACAGAAGGATTTAAGAAAAAGTAATACCCAGAAATGTAGTGCCAGTAACATGAATGCTTAAGAAATTCATCAAAATAATCTCCATATAACTGTGCATTCTATGATGAAAATGAAAATTACTGAGCTCATTAAGTATGTAATGGTTAAATGATTTGTGATAACATTGTTACTATTGACTGAGTTGAAGGAACTTACAAATCAAAATAATAAAATTGTACTTCATGAAAAATGCCAGAAATTTATTAACTATTTCCTGGATCTCCTTGTTGAATTTAAACATAGGACTAGAAAATTATTATAAACTAAACCTGCTTTAATTAAACTGTAATGATTAACAAAATTGGATAAAAATGCTCAAACGCATCTGATGTGTCTTGTGATATTGGACTCGCTTGCATAATTAATAAGAACTAAAGCTATACATGTTAGCGTCAAATAAAGCCAGGATTTAACTAGTCTTGTGAGAATGATTATCAGTGTGTAAACTATGCTGTTTGCAGAGATTAATAATGCTATGAATATTTTTCAATGCCAAATGGTTGAAAATGGAAAGGAGAATGTAATTAAAATGTTTTAGGTTTTTGTACTTATTGTAATTATGTTTGCTAAAGTTATACTTGCAAATAAGAAGGACAGTACGCTAAATGTATTGATTCTTTCAATTATAATTAAGCACCATGTGCTTATGATACTGATTGCACAGTATCGAATAATGAAGGAGACATAATAACAGGAAAGTGTATTTGCGATACAAACGGTCATGCATTTTGTGAAGCATTTTCTGGTTCATAATTCGCTCTTAACTATATTAATACATTTAAAGATTTGATGCATGACGATCAAGATGTTTGCTAAACTTTTCTAAGAAGAACAACTATGTGTTGACACTAGCATTCTAATATTATGGATATGGTGAAATTGTATAAATGAATAATAAATACTAATGAGTATTTTTTTTATCCTCTTGTAAGTTTTAATTTTAGATACAATCATCAGATGAATGTGTTCTTTGATCTGTTTTTAATTGATACTAAATATCAAAAGAGCTACTTAACTGAATTTAAAATCCAGATCCATTATGTTCAAGATTCAGCTGCTATAAGAACTAACCTATTTTTTATGACTGAAAGTAGTATTAATGTGCACATTATGATGATTTTTTTGATATTACCTATTTGTTAGAATGTTAAAATAAAGAAGAGTATTGCTTATCTCCTTCTAATGAAAATGATTATTACTGCGATGTTATAACTAATTATATTGAATCTTAGTATCCTGGATAATATTGTGATAATAATCATAAATGCTTGCTACCTGAAGCTTGTGTAGAAAATATTTGCAAAGGACTAAATATATATGATAAATGTCTAGGAGATAATGATTTTGCTTGCAACCCTGGCTTAGCCTGTAGGAAAAAGGAATAAAATAATACTTATCAATGCCTAGAATAAATAGATTCTGACTATGGATGTGTAAATGATTATTAATGCATAAATTCTTAGCTATGTAGAAATCATTAATGCATTGATTATTTTAGCGCTCCATATGGTTATAAGCTTGATGGGGAGAACTGTACAATGGATATCATTTAATACGCATGTGAAAGCTTTACTTGCATTAATGATGATTATGCATTCTGCACATAGCCTTTTCATCTTCCCATGACTCCTTGTTTAGACAAATTATAATGTATTTCAAGCAACGTAGAAAATGAACTACATGCCTTCGAATGCAAATGTGTAAATAGTAGAAATGATACCTCAAGATACTGTGCAGCAGGTACTTTATCTAAGGAAGCTTAAGAATATAAAAACTAATACTTAAAACTATATAAAAGAGATTAAGGGATTTGCCATTCAAGAAAGAGATTAGATCCTTCTTGCTGAAGTTAGTTCTATTTGATTAATTTTAGTTGATAAGATATATTAGAAATATATAAGCTTAGAAAGCTTTACTTTGAGTTTATGTACTTTCCTGAAGTATAAAAAGCTGATAACTGCACTATAAAAATGTACTATAATGATTACTATTTTGCTATAAATCTAAATAGCGTAGAAGATTTAGGATACAAGACAAATATAGTATCTTATTACCTTTTAGATCAAAGTCTAGAAAAAATTTGAATGAGAGTGATGGGAATTGCCTTTATAATCATCTTAGTCGAATATTGCATATATTTTAGACACTACAGAAAGAGATAAAAGTTCTTGAAGCTGTATAATATGCTAGAAAAAGAGGATGTTTGTGAGCTGTATTTGTAGATATTGAATGACTTAGAGAAAAGAAATGTAATCATTCTGTCCTTTGAAGAGATAATTAATTCTCTACAGCAAAAGATAGGAGAGGGAGGCTTCGGATAAGTGTTTAAAGGATTTATAAATGGAAAGCAGGTAGCAATTAAAATAGCAAATCAAAGAATTCAAAATTTTGAAGATATGCAAGAATTTCTAAAGGAGATTATTATTGTGATGGAATTGAGATCAAACTTCCTATTATAACTATAAGGAATTTGTCTGGATATTAAAAGCTAATTTTGTTTTGTGACGGAGCTAATGAATTTTTCTCTGTATGCTCTCATATATAAAAGCGAAAAGTGAGAAGAAATTGACGTTAGAAAAAAGATTGAGATAGGTTTATAAATAGCTTAAGGCATAATGCATCTTCATCATAATAATCCTAATTAAATTATCCATAGAGATTTAAAGCCTGAAAATATTCTTTTAGATAAGCAATTTAACATCAAAATAGCTGACTTTGGAATGTCAAGATTTACAGGAGGAAAAGCTAGAACAAGAAAATTTAACAGTTAGTTGATTGGTTCTGTTTAATATATGGCACCTGAACTATTCAAAAATAAAAGTATAGGATAATCAGTTGATATATGAGCATATGGTTGCATTCTAAATGAATTATTCACTGCAAGTCGCCCATGAGGATTCTTAGATACTTATAGTATAATAAAGAATATGGAAGGGTAATAACATCCAGATATTTGCGAAGCTTTCAAAGGAGAATTTAGAAATCTTATTTAAGACTGTTTTAATATGGATCCTCAACAAAGGCCTAAAATTAGAGTAATAGTCCAATTTTTAAATACCTTACTTGAAAAGCAAGATATTTAATCTCTAATTGATGAAAACATTTTAAAGAAAATAACTTAAAAATATTAGTTTTTCTAAATAGATTCATCTGAAGAAAGATAAGTAAACAGAACCCAAGCTTAAATAGATATTATAGCAGATCAAGTAAATTCAGTTAAAGTTAATAAAGAGCATATACCAAGTATTAATGTAGGAAGCATAAGCTAGCCTATTATAACAGTCAGCAACGAACCAAAATATAATACTTAGTAAATCTATCAATAAAATATTAAGTTAATTACTAATTAATTATATAAATTATAAATAAACCCTTGTTCTCTTAAAAACATTGTATCCTTTCAAATTTATCAATTAGCTGGCTATTTATCTATTGCATATTAAAGTTATTCTTGCTAGTAATTAATTAAGTTTCTTAAAATAGGCTACTGAATAGAAAAATCTGAATATTTAGCTCTTTAATGTATTAGTGAAGGGTGATTTTATTTTCTAAAACATAATCACTAAACAAAAGTTCTCTACATAATTAAGAAATAGATAAATAATTAAGCTTAAAAAGGAAAATATAATATATTATTGTATAGTTAAAGGTTTAATACTCATTATTTTATAGTTACTATTATTATATCATCACTCCTTTCATGATAAGTAAGTTATTATATACCTTGCTTTAGGCTAAAGAGTTTAAGAAATAAGAGAAAACATAAAGAAGCGAAAGTAGTTTTAAGGACTGATTGATAATAATGAAAGGAATAAGAATAAATAGGAATGACTCTAATTTAAAACTCTTTAAATGATAATTCTGTTTAAATTTTAAATAAGATGGCCCAAACTCGTAAGTGGATTCCTAAAAATATCAAGTTATTTACAAAAGAGCAAGTGCTTAAAACTCATGCAAATGTAGGATATAGAAACTTAATTTAATAACTCAGTCAATTTCCCAGCAAAGGAATTGGCTTCAAAATCTGAAGGGTTGATTAGTCTTAAGAAAACTATTTTGTTGTGACAAGAACAAAATTCATTGATCCAAGAAATGGATAAGTTTGGGGATATAGGGCTTAATAAGGAAATTTGAGCAATTAAGAAATAGAAGTAAAGGATGTATTAAGAAAAGGATTCTGGAAATATGAGATTTTAGAAGAAAAAAGTAAAGAGTCTGAGGAATAAATTATTCAGACAGGGGAAACAGAAGTGGGGAAGGAATTGAAATAGGAATGAACTTCATAAATTTTAAAAATTAAGATTATTTACTATTAATTATAGTAGTTCTACTTTATAAGCTTAAATCATTCTATGTTCTTATTCTATAAGAACTTTGATTTATTATAATCCTAATAGAGTATTTATTTAAGTTTATTGCTTTAATATTACGTTAAATTAATAATACTTATAAAATACCTCTAAAGCAAATATTATTTCAAGCATAAGTCTCTTAATTGTATCTTTTAAGAGTTGATATAAACATTAAAAGTATAAGAAAGTCAAATAATAAGAATTAGTACTAATGAAATACTCTAAGTAACTTTTGAGCATTTATTAGCAAATTTCCTTCAATTAAGTATACAATAGCAACTTTAAACTTTTAAGAACTATATTTATATAATAAAAAATATGAATACTTAGAATAGAAATCAAAGTACATTCCTAAGCTATATTAAACTAATAACTCAAATGATTTTCTCTTTAATATAAGATATTTAAATTTGTAAATTTATTAAATTTCTATCTCATTTAAACAATTATTATCAAATTAATTTTCTTCTTATATGCTAATATGCTTATGAAGAGTTTTACTATAAAGACTATAAATTAAAATATTCGAAGTTCACTGTTTGTCTAACTAATTTTATAGCTTTTTTCAATAATATATCTTATGACTTTATCCAAATGCATTAGTTATTTACCTGTTTTTATTTATACTTTCGTTGCTTTATTAGAATCTTTTAATGCATTTCTTATAAATATCTTTCTTGCTTCAGCCTTTTCTTATAACTTAATTATCCAAGTTTACGTTATAACTATTTAATTGTTTATTAGCTAACTAAAATTTATGTAAAAGCATCTAAGTTAGGAAGCAATATAAACAGATACACAAATATTAAATAGAAGGAAGAGATTGAAGTTAAAGTTGATTTATGAAGGAAATAAACTTAGTAACTTTATTAATATTTAAATAAAGAAGGAGATGCTAAAAATTAAAAAATAGACTAGCAATTATCTAATATCATTCATAGATCTTCTTATACATTTTAAAGTATTCTCTTAAGGTAAATTCCTTCAAAATATTCTAATTTTCCTTATTATAATTGATTGCTTTTCCTTTGTTTAAAATTTAATTTCAGTTTCTTAAGAACTAAGTAAAGTTTCCCTTAAGTAGCGATTAGAGCTTTTCTATGTTTCTAAATATTAATCAATTTACCCTAATAGAAATTAGTTTTTGAATTATTGAAATTCGCAGTCGTTAATTATTTTATTTATGTTCTTTTCAAATTTACTGCTTTTTTTTTGAGCATTCTTAGGAGTTCCTGGATTTCTATTGCTTTTTTCTTATCTCTGTTTTGCACTTTGAGTGAAATTAAGAGATGACTTGGCAGTTTAACATCTACTAGAAGGATTTCTATTTTAAAATCTCGAAGTAGATTCGATATCTTCTTAATTTTTGGTTCTAATAGCATGCATCTAATCCATCTTAAAAGCATTAGGATCTGGTTAATTAACATTTTGGAAAATTTTAGCATTACTAAAAACCAAGTTCCTTCTTTCTTGTCAAACAACTCTTTAGAGACCAAATTTAGTAATAAAAACTTTCTTAAATTAAGGTGATCAAAAGTCCGTTATATGTAGAACACCTCTTGGCTTTTTTTTCAAAACTTTCTACTCTTAATTGTGAAACCAAGGGTAGGCAATAGGCTTTTTTAACTATACAAAATCTTCGCTTACAAAACCAAACTATCTTATTTATTTTTCTAACTAATTTTGAAAATTCAAGTTGTTTTGAGTATTTTTCATAACCTTTTCCTTTATTTAGTTCAATTTTATCTAAGTCTTTTATCTATTCTCGTCAGGAAGACTTTTTAACCTCTTAAGAGTTACTTTATGGTATTCTTCAAAACTAATATCATGGAGGTTTTTTAGTTTTTACTAGTAAGGTAAGTTCTTATTTTTAATAAGAAGTTCTTTATCCTAGACTTTAAATAGTTGTTAACTTCTTGCAGAGTTCAAAGAAACATTAAGACTTTCGCTTATTTCTTAGTGAAAAGAGTTAAAATCTTTCAAATTCGATTTTTCAACTTGATCTTTGGAAGGATTGATTTGCTTACCAGTAAGCGGATATAAGATTTTGTGGGATTGAGCCTTTCTTAATTCTTTTTTAGGTTTACTGCTTAAATCTAATTTAGATCTAAAGTTCATGTTAATTGCTATCTCTTTTTATTTTGAAAGTTATTAATAAATTAATAACTTTTCATTATAAACTATCTGTTTCTTTCCCCTAGTTACAAATATATAACCTATCTATACTTATTTAACTTCCTTTTTACTCTTTTACTCTTTTTATTCCCTTTGAGCAATTTGAGTTTATTAAGAGCCAAGTTAAAGGAACAGCTTATTAATAACTTTTATTAAGAAGGTTTATTTATTATTCTAAAAGAAAATAAATTAATATCTTTAGTTACGAAGCATAACCTTTTAAAATAAGCCTCTATATTCTTAATAAAGCTTTAGTATTTGCTATTATATTAGAACCTAATTCTAATATTTAATATATATTCTAATATTTCAAGATTAATACCTAAAGCTATTTTGATTGCCCCACATAATAAAATAATGCATTTTATACTATTTTTAGCAATAAAGATACAAATCTGATGCTAGATAGCGTTCTTATAATGATTATAGATAATCTTTATATATTTACAATTGAGTAATCTCGCTAATTATATAGTAATATAACTCCAAAAGCTTATTAAATGAATTGAATACTTAAACTTAAATGCGAAATGCTAAAATAAAATATATCATTATTTTATTACTAAGACACTTAGATTAATCATTTATTAGCTTTATTTTGCTTACTCATTTGCTATACTTACATCTTAAGCTTTAGTTATTTACAGTAGTAACTATTATTTAATCACTCTACTTTATTTAATTTTATTGGAGTCAGTTTTATTTAATTTACCAAATTTAGCTTTAGCTTACAAACTTAAAATTATGTAAATATACCTGCTATTAATCACTTACTTGCTATAAATAGCTTTATATAGTTAAAATTACTTATTTTCCCTTAGAATTTACTAATGATATATTAGGCTATATTTCTTTAAGCGCTAATGCTTGTTATTAATAATATTTATAAATAGGTTAAATACATTTTACTATAACTATCGTAATACTTCACATTATTGTAAGTAATTCATATAGAATTAGAGTATTAGTAGGATAGTGATATATCTATAGAAGTAAAGGAAATTAACTTCTAGTTCAAAGAAATAAATATTTAAACTTGAAGGTTAGTTATAAGTAACTGAAAGGAGTCTAAAATAAGTAACAATCAATTAGATGGTTAATAGATTAATTAAATATAATAATGCATTAGATATATATAGAAGTAAAACATAGCACTATAAATAGTTTCATAGCTGCCTTTTCAATTTATGGATTATCTACTTGTAAAAGATATCCATTACAAGAAAAATAAGCTATTTTATCTATAAGGAAATTAGAGCACATCAAAATAGCTTGATTTTCTTAAAAGATTAGTTAATTTAGATTCTTCTATGCTATATTTTAAAACTCAATAATTTAGACTAATTAAAGAAAAATAAATCCGATAACTAGCTACATCGTTAAAAGAGAAAGATAAATTCTAAACATTTTAGTTTATTTAGCATTATTTAATAATAAAATAGTTAAAATATTGATTTAAACACAAGAAAGGTAATAAATCTTATAGATAATATTATTAAAATAAGCTATTTTAATATTTTATTTTTATACTATCATATTAAGCAAAATATACCTATTAGAGAGCGTTAATTTAGTCGTTTTTCAAAAGTAATTAATTATTATAATGCTTTAATCAGGATTATCTCATATCATTTAATAAAGACTGGAGATAATGCTTCTGTTTGTATTTTTTAGCTCTTCGTATCATTGAATGAATAGCTTATCAATACTATACAAATCGGGTATAACTTTAGCTAGAATGCTTGTGGGTTGATTTACTTAATTGTGGAGAGATGAATTAGTTTAAAGAAGTGTTAAATTATAATTGAATATTAGTAGATTAGAAGCAAATTAAGCATTTAAAAATAGATTCAAACACTAAAATTTACTTTATTTGATTAATGTCAAACTTATAGCATTCATCAACTGATTAGCCAAATCTTCAATTTAATAATTGAAGATCTATCAAAGTTAATATTCTTTGATATAGTAAAGTTTAAACTTATGTTGATATATAAATATTCTTAGGAAGGATAAGAATGAATGAGAGAAATTGAAACTGATGTATAGTAATAGAAAACAAACAGGAAGGTATTTTATTAATCAACTAATATATTTAAAATATAAAAAACCTTTAATGTAAATCCTAGACTTATCCAATTCTAGTATTAACTCGCCTTCTAAAAATGAACTTGTTAAAAAGGCAAGACCCTTCACAGCTATTTAGAACAGAGCTCCGAAAACATATTTAGGAGAGAATAGTTAAAATGCTAAAGCTTTTTTAAACCTTTCTGGTAGAAGACCTAAATCTAGTGCTGTTCCATATGTTAAAAATAGAAAATCTTAGAGTTAGCATCCTTAGAATTATAGATAGGAATATAATTCTTGATTAATCTCTCCTTTAAATTGTAACACTTTGCAAGAATTAGGTCATATATTAAAGAACAAGCAATAATTAAGAGAGATGGATATAGATGTCAGTCCCGAAGTTGCAGCAGTAGTTGTAGAGAGATATTTGCTGCCTATTTTTGAACGTGATGCTTGATTTCATTAAAATAGGATTAATTTTAAAAATAAAAGCTCAAGACCTTAGTCTTCTAAGCACCAGGTGCAACGAGAATAAAAAGCTAAATAGCCTGAAAAGCTAAATACTAACTGGTAGGGAGCTGTATACACCGAGTTAAAGCTTTCCGAAAAATTGAACAGATCTTTAAAGGAAAAAACAAAGCGTTTGGAAGTAGTTGAAACTCAGCTTAAGGATACACTTTAATCAATACAGAATTTGAAATATGAAATAGAGAAATATAAAGATGAAGCGTTAAGAAATAAAGTAAACTTTTAGATTCTTTAATAGAACTATGCAGAACTCTAAAAAGCTTAATAACTCAGAGAGGTGCATTTTCAAAACTTAGAAAAAAAGTTCATATTACTTTAAGAAATGTACTAAGATAGTGAATAATAAAGAAATGAAATGTCTTAAATCATTCAAGAAGAAAAATAAAAATTCGATAAAGCTAATAATTAGAACATTTCTCTCGTTCATGGATTTACTGTTCTGTAAGTAGAAAACGAAATAATTTCAGAACGACTGAAGTTAATATATGAAGCTATATCTAATATAACAAATAGAAAGTTTTTAGAAAAGTAGTTAAAGCACTAATTAATGCAACTTTAAAATGTTCTTTCAACAATGGCAACATTTTAAAGTGATACAGTTAAGTAACTAGGTAAGATAACTACTGAAAGGAACAAATTACAAGAATAGGGAGAAGTCTCAGCTTAGCAGATTTAGATATTCATAAAAGAAAGAGATTATGTAAAAGAAACTCTACACTCTAAAGTAGAAATTTTTATAAAATCTGAGCAGGAATATAAGGAAAAATTAAATACTTTTTCAGTAGAATGTAAAGAAGCATAAGAAAAAAGTAAAAAGCTAGAGTAAGACTGTGATAAGTTAAGAATTAAGCTCAAGAATTTAAAAGCAAGATATAAAAAATTTGGTGATCAAGAGATTAAAACTTGCAAGAATTGCACAAGAGATTATACTGAAAGTGAAAACTATAACTGGGCTTGTAGAATTCACAGTTCTCCATGGTCAGGAGAAATTTATTGGTGCTGTGGAAGATAAAATGAAAACGTACTAGGTTGTAAGTTCAGTAAGCATGAATCGAAAGAAGATGAAGAAGACGTTCTTGATGCTAAGGAATAAGAAGAAAAGGAAATATAAAGGAATTAAAATATAATTTGCTACTCTTGTAAAGAAATGGGTCATAAAACTCAAATATGTGAAAGAGATTTAAATGCAAGATCTTAGTATCTAATTGACAAAGAAATATAAAGAATTAATGCAATTATTCTAAAAAGATAGAAAAATAAAACCTCTCAAAATTAAATGATGAGAGAAAAAATGATGGACATGCTTTGCGAGAAACTTAGGGATTCTGCCTTTGGAAGACCAGTTCATATGGGTATTGAAGGATGAGAAGAAGAAAGTACAATATTTGATTAGTCAATATGAGATAATACAGAAGAATACGACGAAGCTTATTTAGATGTTGGATATAATTACACTACAATTTATGGTAAAGCTATGCTTTTTTAAGATGTATAGAGTGAAATCGAAAACATTCATGATTTTTACGTAAGGTTTTATATAGAGACAATAAAATATTTTTAACGTTCAAGTTCCAATAACAAAAGAGGAAGAGTAATCTATTCGTAAAGGAAAACATAAATAAACTGTTCTAGCATAGAAAAAAGAAGATTCACAAACTCAAGCAGATTATAGTATCCATTCAAGTGAAGCTATGAGCGAAGATTTCTTAAAATACTTGTAGGAATTTAAGTCTCCGTTATACCCAGTTATTGAAAATAATGTTTAAAGTTCAGCTTCTTCATAGAAAAGTCGCTAATAAAAATATATTTAGTAGAGTCCATCGAAAGAGGATGTAACAAAATATTAAGGACAAGATAATAAACCTCAGAGTATTAAAGGATTTAAAGATCTTTCAATACTTCCAAATGGAGCAGAAAACGATAATATGTTAACAACTGGAAGAAGTATAAGTAGTGGAAACTTAAGCAAAATTGAAGAGAAAGAGGAAGAATACTTATCACCTCAAAACAAAAAATAGGAAGAAGTTACTTTTATTTCTGAAACTTAGAATGTTAATTAAAGCGAAGAACAAAATTTAATTTTTAAAAGGAAAGACTAGTGACTGTATTTAAATACATTTTATTTTAATTACAAGAATAATCTCATTTCTATCTTATTATTTAGCACTCCTAATCAATTCAAATTACTTAGAAAATCTAAGTTAAAATAAAGGAAAGATATACTCCTTTTAATTAAGTAAACTTAAATAGTGTAGATATTAATTAAAAGTTGATTCAGAGGATTAAAATTTAGTTTTTATAAAATACAAATTGTGAAACAGGAAATGCATTTATAGCTTTCAAATACAGTACCGAGAAATATTAAACTGCTAAACAAGCCATAAGAAGATCTTGATGACTCAAATTTTCCTTAAATAGAAAGGTCTACAACATGCACTATAAAAGAAACTCCATAAACATGAATTATTCGATCCTAAACGAAGATATCTAATCAATAATTTAGTTTCAAAGATGAGATATTTTAAAAACAAAAAATGAGAAATAGAATGAAGGAAGTTTTTGAATAGATGAAGCTAGAAAGAGAAGTTGATTCATCTCTAAACATACCAGTTCAGTTTGTGAAGGTATTCAAAACTAATGAATTCAAATTGTTGATGGAAAGCTTTTATGATTATTTAAATGAATTGTTTAGAATAGAAAAATATCACTTAGAAAAAAAATAAGAAGCTGAAAAAAGAGGACTAAAGCTTACCACCTATGGATTTTGGGATGCATAGAAGTTATAGATAAAGGCTAAGGATATAGCATTTCAGTATATTAATTTTATCTAAAAAAAGGTAATAAACTAGGGAATTATTGCCGATTTGCTCTTATTTGAAACTCTTATTTATTATATAGTGAGAGTACTCTAACCTTCTTTCGATAAATAATAAGCTCAACAAGTAGATACTGAAATAAATAGGTTATTGAGAAGCGATTCTTTTAATATCTCATAGCGTTTCCATATATAGAGACAAAGAATTGATTAATTTCCTTTTTTAAATAATCCACCTTAAAATGAAACTATTGAAGAATTGGTTGAAAGAGTTGAAAGAAGAGTTTTTGCACCAAAGTTTAAATCAGTTACTCCAAGAGCAGATATTCGTCCTGGAATCAAAAAATTAAGTCCCTTCTGAGCAATTCACTCAAGATCTCCATTAGTAAGTTTGATATTTCCTGACTCAAGAGAGAAAGTTAGAATTTCAGAGCTGTAATTTTTAATACAGGGAAAGAAAAAGACAAATAAAGATTAATAATAAAGCTAAGTATGATATTGTTAATGTAGTAAAGCAGGAGTTAAGCAGAAGAATAGGTTCTGTTATTACTTGATAAAATTACCTTTTATGCTAATTTACATTTATCCTAATCTATTTTCTCAAAACAAACTTTGTCCATTTAAAAGAAACAAAAAGTTTATGCAGAATTTAAAAATTACTTATATTACAGGCATAAGAGCTTTAGATATTAAATAAACGAATTTAAATAACTATCAGTAGCAAGTAAATTAAGTCTAATTTAATCTTCTTTAATTAATATATTAATTACTTCAAAATTATATTACTAAATACATTTCCCTCATTATCTTTAAAATTTTCCTTGAGATTAAAATCTAAATTATCTTCTTTTGATAACTGAAGTAATTTTAAGTTTAGTGATACTTTTTAAGCTTTTATTGGATAAATCGTAATAAAAGCTAATTATAAGTTCTAAACTAGCCTGCCAATACTTATTCTTTTTAATTTTAGAGCGATAAATTTATTTAGTTATATTAGATATCAAAATTTCAGCTACAAAATTAGCAGCTTGATATTTATACTTGTAAATAATAAAATCATAATGTAAATAAAATTATTAATTAAGTTAACCCTAGGAATAGATAATGCTGGTATCTTTAATTTTAAAAAATGAAGATTTCAAAATATTTTTGTTTAATTATGTAGTTATTTAGGTTAATTATCTATAAGCTCAAGAATAAAATTGAGATGAAGTTTATTATAGGATTTTATTTAAGAAAATTCAAAATAGTCTCTAAATTAAATAAAATAGAGAGTAATGGAATTTATAAGGGGAGAGTAGCTAAGAATTTAAATAAGAAGCAGATATATATTATTAAATTAGCTTTGGGAAATATTGCTATATTTAAACCAATAAAGGTTAAATATTTTACTAAGCTTAACCCTCCAAATTTTGGATTTAGATCCTAAATGTAATTGATAAGTTTTGATAATTTAAACTACTCAATAAATACTTTTAGCTTGTATTATTTACTATTGTATATTTACCTAATTTTACTTATTGAGAAATCTTTTATACAGATAAGTAATCAAAGTCTAGAATAGTAAGTTAAAAAATAGGAAAAAGGAGGAAAAACTATTCTTAACTAAAGTAAATCCTTTTATTGAAAAGTCTGAATTAATACCTAGATATATTAAGTCTATTTAGTATTTATGGTTATATTTAATTTTAAAGCTTAAAAATAATATAACTTTTTCATATATACAATGGAGCAAATTATTTTACAAATTGCTATTACTAATAGAGTAAAAATAAAAAAATAAAACTAAAGTTAACTATCAAAGAAACTCTTTTTACAAAATTAATTAATCTTTATTTATGAAATTAATATAAACCTTTTTAGAAATCTATGTTAAAAAATCTTATAGCAAAGATTAACTAATATGAGTGATTTACCTAATAAGCGTATAGAGTATATTATTATTATTATATTGAATATAATGTAATCTTTAATCATCTACTATTTCCTTTCTTTGTCTTATTTCATACACTTAGAATATACGTTGAGCAGTCTGTTGGAATATATGATTGCTTAATAATATCTCTTATAAATAAGGAATAATTTAGATATTTTAACAATTACTCAAATTAAAGGCTCTATATTATTTTAATTTACATTCCTTAAGATGCAAGCTTTAATATTATAGATTAAAACTACTTTTATAATTTTATTCAATTATTTCTTATATTAGCAAATAAAATATTTTGCAACCAGGCAGATTCTTAAGATAACTCATTTAATTGTATCGAAGTTTTAAAATTTTTCAAACACTATTTAGATTTTTTGTGATTTGCATGGCTTTTGCTTGAAAGAAGAAGAACATTTTATATTATAATTTATCTTTATAAGTAATTTTTATAGTTATCTTCCACAATCTAAATGTATTAGATATTATAATGCTAGTTTATTGAACTATTATTTTTTTAGAAGTTATTATTAATGCTTAAACATTAAAAAGCTCAAATAGTTGTAAAAATTGCACCAAACTCTTCTCTTCAACAACTGAAATTGATGCTCTATCCCTAGTATCTTTTTATCGATTTAAGAATTAGAGCTCTAAATGTATTCTTATGCTTTACTAGTTTATATTCTATTATAGTCTTTGATAATCAGTAAGTATTCTAATAACAAGCTTCTTTTCATCATTTACCAGGTATTTTGCAATATTTAGCCTAAAGTTAAATTTTACTAAGTTTTATTAATTATAAAGCTAGATATATATAATAGCATTTGATTTTAGTAAAGTTATAGCAACTTAACTTAATTAATTTCTTTTATATTTACAATATTTTTTGGAGTGCTTTAGCATACTTTGACTTTCAGAATTGAATGCTTTAATGAAAATGCTATTTAGCTAGCAAACTATTAAAGTTATAGTTATTCCTTTGCTTTCATTACTTGGTTTTAGTTAATTATCTCTAAAAGCAAAACTAGAGTAGCTATATATTTATTTGGTGGATATTATATATAAAATGATTTTCATAGCAATATAAGCAAGCAAATTAAATAAATAGGTGAATAGCTTTATAACGTTTAATAAAAAAGTAACAATATAATTTTCAAAGGCTTTTACTGTATTGCTTATTAAAAATGAAAAAGAAGGAATCATCAAATGTAAAGCAAATTAAGTAAAGGCTTGAAATCAAACCAATGCTGGAAACGCAAAAAAATCAATCAACCAATTCTAAAAAATAGAATAAAATGAACGACCAATATAAAAAGAGAAATTCTACTCAGAACTAAGAAAAAGGTAATTTTTTATATACAGACACCAAATTAGATTAAGTCTAGATACAAGACAAAGAGTAGATTTACAAAAAAATGATGACTGATATAAAGGACTCTCTAGAAGTTGTCAAAGACTACGAGTAAAAAATCATAAAGATGTAGTAAAATGCTAATCCTGAAAATTTCAACTCTCCTTATCAGCAAAAGAATCAATAGGCCAATTTTAAAAAGTAAGGTTAAATAATAGAAAATTCTTAAATAAATGAAAGTTTAGCTACCGAAAGCAATTCAGAGAACTTTGAAAAAATGAATAATTCATTCTCTAACGAGTAAAAAAACACAAAAAACAAACTAATGCAAAAATCCTTAACGTTAGCTTACAACAGAGAAAAATACTATAATTAAAAGGATATCATTTAGTAATAAGCATTAAATAAAACTTAAGATACTCAAACTTCTTCTAATGCAAATTTCAATGACTAAAATACGAAATAATTTACTGGAAGTAAAACTGATAGAGAAGAGTAAGTATTTATGTAAAGTCAAGAAAACAGTATTAACAAAATTGTAAATCAATAGATCTCTTATTAATAAATTCCCAATGAAATTTTATTGCAAAGCAAGAGCCTTAGAATCGTATAATCTGAAAATAAAGCTTAAAAAAATCAAGAAGCATAAAAGAAAAATAATAGAAACTGGTCGTAAGAGGAAAAGATGCTTAAGCATAATTAAATAATCGATATGAATGAATACATGAGAAATCTGTAATCAACAGCGAGTATTTCTTATTTAGAGACTGAAACTAAACTAAATACAGATATTGAGCCAGTTTTGATTTAGTCCATGAAGGATGAAGAAAATTTCTCTCCTTCTAGAGAATCATTTTAAAGATTACCTCTCTGGACTCCTAAATTTTATACTTTCTTGTATAATAACTTAGATGATTAAGGAAGAATTAAACTTTAGGCTATTAATAAAGGCTTAAAAACCGGAGACAAAAGTGCAAGGAAAAAATTTTCTGGAATGCTTTATGATTTACTAAAATCAGGAAAGTTTAAAAGCTCTAATACTATACTTTAACTATTAAGAATGGACAAGGAATTTAAGTATAGGTAAGAATAAAATATCAAAAACTCATAATTCAATAAGAGTTTTTGCTAAAAGTAAAAAGATAATAAAGAAAGTCTTTTATCAGAAAGAGATATTGAAATCTTAAAAAAGCATTTCTGGAGAAGTTAGTAAAAGAAAAAAGAATCTGCAAGAACTGATTTTAATTAGAGAAAAAGTATCAATGAGTTTAATAAGGATCCAGATGAGATATTTAATAAGCCTCGTTAAATGAGAACTGCTTCAATAATTACTTAAGACTTCGCGGATAAAAAAAGAAATAGTGAAAGTGATTTAAAAAAAATAATTCAAAAGGAAAAAGAAAGAAAAGCCTTGATTAAATTTAATTTGGATTTAGCTTTAATAAAAAAATTAGTCTAAATGGGACGAAATCCCATTATATATTTAGTAGAATTTTTGGGAGAAATGCTTTTCAAATATAGCAAAATACGAGAAATTTATTCGAAATAAAAGTTCATACTTATGTATAAAGAAATTCTGAAAATGAATCCGACACAAGAATAGAAAAGCTGGTTTGGTAAATTATACCAAGAAAGCTTCTAGCCTCAAAAGTTTGTTGATTCCTACAAAGCAAACCAAAATATCTTCCGTTAAGATCTTGGAAAAATAAGTTCTTTTAAAGAAGTTAGATTAAAAATTGATAGAGTGAAGAACGAATTTTTGGCGACTTTAGGTAAATAAGTGGAAGATTAGTTAGTTTCAAGGACTGGTAAAGATGCACAAGGACGAAGATTTATGGCGTAATCTATTATTAAAACTTTCGAAAACTTGATAGAAGAAAAATTAGAAAGCTTTAAAAATTAATAACGTGTCAAAAAGCCAAAAAACATTAAATTGAAGCTATAGCAAAACAAAAATACAAATTCGTCTTAAGCTATTCTCAATTTACATAAGATGCATAAGTTCTATTCTAATAAAATAGACCTTAAGCAAAAAGAAAATAATATTTATAGGCAAGCTATTTGGAACAACGAAATCTTTGGTGAAAACATTACATTTGATTAATCTTTTTTGGAAACAGTAAACTATAATGAAAAAATAGACTATGAGATAAATAGTCCCACTTAATAGTAAAACTTTAAAAAATATCTTCTAAATGACATGAAAGATCTAAATGAAAAAGAGCAGAATTATGTGAGTCAGAGCATAAACTTAGACATTGTCTGGAAAATGGCACATATTGGCGGAAACGCTTTCCTCGTATTCATAGATTTTCTAGGAGATCCTTATAATAAAATAACCATTATACAGAAAAGATATCAGGATATTCAAGTTAGTATTCTTCAGAAAAAGTTAGTTCAAGTTCCTAAATTCTAAATTCAATAAAATTACTTAGAATATTTCTCCCCTTGTGAAGAAACATAGCAGAACTTTGAGGAAGCTCAGAAGCTACTCATTCCTCTTGTGAGAAGTTAAAAAACCTTTTTTAGTAAAAATGATTATCTGGTTTTAAAAGCTATTTTGCTTCTCTTTGGATACAAAGTTCCTCCAAACCAAAGCATAATTTGCTACACAAGTATAGAAAAACTAGCTCAATTAAAAATAAAAACTGGAGAATAAGGTAAAATTACGTAGGATTAAGAAAATATGAAGGAAAGATAACTCAGGGTAAATAAAAGCAACAACAACGATCTTTGCTAGATATTTGGTGAAATTTTCGGGTAAGAGACGTACTAAAGTAATGTAAAAACAATTTAGCTACTGATGATTTTGCTTCAGGAAGTTGGAAATCATCTAAATCTAGTAGTTAAAGGCAGCTGACATACTCTCAAATTAAAAATTCATATATTTTATCTTTAAAATTAAAAAATAACTTTCACTTGCAATAAATTTAATCTTCCTCTTATATTTCTATTTTATTCTTTTAATAGTAGATCTTACATTTACAAATTCCATTCCTCATTTCAAAACCCCAAATTTAAAATTTACATATTGTTCGTTATAAATTTCCAAATTATCTCTTTTAAAATTTGAATCTTAACTATTTTATGCTTAATTTTATGAGTATCCCTACTTTTCTGTTAAAGGTATAATAGAATTTATAATTTTAAACTAAGTATTTCGATTATATAATATACTGCCTTCTTATTTATATAGCAGCAGAAAATTAAGCAAATTTAATAATAAAGAAATGATAAAATATAAGTACGCATTTTTTAATCTATTTCATCTATCATTTATATTGTAATCATTTTTTGGATCTTTCATTTATATAAGACATGAACTCATGCTTTAGAAGCATTCTAAGCATATAATTTAGTTAAAGATTTAATTCTCTTCTCTATTTTAAATTTTATATCCTGTTCAGGTTTAATTTTTAGCTTTTCCTCTTTATATTGTTGCAAAAACTTTTTAAATTAAAGTTAGCGAATAAATTGTTATTTTAAAACGTATATAAAAGAAAATATATTGATTAAGAAGCAAAATAATAAAAGATTATATACTGCTATTAAATGCTTAAGAGGATATACTATTAAGTATGCATTTAATAACCATAGATATCTGGTTAAATATAGTAATCATATCTCAAAGATTAAAAGCTTATTAAAATAAAGGACCAGATTACATATCGAAGATTTGCATATTTATGTTTAAAACTGATTAAAAAGTTTACTTAAAACGAATATTAAATTAAACTTAAATTGAAGCCACTAATTTAATTTTAACAATGGCAGAAGACGAGTATGGTGTTGATGTTTCACAACTAACAGAAGTGCAAGTTATAAGATATAGGAACTATAAAAAACAGATAATGGAAAGATGGGAAACTCTTAATTAATAAATGCAAGATAAGGAACAATGGGATCAATTTTATAGTAAGGATGGGATTAGATGCCATACAAAACCAAATGAATCAGGCTTTAATTACATTCGTTCAGAGGTATTTATTCCAAACGTTAACTTATTTTAAATAGTAGATTTGACATGGGATGTTGAAAATATTTCTCAATGGGATAAAACTTGCTTTTAAGCGTATGATGTTGAAGATTTCAGCGCTAGTTTCAAAATAGTTTATCATGCCTTTAAAGCACCCTGGCCTGCTGAGGATAGAGATTTTATTTTTGTCACATGTCTTATACATTTAGAAGATTCATCAATTATACAGTTTATGACTTCAATTGAACATCCAGATGTACCTATAAAGCAGAATTTTGTAAGAGGAAATATAATCAGCGGTTGCTTTAAATACCAATAAGATGAAAATGGAGTTTTTATAACTTACGTTAACAATGTAGATCCAAAAGGAATGGTTCCAGCTTCTATTGTGAACATTGTAAATAAGGAATCGGCAATGATTGTAAAGAAAATAAAGGAAATGTTTTGCAGTTAAATACTTTGATTATAGTTTTTTTTTCATAACAAAGCAATTAAAAGAATTTACTTAATAGTATCATATAACACTTTACTTACTAAACTAACTTTTCAAGCTTTAATAAATACACTAATCTTTACTTGCTTTTCTTTATTAAAATACTTTTGTATTAGCTTTCTAATAAATAATTTATATGATTATCTTAATAGATTTATACCTTTCGCTATGCTATATAGAAATAAATAAATATTTTTTTATTTTTCTAAGCACATTAATTTAGTAATTGAATAGCTTTGCTTAAGTAAAAAGTTACTAGTTTTGAGATAGCGATTCGATTTCTTTATTCAAATTTTATCTTGCCATAGCTTCCCAATCTTGGTATATAAAATAGATGGGCTTCTTTTATGAAAAACCATCTAACACTTTCTTTCTTTCAGTTTTATAGGTCTCATCATCATGAATAACATATTCTTATCTTATCTGATCCATATACTAAGAGTATCTCTCTTATGGCGATGATAGAATCCACATATCGAAATCTAAAAAAGCTTTTTCTTCATTAGTGTTTAGTATTAACTCATGCTTCTTAGTAGCTTAAATAATGCTGCTAGTATCTGTAAAAATTTTCTCATCAAATTTCGCTTCTTCATGAAATTATTTTAAAAGCTCAATGCTCTATTCTTCATTATCTTATTTCCATGGAAAGTATATAACATCATGGAAAAAGGCCGAAAGTTTTATAATCTAGCTGTTTAGCTCTTGCTTATTATATTCTCGAGTTAATATTTCTAAAATGTGGAGAAAAATGTGATAATACCTTCATGCTTCTGAATAATGATCACTTATGATTGACCATCACTTTTCTACTAAATCTTGCTTTATATTTAGTTCTTAGCAAAGCTGATCTCACTCTTATTTGATAAAAAGTCCTTTATTTCCTGACTTTTCTTCCATTAACTACCTTGTGAAAGAAGATCCCATTTTTTCTTGGATTGAAGAATTAATATTTCTAACGATTCCCACTTCATAGAGATGCATCTCTTAGAGACTCATTCTAACTCTTCTTTCATTTATAAAAGGTCCCCATGTATAATTTTCTTCTGTTAAAATTAAAATGTCAATATCTGGATTTACTCCAGCAGGACCTACAGGATCTTTCAAAGGAACAATTTCCCACTAAACAGGTTTGAAATTTTCTAAGAACTCACATAATTTTTATTATCTAACATCATAAGGTTGCAAAAAGTGCTTATTCTATTTTTTCTCCAACAGCTAGTCTGTTGAAAGTCCTATTAAGATTTTTTACGATGAAGAAAGAGCAGTTAAGGAAAGTAAAACTTTATGACCGAAATGGATATGATCAAAAGTTCCACCAAGGCAAGCAAATTTAAATTACTTAGGATTACAATCTTAAAATCCTTCTTTAACATTCCTCTCAAAGCATCCATATTAACATTGATACTCAAATTTAGATAAATCTTTGTCTAAATTGACTTACTTTTCAAATTAAATTTACTATTCTTAAACTTAAGCTTGGAATTCCATATATTTATGATTAAAAGCTATGTAGTAATTACATTCCTGAACTTGTGAATACTAAGGAAAAGTGAAACAAATGTCAAGTAAATTGTCCGAAAACTCATATAAATGAACTAATAGATTTTCTATACTTTTCATCTAAAAATTTCCTTCTAAATATAACTAGCAGTTTAGAATATGTACTTTTTCAGCCGCTTGAGAGATCAATCCTAAAAGAGGAAGAGATTGCTCATAAGAAGGTGGATGTGTAAATTTAAATTACAATATTCCATTAGAAATCAACTTTTTCATTTTTTTAGCTTTTCTTCTTCTTTATTTCTAAGGAAAATAATATACTTAATATTAAATTCATTTCCTTTTAAACTATTTAATTTTTAATTTTTCTCTTTAAATTAAATTTCCATTAGAAATATTTCTCATGCTCTAGTTAAGTATTTTGTTTTATTTTACACTCAAAGAAACTAACTTGATATAACTTAATTACATTGCTAAGAAAATTATTATATTGTAAATACTTAATAGATGCTTATTTCATTATAACAATTAAATATTCAAGTGATATAGTTCATATAAGTATGAAATAACTAATAAGCATCTATTTCTATTCTAAGATAGATTAAATATGTCAAACTTCATGTTATTTTCTTAAGGACTTTACTTGGAATATTATTTAAATTAGCTCGTCTTTTTTATTTGGTAGTTTGATTTAATGTCTTAAGATTAAATGCTGTAATTTTATGAGAATAATAAGCATAATATATACAAAAATTATTTGATAGTAACCACTATATTGCAAGCTTAGGCTTGGCTATATGCACTTTAATGCTGCTAAGTGTATATTAAATGTTTTGATATAGTTAAAGAAATAAAATATAAACTTGATAGTATAGAAATGAAAGCTGATATAGCCTACATTTATTTTTACGCTAATTTTTCAGATTTGATTTATCACCATGAGACTGCCAGGGATAACTGAAAGTAATCATCATTTTTTATTTTATTATTCACCTTCTTCCAACCTTATAAACCTAAATAGTCGTTTCTAAAACTTCTAAAACCTGAAAATAAAACGTAAGTTTATATTTAATTGTTTTATAACTATTAAAATATAAAAAGTTTGAATATAAACTAAGTATAAGACATTTAAATATTAACTAAGCATGTATAGATATTTCCTTTTATAAGTATATGGATAGTTAATTACATAAATTAGCCTAAAATAGATATTTAACTAGATGCTAATGAATATTATAAATGAACCTTTTCTAATAAAATATGAACTACATTTTGATATATGGGATAGTAAAAGAAAGTGAATGATAAAGTCATAAGTCAATATTTAATTTAGTATATAGAAATAAATATCTCAAGATTGGTTAAGAAACTTGACCTAAAATCTCATTTCAGCTACTGCTATTACACATCCATCAAATAATTTATAGCAAGGAGAGGCTCTGTTTTCTAAGTATCTTGAGTATGTGTTTAGAAGCACAATTGTTCCGTTTGTGTTTTCCTTTTCTTCTAGTACCCAGCCACTCTTAGGTTCGTATTTAATTCTAAAAATAGTAAAAAGCTTACACAGCATGCTGACGAGAGACAGAATTGCAGTTAAATTAAAAATCTTTTTAATCTGCATCTTTTCTTCCTACTAAGAATTCGTTTTTTTGGGGTGTTGATATAAATTAAACGACCCTTCCAAGAAATTCGCCAGAAATTCCTTTAAATCTTATTTTGGGTTCTTTTCCTATACTTACGTTTAAACTAGATTCTTCACCTTCTTCATTTTGCTTAACTTACTCAGTTTCCTTATTTTAGTTCTTTTCTTCCTTTTTACCTTTTTTTGTTTATTTGGTTTAAGGAGCTATTTATTAAAGTTCCCCTTCCAAGAAAGTCTCAAAATCATTTACAACTGAAGTTGTCTCAAGAACCAACGTTTCTTAAAGAGGCTAACATCCTGGCTCGTTAATTAGCTCTTCAATTACAAATAAGTTTGAATTTCCTCCAAAATCAATAATTAAATCCTTTTCAAGTTGTAATACGGTTCCATGGCTAAGCTTTATTCCAGTAGCATAAACACTACCTCTATCACTTATGTAATAACTATCACTTTTAGAAATTATAGCACATTGATATTATGAGACTCTGAAGTCGTTATAAGGAAAGTAAATATCGCAAGGAACTCCATCACGTCCAAATAATGTCACTCCATCACTGCAAAACCTTTAGCTTTCTGAATGACCTCTATTTGTAATCAGGAATTTAAACCCAACACCAAACCAAGGCTTGTTTGCATCTTCTAATGTAATAAGTTCCATATCAAATTATGTTCCCATTTTAGATCTAATGATTTCTCTATCGAACTATAATTTTGAAAGTCCTTCCTCATACTTTTCAGCTTGTTTTTTTAACTTAGCTAATGATTCTTCTGTTTGTAATACATTCTAAAAGAAATCATTTAACTAATTAGCTTCGATGAAGAAGTTTGCATTTGTATCTACCTATTGTTTTATTATTTGCTCAAGACCTTCACTGTGTTAAAGATTGAACTCACTTATTTTTTCCTTGAATGCCTAGTAGAAATAAGAAAACGGAATGCAGTATTAGCCAGCAAAGTATTAATCATGAAAATCTCTTGCCATTTCATTTGTTAGACATTTGTCAAAAGAAAAGAATTCTGATTTATACTCTGTAAAGCCAAGTTTTATTTTAGATGCTATTCTTTCTAGTTCAATGTCTAGGCTTTAAAGAATATAGTTGAGGATGTCATGCTTATTTTTATTGTAGAAGACCTCTACTTGCTAGGAATCTTGTTCTAGCAAATTAGATATTTGAAGAGTAAAGCTAAATGGATCATCAGTCAATTACCCTAACTGAGTTTTTTTAATTTGTTCCAGTAAATTGTTGATTTGCTTATCTCTTCTTAATAGCTTTTAGAGCTTAGAAGCAAACTTCCTCTTTATTTCTACAGGAACTATAATATCAAAAATAGTTTCAATTGTTTCTAGATTTTCGTCAATTTAGTACAGAATTTCAGCATCCTAACTCGCCTATCATAAATGCTTTATTTTAAACCTTTTAACTAAGCTCTTGATAGAGTATTGAGTTTTAATAAAATTGAGTCTTAACTAGTATACGTCAACAGGTGGCTGAACTGATTACAAATTTTTAAGTGCTTCTTTGAAATTAGTAACTCTTATGGAAATGATAGATAGAAGCTCTTTATTATTTGTACTTCTCTCAGCTTCTTTTAGTATTTGGTCTATAATTTCTTAGCAGGCTCCTGCCATTTGTAACTTATTTTTTAATTCGTAAATTCAAATCAACACTTTTGTTTTTATTCAATAAATCATATTTATATTATCTTCATACTACAATAAAGTAACTATTAACTTTGCTTCTTTCAATTTACTTCTTTCCATCAAGCTTTTCTAAATTGCTTTCACTAAGATGAATTGCAAGATTTATATTTAAAGCGTATAAGCTTTTTGATTGAATATATGACTTAGTTTATGAAATAGCTTGTTTTTAAAATGATGATAATAGCATAAGTAATATTTAACTTATTTATTCATGCTGCTTCATTAATATTGCTTAATAAGATTACTTATAAATGTCTAGTAGTAATTTATATCCACAAAACTTCATATACCTCTTTTATTCTTCTCCAAATACTACTATTTATTAGCTCTTCATATCTTATATTTATATTTTAAATAATAAATATATGAAAGCAGCTAAGTAATTTAAATACATAGCTTATATAAGCTAGTTTATTTATAGTTAAGCAAATAGTACATATACTTATAATTTTTTAAATAGCTATTTTATATAAATATCTACAAATTATTATAATAAGGACTGCTTAGTGTATAATATCCTAGTCTTATAAGCAACAAGTCTATTAATAATCCCCTTAGAGTAACTAATTTACCCTAGTTTGTTATTATGTTCTTGGTATTTTTTATTGATAATTAGTCTAATATCTTATTTTATTCTTTTATACTAAGTGCTTTTAGTTAGAAACTATTAATCTTAGATCTTCCTTAGCTAGTTTAATATTTAAGGTATGTTTATTTAAAATTTTAGAAATTGCTTTAATGTTTACTAGCATTATAATTCTATCTTCTTGGTTTTATTTGCTTAGTGAAGTGTAATAAGTTTAAATATTACGTTAGATATATAAATAATTCCTAAGTATAACTAATAATATTATATTATTGCTTAGAAAGGAAGAAATAAGCATAAGTATAGAAATTTAAAAGATAGAAAAGAGAGATTATTAAAGAAAGGTAGAAAGTAAACTAATTTTAGGAATTTAGCTTAGAATCTGTTTGAACGATTGTGCTAGCTAACAGAAATCTCATGCTTTTTTGTTCTTTTTTGATGTTTATTAAAGAATTGTTTAATTTTACTAATTTCATAATCTTTTACTATTTTCTTTTTAAGCTTTGCTAGTTTTATATTTTGCTGCTTAGAGTAAAATAACATTTGCATTCTAGTTAACAAAAAGAGTTTTAATAGAAAGATTACTAGATAAATCCATTAATTTAATGTAATAGCTAACTCTTATTAGCTGAAGAATCAATTGTATGATTTTAAGGAATGTAGCTTTATTCTTAATTAATTATTGATAGAATAATGAAAATATGCTTATTGTTTAATCTTTATTATGAAATAGCCTTTATACAATATTAATAGTTGACATATGTTTAGGAGTACTCTTAACTGATATTTATTAATAAAGAAGCAATTCATTTCTAATTATTTCCTTATCAATCAATTCAATTGATAGAACTATAAGAGCCTTAGTTTAACCTTTGAACTTCTCAAAGTTCTTAAGTTGTCTTTATAATAAAGCTTAGCATCTTTAATAAGTGCCTTTATTAATCTAGCTAATATCAGGTATAGTTAGTAATCTTTTAATAACTAATAAGTATAAACTGCTTTAATTTAGTTGAGGTATGATATATATCAGCATTAAGTAATTGCTGCAATAATCGATAAATAGCAAATGATAGTAATTTTTATTACTCTTAATACATAAGCTAAATTAATAGAATATCTGTATTCCTCATTAATTTAATTAAATTATAGTAACTTACAAATAAAAACTATACCAATTAATTAAAATTCCTTTACCTATGTTGAGGTTATGCAAAAATAGATATCTTAGTAGCATTATAGGGAGTATAAATGTTAAGCAAATTTAAAGTTAAATTATAACAGATAGTAATAGACAAGATGCACAAATAAGAAAATCTGGATTTTTATATTATAATATTGATAATCTAATTCTAGTATTCAATCACAAAAATATGGTTCAGGTAATAAAAACAGTCGCCTGAAGAAAGTGAAGTTAATTTCATAAATACAAGATAAAAATACTTAACTACTATACTTTAAATAACACAATGAGAGACACAATATTTTAACTACTTTGAATATAGAAAATTAAGATAAAACCAAATTATTTATTGCTCAGTCTTGTTTAAAGGAAGAATATATTTCATATTAAAAGGTAAACATTATCTAAATAGTAATGATTAAAAAGAATGGAATAAGCTAACATTATACTAGCTTAAAAATAATAATACAAGGAATTGCTTATCAAGAATAACAAAACCCCATTAAAGAGCATTTAATATAATTTATCTCTACATGATATTTATTTTAAGCCTTAAATTTAATAAAAATTCTGACATATAAAGGTTTATAAGAAGCATATATTTGTAGTAGCTTTTAATCTTTAAGATAGTTTTTTAAAGATAAAAGCATCAATATATTAAATAATTGCTACTTGGGATAAAGAAGTATTATCAAAAATTTAGCATATTATTAGCAGCATCATTCCAATCTCTTATCTTTAACGCAGACTTCTAGCTAATTATTGAACTTAGAATAAGCATTAAGGAAAAGTATAGCTTAACTAAAGCCAGGTTAGTATATTATTTACTTAAAGTAGAGTAAAAATATCTACTGCTGATCAAATTTCTTTTATATCTGTTATTTTTACCTTTCTAAAACAGATAAGATATGAATCTAAAATACTACATACTGATTTAAAGTAAAGGAGGAAAAATAAATAAAATAAGTTTATAAAATTAAAAAATCAAAGCTAGTTTACTTATTTAGAAGGAAAATACAGGTTACTGAAATTAAATAATGGAAAGCTTCTTCGAGGAAAATCGAGAGCTTAGTCCAATTTTCTTTGGATGAAGAAATTAAAACGAGGATTAAGATTAACTTATATAATTAATAAATTAGATTTCTCTTCTTGAAGTTAACAAATTTGAAGGTGATGGATGAATAATTAATACATAAGAAGAAATATAGACTGCTTATATTAAAATTATTAATGAGGTACTTCAGATTTTTTATGATAAGAAGGACAAAAATTAATTTTAGTGGGTTAGTTTGAAGTTTAGGAGAGTGAATCCTGTTGAAAATTAGAAAGGAAAAGGATTTAAGTTGTTTGGAGGTGGTGAGGTATTCTCAATAGTTTTTGAAAGTGACGAAACTTATTTAAAATTTTAGAGATTAATTATTGAATATTGCGTGTAGCTAAATTTTTAAAATTAATTTAGAATTGAAAAACTTATTGGAAAAGGAAGCTTCGCAGAAGTTTATGAGGGAACTGAAATCGATACAGGAGAAACAGTAGCTATTAAATAAATTTCTAAGGCATAATTAAGGTAGAGATTAGATTATATTAAGCCTTTAGTTTAGGAAATTGATAGTATGCGTTCCTTGCGCCATCCTAATATTTGTTGCTTGTTTAGCGTTTTTGAAGATCTGAATTTTGTTTATTTAATAATAGAATATTGTCCTGAAGGTCCTCTCTTCAAAAGAGTTGTGAAGAGAGAAAAATTTACAGAGCAGAATGCTGCAAAATTTGCAATGAATTGCTTAAGCGCTTTAATTTATTTACACGATGTTGCTTTTGTTGTACATAGGGATTTAAAACCAGAGAACATTTTAATGACATCTAATACAAGTGATTATGAGTTTCAAATTGTAGACTTTGGACTTGCTACAAAATTTAACCCATAAAAATAAGATTTAACATAGAAATGTGGCTCACCAGGGTATGTAGCTCCTGAAATATTGAGGAATAATATGTATGGGCCTAAAGCTGATATATTTTCATTAGGAATAATAATTTATATACTGCTAGTTGGAAAGTAACCATTTTATGGGAAAAATCCTTAAGAAGTTATATTATAAAATAAATAGTGCAATATTAACTTTAAACCTAAGCATTGGAAAAATATTTCTAAGGATGCTTTAGATTTTGTCATTCAACTAACTGATCCCAATCCTTTAATAAGACCTACAGCTTAATAAGCTCTTACACATAAATGGTTTGGAAGTTTAACCTTTAGTAATTAGATAATGACTCCTGCTAACGAAATTAGAACTCCAGTCAAATTAGGTTTGAAAGGGCTTTCTCCGGGATTTACTCCTTCTTGCAAATTAATTCCAAGGGAGAAAATATTTAATTTGCTAATATTTCCATTAACATTAACTGAAGATCAATAAGAAGAAGTAAACTGAAACCTAGCTATGAATTCACCTTGTCCAAGTGTTGCTTTTTCAAATGGCTCACGGCAAACCTTTTCTTCTGAAGAATCATTTTAAAGTTCAGAATCATCTTTAAATGTAAGTATGCTTAGCATGCATATTTAACCAAACTAAAAGGAAGTAAAAAGACGAACTTCAGGTAAATTTTTAAAATAGAAATTTCTTTGACAACTTAGCCTTTGAAGTCAAAAGCGTTTACATTATAATGCAATAAAAAGCAATAAAAAGAAACAAAACTTAGTCATTAATATAAAACTCAGTTGTATGGAGATCTTTAGCTCGTTATTACGGCTCCTTAAACAGATTAATAGTAAATAGTAGATTTTGACATTTAGTAAGAAAACGATAAATCATTTTTGACTCCAAACGCCAAACTAAGGAGATATAAGAGCAATGAGTATTCAAATGATAATAAATATTAAAAATTTCCAGAAGGTAATAAAAAGGCAAAAGACTTTAAAAAGACTCACAATCTTACTCTTTATTTAAAATAAGAACAGTGAAAGTGACTTTAGTATATATTTAATTTCCTATCCTTTGAGCCTTCCCTTTTTAAATCAAATACCAATAATTCTATTTTAAAAGGCCACTTCTAAAAAATTCCTTTTTTATGAGAAATCATTTATTTAGCTTTCTAAAATGGCTTCATAAACTTAATTTTTATAGAAAAAAAGTCTATTTATCTTGTATGATGAATAGCTATTTTAAGCAGATATTTTAGTATTTCCTTTATTATTTATTCATTATTTTGAATGAAAAGCTTGGTTATAAAGAGAGTAAATATTCTCAAAATAAATGATAAGGTTTTTAAATTTAGCAATTAAATATTAATATTATATCAGCTTGTCAGGTATTTACCAGAGCTTTTCTCTTTTACGCATAATAACTTTATTTAATCTATAAAGATAGAGTATTAAGTAAATCATATGGCTCTATTTTTACCTATTTTATTGGATTTTTATTTTACTATTTGAGATGAATTTTTATATAAACTCATTTATAATTCTATAATATTACTTAAACTAAAACGATAATAGATTATAAAAGCGAGAGATAAGATCTTACCCATGGTTGCTCATTCTATTAGCAATTATATTAAAGCTGCTTTTCTTAATTTGCTAATAATGTTAAAATGATAAAATTAAGTACTTTTTATTAATGATCACTTAAGCTTATGGATTTAGATTTTCAGCTGATTTTTTTAGGTAGTAAAATTACTTTTTAAAGCTATGCTCAGTCTAAGATATTTTTACTACTTAAACTAATAAAATTCTATCCTTAGTACTTAACTTCATTTAATAATGCTTTTCGTATTACAGTTTATTCTGCTTATTACATCTCACTTTGAATATTTTTAAATTAAATTGACTATCCCTTGCATGGAAAGGTGCATAGCTTTATTATAATAAACATAGCAAGCCATAGCATTTATAAATGCATCAGTTAGATTATAAGAAAGTTATGAAAGGTATAATATATTTAGCTCTAATGGGAGCTTAATAATAGCAACTTTATAAGGAAATCTACTTTTAGATGCTCTAAATAATGTAGTATAATCTCTTTTTTTAATTAAAGCAATGGCTTTAAGCAACTAAAGTTAAATAATTAATATATTCCTTAAGAGTTAATTAGCACTCACTATAGATATTTTGAATCTTATTTTAATAGGCCAAAAACAATGAAATTAAGAGTGAGCTTTAGATTTAATATTCTTGTTCAAAAATGTGTCTTCAGTTTTAGTAAAGAAAAATGAGATATCCATATATAGCTAACTAAATTTGAAGTTGGTAATGAATTATTTTAGCTAGGCTTTTACTAATATTATTAATAAGACATAGCACTTATATCAGAGTAAATAAGATTATATAACTTATAAGTTTTTAGAGTGTATATGATCATTCTTTTAGTATAATGCTTCTAGCCTTTGCATAAACTACATCATTTATATCAGTTATCTATTGCTCAAAAACTAGTTTGTTTCCTTCAAACTTAACGAACTGTGACTGTACATAATAGATCTAATTTTGAGAAACAGGTTTTAGATATTAAATTTCGTTGTTTGATTTAGAGGTCTTGTATATACTCTTGATAATTTCTAAAGAGTAATCAAACAAAATGCAGTGTAGACCACCATGCATATAACCTAAATACATTGTTCCCAAACTTGAAATTTTGAATATAATAAGGCTTTAGACTTAATTTGCGAAGGTTTCAAAGAATTCAAAAACTTGGTCTTTCATTAGAGTTTGAATATAAGAATTTCTAACAAGTAAAGGAGAACCCACCAAGTTCAGCTTCTTTAATAATTGCTACTTCTTAACTTGCTACTGTGAACTGAGCTAGAGTCTTTTACGAAATATTTGCTTTCTAAATTAGTTTAATATATAAATAGCTGTGACACCAAAAATAGATATTAGCAGAACTTTGTCAATCTTCATTTTAAAATAGCTTACTCTTTATAATTTAAGCTTTTAAAATTGTTTCCTTTAATTCACTTTAAATAAGAGCAATCATAGCCTAAATTAAGCATAACGGATAGTGTTTGAAGGTATAAATGTAAATAGCATATGAAATATTAATATCTATATACTAATTTTTATTTATAGTAATACTTTTAGTTTACTGTTTATCCTTCATAACTACATTTTATTATAACCATTTATTCATTATCATTGTCAATATCACTCCTTATATATTATGCTAATTCTTATATTCAATATTTTACTATTCTTTGTCTTCTCTTGCTATCCAAAAATAGGCTTAAAGTATTTAAAAGTAAAATGAATATTTGAAATAAAAGGAGTTGTGATACTTATCTAAGGATGTAATCAGCATTGATAGATTATGGGAAATATTGTATAGTTTAATTTTCATATGTGCAAGAGCTTAAATATTACTTAAAATAAGTAACCATTAAACCAGCTTTTCTTTAATTATTGCCAAGCAAATTAATTTAATTAATGTATAAGAGACTTAATTAAGGAATCAGATTAGATTTGAGGTATTTCGAAGATAATTATTACTCCAGAGCTTTGAGCAAAAGTCCTAATCAACTTAACTATAAACTCATGGCTACGTAAAGATAAACGTCATATGCAAAAAGAAAAAATCAGAAAGCTTATAAAACTGTATCTTCTAATAATGTTTTTGAAGGAGGCCTTACAACTAAGAGGAAATATACTAGAAAAGATTGCCTAACTCAAAGTTTGAAGAATAATCACCTCAATGATTTTTCTGAAACCCTGTCCAAATTATATACTTATCAGGATACAATTTAGAACTCAAGGAATAGTGAAAACTACTAGAACTAGATATTAAAGGTTAAGCATTTATAGATAAAAAACCCAAAAGAGCTTCTAGAATACAATTAGTATTTAATAGATAGCGAATAGGCTAAAGACACCATAGATTAAAACTTAGTGATGTAGCTAATGTCCAGATACTCTTCTAAATCAATAATAACTACTCCAATAAGTGCTTCTAAAATGAAGAACTAATCTTAAGAAATTATTAAAAACCGTTAAAGATAGGTTAATATTAAAAAATAAGAACTATTTAGGATTAAACCAGCTAATAAAATGAACTCTAAAACCGGAAGAATATACAATTAATAGGGGCTGGGTGGGGGAAACTTCTCGTAAAAGAAAAAAGTTTAACAATTGAAGGAAAATCCTCTTATTATCAAAAACAAATTAGCTTAAATTAGCAAAGATTTTCACACCATTCACTCAAGTAGAGAGATAACTAAGAGCTTGTAAAGTGTTTATTGACACTAGTCTATTTATAATTAACCTTGATTTTTCCATTAAAGCGTTAGTTCTTTAATATGTAATTACTGAAATTATTACTAACTATTTCCCTTATTCTTTAATTAGCCTACATTTCTTTAGTGCTAACCAAAATAAATCAATATTCAAATTATCCTCTGCTATATCATGAAACTAGTTAAGGCTTTAATATTAAGAGATTTAAAAATAAGATAAAGGATATAATTCGTTTAGATCTATCTTTATATATTTTATAGACATTAAGACACAGATTTTATGGAAATAGCTTGTAAATATTAATAATGAGACTATATTAGCTGATATATTTATATAATGCCGAAATAAATCTAATAGCTTTACAATTAAATATCTTTAATAGGATAATGTGCATTTTAATAATGGTATTTACTAATAAACTAAATCTAAATCCACCACATTATTTATTTATCTAGTGAGGTATCAATTCTCAGTCCAAATTTTAGATTTTTAGTATTAAGGTTTGCTTAAACCAAGAATCTTCTTCTTAATCATCACTTACTTTTTCATTCTTTTCTGTTAAATTAAAATTTTCTACTTTTATCTAAATAATGAATTGGTTATAGGATCCTTAGAAGATTTATTTGTTGCAAAATAAATAAACTAGAGTTGGTTCTTTTAAAGTTATTAAAGAATGATATAAGAAGCAAAGCAATATTTTAATGTACTGTTAACCATAAGATTTTTATATCAAAATTTCTTTCTTCGAACTACAATTTCCTTCTATAAAAATATAGTATTAATTTCCTTTTGCTTAGTTACTAATACTAAACTTATATCTATTAGCTTTTTTCATTCCAGCATCACTATTTACTATTTTTATTTTATACAAAAACATCAAATTTTTATCTAGTTTTGTATAGAAATAATGGAGAATACAATAACTTAAAGATAGGATATAAATTGGCAGATATTCCAGATAAATATGTTTAGTATAATGTCTTGATTATTATAATTAATTTATACCTAAATAAAATGATGGAATGGTGTGATTAATTGAAAGCTCTTCTAGATTTTAGTATAATTTAGCCTATTAGGTGGATAATTAATCCTAATACTCAAAAAGATATATGAAACTGTACAGTTAGTATTAGAACTTCATTGTAAAATATTAAAAGGATTATATAAATATTGAAGAATATTATGTTGATATATTATTCTTTGCCAAAGGCATATCTAAATAATCTAATTTATTGATATAAATCTTTAAAAGCTTTTGGAAGTTTTCTTAGATATTGCTTAGATGAAGAGCTCAATAGAGCAATAGCAAAAGTAAGATTTGTAAATTATTAGTTATAGATAAAGAGGATAAATAAATGCAATTATTGCTTTTTATTTTAGCTAAACTTATAGAGGCTTAATAGACGTTAAACAGGAGTAAATTTAAGCCAATTTTCTTTTTTTAAATAACTATTGTTTTGTTCATCTTTACCAAATCAAGTTTCTTGTCCCATAAATTCTTGCTATTATTGCTAATCCTCTAATTCTTACTATTGGATTTTATATTACTAGCAGAGCTCATGACTTCTCAAAATAATTTTGCATTCTTCTAGTTTTCTTTAGATAGAAGCAATTAATCTAGTAAACTTGATGTTTACCTCTTACTACAGTTTCCCAAGTCTTATAATGAGATAAGGTAAAGAAAAGTTCTTAGGGAATAAGTACGTGAAAAAATCAATTATATCTGCTTGATTCATTTCCATACTCAGCCCTGGAAGTTCATCGAAAAAACTATCCAAATATTATTTTTAGAACTCGGTTTACTCTTTTCTCATAAAGCCTTTCATAGAACTAATTCACTCAGATCTAGTAAAATTCTATTTCCATCTACGATACATATTCCAAACTTTAGACTTTTGCATTAAGCAAGATGCCTCACAGTAAACTCTAAATAATTTAGACTATTTACTTTCAAACTGGAAGCTGCTTTCAATCATCTAATTTATCTAATCCAAAGACAAATGAGCTGACAATTTCTTCTATAGCTTTAGTCTTTCTTGCAAGTTAAGTTCGAAGGGACCTTATCCTTCCAGCCATTCTTCTAGTCTATCTTTTTAATAAACTAAACTTATAGCAAAGCTTCCTATATGTTTAATAAGCTTACTTAGTAGCTTTTAAGTTCAGTACTCAACATTATCCTCCAGCATTTTAGAAACTACATATAAGAACTGTTGATTATATTCATCAAAGTAATTTGGATCCAAATACACGTTTAGTATCTCTAAGGAGTTCTCTATTATCTCATGTAAAACATCATCATCAGTTTCTTCAAATATCTAGATAAGGAAATGTTACCTACTTAAAGACAAATTCTAAGTACTCAGGAGAACTCAATTCTGCTGATTTTACCATTTCATACAAACAGTTTCAGATTTATTATCGAGTTAAGTCAAATTATATCAAGGGTAGAATTTCAGCCACATTCATTAGAGTCTTCATGTCTAATTTTATTCGAGCATATGTTTAATCAGCTAAATTAGGGAGTACTGCAAACGGTGCTTTTGAACCCATCAATTCTTCAATTTATGTTATTTAAATAGGTAGAACAGTTAAATCAGGCGAAAAAATTGTTTAGCACCTTTCATCGATTCCTTCAATGCAAATTCTGTGCTCTCTTAAAGTTGGAAATTTTGGATTTGCAGCTGTTTATGAAACAGAAAAATAAGTAATTGTCTAAACTTATTCTTCAGCTATATCTACAGTTTCCATTTTAATTTCTAAAATGTTGACTCCAGCACTACTAATCCAGGACATTAGCCATTATTAGACATCAAAATCAATATCATTTTACTGAACTATATCCTAAATAGCATCATAGAAATTGAAAAGTCTGGCGTTTTTCCATGTAAAGGCATCAAGATAATCACGAATTCCTCCAAATAAAAGTTCTTCATCAATGTTATACATTAGTTGCTTTAAAATAGCAGCACCTTTAATGCTTGGGATGTTAGAAATCATTGCTTATGCCTCTTCAGTGTCTTTTATTTGCACATGTAAAGGCTCAACAGTACTTAAAGAATCTAGCCAATATTACTTTTTCTTTTTATTAAGGAATAAATTCCAACCGTTTGGGTAAATATCATTTAACATCGATATTTACTCCAAAGCATAATAAGCAATAAAGACGTTTAAGCTTTCATGTAGCCAAAAATCATCCCACCATGTAATGCTGACCATATTTCCACACCACATATGGCATAGTTACTATAAAATCGTTACTACTAAATGAGTTTCTTCCATTTTACTCACACTCTCCTCTTGTAGAAAGCTTTCTTTATAAATAACGCAAGCCGAAGATTCCATGCTCAGCACTGGATATTCAGGAACAAAAACTTAATCATATTTAGAGAAAGGAAAGGGTTCTTCAAAAACTTTGGAAAAGAAATCTAAGCCTTACTTAGTTATTGTTAAAATAGCTTCTCCTTTCAAGTCTTTAGCAACTGAATCCCTGCAGTATAAACCAAGTGGATATTGGCCTTTGCTTACAAATTTATGAAAAGGTCCTGCAACTATAGCATAAGTATATACAGGTATTTTAGCAGTTCGTCTAAACTTAGTAATTTTGTAACGCTTGTATATGTCCAATTTATAATCCAGTTCGCTAGGCCATTCACTTATTAAAACTTATTTTACTTTACTTCCATTTGATATCACAGTTCAGTTCTCTACCGTTTTAACTTGCAAAATCAAAGAAGCTTTGATATCAGGCTAGTCAAAACAAGGAAAAGCATAATGGGCAGAGAAAACAGGGAAATAATTATAAATATACCTATTTTAGTCAAATTCATCCTTGTACATATAAAGTCCTTTATCGTTAAAAGTATTTTCATAAATAATTTCTACAACATTAAAGCCTTTCGCTACTTCCTTCAGGTATATTTTCCCTCCTTTCCAAATAGGTTTCTTATTAACAGAATTAAACTTAAATGATTTTATCTTTTATCCACAAAAGTCAAGAATAACATTATCACTAACGCAGTAAAATGAAATGATGATCTTACCAACATAAAAGTTATCAACTAAAAATAAAAGAGATAAATTATATTCAACAAACTTAATTATTTCAGATCTTTATTCTGCTTCCTATTGGGTTAATATGTATTCTGCTTCTGGCATTTCATCGATGAATTCTCTTATAATTTCTATATCAGCCATATCATCTTCCTCTTCACTATATTCTGAAATTAAAGGAGAAAGTTCTTATTGCTGCTTTTAAGATTCTTATTAAAATGTTTTTTGAAGGGAAGATTCAGAAACGAAGGATTATTCTTAAGTCTCGGGAGTTTTCTATTATCGTTAGTGAATTACTTGAATATCATGTAGACTAAGTTCAGTCTCTGTCTAAACCTACTTATCTAATAGTTGTTTAGCAACTGGCTTAAATTTGTAGTCAAGGATTGTAAAAGTAAGAGCTCCAACACTGCAGACTTAAGCAGCTGCTATAGCAGTATTTAGTATATTAGGTTCCATATAAAATGGAAATTTCTAAATAATATATTTTAAATTCCTCTATTAACTAATTATTTTTTCCTTTAATTCCCTCTTTCTTTTTCTATATGCCCAACTAAGTATAAACTCTATTTAACCTAAATAAGACTTAATCTTATTATCTTTTAGATAAAAATATAATTCTTTTTAAATATAAAGCTTAAAATTTTACTAGTAAGTAAGCATTCTCATAGTTATCATTCAAAATTAGTATCCATAAATAGTACATGATAAAAATAGCTTATTTATATTACTATAATTGACTCTGTAAGATATATCAATAAATAGTTATTAAGGAACTTTATATTTTACTTCAATCCTTTCTATTTTATTATCTCCTTATTTTAGTAAATTACTCACTAAAAGTCTCTTTTGCTAATTATTTTAAAAGAAGATAAATTACTTTTTTCAAATCTCTAATACTCATAATAAATTTATTCTATGTTTAATATAACTTGCAGGATGTGAGTTATGAGGAATATATCTATTAAGCTATTATAATCCAAATGGAATTTCAAATTATGCAAGTTATTTATTACTTCCTTTTATCATAGGATGAAGTAGAAAAATATAACAATTCTCTAAATTATAAAAAATAATATTTTTAGATTTGTTTAGTTTATTTAATTACTATATATTCTTTATTTATTTTATATTACATAATCTCTTTTGGTTCTAAGATCTTCCTTTATCCTTTAAGATGTAAAATTTCAAATAATTTTGCAAAGCATTTTGGATAGGGTATTTAATAAATTACCTGCCAATTAATTTTAATTGTTATAAATACTTTTATTTTGTTCTTCTTTCATCAAAGTTCTATTAATTCCTATTTACTTCCTCTTTATTTAAAAACTATTTTCTTTATAAAATCGGTAATATAAATATCCCATCTATCCTTTAGTCTTAGTATCTCTTGTAAATAGTAAGACTTAATAATCTAAAGAATTAGGATATTTAAATAGAAGGGAAATAGAAGAGTTTATTAAATAAGCTAATAATAAAATGAAGATCTTAATTCTCAAATTTTTTTTAGCTTTTGTTACTATTCTCTTTACTCTCCTTGCTATATCAAAACTACCCACTAGCAATTTCAGTGCTTATAGAACTGGCTATCGAACTTCTCAACCTTTGATTGAGGATTTTCATTCTAATTAGTTAATTCAAACTTTTCCCAATTCAAATGCTAAATAAAAAAGTAGATCGATATAGTTTACAGAGTAAGAGGAGTTTAAGCTTTGATTTTATAAAGAAAATATTGGAGATATCTAGAACAAACTTTAATTAAGCTAGTATTTCAATTTAAGCTTTTTAAAAGAAACTTTCCAATAACCTGAAAAAGTAAAGCCTATTTGAATCTTTGTCCATGGATCCGATGGATCACATTTATAAGTTATTTCTTTGACTTAGTTTATAAATGTCAAGTTTAGTGGAATTGAGATGTATACCATCAATTTCAAATAAAAGTTAACAGCTTATAGCAGTGGATCCCTTCTTTATTCTCATGCTGAATTTATCAAGGAATGCGTTTTGAGGATTTGATCAAAATTTTAAAAATAGCAGCAAGATAGTAAAAATTCACTTAAGCCATCTATTAATATTTTAGGCCATTCAATGGGAGGAGTTGTATCAGTACTAGCTTTGAGTATTTACCCTGAAATAAGAAATAAACTAAATACAGTTGTTTGCTTAAGTTCCCCTTTATTTCAGCATCCTCTTAATACTCATCCAAATCACTTTCTTATAAGTAGTTAAATTATTTAATATCTATAAGACTAGCAAAGCAACTTAATTATTTCTATAACAGGAGGTATTTAAGACTTTACAGTTCTATCCAGATTAACTAAAATTACTACAGACGACGCTTAATTCTATCGTATATATAAACGATTTTTTAGCTATTGATAGTTTACATAATCTATTCCTGATTTCTATTAGCCTATTGATCATTTAGCAATACTTTGAAGTTAAGAATGATTTGAAGTATTTTCAAGATTCATTTATTAAATTGGAAGATCTTAGAATTACCAACTTTAAAGGTTTATGATTTGAGTAATTCTAGATAATATATGAAATTACCTGCCTATCTAAGATTTATTAAATAACCCTCAAATAAAAAATACATAATAGTTGATTAATGGATAGCTTGACCTTATGTTACAGAAATAGACTTTCATATTCACTAATAAAGATCTATAATTAGATTACTAAATTTGAAGTTCATAAAATAGCTACTTGTATTTTTTAAAAGATAATCTTAGATTAAAAATTAAACCAAATCTTGAACACATTCAGCAAATATAAATTGAATCAGTAAACTAGACTGATAACATATCCTTACTAATAAGCTAAGAAACTGATTCAATTGAAAACCAAATTTAAATTAGACCTCTTCTCTAATAGTGTGTATACTAGATAGGAATTTTTACAAATAATGCATTTATAGTATAAAACTGCTCTATCCTAAAGTTTATTTTAAAGCCTTTCTAATCAAATTGAATAAGAACTTTTGTTCCCTTTGTCGTTTCAATAAATTAGACGGAAGAATTTATAATATTTGCTCAGTCTGGAAATGAAGTGTACTCTTTTAAAAATAACTAGACAATGTTCCTAACTAATTTATAATAAGTACAAGAAATCAATATCTGAGGCTTTTAAACCTTCTAGTTTTATAACATTTAGTTTAGTTTAGATTGAGAAGCATTTATTATGCAAATTTTTTTCAATTTTAGAATGATAGTTTTGGCTTTTTTTATTGGTTGAATTTTTATACTAGATAATAGTAATATAGGTTATTAACTAGTATCTCTCTTTCTTATTTTTGCCTATAAAAACATAAAATATTAGCAGTTTCTGAATGATTATATACTTTTAGGTTCCTTTTTAGCAGAAAACAACTTTGTAATTGCTTTAGGAGTTTTAGAATTAAGTTGGCTGTATTTGTTCTCATTAGGAATTTACTACTGTACTATTAGTCCTTTACAGTTCATTATTTAAAAAATTGTAATTTAGTTTAAAGAATGCGAAATTAACATGACTTGAACTTAATCTCTTTAATTCAGAATATTCATTTTTTTCATGCTGTATTTTATACCTTATGCAGCTCTTATTTTCTTTGCTTTTGTTCTTAGTTTATCATAGAAAGCAGAATTTAATCAAATAGTGACAGCCCTCATTCTGAGTAGTCTAGGAAGTTTCCTTTATTCCCCTTTTATAATAGATAATTTATATGATTTCTACATTATCTATTCGGTGGCTATTTATCTAATGATAGGAGCCTAAAAATCTGGATGATGAGCTTTAGTAGGATTTATTAGTTTTATAACCTAAGAAAAACTATATAGAGTAAGCATATTAATAGGTATTTTTTCTAACATACTTAGCCTACAAAAATTTTACAACTAGATTTTCTATAAGCAGACGATCAGCAAAAATCTTTGATTATAATTTAAATTTTTTATTTAAACTAATAATCCAATCATCTTACTCCTATATTTCCTAGTTTCCTACTTATATGTTTCAAAACTAAACTTATAATTCAAGCATTTCTACTTTAGTCTGCGTAACTTAATAGATTTAATATTCTCAAATTACTTATTTATAGTTAGCAATGTATAATTGAGTAGATTAGTATTCCTCTCATAAACATAAAGCTTCTATGCATTATACTTGAATTCTTTTATAAAATAGAAGCTAAACTCCTTATATAAAGAAAGTAGGTTAACTATAGAAAAACTATGTTGCTAATAATATAAGCTAGCTATATTTTCTATTATTTAATATCTATTATCACTCTTATATTTTAGGATTATGTTACTACTTTATCAAAGCTTTAGTAATCTCTTCTATGTCCCTTTATATAATTTTAATAAAGTTATAACATACTTATGACCATGTTGTTTGCTTATAAAGTCATTTTAAGAATATTGCGTCAGTTAAGGTTGAACTATAAGTAAATGCTTTAGTAATAGAATGGTACATATTAATAAAGCAAAAAGTAAATTTTATAATGACTATCTAAATAAAAGAACTAATAGAAATAGGAATTATATTACTATGTATTACATTTTTATAGTGCTTACATATCTTTGACTAAGAAAAAATGAATCTCTTCCATAGCTCTGAAGGATTTAAATCCACTATGTTAAGTATGATAAAACAAAAATTAAGAGAGTAAATAAAATCTATATAAGGAGTAAAATAATCTTAGAGTGATATAAGAAAGTAGGAACAGTTCTTTATCATCCATTGCAAGATTGAGGCGATACTAATATCTAGATGCTCATATGGCTAATAGTTTAAATAAATAAGATTAAATTCTTAATTATTTTCCTTTAAATTGATATCGCAGCATTTCATAATAAAGTCTATTCATTAAAGTTAATCTTTAAAATGAACGATTCACTGTTAATATGCTAAAAGTGCAACCAAACTTTTGATGAAGATCAGTAAATTCCTAAGAAAATGAACTGTGGGCATGTTGCTTGTCTCTCATGTGTGAAAGAAATGGTTAGTTCTCAGACGAAATGCTGTTAATGAGCTTAGGAATGTGAGTGTGAGTCTTTAGAAACAAATGAAATAATTCTATAATTAATAAAGGAAAAAAGGAAAATTTAGAATTAATAGCTAGAAACTGCCAAATTATAGTTATTATCTAAAAGTCTAAATAACTTATAGAGTAACCTTGAAGTTGAAAAAAACTAGTTTCTATTTACTATAGAGAACAGACTTGTAACATTAGAGCAGTCTTGAGAAAATATTGAGAATAAGTTCTAAATGCTAGCTTAAAACTAGTAAATTAATACTAATTCTAGCAAATAATCCACTGAGGAATTGGAAAGGATTTATTATAAATCTCCTAACTAGACGAGAATAGAAAACAGAATACAAGAAATAGAAGTTAATTTGAGAAAACTGGGAAGGCAGAGTGATATAAATATAAAAATGTAATAAGATATTGAAAAGCTTAAGGATCAAAGTAATTAGATTTAAGAAGAGATATTCGAAAAATTTAAGCTAGCTAATTCTAATGAAGATACTTAAGGAAAGAATTTAATGACTAAATAAAACTAAATCAAGCATCATAAAAAATAAAATTAAGCTTTAGAAGAGCAAATTCTAGATCTTTAGAAGAAGTAATAATTCAAACTTAATCATTCTTCTAGTTAATCTCAAATGTGTTAAATGTATTAGCTTCAATAAGAATAAAAGGAGCTTGAATAAAGCACACATTTATAAATAGAAGAGCTAGCGTTATAATGCGAAAGCAAGAATAATATTATTAAAGAGTTGAAATAGAAATTACAAAAATTATAGAAAAACAAGGATTTATAGAATGACTAGGATATATAAAGTATTCTACTTTAAAATTAATAACTTAACGAACAATTGCATGCTAAAGAGTTAAAGTTAAAAGAAAAGAAACAAAAATGCTAACTTTGGAAAAAAAAAGCAAAGTCTATTGAATTGGAAGTTGCTTTGAGCAATTAAAAGGAAAGGAAGAAATTTAAAAACTAAGATTTAGAGAAACTTTAGTCAGAGATTACTCGTTTAAATAATGTTATAAGTGAAAAAACTGATTTTATAGGTACACTTGAAAAGTAAAGTAAAGATCAATTGTAAAATTGTAACAAATACTAAGCTCAAATTTAAGAAATGAAGCAATAGTAGCTTCTTCAACAGAATAATTTAAGTATGCAGAAAAAGCTTTAACAAAAAAATTAAAAGCTTTAGGAAGAAATTAATGAAAACAACATACGAATTTAAAATTTGGAAGAATTGCTTCAAGATACCTAAGATACAGTTTAAAAATAATAATAACGTATTTCTAAATTCCAAACACAAATAGATATTTACTAAAAGGAAAATTAGGAACTGAAAAATTAGATGTAGGAAGGTTAGTAAGATTTTAAGTGAGTCCAAAGTAAATTCAAATAATCCTAAAGACGTATACCTAAATCATAAGGATAAGGATAATCTAATGAGATAAATTAATAAGCATGCTATATTTGCGATAAGATTTAGGACGAAATAAACGATCTTATAGAATTTTTAAGCAAACTAATGTACTAACCAGACAGTGAAAATGAATAAAAAAATATTTAAAGTGGATCTTAGAGTCAAAGAACTATTCCCTCTCGAAGTACAACAACAAGTCCTAAATTTCTAAATAACAAAATTATTATATACGATTGTTTTGAGAATAAACAAGGATAAGACCAATCTTTTAATAATTCTAATCTGATCATCACTTTCTATAAGATGAAAAGAATTATTCTTGCTATAATCTAAGACAAAAAGTTTTATAAATAAAAAGAGCCAAGTGATCTAACCACTCCCTCAAGATTTGATTTCGATTATATTATTGAAAATGAAAGAACTAAATTTTGTGGAAGCTATAACCTTACAGAAAGAGATATGAAGTTTAATTAATTTAATTGATGATATAATTAACTTTTTCTATACATTTTTCTTATATTCTATATACTTTATCTAGTTAAGATCTATTAGTATGTTTTAGAACTTCCTTATTATAATGCAATTGTAATGAATTTAGATCTACTCCTATTTTTAGGGTATTTAAGATTTTCAGTATATAAAAGGTTTTTAAGAGTAATTTAGTGATAATTTAGTTTATTTTCTTAAATTTCGTTCATTAAGCAACAAGTTATTTCTTATAAATTGCTATTTAAACTAACTGAATTAATAAATTACAGAATAAATTATAAAGATAAATATCTCTTTTACCTACATAAGCGACTATATCCCTAATCTGATAATAATTTGAAAGCAGTTCTTGATTCTACCAATTTTAAATACTTTGTATAATATAAACTAATAATCTTAAATAAGAAAAGTTATCCTTAATTTAAATTAGCTTAGTTTCTTACAAGAGATAAGTTATATGAGAAGATTAAACTAAAACTTGATGAAGATAAACTTTATTAATTAACTAATAAGAAGTATGTTACTAGATAGTAGAGTAATAACTATTTAGCATATTAATACTAATAACCTATTTCTATATTTCCTACTAAGTTAATTTCTAAATTTTAGATATTTTTTAATATAGCTAAGAATTATCCTAAATGAGCAATCCGATAATGTCTTGTAAGAATACAATGTTTTTCATAAAATATCATCCTTACTAATATTACTTCAGTAACTATAAGCATTGGATCTTCCTCTATTAATATACACTAGTAAATAGTGCTAAAAGAGAGTTTGATTAGCTTTAATATTAGTGCCTTAAAATATACAAGAGAATATTAATTTAAATATGAGTATTGATAAATAAAGGCACATCATTTTATTACTTTATAATATCTAATTTATATCATGTAAGTCCAATCTAATTTTTAACAACCGTTACAAATCCGACCTCTAAATGATAGAGTATACAAGCTGAAGCCAAAACTTGAAACGTATAATCCGATTGCTCATTTCTAATAAAAATTTGACATTGACCAAGCAGGTTTCATTCAAAAGTAAAATGGCCTGCAATTTGGGAATTTTAGTACTGTTGATTATGGAGGAGGGTCTAAAATTGTAAATCAGAAATCTGATAATACTTTTTAATTTTAGTTTCCAAGGCATTTTAAATCAAATAGGCCATAAGTATTTAGTAATCCTATAACTGGAGAAAGTATTGATTTTAAGTAAAAGAAACCCATATCTTACAGTAATAGAGCATCTCCAAGGCAGAGTGTTAATTTCGATAATGCAAATTAGCCTTAGTAAACTAATTAAAAATCAGTCTTCATAGAATCTGCTTTTTAATAATTATCTCCAACTTATGCTTTAAGCTTTGACTTCATGAAAGCATAGTAAACTTTCAAAAAAAATGCGAGAAGAGATATATTTAGAGATCCAATAAATGGGAGAGAAATAAAATTTAACCTTCCCAAATAAATAATAGGATCTTTAGATAATTAAAGAATATAAGTTTAAGTTGATCCAGAAGAATTAGAACCATAAGCAAGTACGGAAGGTTATGGAAAAATTCAAAAAGATTAAAAAATTTTAAATGGAAATGCTAAAAAACAGATATTTACTGGATATATATCCCCAATGGCTCTTTCTTCTGTAAAAAAATAAGGAAATGAATAGGGATATTCTAGCCGAAACAACTAAGTATTGAATTATGCTCAAAGTTTATAAAACAGTCCTAAGATTTAGAAAGCTTAGCAATTTTACAAATTATAAGAGGAATAATAGAACAAAGAGGAATCATATAAATATGACTATGATTAGAAATAGCAAGGAGATCAAAAAATTAATAATAATAACCAAGACTACTAAGGTAAAATTTTTATTATACAAGAAAATCCAAACGTTGTGAACTCTTATGTTGGTAGCAATGCCTGAGATATAAACCCTAGAAAATAATTTTTAGTTTATATGATAAAAAAATAAAAATATGTTTTAAGTAATATTCATAGTGTCTTTTAATACTGTTAAATAACATTAATAGCCATTTTCAAGTTATAGATAATTTAGTTCTTCTTATTTTTCCAAATATTCATGCTATTTAATTTCATCTTTATAATTTCTATTGCTAATAAAAAATATTTCTATAAAGCTTTCTATTATTAAAATACTAGATAATAAAAAGGAATTTCCCTAGATGTTTTTGAGAATTATAAGATGATTAATTGCCAAAGTTAATAGTTCTAAAAATAATTTATTTTTGTGTTTAAAGCTTTGAAAAAGCTTTAATTATCATTTCATTAATATTTCCTTTTCTCCAGCTTAATCAATTAAATAAAAAATTATTAAAGTTAATTAAAAATTAAAAAAGAAAAAAACTTTACTCTAAAGAAAAATATGGGATTGTCTACTTTACAAAATAGCTATATTTAGATTGGTATCTTATATTAATTTCTATTGTATTTAAAACAAATTTTATTAATTGTTTTCTGCTATATTTTACTTGCCAAAACGTTAATCTCAAAAAGCAAGCGAAAATATTTTTTAATAAGCCTGCAAATCTAAATACAATTTAGCTCAAAATTTTAGTTTATTAAAAGATGTAAAACATACTTAGAAAACAAATTCATAGGGCATAAATAATAAAATTAAAATTGAATAGAAGTTTATGTGGCAAAGTTAAAAAAACCTAGTTAAGTAAGATTACTTGTGATATAATTTTCAACATATTTTCTCATTTGAAATTTTTGATATATAAGTATAAATTGTATATTTGAGGCTGTTAATATAGAGCTTTATATAAAAACCTATAAATTTATATCTTAACTTATTTCTAAGATTCTTTTATTTTATTTTTCTATTAAAGTATTAATTATAATTCAATAACTAACTCCCAGATTTATGGTAGCAAATTTTTTGGAATATAACTACTTATATATCTCTTTTATTTTTTGGTAATTATTGGAATAAGCCAATTTGTAAGATTGAGGTTAATTAAATAAAAAAGAAAGGAATCTTTTATAGTGATTAAGTTATTAAAGTATGTTTAATATAAACTCATTTTCCTTTCTCAATTTTTTCGCCACTTGATGCCTAAAATAAAATAATATTACGTATAATGTCCAAGATCCATCATATACTTTCCAATTCTTCTTTCCACAATAATCCATTGCAAAAGCATTGATACACGCAGTTACTCCAGAACCACATGAGTTTACTACAGTTTTTTCGTCATTCATGCTAACTCCAGCAGCTTTAAATTCTTAAATAATTTCATCCTTGGTTTTAAAGCTTCTTTCCTTTGTTAGCAGCTTTGCAAAATGTAAATTAATAGAATTGGGAATGTGTCCTGCAGGAAAATCTGGATAGGTTTCTTGTTCACCAGAAAACATAGTAGCAGGTCTTGCATCTAATATCTAATAGTCAGTTGGAAACTTTTTAGAAATTGAGACTACTTATTCATGTGTAGCAATGTGATTTGAATTCATTTCATAGCGAGGAATGTTTCCGTTTAAATTGTTAAAATCATAAATCTGGTATCTTCCAGACTAGACATAAAGATTTTCTACTTTTCACTTCTTAAATCCTCCATCAAGAATTTTTACATTCTCAAACCCAAAAACTTTGAACATCCACCATGCTCTTGGACTTGTAACAACTCCTAGTCTATCATATACAACTATCATCTAGTTCAAATCAGTAGAGAAATTTAATAGCTTCATATAAGATCCCCAAGTTGCCGCGTCAGGCAAAGTATGAGGAAATTCAGAGTTTTTATCAGCAACTTCATCAGCATCAAAAAAGGTAGAATTAGGAATTCTACTCTTAAAATGTTCAACTAAAGGATTAAATTTTACTCCTGGAATTTTTAAAGTAGCATCTAAGATCCTAACGTTGATATTAGACTTTATTATATCAAGAAGTTCTTTTGGCTAGATCAATGTAAAGAATCTTTTTCCCTTTAGCTGAAATTTTAGCATTTTAGTTTCTTATTTGAATAATAAATATATATTAACTTATTTACTGATTTACTTGATTAAAGGCATTTTATCGCCCTTACTTTCTTAATTTAAACTAATTTAGATATATTTTTATCTTTATGTATATCTTTTATTTATTTTCAATACTCTATTTATTTATTCTACCTCTTTTCATTCTATATCTGCCTATGTAATTCTGATTTTTGTTTCTACCTAAGCTTTATTTAATTTATACAATAATTTTGAGATTTCTCTAAGTTTATACTAAATTACTTTTATAAATTTTTAAACAATTGTTGCTTTCATGCTTTAATACTATTTTAGTTATTTGGAAATATAAATAATCATTTTGGAAAATTCCTATATGCATAACTCAAAATTGAAGAAGGTTAATTTATATATCCAAATTTATCTTTGCAAGAACATTTTTGAATTTTAATGTTCTTAATACTAATCTACTAATTGCTAACAAAATAGAACTTTGTAATATGATACTGAACCTCTTCTATTAAAAAATGAGTGAAACAAAGATAGTTAATAATTATGAAAATCTTATAGGCTTAAAAGCATAAAAAATAAGATTAATTAAATAAATTTACTACTTTGCTTTGCTATGAAATCCCAATCCCCTTGAGAAAAATAGACTTGTAAGTTAAGGAACGAGTAAAATTATTTATGCAAGTTTCCATGCTTACCTGTTATGACATTTTGGGTTTTATTAGCTTTGTTATTTAATTAGTAAAAATTGAATTTTAATATTTTTTTATTTAAACAGACTTTTATATGAAAAGCAAAAGTTTAAATTTGGGATAACATTAAAAAAAGAAATTGGATAGTTAATATTAGATAAAAAAGAAAAGGATTTTGAAGAACCTTAATTTATTATATTTCAAAAGAACTTTTTATACCATTTCCTTTTATGTTTCTCACTTATTTTAATAGAAAGACTCTAGGAAAGTTGCATATTTGTATTGAATTTATTGTTATTCAACTGATCATTCACTAGTTTGAAAATTTTGCACTTCCTGTAATTTTCCTGTTACTCCAGCTTATGAACTTCTAGGTGTAATTTCAATTTTCTTAATACCTTACATTACTGATTCTTTGCAATCTCCTTCGTATTCATTAAAAAAAGGATGTCTTAGAGCTTCTTCAGCTGATAATCGTTTTAGAGGATTAATTTATAGTAAACCTTTTGCTAAATCTAAGGCCTGTAATCTCCTAACATTACTAGGTTCTTAAGAAAAGTAAGTTAATAGTTTTTAAGAATCTTCCTTAGGATTGTAAAAATACTTTTCTAAGATAATATCTTTGATATATGTATTTTATATTTTATAGTCAGATAAATCTTCAGATCTTTCAATCATTTCTCTTCAGTCCTATTAGAGAGGTAATCCTCAATGTTCAAATATTTACCATATTTATTAAGACTCTTTCTTTCCTTAAAAAGGACTTCTTCTCTAATACATTTCAAGAAATATGCATCCAACAGCGAAAACATCAATTTTTCCATCATAGTCTGTTAAATTTAGACAAACCTCTGGAGCTCTATATCACCTTGAAGTAATATGAGTCTAGTTTTTTTCTCCTTATTGTATAATTTTAGCACTTCCAAAATCACAAATTTTTACTATATCTTAATTATTCACTTTCTTAATCAAAATATTTTCAGGCTTTATATCCCGATGAACTATCTACTAGCTATGTAAGAACTACAAAGCTTAGAGAATTTATTTAATTATATATCTGATGTAGTAAGAGTCTATCCTGTAGTCTTCTAAGTAAATTTTCTAAAATAGTGATTCAGAGCAATATTCAAAAACTAAATGTTGGTATCATTTATTTTCCTCCTTATTGATTGTATAGAATATATTAAGTAACTCTATGCAGTTTTTCTACCCTCTTACCTTTTATAGTATCTAGTACTCTCTTGATAACTCAAAGGTATTTTTTAAAGTTCGCTTGACAGCAAATTCTTGTCCAGTTTTTGTACAAACACATTTCCAGACTTAACCAAAAGTTCCTTTACCAAGTAAATGAAGTCACTTTAGCTTAGGAAGTTCGTAAGCTTTTTTCAATGGTTCCATTTTAGATATAGAGCTTCTCAATTAAGTTATTTAAATAGGCTAAAGCGCGGTTTTTAATTTAAATTTGAAATTTTTTTTATCTTCAAAAAATTTGAATCCAATATTCTTAAAATACATACTTTAAACTAAATTCTTCATGATATTCAAAAACAAAGCAAAATTTAAAAAAAAATTAAGATTTAAGGGAACTAATTGGTATTAATTCAAAAAGGCAATAGTTAAGAATAACAATCACTTTTTAGATATACAGCAGAAGTTAACTTAATATATCTAAAAGTTTGGTGCATAGCGTAATATTAGATTAATTAATAATATAGAGTTTTAATTAAAGCTAAAATTATTTGTAGATAAATATAATAAAAGTTATCTCATGTGAAAATCAACTTATAGAGATTTTTTAATTCTCTATTTTTTAAACGCTTTACATCTTCTTTTTAATTTTGTAAATAAAAGCAAGCTGAAGTTTCAAAATCTGGCAAACTAATGTTAAAAGTTATTTCTATCTCGTCAATTATTTTTGTATAATAGAAATAAAAATCTTTCTGCTTGACTATAATTTATTCCATCTTCTATATCTTAAAAGCAATGATTTCAATAACTTGCTACAAGTCTAATAAATTACTTTAGTCTTATTGATTTAAGTTGTTTTAAAAATCTATTCCTATGTAAATGCACAAAAACTTCTACAGAATTATCATGTTATTTTTCAAAGACTGAGGTAGTTGTTTCATAAACAAACTGTAACTGTTTTTTTGCTGACTGTTGCTTATAAGAAGTTTTTTTAATTGTTTTTCTATGATTTGTTCTATTTGTTATTTCTCCCAAGCTACTATTTATTAATACTTATCGTCATCTTTTCTAGTTAAATATTCTTTCCTTAAAAATGAGTTTTACTCCTTTATGTTTTATATTTCTTTTTGTATGTTTAAGTTAAGAGTATCTAGAATATTTGAAATCTGCTCATTTCCCATATTGCCATATAAAGGAATTTTTACTAATTCTTATATTAGCTTTTGAAGTTAACAAGCTTGAAGTCTAAATTATTACGGACTCTAAGTTAAAAAGTAGTTTATGCTGGAGCTTATAACATCAAAGTGCAAGTTATAAATTTGCTCCATTTAGGATTCCATCATAAGCTTTATATATATTTCTTTCATAACCAAGGAATTGCATATCTCTTTTTTACAAAGCTATTTAAGGCTTTTAACATATTCAGTCAAAATTATTTGAACGTTTTAAAATCTGAATTAATCTGGAATTTATGCATAATTATAATCTCATATTTCATGAAACTTTATTCGATGGAAAAAAAAAAATTTAGGATGAAAAGAGAATTTAAGAGTCTAAAGTTTTAATATCCATTCTTATATGTTGAAGTGACTTAAAATTTCAAAACTATTTTCCTCGGTTATTTTATCAAGCTTATCTAAATAATTCTTGATAATAGAAAGATATGCTTAATCACTTCTACTTTGAGTCTAAAGTATGTTATTTTTAAGATTTTATCACATTTCTATTCTACTATCTAGAGTTCGTAGCTTTTAGAATTTTTATACCTAAACTATTTGTTCTAAACTAAGATTCTTTCTCTGAGCACCTAATTAGTGCTTGAGCTCTCTAACTAAAATTCCTTTAGTTCTTTTTAAATCCATTAACTGCTTAATCTCTATCTAATTTAGCTTTTATTTTTTCTTTTTCCACAATTTATAAGAAAGTGACATCATAGCAACGCCACTGAGACTTACAATAGTAATCAAATTTCTATTACTTAGATTTTCAAGTTTTTCTTAGATTTTTTATCTTAATGTGCTTCAATGATTCATTATGAATTATTATAAATGCTATTTATTACTTTAAGCTTTATTATTAATCTTTTGTATCACTTTAATTTAATCAAACGACCAATAAATGTTCCTTAAAATAGAACTAACTGATATAAAGCAGCTTTTATCTTGGAGTTTAGTAGAACTAAATTATTCTAAAGAATATAATATCTTCCTAAGATTAAAGTTTAAGATTTGCCTATTAATTTAATACTAAGTAGAGAAATATCTAGATTTTATACTAAAAATAAACTTTAATAAGGATAAGATTTGATACTTTCTACTTATCTTTAATCAAGAATATAGCCTAAGTTTATTAGGATATTGCTTATTTTATACTATTTATCCTTATTTTTCATTTTTATATAAAAGAGTAATCTAATAGCTTTACTTTTGATAATTTTAAATTAATACTTAAGTATTTAAATCTATTTATTTCTGCATTATTCTTTATTGGTTATTTAAGGCTTATTTCAATAAATTAATTAATATCTAGGCTAGTCCTTGAAATAAAAGAGGAGTAGCTAACCATTAAAAAATTAAAGTTCCATATAAGCAATAAGCTATTTAATGTGATAAATGTATGGATTTACTTTATTAAAGCAAAGAAAGTAAAATATATTGAATGGCTAAGAATTCTAATAAGTAAAAGACTTATAAAGTAGTTATTCTAGTTCTTCTTTATTACATTTTTGTACTTTAGTATTATGTTTATTATATGCTATTATGCTTATGCTCTTAAATTTTTATTTAGACATATTGCTTTCATTATTAAATAGCAAGTCTTAGTTATTCTTGCATGTTATACTTTATTAATAGAAAGTATATTTATTTGTTCGCCTAAAGTCTTTACAATTTAAATATAAAATGATCTAATTTTGATTAAATTAAGTCTAAAAGAGGAATTTATTGGTGGGAGAAAGGATTAATAAGTAGGATATTTATGTAAATTTACTTATAAGTTGCTAATAAATATAATTATTTATAGCAATTACAACATAAAAATATACTAAAATACCTTTATTTAAGTCTATTCAATCCAAGTATTTCAACAATTCAAATATTTATTTACCCATTTATTAAACTTTTAGTTAGCCATGAAAGATTGATAAAGTATTAGAAATAAAAGCAGATAAATTACTTATGCAGGTTAGTTAAACTATTAAATTAATAAATAAATAAATAAATATATCTTCGAAGATAATTAAAGTATCATAAGTAATGAAGAGGTAAATAAGCAAAATATAAATGACTCAATAATAATTTGTATAATAGCTAGCTTTATAATAATTTGTATACTCTTAATTATTTATTATTTCTACAAGGTAATTATACTAATATTGTCTATATTAATTACCAATAAAAACAATTCTTGGAAAAATATTGGTTAATAATAAAGATTAGCGTTATAATAGTTAATAAATATAAGGATAAATACTAAATAATTATAAAGCTGTATCTAATAAATTAAGAACTCTTTTTATTATATTGCAGAGCTATTTTTTATTTTAGTTATTATATAATAGTTGTAGTTAGCATTGTATAAAGTTTGTCCTGAAATAATGCTTTTGATTAAATAGTCAACTATCATATATCAAATACGTATTTTAGGAAAAAGAACAGATAGCTTATTAAAAGAATAGAAATATTACTTTTGGATAAAGATATCTATTTAAATGATATTAATTAGATTACATAAAAAAAGGTATTTAGGTAATTATAATATATCTATTTGAAATAGACAAACAAGATACAATATTTTTTTAATTTATAGACATAATAGAGTACATCATTTTACTTTTTATTATTGAATGCATAGTTTTTCATTAGAGTAAATATAATGAATAAAAAATTTTATTTTAGTGCGAGAAAGTAGAAAAATATCGTGTCTTAAATAGTTAAAAGTAAATAAAGTATAACAAAGTAGACATGCTAATACGCAAATTTTTATATTTTTATTAATTCTGAAAATTTGTTACTAAAATAAATAAAATTTGGTGAGATATAATTGATTAATCTCTATAAGATAAATGATTTTATAATATTTAAGTTAATTACATAATATACAAAAGTTATTTAGCATAATAGATATATGCATACTCTTTGAAGAAATGCAAAAAATAAAGAATTATTATGAACATGTTTTCTGTCTTTATAGCATAAATTATTTATTTTTCTTAAACATTACATATACATTTTAGGAATTAGAATATTGAATAGGATTTTGAGAATTAGATGCTGATAAAAATATATTTACAAAATACGCTATTCCTGAGAAAATATCATTGCTATTTCAAACAAAATATGATATCTTGAGAAAATTTTTATCATATTAATGATAAATCTTGATTTCTATGTTTATTTATATCTGAAATATTAATTTATTATTATTTTAATAATTGTACTAGCTATTTATTTAGCACATTTTAATTATTTAGCTAGCTAATATTGCTTATAATAGTTAAACTATATTGATTATGAGTTTACTCTTCAAGCATAAAATTTAAAAATTAACAACTTTTGCAAAAGATTAAAGCATTATTTTCCCTTCATATCCCTTTATTAATATTCTTAGCTTTTAATTTAATTTTATACTTATTTTTCCAATTTTTTAGTAATTTAATTTGGCATAAAAACTATTGAAAGAAAAATTCTACTAGAAACTCTTATTAATAAAGAAATAGTAATTTTTGTTAAGATTTTGTAGTCAAAATGGAAATGCTTAGTATAAAAATACAACTTTATAATATAATAAAATAATTACTATAAAACAAGAAAAAACCTAAATTCCTTACTAACTACTTTCAAGATTCCATATCTTTGATTAAGTTAATATCAAGCTATTTAACTTTCTTCACTTTTTATAAGAAAGAAATGCATATAAAATAGTTAGATTTAATAAAAATTGGATGAAAGTGAGGAATTAGATTAATAGTTTAAAATTAAATTTATGCTAGTAGATATTTTTCTTTATAGTAATTAAAAAAATGGAATATTTATTCCAAAAAGGCTCATCTAAACAGGATCTATCCCAATCAAATTACGATTAGCAAAAAATACTCTAAGGATTCAAAGTTATGTAATAAGAAAATTTTTAACTTTTAAGAAACGTATAAGAGCTTGAAGGAAAAATCTCATATCTAATGTCTAGCACATATATACTAAAAAATGAAAGTTCCAAACCAGTTAATCTTAGAATTTAATAAATTGAATCCAAACTCAATCAACTAGCAAAAATTCTGATAGTAAAGAATAGAAATTAATGCTGGTATTGTAGGAAATGTAGTCAAATTTTAAGATATTGCTGAAAATTCTAGTAATATAAAAACTTAAAAGCTTTAAGTTTCGAAAATCCATAAGTAATCTAAACTGCACTCCAGAAAGTTTACTATGCAAAAAAAAGATGAAGATAGGAAATTAACTCTTGAAGGACATTGCATTTGCTCAATAAAGAAGAAATTCGAATATGTTTGGAATCGAACTCGATTAAAGCAAGATACCTTTAATTAAAAAGGGTTGACGGAGTACTGCAAGATATGTATTCTAAGAAGAAAGACTCAGAATAAGATTGGAAATGAAATAAAACTTATGACAATTTAAAACTTTAAACTTATTAATTAGGGCAACAAAATAAGGTGACTCCAAGTTAGCAAAAATGTTATGTTATGTTATAGTACTATATATAAGACTAATATATTTCTAGGTATTTATAACAGTTTAACTTTTCTTATACCTATTTAAAATTAGCCTTCGTATTTGCTTTATAATTACTTGTGTAAATTGGTTTTATTTTTTACTTTCTTTTGCTTTATACCTTAATATAGCAAAGACTTAATAAGGCCTTAAAGATAAAAGGTTTGAAAAAGTATAAAATCTATAAGCAAGTAATTAAAAGATATGAATAATGTAAGCAAATTTAAGTTTATCCAATAAATGATAATAAATAGTAATGACAAAATTAATTCTAAATCTATTTTATTCTTCATTTAACTTAAGACTAACTATAAATTTATTTAAAACGATTAAAAATTTGGAATTTTCTTATGGAAAAGTATAATTTTATCTGCATATAATAGTTAACTCTCTATATTAATACTATCAAACAAGAAAATAACTTATTAAGCTATTATTATATATAAATCATTATAATTTATATTGTAAATTGATTTTAGGCATACAGCAAGAGTATTTAATTAGATAAATAGCTTTAAAAGTAAGAATAACATTGAAGTTGCTTTAAAGATTGGGAAACGTCAGAATTAATCATACAGATTATGATAATGATTTTATTATTTCTATATATATCAATAATATGACACAATTTAAGCCCTCATCCAACAATGGCTACATTTTTAACTATGAAAATCAAAAAAGAAGATAAAAAGAATAAAAGAGATATCTTAATTTGTATTGGCAAGGATAGAAGTTAGCTAGTTTAAGGCAGAAAAAGAATTTTAAAATAAATTAATTAAACGTTCAAAATAGCGGATTTTAAACTGTAATAGTCTAATCCTCATTTGATAATCTTGCTATATATTTATAGAACTGATAAAAACCTGGCAAAAGTGCGTTTATTTTTATGCAAAAATACTGCGTAGCAATGAAGAGTTCTAATTTGCTAGTCATATTATTAGCCATGTATGTAATAAGTTCGTGATCGCATTGCTTATATTTATCTTTATGCTTTTTCTTTCTTTTAAATATTTTCGATTTTTATATTTTGCTTCTAATTCACTCAGGTAATTGTGATATACTTTCAAAAGATCATTCTAATTCTATTTCATTAAGCAATGCTAATGGAGCTAGTAAAAGCATGATTGGAAAAGGAAGTTAATAAAAAGCATTAATTTCACTGAGAATTTCTGTGAAATTGTTAAATATCCTTCCTTATCCATTAACTTAAATTTTTATTCCTTCTAAAGCACTTAAAATCGGGTATTAATTCTCTACTATGATTTCATTGAACTTCTTAGAGTTCTTAATATCAATTTAAACCTAACCATGGATGTTTTTAATAAATGAAAAACTGTTAATTATTTTATCTGAAATTTTCTGCAAATTGATGCCCTCACACGTACAGCAACTCACTATATAAATGCAGTTATTATCATGGCCTGGATAATACTTTCAGCATCCAGGCCTATGAGCTGCAAACGGAGTTCCATTGCTTTCTAGGTCTTAACAGATTTTTACTAATTGCTTAAGATCTTCAGCTATTTAAGAAGCATTTTAGTGGACAGTATTTCATTTTAAAATAGGCTATTCATATTCTATTAAGTCTTAAGTATCTAATTTGAAAATTGTCATTATTTAAGAACTATTTTCTTATCCAAGAAAAACGTCTACATGCAGATTCGACGGAGCTGTTGTGATGTTTTCTTCTCCAAATGACAATTTCAAGTTTATTTTCGTTTCTTGCTTAGACTGCATTAATTTGATGTTTAAGCAATTAATATAAAACCCTATTAAAGTAGCTTTATTAAATTCTCTATTTAATATTTTTAAATAGCTTACTATTCACCTTTTTATGCCTTTTACTTTCTTAAATTTCTATTTTAAGCTCTTTTTATATCTTTTTAAACCTTCCTAAATCATCCGCTTTTTGCTATACCTATATCTTATAATTAGAATCATTTTCCTTTTTATAACTAAACTACTGTTTAAATTAATTTATTTGTATAGTTTAGTTTTAATTATTTGACTATTTGCTAATAAAGGCTATTTAGATGTAATAGGTTACAGAGCTATTAAACTTAATAGCTTAGAGCTTTATAAACACTTATATCTTCCATTATTCGTCAAGAAACTAAACTATTATTTGAGCTGCTTGCACTTACTCTTTTCAGTGTTAATTCCTTTCTAATCAAAAGTTATACATAGTTAAGTAGATTAAGCTTCATTTATCTATATAATTTAATTAGATTTAATCTTGCTTAAATACTCAAACAATATAAAGAAAGAACTAAAAATAACTTTAAAGCTGTTTGAGGATAAATTGAGTAAGCAAAAAGGAATAATATTAGTCTTAAGTATAGGTAGAGAACACTGAAATGCAGAAATAGTTTAACAATAGAAGCATGGAAGAGTAGGATTGATTAATTGACTTTTAATTAATTAATAAATGAGTTAGATTTAATAAATTCAAATTACCCAAAACTTAGACATATCCTAACATAGTTAGAATGATAACGCTGAAGATAAAACTAGACCCTTTACTGGATTGAATAACTAGTTGTCGCCCGAAAATACAAAATAGAGTTTGTAGAGTTATGAAAATTACAAAATTGAAGCTTAAAATGTGGAAATTAAGAAAGTATTAATTGGAAATTAAGGAAATATTAAGACGCTTGATACCACTAAAGACAAGAATACATCGAAAATATTGAATAGATTTACACTTAGTGAAAAATCAATGTTTACTGAAAAATTTGATCATAGTTAAAATAAGCTTGAACCTCAACAATCTGAAGAGGAAAAATCTGCTTCAGAAAGTTCAGAATATAGTGATGAGGCACAGGATGATAAAATCAGATTCAACCGAAAAAAAATAAGTAAAAAGACAGATATTACAACAGCTATTGATGTTCTTCAAAACAGAATTGTAAGTTCTTTCATTCTACAGAATTAAAGTGTTGAAGATCCAATTGAAATATATGAAATAAAGCTATACGAACTAACTAAGTATCATAAATAAGAACTAAATAGTAAAATGCTGGATTATAGATCAATTGATTTACTTCATCATATACATTCTCTAAAATTCTCTGAATCAGTAGTGCTCAATGAAGAAGAATAGAAAATAGTAGACAAAAACTTTTCTATAGTACTTTAAGATAATCCTATCTCTTTAAAAGAATACAAGTTCTTGTTATCCTGTATTGATTTTTTTTCAGCTATGATAATAAAGTTCAAGTTTATAACAATTGAAGACTACAAATATAGGCTAAGTAGAACCTAGACAAATCTTAAGTTTATTGATTTACTACTTATAAATAGAGACATCTAAACTCCGGAAATATATTGGCATGCTGCTAATTCTTTGCAAATGCCAATGAAAATACTCCTATCATTTTAATGTAAGAGATTTGCCAAAAAAATGATAGATGATTTTATGAAATTATGTGGTTTCGCTTTAAGATTAAATAACGATATAGATTTTGAGCATGATCCTGAAATCTATGGAATTATTGCAGCGAAAAACAAAAAATTAGCTAGAATTAAAGGATGGTTTCCTAATAAAGAAGGGAAACTAAATTACTAGCAACTGACTAATACTAATATATTTCAAAGATTTTTTTTGCTAGAAAGCTAATACAAAGGCTATTAAATTTAAAGATCTTTTGAGATAACTAGAAGAAAGCTATAGAAAATTTGAGTCTACTTTTTTGAATGAGCTGAGATAGATTGCAGAAAACTGATTTACAGTATATTTGCACTTCAAGTTAACATTTTTCCTTATTTTTTATTTTCTTTATTCGAAATTATTAAAATTACTCTACTAATGATAAGAGTGAGATATAAACAGATATTGATTTATATAAGGCTAGCTAATACTATATATTTTAGCTATTTATTTAGGAAGCTTTTTTAATTTATTATAGTATTACAACACTCATTTAAGACATCTTATTAAAAGGTTTAATCAGAACTATCCAGTCTATGATTCTTTTGATACTCAAATCTTTGTTTTTACTGTTAAAATAATTTTTCGATTAGCTTTTAAACTAAAGTCTTGATGCTATTAAATAAAAGTTGTCGTAGAAACTAAAACATTTTAGAACTCTATAATAAATGATTTAAACTTATGAGGTAGAAACTGGAATATAACTATAGTAGTTATTAAAATATTTTATTCTTAAATACATAATTTATGTACATCATACTCAAATGTAATAAGATATTATGCTTCTAAATATCTTTGAAAGTAAAGCTAAATATTAAATTATCTATCTTTATTGCATATTAGAGATAATGTTATTACTATCTTAACTATTATAAATAAGCTTTACTTCTCTATTATATATGCAGCTTTAAAGTGTTAGTTTGCTTCTTTTTTACTAGTAATAGTAACTTGTTTACTTATTAATTTATTATATTTTTATTAAGCAAGATAATGAATAATTACGCTTATAAAATAAGTATAAAGTCACATCATTTTACTATTAATTTTAGGAAGATAATGCAAATAAAAAGCAGTAGCTATGCATAGTTTCGTTACTTTATTTTTTATTTCTCTTCAAGTGTTCAGAGTTCTTTTAATATTAATTAAACTGAGTAATCTTAGAATTATAATAAGTAAAGAAATTGGCTTCATTTAATACTCAGGCTTTTAATAGGTAAATCATAGTTAATTAGAAGAAAACGAAATTAAATGTGTTAGGAACTGAATTAAGCATTTTATAGAAGCATAGAGCTAAAAAATAATAAATTCAAAACTTTATTTAGACTATATTCTTCAGTAGTCTTAAATTCATTCAAACTCTTATACTTATAAACTTAAAGATACAATTTACTAAAACTTATTTTTTACAAAAGAGTTAGCCCTTGAAAGCTTTAAATTTATAATTAGAGAAGAAATTTCAAGTCTCAATTATTTTTCTCAAAACACAGCTCTTGATCAACTTATACGAAAAGTTAGATTTCATAGACTAAAATTTTAATTTTTTATAAAATTTCATTGATCATTTACTACGATAATTGCATCTTATAATTTGAATTGGAATGAGTATAATTAAAAATTTACATAATTGGATAAGCATATGAAACAAAAGAAATGGCTACTCATCTTTAAGCAGTACAGAATGATATAAAATAAAGTAGTATAGCATGAAATCTAGAGATTTTATTACAATGAACATAAATACGTATGATGATACTTTATCTTACACTAAAATTTGGGTAATACATAGTAACCTTGTAATTCATTGATTTTAATGATTTATATTTCTATCCAGTATTAAAATTTTCTAATTAAAAAAAAATTAAGTTGACTGAAATTAATATAGAGTGCTTGACTTTCATTAAAGTTCATATTAATACAATCAAAGAAAAATATATAATTAATTTTAATATCTTAGCTTAAATAATATTTTAAATTTATGCATAAATAAGTAATTAAAATAATAACTTTGATAAAATGCTTCTAGAGTTATAAACTAATAAACCAATTTATAAAAGACTTTCCTAATTTTAACATAATAAGCTTATTAGCATTTGTATCTTCTTTCATAATGTTGATGTTATATTTCTCTATAGTATTTCTAAAGATTATATATCAAAAGATATAAATCTTTAGTTTTCTATAAAGTATAATTAATTTAATAATAGCTAATAGCTTGCTTTATTGTAATCCATTTAAAAATTGAGGAACTTATAAGGTTAATAAGATTAAGGAAGATATGATTAAAAAATGCTTAATAATAAATTAAGCAGACTCAGTACATTAAAATATTTAGCTTCAAATATTTCGTAAGTGAAGGATGAGAAGAATGGATATGGATTAGTCTAATTTTGATGCCTTAATCATCCTGAGAAAGAAAACTATAATATGATTATTGAGTTGTACTATAAGTGCTTTTTATTGAAGAATAGTTATATAAATATAAGAGAGAAATGATTATTAATGAGTATATTAATTATTTAATTAAAGTGATATAAAAATGTATGTTTATAAGTTTCCAGGCAGAAGATTCTTTTTTAAGTTCAACAAAAAGCCCGTTTTGCTGGAAAAATAAACTCTTGAAAAAATGACTATTTGCTATTAATAATAAAAGGGGCATTTGTGAAATTTGATTGAGCCTTTTAAGAAGCTACAATAAATAAGTATAGATTACGGAATTGCTAAGAAGAAATAACCTGGAGCCCTAAGTGGAAAATTTTTAGGAATCTACCTTGATCATGAAGATAAGATATTACCAACTTAATATTGTACTTCAGCATTAGGACTAATTTTAGATTGGTAAGAAAAATAAGACGCGAAGTTACTTGAAGATAAGAAAGAAAATACTGAATCAACAGAAATGACAATAAAAGAAAATGAAGATTCTATTTTACAAGTTTCTTCAGAAACTTTTTTACTAATAAACCAGCTAAAAGAGTAGTACAAGAAATAGTACTATTTCAAAACTTTAGAAAAGCGCTCAGATGTTTTAATTTGCACAGCTTCTTTCAAGTAAAATGGAAATTTAAGTTTTTGGATATCAATGTATAAAATTTACAATATGATGAATGAATACATAACCTAAAATAAATTATATGACTAAGTTCCTTTAATTTTAGATCTTTATGACTTTGATAATTCCTAAGTTTCTGTTTGCGTTCCTTTTAAAAATCATGAGCAATATTTTATTTGATCTAAGTAACTAAGAACATTTTAATTTAAATAATTATCCTTTTTAATATAATCCTTAATTTCATTCTCTAAGTTTGCTTCTCTTTTCAAACAAGAAATCAATCAAAGGCTCTCTGCGATGGCTAAACTATCCTTGTAATTGAAATTGTTTAAATGGTTTTTGTATTTTAATTATAATAAGAATCTGTAATTATCTTATATTTCCTGTCCTTTAAAAAATGTAAATATTCAAAATCCACATTTTTAGTAACAACTTAAAAGCTCCTTTTAAATAATATAATCAAAAGTTTAGTTTATTATCATCTTCAGATACTTATATTGTAAGTAATTTTTATATATTATGGAATAAGAAGCAGAATAATTATTATGTTTACATTGATAATCCTTTGCTAGAATAATATATTAATTATAGAAAACTTATCGCTATCTTTACTAATTTTAATTATAATTGATTACTTTTGTACTAAATTACAAGTAAGTTGGGTAACTTAAACTAAAAATAAGATAAATCATTTAGGTTAATTTATAATATTATGTTTAAATCATTAAATATCTTCAAATTCTATTGTTTTCTTTTTCAATGTACGTTTGCTTATGACTGGTCTAAAAAAATGTTCAATCTTATTTTGAGACTCCTTAATTTCTTCAATTTTCTTAAATTTTAAATTATTAGCTATTAGGTTTTTTAATTATTCGAAAGGCTTTATTTATTCTTTTTCATGGTAAAATTTTCCTTCATCATATATAAATAAATCACTTTAAGTTTTTACTATTCTAATTTATTAGACTTAGCTTTCTTACTTGTAAAATACAGGATTTTTCTACTCGTTTTCCAACTATTACTCAAGTTCTTAATTATTCAATACTTAATCCAAATTATTAGCTTTTTTATTAGAATTAACTAAATCATTATTTTCAGTTATATTTGACTGTTGGATTAAATTTTTGTCTATCCTCTATTTACTTTTTTTAATTTAACTCTACTCTAGCTTTTCTTCTTTTTAATTATTATTTTATTTGGTAATTGAAAAGCTATTTTGCAAATTTTGCTTATTGTTTTCTGACTTTATCAATTAATTATTCTATTTATTTAAGCTTCTTTCTTAACTTATTTATTTTCCTATATTCGTGTTTATTTATTAATTATTTTCTAATTAATTGCTTTGACTTTCTTTTATACTTATTTCTTTCACAAGAATCTAATTAATTTAAAGATTTTCTTCTATGCTATTCTGATTATTATCTTTATTACCTTATAACACATTATTCTTTTAATTTTTATCTTAGGCAACATAATGACTATTTTGGGATTTACTTAGATAGTCTGATTTTTATATCTTTTATTAAATTTATTAAGAATTTTAATTTTAAGGATTATTTTTATCTTTCTTAGCCTGAATACCTTACAAATAAACTTAATCATTTTATTAGCTAATTTATTGATTTTTATCAACAGTTTCTAATTTTTATTCCTTATTTTCAAAACTACCAGCTAATTCTTTTTTCAGATCCTTTTAACCATAACTCTTTAACAAAAATTCATCTTTTTATTATGCCTTCTAACTATTTTATTTAATCTGGTAATTAGATTGATTAACGTTATTTTAGCTGGCTTTATTTGGTTAAATTTCTTAATGTTGATTTTCCTATTTATTTTTCTAATTGATATTCTTAACATCTTTCATCTCGTTTTATACCTATATTTATTAAATTTCTTGCTTAGATTGTGTGTTTATCATTTCAATTTATTACTCATTTTTCTTTTAGTTTATTCTATTATTTTATAAGTTGTCATTCGATTATCTTGAATTTCCATTTTACTAGCCTTCAGAAATATTATCTTCCTTTCTGAATTATTAGATATTGGGCTATTTATTAATCTAATTATCTTCTAATTATATTTTAGCTTAAATATCTTAATCATTATTTATGTTATTTTACATCTGAACTCTAAAGTCTATCTATTATTGCTTTTGCTAAGCATCTATTTCTACATTCTTATTGAACTGAAATTAACTTTAAGTACCTTAGTTTTACTCTTCTTTTTAATTATTTTTCTACTATTTTTTACAGCAAGGACAACACCCCATTCCAATAAGATAACAGATAAATATATAAATATAATTAAAGTGTCAATGAAAGCTAATTACAATGTAATCTTTTTCTGAATAAATCCTTTCTTTTTAGAATTTATACAAGGAGCATTAATTAAGATTGCTTAGCTTCCTATATTAATTTATTTTACTTATAAGCTTGTTACTTTAGTTTAGATCCTTGCAGAACTAATTAACCTTCATAAAATATCACTTTGCTTCAGTAGATAAGAAATAAATTAGATGATGTATTAAGAAAGTCTAATTGATTAGTTAAAATTTTAATTAAAGAGGAGTTAAATATCTAAATTGTTAATTTCAGTGAGCATTTTCATATCTAAATAGTAGCTTACTTTAATCCTGGTCTCCAATATATTACTTGAATTACTTATCCATCTACTTTGGAGTTGTTATATTCAGAAATTGCTTTCTTTGCATCTTCTGGATTTTGAAATTCCACTTCGGCTGTTCCTAAAGATCTTCCTAGTTAATCCCAATGAATGCCACATCTTTTTAAAGGTCCTATCTATGAGAACATATCATTAAGATCTTTATTTATTACATTAAAATGGAGACCGCTTATCCAAATACGACACTTTTAAAGAGCAGATTATGTAGTATACGAACGAACTACGGGCTTTGCATTAACAGACTTTTACGTTGGTTAAGCTTTAAAAGCATTTTGTTTAGTTCTGGTTGTAAATGATTTTCTTAAAAAATTAGGACGAATCTAATTAATCTATCTTTGCTAAAAAACAGGCTTTCTTTACCTTTATATTTGTCTTTACTTGTAATTAATAACCCTCTTCTATTTATTTTTCTATTGCACGTTCTTCTTTTCATTTTTTATAATATCATCTAAGGACATCTCAAGCAATTTTGAGGCATTATGTGCTTTAGCATCCTCCATTTATTTATTAATAATTATATTGTCAATAAACTTTAACTATAAGTTCAAGCTTCTATAATATTATGTCCTTATACTATTACTTATAATTAATAAATGTTTTCTTTAGTTATTATTCTTCAGTTTAATCTTTTTCAATATCATGCTTAATACTTATATTCTTAATTTATTATTTTCCTTTTATAAAGCTAAATAACCAATCTATTACTACTTTCATTTGTAAATCACTTCTATAATTACTTAACTTTAAAATTCTCTTTAATTATTGATGCTTTACTATAATTGTTTCTTAATATAGGTTTATAAATTCTTTGCTTTTTATATCTCTCAATTCTATAGGATTTTTTTGTCTAGAAATTAGTTTAAATTATTTTAAGCAGTTAGATTTCATAAATTAATATCTAGTATAGAGTAATTCTTAATATTAAATACCTATTTCATTAAAAAGCTTAAAATTTAATTTTTTAATCTTTGATCCAAAATAAAAATTTATCATATCTAGTTTTTTCCTTTACATCCTTTATTTGTATCTAGAAATTTATACGAGCAAATGTTTCTCTTTAATAATTCTATTAATAAATTATAAATTATAACTAATTAACCTCATTTAAAATGAATCTACTTAATTGCTAGTATAAAAGGAATTTGCAGCTATTACGGAGATTAGTGCTATTTGGAAGTTATTGGGTTTATATAAAGTGAAAACTAAGCTAGTTATTTTAGATTTTTATTTCATTAGCAAAAATTTCAGGAAGCATCCCTACTAATTTATTAAGTTAATATATAATGTCAATCTTACTCTCATTAGGCTTGTCTGCTTTAAATTTCTTTTCTTAATTAAATAATTTAAATCCTTAATAAGGAATCAAATAGTACATAAAGAGAAAAATCTTTCAATTTAATTATAGTTTGAATAAAACTAATTTCGTTCTTTATGCTGTGTGAACTTTAGTCTACTACAACTTATTCATTTTTAAGATATTTTAAATAAATTAACTTAATATTGATTCTTAATTAGGATATCAACCTCACATTTATAAATTAATTAATTTGCTTTTTATTAGTAATGCTTGCTATTATCTAAGTAGAGGCAATTAAATAAAATAGTTATTTATTATAAAGAAAGGATTATATAAGAAAATAGAGTCTCAGATTACAGCTTTGCTTTTCTTACTAAACTCAAAGTTTTGGAAATAAGGCTGTAAAATATGAAAATTTACATGTAGTAAGGCTTGGTTAGCAGTAATCCTTTCTATGTAATTATAATTTAGCATTTTCTTTATCAAATCTATTCCTTACTCCTCAAATCCTTCCAACACTTAATTTAGATCCTTTTTTGGAAATTTCGGAAATTGTTCATGTCAATATTTGCATTAATTTAGATCTGGAAAGCTTTCTTTATCTGGTGTACCCAAAAGTTAAAATATTTACTATATCTATTCAAGTTCCGAAGAACCAAAAAATAAAGGATTCTTATTAACCAACTCAGCAAAAATGCACCCAGAACTTCAAATATCAACTGAATTAGTATAAAATTTGCTTTATAGCAAAACTTCTGGAGCTCTATATCATAAAGTTCCTATTTCGTGAGTGAAAACATTTACAGGAATATGAAATGCTCTTGCATGTCCAAAGTCAGCAATTTTTAGTTCACCGTTTTTATTGAACAAAAGATTAGCTGGCTTTAGATCTCTATGCATAAATCGCTTGCTATGAATGAAGGCAATTCCTTACAATAATTAGAACATATATCCCTTTATTTTATTGCTATTAAGTGGGTCTTCTAAGGATGTACTAATATCTAAAATTAAATCTCCTTCTAGCTTTTCTAAGACTAAATATACTTCGTTTTCGCTTTAAATTATTTCTTTAATTTATACTATATTTGGATGTTGAAGTTACTATAATGTGCAAATCTCTCTTATAATTTGAGGTTAAATTCCATTATCTTATTGAAACGAAAACTTTTTAATTGCTACAAACTCATTAGTCTTTACGTTTTAAGCGTTAAAAACCTCTCCATAAGTACCCTCACCTAATTGATCAAGTATAATGTACTTTTTTAATTTTATTCCTTATGTTTAACTTTGCATTTTAGTATAATTTCTTCCTTAGTCTATTTAAAGGATACCTTAGATATTTATTTGAATCAATCTAGAAATTAAACTAATAAATTTCATATCATATAATTCATTTTATTGCAAGCAATCAATCATATTATTAAACTTCTTACTACAATACCTTATATGCATTTAATTAAGGCTTGCTTATGATTAAAACTATCATATCTTTATCTATCTTCAAGTTAGTTACATGAATCATTACTTGCGTTTATCTTTTATCCCTTTTTAATTAATAACCTTTCCTTAAGTTTTAATAAGCATTATTCCCTACAATTAATACAAATCCAATTTATAAAATAAGAACAGCTGCTGATTATAAATGTTTGATTTGTTAGTTAGCTTATTTTAGATTAATACTTCATTTAGTTTAATAAAAGATTACTAATTTTAAACTTAATAGTTGTACATAATATTAGTAGGCTATTTATACATAAAGGCATAGTATAGGATATTTAAGTTGTTTAATGTATTCTTCTTATACTATTAGCAAGCTTAATATTTTTGTTAATAGACTACTCTTTTAGTTATTATATTATATCCTTTTGCTTTATACAAATAGAGTCTTAATGTAGAAAATTATATCTAAGTTAAGGTTTTCAACAAGCAGCTTTAACTAAGAGTAAATATAGTAAAAGGTAGATCTTTTAGAAAAGGTAAGTTTAATTACTAATTAAGCAGATTCTTTCCAATAATAGAATTACCTTGCTCTTATGAGGATCTCCTGAAAAACCTTTCTGCAAATATAACAAATACATGGTAGATCTAATGCAGTATTATGGTATAAGCAAATTTGGCTACTTAGATACATAAAAAGATAGGCAATTACAGAAAATTATAAAGGATAAATGCAAAGTAGATGCTTTTCCATAATTATGGATTGATGGGAAGTTTATTGGAACATAGCCTTAAATAGATTTTATGCATACAAGCAATGACCTTAAGGAAATCCTCAAAGAAAAAGGACTTATTTCCTAACTTTAATTTTAATTATTATTAATTACAATTAATTAAGATCTTTTCCTACATCTTATATCTATTTATTTCCTTTATAGAAGGGAAAAAGCTAAATAATAGAATTTTTATTAAGTTATCTATTAGATAAAATCCTTTAGAATAGAAAAACAATCTAATTAAAATAATATTAAGATAGATAAAATAGATATCAAGCAAAAGAAATTCCCTCAACGCATAGTCTTGATTCCCTTAGTTATTTATAAGTAGTTAATTTCAGGTTAATGTTGCATTATACAAAAAATGCATTTATACAAAAATTAGAAAAAGGAACTTATATAGTTACTTCTAAGCATATTGTAAATACTTAGTGCATCTAATTTTAAGTCTTGATTATATCTATCTTTCAAAACATTATTTAAAAATTAATGGCTATTTGCAAAATTAATATAAAGAGAAATTGCCATCCAAATATATTTATATATCTAGAGTGTAAGATTAAAATAGCATAGCAGACTCATATTATGGTATCTTCTGTGATGATGAAAATAGAATAGAATTAAAGATAGATAATATTTTTATAAATAGATGCTGAATAAGTTGCTTTCTATTTTGTACATTATATACTGACTATTTTTATTTACAAGCATTAGAATCTCTTAACAAACAAAATGCTCTTTATAAGTTTAATTTATGATTCTTTCCTTCTATTTATATTTCTACTATAAGTAATTATTTTAATTTAAGTTAAGCTTTTACTTAAGATTTAAAGAAGTATAATGTTTCAGTAATATAATTATAAAAAGATAGAAATTAAAAAAAGAGAGCATTGTTCTAATAAAAAAGTCTAAATTAGTTGATGTTTACAAGAAAATCAACTAAGGTAGAGAGATTCAATATTAGTATACTAACTCATCAATTAATTTCTTTCTTAGCACATATATCTTTAGTTAATTTAAATAAAGGATGTGAGCAGTTAATTATTATTAATTACAAATTAAATTTGTTGAAGCAATAAATTTATTAATGAGTAGTAATAAGATTCAATATATCATTCTTAATGCTTAATAAGTTTAACATTATCAAATTCAAAAATTTCTACTATCTGTCTTTGATGATATAAAGAAAAGGCAGGAATTTTATTATCTTATTATAAACAGTAAGTCTTTGATATATAGCATATATCTTATAATTTTATTAATTAGTAGTCCTAAGCTAATTTTTTATTCTAAATTTAGCCATTATTAAGAATAAAGGATAAAGCACCCCAACTTTATCAATTTAATTATAGCGTAACATAATTAATAATTATTAAATGTTTAAAATCAGCAAATAACTGCTTATTTATCAGCTTTTCATTTATTTATCTTCTCAATAATATGATTTATATATAGTACAGATACATTACTATTATTAAAATTTACCTAAGAATAAATACTATTTAAACTGAGAAAATTATAAATCTTGCTTATTTATCCAAATGTCATGAGTTTACTATACTAATTTAAAGTAATTTTTATCTTCTATCTATATCTACTTTGGATATTTAGTCTATCCATACTGTATTATCAATAAGCATCTTTTTTCTTTTATAATAGCTTAAAACAAAACTTTAATCTTTAGATCTAATATATTTCAAAACTTAATTAGGTAATTTATCACTCAAAAGTGTATTTAGTGATCTTAATAATAAAACGTATTTAAATTTTCTAGTTTATTGAATATAGCAAAACTAAATTTAGTCTAAAGGATTTTATAAAAGAAATTTCTTATTAAGGTTTAAAACTTAGAGGTAAATATAATTAAACAAATAATTAGGATTTAAATCTAATTCTGATAAACAGAAATATCCTTAGCTTTTACTTACCTATTTTACTAAAATTCTATTTAAATTTGGATATATTTATCAGTTATGAGCCTTAATTGAAGCTAGCAAGCTTTATAACTATTCCAATGTAAGTTCTTTTAAAATATTCTGATATAAAATTGTTTTACTTATAGTTATCTCCTAAAACTAGATCTATATTTAGAATATCTAGAACACCTAAATATAAGATTCTTTCTTTGGTGGGTAAGGTTAAAATTAGTAAGTATGTGCAAGGGTATGTTTTTATCATGACAGTAATAGAAATAAATATTTTTACAATAATTTAATAAATAAACTATTTTCTGAGATAATTAACTAAATTTAAATTTACATTTTAGGTTTATAAATTCATAATATGGCAAAATTTAGCATTTAACATTATCATACGTTTGTTGCTATCATTAATATCACTATTATACTTATAATAGTTGCTCTAACTACTGATTAATGATATGCTTTAGAATGATATTAACCGAGATCTGACATTGAAACTTAATATTATTACGATTTCTTTTCTCTCACTGATTTTATATCCTGGGATAGTGATTTATTTAATGAGGTAAAGGATAAATACGAGTAAGATAAGAAAGAAGTAGGAATAACTGAAGTAAATACAATATCTTTTTAAGTTGTATATATGAAAGAAGATACTCGCTATTTTGTTGATTTAATTTAAGTGAACAAGGAAATTTGTCTTTGTGATTAGTGCAAAGATAATTAAGATTGAGACTCAAAATTAAAAAACTTCTGTGATGGAATTTCATAAATGACTGGAGCAGGAATTATTGTAATTTTTTATTTTAGGTTGCTTTATTATGTTTTTCGTCAGTTTCCTTCGGTTCGGCTAGTTTTATGATGATTTTATTAAACAAAATTTAATAAAAATGTGTCTAGATCTTATTTCATTTGCATGTGTTAAGTTTAACACTAGCGTTTATACTTTTTTGTGCTTTGATTTATTCAATTAAGGATAAAATCTAACTAGAATCAATTTCTACTAAAGCTGGAGGTGGAATTTTAATAGCTGCATTTGGGTTATCGCTTATAAATTGGATTTATTTTTGTATCTTCAAAAAGAAAATTTTGGAAGATAATGCAAATAATTAGGCTAATCAACAAATGTAGTGAAATTAACTTTTATTTAATTAAGCTTTGGAGTAAAAACTTTATTATCAATCTAAAATATCAAGCTTCTATCATATTTATCTATTAGCATTTAAGATAAAATAATACTTCTATCTAAGCTTTTGAAATTAGCTAAGTATAAGTCTTTTAATTTTAATCTATTTTAGGTCTTATTTAACTTCTAGTTTGATGATAAATAACCTTTTTTATTTAATTTATTTAGATAAAAATATCTGCTATATAACTAGATGTCTTCATAGGATAAAAATAAAACTTTAATAGCATAGTAATCCTGAGATAAATTGGATTTAGATAAAATACTGATATTCTGGAGGCTTTGAGTAAATATGAAAATAAAACCTGACAAATTTTAAAATCTTCTAGTAATGAGATATTTAAAAGACTTATTAGCTTGCAAAGTCGGTAGAAAAATTAATTTTGAAATAAAGGAAGTGAAATATAAAAGATTATATAATGGAAAGATAAAAAAGATTCTAGAATAAATAGATAACTAAACTCTTTTATATTAATTATGTAATTTAAATGATTAAAGGCATTAATAGTAACTATTAAAGATAAAATTAACCTTACTGGTTTTAAATTATTTTAGTACTCTATTTTATATACAATACCTACCTTTATATTTTAGGATCTAATTAATTAGCTTTTATATTTGAATTTCTTTTTTCATCTATTTTAGCTTATTTTATTATAGATTTATTACTATTTGAATGAATTAAATCTTAATAATATTGGCTACTTGTTAAATGCTATTTTACTAAAAATAATTTAAATTAAATTAATATCTTAAATAGTGTTAGGCACATCTAAAAGTAGTGTAATAATATATTTCTCTAAACTCTAGCAAGGCTTATTTTCTAAAATAACTAGCAAAAGTAGATGTAATTAGCTAATTAAGAGTTATTATTTTACTATATTAGTCTTTTTTATTCTAAATCCAATTTTATACTAAGCTAAGTTAAACTAATGACTTGATATATTAAAGCTAACACTAGTATTATACTAACAATTTAATTTTAAAATAAAATATTATTAAATTAGCTTTTGATCTAATAAGTAGAATGATACCTAAATTATATTTATAAAAATGTAGCTTAAAGATACCTTTTGGAGATATATTATATAAGTTCTAAAATCCTTTCTAGTAATTAAAACTAAATGGCTTCAGAGAAATCCTTAAAGAAGCTATTATTGATTTCACAGTTTATATTTGTATAATGAAATAAGAGAATAGATTACTTAATTTCTATCAATACAACAATTAAAACCCTATTACAGCTTAAAATAAAGCATCTCTTTTATCTATTTATTGTTCTTTATGCTTCATTACTGAATCTTTACTCCTCACTTTAAGGTTTATTCTTTGTATCTCTATATTAAAAAGATAATTAATTAGCTAAAGCTTTTTAAAATTAATAACTCAGTAATAAGAATAGCTAGAGATAAAGCTTGTTAATAATATTTTAGAAATAGAGCTCCTATCTACTTATTAGCATCATAAAACCTCTTTTACATTTACTAAAAACATAATTATAGCTACATACTAATATATTTCACTATGATAACTAACTACATATCAGCACTATTTAGTTTTATTTCCTTAGCTATAAGTTTACAAACTATTAAGTAATATACTAATTAGAGAAAGAATAGTTATTATAATATATCTATAAATAATTCATTAAAATTAGGGAATATTATTGAATGCGACAGTATATACGATAGCATCTAGCTAGGTTTGAAATCTAGTACTAAACAGTGTCAACTAAATTATATTTATCTATAGAAACTGCTTAAAGTTAATAAGTTGCTTCATAAATTTTTAAACTTGTATGAGTATCAGTAAATAATACAGATTGAGATACATCTTTATTGTATTTTATAGTAGCGTAAGTTTTATAAATACTTATTATTAAATGATCTAAATCACCTTTTTCTCACTTTTTATATTTATTTTAGTCCTTAAATTATACATCATTTAAGCATAGTTGCTACATTCACAAAATAGATTATTTATAAAACTAAGTTTTTGCAAAGAGCTAAGATATGCTTATATAAAAGACAAGACAAAGAAAGACTTTTCAATAGACAAGAGAGATAAGGAAAAGGTTAAGAAGTATAGATAGAAAAAGATAAGGATGAAGAGATAAATAGTAAGAAGTAGAATTAAAGAGTAGAGTGTAGTTAAATTTTCGAAGGCTTATACGTTAAAGTATTTAAATGCTATTTACAAATAAAAGAAAATCATAATCGATTAATTATGAAAACTTCTAAATAAGTGTCTTATATAAGTTCCAAGCGAAAAACCTAGAAGAAAAAAAATACTCCAGAGTAAAGCAAAGATAAGCCTAAAAGTAGAATTTCAGGAAGAACAGCGAAAGAGAAGGAAATTAACTTAGATATGAAGACTGAAAATAAAAAAAAGGAATAGTTTCTAAAATAACTAGGATTGAGTCCTCAGCCTTAGAGACTTATTAATTATGATAAAATAAACCTTATTAAAAAATATTAGTTCAATACTCCTGAAAAAGTAAGGAACAGATCTATTAAAAAGAAAGCGATGTTTAACAACGTAGAATCAGTAATGCACTAAAGTAATCTAAACTAACGAGAATCATACCAAAATAATTTACTTAATCTGAAGCCACAAGATTACATAATCGCTAATAAAATAAAGAATCTAACTTGTGATATTCATGAGCGCATTTTCGAAACTCAAAAGAAGTAGTAAAAGCCATAAATTCAAAATTAAGTTCAAAAGAGTACAAAAAAACTAAAAAGAAATGCTTAGAGAAACACTCAGAAAGAAGTTAACAATACTCCAATTAACAACTCTTAGAAGTTTGGAAGCTCCAAAAACTTATTATAACAAAATCCAGAATAAAGGAGAAGAGTAAAAAAAAATAATAATTCCTAAGGCTTTTCGGAAAGTATAGATTTGTGAAATGTTAGAAATATTCAAGGGTCTTTAACAAACCGTGAGATAAACAATGTTTCTATTAAACTTGCAAATTAAATTAACTTATAATATGACAAGCATCGCTACAACAGAAGAAATTCAATGGAAGAAATAAAAATATAGAAAGTATTTTCTCATTAAGGAACACCTAGAATTAAACTTGCTAGTATAAACTAATTATGCAACTCACCAGTTAGAGATTATATTATTAACCAAAAAACAGGATAAAGCAAAAGATTTGGAACTGATTTAAAGAAAAACTAATTAATTTAGTAATAATCTCTAAAACTTAAGTTCAAAGATAATCAGAAAGATACTTATAAATCAAATTTGACTGCTTAAGTTAAAATTTTAGAAAATAAAGAAGGTCTTTCTGAGAGAAATGAACGCTATAACTAATAAATGAAGGTTTAAAATATTAGAAGTCATCATTCTTAGAGCAGCTCTCCTATAAAAAGCAGAGTAATAAGGAATTAAATATTTATAAGCAACTCAAGCGATTTTACATAGCAAAAGGATAACTAAAATCTAAAAAGCAAATATATATAAAGATAAAAAAGGTAACTAAGTAGTCATTCGGTATAAAAGCCTTAAGTTTATAAGGAGAAGAATATTTAGAAAATTCCTAAGCTGAACTTAAAATAAATAGAGGCTACTTATAATCCTAATGTCTTAACTTTTATGCAGTAAAACTCACTTAATGAGCAAAAGCACCGAAACTTATTTGCGTAATCTACAAAATCCAAAAGTTTAAATATCAAAAGCATGCCTTTCAATGAGAATAAAATAGCATATTAGCAAGAAATGGATACTCAAACAGATTTAAATTCAGAAATCGCTTCAAATGAACAAAACACAGATGATATCCAATTTTTCTGTAATAGAAATGATGAGCATTAAGAAACTTGGGAGTAAACTGAAAGTTTTGCAGATATAGTAAGAAAATAAAGAAGCATGGAAGATAATTCTCAAACCTTTTAGAACAAATTAAGTTTGAATATTCCTAATACTATTAAAAATAAAAATAGAACTCTAGCTTTTTCTAGTGATTTCAAATCTGACTATTTAATACAAACTTGTAAATCAAACAAGAAGGTTGCATTCGAGTGGAATTTATCAAGCAGTAGTTCTCCGAAAAATATAGCTATAAATTTAGGTTAAAAAAGAAGAAATCAGCCCATAAAAAAGATGTTGAGTCTAGATATTAATAAAATGTCTAATAGTAAAGAAAAATAGAAGTTAAAAGCAAAAACTTATGGATAAATAAGCCCTAGAGTTTACGATAACTAGGTAAAATTTGTATTTCCTTAATCTTCACGAGACTATAAACTGGAAAAATATAAATAAATGTATAAAATTAATAAGGTAAAAAGAAAAAATAGCAATCCTATTCTTTAATTAAGGTCCATAATCAAAAAATACTATGATTAAAAGCAGATCAAAAAATAAGCACTTTAAAATTTAAGTTCCTAAAAAGTATTACCTTTATAATAGGAAAGTGATAAAGCCCTTAACTCTGCTTTAAAAAAAGAAAAAGAGGAAATAACTTAGGATGAGCTATTATAGAATAATTCTGCTAGGAAAGAAGAAGATAAATGTCTTGCTTAATAAATAGAGGAGGAGAAGCAAATTAATCAAAAAGAATAGTTTTAGTGCTAGAATGTAGAATTAATTTACTCTAAACCTTTTTTAAAATGATATAAAAAGACGCAATAAAATAATAATCCAAGCTAATCAATCTCTATGTCGAATGTTGAAGCACTCTAAGTTTTTAAGGACAAACTAAATAATTGACAAACTGAAGAGTTAGGGACTGAAGATTATCCTTAAGTTTATTATATTAGTTTTCAGGCAACTCATCCATTCGATGATGAAGATGGATATTATAAACTTTTAATCCACGAATAAATCGACTATCGTTTTGAAATATTAGGAATTGTTGGTAACGGAGGTTTCGGTTAAGTAGCAAAGTGCTATGATCATCAAAAAAAGTAATGAGTAGCAGTTAAAATAATAAGAAACCATGAATAATATTCTTAGTAAGCTGACTATGAAATTAAAATTCTTAAGCACATTCACGAAAATGATACTAATAAAACTTCAAATACTGTATAATACTTTGAACATTTCAACTTCAGATAACACCTTTGTATAGTATTTGAACTTCTATCATTAAATCTCTTTGAATTTATAGAAAATAACAACTTTAAAGGTTTTCATTTAGATCTGATTAGAAGCTTTGCTATTCAAATTCTTAATCATCTGATATTCTTGGAAAAAAATTAAATAATACACTGCGACTTAAAACCTGAAAATATCCTTTTTAAAAGTGGGTATTAATAAAGTCTAAAAATAATTGATTTTGGCTCGTCAATCTTCACAAACGACACTGTGTATACATATATACAATCCAGATTTTATAGAGCACCTGAAATTATTCTAGGAATGAGTTATAATTGCTAAATTGATATGTGGAGTTTTGCTTGCATCTTAGTAGAACTTGCTCAGGGTTAACCTCTCTTTGAAGGATTTGATGAATAAGATCAAATGGCAAAAATACTTGAAATTTGTGGAATTCCAGAGTCTTATATAATAAACTTATGTAAGAGAAAGAAAACATTTTTTGATGAAAATGGCAATCCTAAGTTAGAAAAGAGGCTGAAACTAAGTAATGATTAAGAATGAAACAGGAATCTTAAAGCAGTAATAAGAGTAGAAGACGATTAATTTTTGGATCTTATAGATAAGATTCTATAATATGACCCTAAAATAAGAATAACTCCAAAGCAAGCTATGAAGCATCCTTGGTTTACTTAAGACTAGCAACTATACGATAGTTAAATAAAGTAAGCTTCTTAAAGAAAAGAATAAAGCAATATTTATTTGTTATTAATTTCTAGTATAACATATCAATAATTTTTGTGGAGTCTTCTTTAATTGTTTACTATAAACTTAATGTTTCATTCTTAACTAAAAAGAAGTCAAATATGTCGCTCTTGTCTGTTAGTACTTTTTACTATTTTAACAAATATAAATCTAAAAACTAGATAAGCATATTATATCATTTTTATCTAATTATTATATTAAAATTCTAAAACTTTTAATTTCCTTTTTATATTTAAAATGAGTAAATTGCTTTTATTAATAAAGACATTAGTGAGTAAAGTAATGATAATTGCATTAGTCAGATATTTTTAAGTAGTTTAAATCCATTTTCAGATAATTATTTATTTTTATACTTTCTTTTAAAAATAATTAGATATATTTATAAATTTAGTTCTTTTGCTTTTCTAATTGTTTATCCCATTTAAGTTAAGCTCGTAATCTTTTAATATTCGTAAAGTTAAACATTTAAATTAATTTTTACATTGTATATTTTAGAATGCATATCATTTTAGTTAGTTAGCTATAAATATCTCTTTTATATTATGAATGACAGGAATAGATCCAATAAGATGAATTGAGTTCTTAATTATAAGCTATTTGTTTTATACGGATTCTTGTAGACAGAAAGGTTTTTAATAAATAGTTTATTTATCTTGATTTATTTCAATTATTTTTTAAGAAAATCTCTGTAAAATAGTAATAGTATTTTTGGTTATGGCTATTAAAAAATTGAGCATTTATATTTTATTATTTAAGCATAAATATATGTATAGAGCATTTGTATATTTATGAGTTATCAAGTTATTATTATTTCCAGCCTTTAACTTGAAACATTAAAATAGTTTCGTGAACATTAGTAAATAAATCAATGCTTCTGAAATTTTCCTTTATCTTCTATTAATTCAAATCTCACGCGTTTTAATTATTTGAACTCTTCGCTTTAATAGTTTAGTGATGGAAGGCTTGCTGTAATAACTTATTTTGAGTAATTTATTCTTAGCCTTTTCAATATTGCATATATAAAACTATCACTTAATAAGAGAAATTTAATAGAATGGGTGTCTATTATGGAGGAGAATATGTTGCAGCTTTTATTGGTGGTCTAATTATAGGTTTGTCAACTACTTTAAATTTATGGCTTTATGGAAAAATAACAGGTTTGAGTGGAATACTTGTTGGGATAATATATCCTTCGTCTGCAAAAGATATAGGATGAAGATATGTATTTCTAGTTGGGTTAATTTCTATTCCTTATATTATATACCTTTGTGATGGTAGGGAAGTCTACTTTTATGAGGATTATACTATGATCTTTTTTGATAAAGCTAACCATGTTGGGGAGAATGAGCATATCGTTGGATTTATAATTGGTGGAATCTTAGTTGGCTTTGGCACGAAAGTGGGAAATGGTTGTACAAGCGGACATGGAGTTTGTGGTTTGCCAAGATTTTCAAAAAGAAGCACAGTTGCAGTTTGCGTGTTTATGGCTTTCGGATTTGCAACAGCAACTATAAGATGGCACGCTAAAATTTTATAAAATGGAGATTATTGAGGTGAAGATGGATGGAAAATAGGAAGCTTAGTAATTTGATGTGTTTTGTTAGCTGGGGTTGTTTTAGACTTTATCATTGAAAGACAAAAAATAAAATTACTTGCATTCTAATTTTTATTCGGATGCATCTTTGGATTTGGATTAGTAATTTCAGGAATGTGTAGGCAGTGGAAAGTTCTTGGATTTTTAACTCTTCGTGATGGATGAGATCCAAGTCTTGGATTTGTAATGGGAGGAGCTGTATTAGTAAATGTGATTACTTTTCATTACATTATAAAAGTCAAGAAAGTTCCTGTCTGAACTGAAAGTTTTGGAATTCCTAAAAAGACAGAACTAGAAATTCCTATGATTATTGGGAATGCTATTTTTGGAATTGGATGAGGATTTGCAGGATTCTGTCCTGGACCAGCTCTTATAGATTTTTTTAACACACCCCATTTAATAGTTTTCTTAGCTTGTATGATATTAGGATAATATTTTGGTGTTTTCACTTCAAAAAAATTAGAAGCTAGAGCATAAGTTAAAGTTACAGATAAAACATAAAATATGAACGATCAAAACATAAGTAAATCAGAGGAAATAGCATTAACAGGACCATCTCAAAAGTGAATCAATAGATAGAAATAAAATACATGTATCTTAGTCATTTTATACCAATATCCCCTTCTATATCTTAACCATAAATTCCATTTAACAGCTACTAGTTTTAGATCTTTTAATGATTATATTAAAATAGAATTTCGTCTATTTTATTTAAAAAAGAAACTAAAAATATAAGAAAAAATTTGATTCCTTCATATTAAAAGTTGAATTATTATAATCACAAGAGTTGATAAATTTAGATTTAAGGTTTTAAAAGGGAAAACTTATTTATTATACTGGTGAAAAAATTAAATATAATAATCAAGTAAAAATCATTTTTGAATTGCAAGTTCTTTAGCCAAATCAATCTAAACACCAGCTTCTTAAATAGTGTGAAGGATAATAATTAGTAAAATACTATTTGATACTTCTAAATTCAACAACATTAACTTGCTAACTGCTTCGCTAATTGTTTGGTGGTTTTTTAAAGAAGTAATTAAGCACTCTCTCACTTCTTGTACTTGTAACTATTCAAATTTAACCTACGTAAAGATATCTTAAGATTCATAACTTTATAAGTTTTCAATTTCTGTAAATTTAAATTCAGAATTTTCTTAAGGGGTATCATATTAAGAGTCTTAGATTTCTTAATTATAATTAAACTACTCTTAAGTAAAGTTTAGTTACTCTTAAGTAAAATTGTCTAAAGACAATTAAGGAATTTTTAGACTTTAAGAGAAGAATCGATTTCCTTATGCAATGTATTCATTCAATCAAAAATCATTTAATAATAACTATTTTATATCTCTATATTTATGAACTCCAAATCAACCTCTATTATTTTCTTTTTTCCTCATTTTCTAAAAGATAGGCACCTTATTTTTTAAGAAGGCAATCTAGAACAATAGTTTCTCCTTCTAATCTTAATTTTTTATTTTCTTCTTCTTTTCTTTATGATTAGGTTCAATTATTTGGATTCGTTACTCTTTAAATATAAGTGGGTTTTGGATTCTTTTTAATACTTACCTTATCAAATCTTAATAGTTTTACTCTTTCTATAATTTCTGTAGATAGCTAGTATAACCTTCTTGAGTTATTTAATTTCTCTACTATTCTTATTGCTTTTCATTCGAATATAATAAGTTATTAGTCTGGATTTGATAAAAGTTATCTTCATATCCATTATAATCAAAATACAAAGATTCTCCATTTATAAGTGAGAAATTTCCTAGCTATCTAGAAATTTCTTCAATGTTAAGTTATGAAATAAATTATTTTTTCGCTTCGTTACAGTCACATAATTGAAAAAATAACTATGCAGGATTTTCTGGATTTTACTAATTTTCTAGTTAAGTATATTGTTCAATTTCAAGCTTTAATTAATATATCTCTTGTTTAGCACATTTTCAAGGTTATTTTGAATCGCTTAATTCAGTTCCGTAGATAGAATAGCCTTAATACCCTACTATATTATAAGATGTTAAGTCATAATTATTTTGTGTTTTTGTTATTTTCTCCCATAAAATATCTTGATGATCAGATTTTACACTCTGCTATAGCTTTTTATTTGTTTTAATAAGCTTACGATCCTATACTATCCAGGACAATCCTTTTTAAAACGTAAAACTATCGTTTCCAATGCTTTAGTTAGATCCTCTTTCACTTTATTATTTATTTATCTTGGAAATATCAAATTCCAAGTTATAGATTTATTATAAAAACCGAAAAACTAGCTTTTTAAGAGTGTTTAGCTTTATGATGAATATTTTATTAATAAGACCAACTCCTTAAGTAAGAACAGATCAAGCTTATCTAGCTCTGGAGTGTATAAACTTATCTTAAATAGCGTTTAATAGCAGCTCGGCTATTTAATTTTCATTCGCTCATACTTTTTACTCTCTTTAAGCATTCTACGAAATAACTCTATTTACTTCCTTCTGCCTATCCTCTAGAGTCTAAATTCACTACATTCTAAATAGTTATAAGATACCAAATTAAATCTAGGGAATATATCTTAGCTCTCAGATTTAAAAGTTTAAATTAAATTTAAAGATTTTTCTAATTAAATAGCTTACTACCATTTCAGTCTTAATTACAATTAAGTATTTAAACTTTATATTAAGCCATTTCATTCTATTTCATATCAATATGCTACTTTAAATACTTATTTAAGTCTTCTCTTTTAAAGTAGCTTAATGATTTATTCTTCTTTATCTGAATGTATAAAGCTTTCTAAAATCCTTAGTTCTAATTAAATTAGAATAAAAAGGAAACTAGCTTAATTTTAGTGATTATGCATAGTTTAGATTAATTCTGAACTATATTTCATATTTTACTTCATTTACCTTTAATCTTATTCTCTAAATCCTTACGCTAAGGATATAAAGTTAACTAATAAAGGTTTAGCTTGTACTTAAAGTCTAACTAATATCTTCTAAATGCTAAATTTAAGTTTAAGGTTAATAAACTATAATATAGCTTATATAGCCAATATTGTTTGAAACTAACTAAGCTGTTTATACCTTAAAATTATTAAGTTAATTTAAATAAAAATTCTATTTATTTAACTGATAGCATTGCTATATTTTATTGCCTTTGATCAGTAAATTATAAGGTTCTTTAAAATGTCTATAGCTTTTTGATTCTTTCTTATAAAAGCCTTATCTTTATACTTACAGCTTACTGTTTCCTTATCACCTTTATTAATTATTTAATTTCTTACTTATTAACCAAATAGAAGTATCTAATTAGTACTGAAGTAATTTCAATATATTAATTACAGGATATAGAGTAGTTCTTCTTTATGCTGCTTATATACCTTTGCTTAGTAGAGATATTCTGATATGTGTTAATACGTATTATACTATATGTATATAATACCTAAAATCTCACTTTCTATGTTATCCTAAAATTATAAGATAAAGCTACTCAAAAAGCTAACCGTTTTTCTAAGCTCATATTTATTGATTATTTCTCTTATTCTGTCCTAAAACTGAAAAACTCTAATAGCAGAGCTGATATAACAAAAGTGATAGCTAAATTAGTAATTTATTCCCAGTTTTGACATATTAAGCAACTAGATGATAAAGAAAGAGATGACTAATGCTTTAAGGAAAGCATTATATAAGTAACCTAAAGTAGTATTTGAGGTAAATTAATCTAATTTATTAAAGTAGGACTAATTCTTATATCCATTCTCTTCAATAACCGTTCAAATTTGAATTAAGTGTAGAAAAGCGAAATTAGAATAGCTGATTAGTATGAATTTTAAAGAAGCTTATAAAGTAAGGCTATGTAAAGTTATTCTAGTAAGAAAAACTAGAATTGATTAGGTTTATAGCTTTTAATTGGTGATATTGTACGTTTAAGAAGTATTTTAAATTATAACTTTGAAATGCAAAATCGTTTTTCCAAATTCTTGCAGAAAAGGAAAGAGAAGAAATTAACAAAAGAGACTCTGAACTCACTATAAAAAGAAGAGCTTTATGATCTTGTTTTCAATATAGAAAAAGATCTTAGTGAATATACTTAAGCACTTGAAAGCGAATAGGAAGAAAAAAGCAAGTTGTAAGGCGATTAAGAGAAATAGAATTAAATTCTAACTTAGATTTAGTAAAAAAGCTAGAAATTGTAGGAGTAAGCTGATTATCTAACTGATTAAATCAAAGCTTACGAATAATAAGTTTAGCAGCTGAATTCAAAACTTCGCGAGGAAGAACTCTAAATTTAATTAAAAGACCATTTAATTGAAAACCTCAAATAAGATTCAAGTCTTAAAGTTGGAAATCAAGATGTTTAAAAATCAAATTCAAAGTCTAACTGATATATCAAAAGTCCAGTCCGCAGAAAATCAAATGCCTAAGATTTAGAAATTTCAGAAGAAATTTTAGAGTAAAGCTTTACAGAATTAATAAAATACTAAGAGGAAATAAAAGAACTATAAAGACTAAATTAAAATTACAAAGCTGAAATATATAGGTTACAGGAAATAAATTAAGAGTATCTCTATGAGAAACTGTAGTTAGAAAGTACAATAGCTAGTTTAAAGTAAGAGAACAATAGAATTAGATTAACTACACTCACTTTCTCTGAAGATCAAACTTCTATTTTAAGAATCAAAGTAAATGAACTTGAGGAAATGCTTCAATTGAAAACAAAGGATTTAGATTGTGCAGATAAAGAATTGCTTACCTTGAAGCAGTAAAACTAAGAACTTTTTTAAAAAATATAGTAGTTTGAGCATGAATTAGAGGTTAAAATAAATAAGCACAATTAAGAAATTTACAGATAAAAGGAATTTTACACTGAGTAAATAAAATAACTAAAGGAAGAAAATATAATATTAAGTACTCCTAGGATAGATGAATCTTAAATGAAAGCTAAAGAAGAGGAAATCGTTCAACTAAAGAAAGAAATATAAACTGCTAATGAGAAATCTGATAGGATTATAAGAGACAATTAAGAGTTGTAAAATATAAATTTTGGATTGAAAAATGAATAAGAATCATAAAAAAAGCAAATCCAAGCTTTAGAAGATGAAAAGTATAAAATGTATAAAAGGCTAGCTATTGTTGAGGCTAAGAGAGATATTATGCAGAAATAGATGAATAATATACAAGAACGCATGAAAGGAAATAATTCTCTTTAGGAAAGAATATCAGAAAATCCATTTGGCGTAACAAATAATTAGGACATCCCTACAAAATCTCAAAGTGCAAGATTATTACCTGAAAAGAATGAAAATTAAAATCAGACTGATAATTATAAAATATATGAATAGAACGAAATGGAAAACAATTTTATTACAAACTAAACAGAATTCCTATTTATAAAACAAACCAAAAGAATCTTTGAAGCTCTTTATAAAGAGCTAATGAAACTAGTAATGACAGCTCCTTCAAGTCTCGAAGGTTAGGAATCTATATTAAACAACAAGATGAAAAATGTAAAAAAGGAAGAAAAAAAAAATTCCGAGCAATAAAATTCTTAAGGAAAAAACGTAATTCGGAAAGTCTATTCCTAAGATAATATAAGGAAACAAACTAATTAAAACGTAATTTAATTCACAATTTCAGCAGAAAAATTTTCATAATTCGAAAGAAAATATAATAATACATTAGCAGCTCTAACTGAGTTTTTAGAAAATCCTAATTAATAATCCGTTAATATGAGTAATGATAAAAAGATGTTTTCATAAACAATGGGTCCTACTTAAAAGAGAGTGGGTTCATTAATCAATCTAACTAAAACATTTCAACCTAAATAATTATTTGCATGCATTATTTAGAAAAATAACAATTAAAACGATTAGAATACACCACTTTAACAGACTCCTTAGTAAAAAAAATTACCACTAAGACCTAAGACAATGCTAAAAAGCAAATCAAAAGAAAACAATTAGAGCAGAGTATCAATAGAAGAAAGAAATAGTTACGTACTTAGTAGTTAGCAAAAAAGAGCAGGAAGTTTGGGTCCTGCTAAAAGCCCGAGAGAGAGCAAATAATGAAAATCTACTACTTTTGAAAATTTTATGAAGAAAATCTATTTAAACTTTTAAATCTTCATCTTACTAAATATATCAAATACAATTACATTAGACATATTCTTATTAATAATCAGAATAAGATACTTAAAAAGACATATAAAGTATTTTAACTCATATTAATAGCTAAATTGTTAATGAGTTACTATAATCATAAACAAATGACTGAGAATTCATTTTATATTCAATCTATGAAATTCCAGTAAATATTATAAAGCGGAGCAAATAAAACCAATAAGATATTATTTTATAATTACTTAAGAACCTAGGAAAACATATAATTCAAATTAGAGAGCATTGCAGATATAGTTCCTCAATAAACTGATATACTTCTTAATTTAGTTTCTTATAGTAAATTAATTAAATTGAGATGGCTTAAATAAAAGGAACTATTTTATATTTAATTTTTTCAATAGAATTAGAAAATTTATTTAATTGTCTATCTTATTTTGCTCATATTTGAAAGACTTAGTATAAATATTATGGATTAATTTATTACATAAAAAATATAAATCAAATAAGTTTTAAAAGAAAGGAACTATCTCAAAACTTGAACTTTTCTTCTTTTTGTTCAGCAACAAATTTTTCTTTCTTGTTTTTTAATTGGGCAAAGTTATATAATCTTGCTATAATTCCAATTGGACCAGATTCACCTATATAATAAAGAAATACTTTTAGGCAAAAATGCGCTGTTTTGTTCTTACTGTTAGTTTGTACTTTAACTATTTTCTTATGTTTCCTAAGTATTAGTTGACAATTTATTCATTATTTTAAATGAGTTTGTTAACAAACCCGAATCTTGAGCTTAAGGTTTTTTATTCTTATCTGCATTCGGAATAAAGTTGAACCCACTATCTTTAAGAAATTTGAGGACTAGATCTTTTTTCTTTTATGCTAATTCTTTTTTTTCTTAAAATAGTCTTTCATATATATTCCCACTACTATTATTTCTCTTATGCTTTTTTTATTCTGGTTGTTTTTTCTTTTTTGTATAAGACCTTTTTTTGTTCTCTTTTATGTATTGTTTGAATATATCATCTCTAAGTTTTTAGAGATTCTTTTCTTTAGTATTACGATATTCATATAGTCTTTCGTAAGGAGACTCGGACCTTTATGATTTGATGGGAGAACTTCGATCAAAAGATTTTCTCTATATTTAAGGGCTAAAAGTACATTCTTTCATTACTTAATTGTTTATTTTCTAAGAAAGGTATATTTGCTTATTTCTTTACTTATCAAAAGTGCTATAAAGTCTATTAAATACTTTTTCAGATATTGGCACTTCTTCACTGTTGAGTTATTCCTCACTAGTTAGTGTATCTATAGCTCTTGCACTTCTAAATGGTTAGAATGTGCATCCATTCAATTCATTTTTTATTTTATCTTGTTATTTTAATCTAATCATTCCCTGTAATTTACCATAGTCACTATATAACTTTTCATAAGTATTAAACTTCCTTTCTGCCAAAATTTGTTCATTTTTCGTTAATAATTCAGGCTGGAAAGTGCAATTTTCAAGTTCGTTCTATTCTTTTTGCTGCTGCAAAATTTAGTATGTTTATTTACGATCTACAGAAAGTCTCTCATAAACACTCTGATTTTCTGAAAAAGTTGTGCTTTTGTCTCGTGAATTTAAATATTTCCTGGATGATTAGATAGTTAAAGACAAATCTGGCTAAAATGTACAATCTTCAAGCTCTTTAAACTACTTTTTAACTTTCTCTTATTCCTTTACTTGCTTTTAGATTGAAAAATCAGAATAAAGTCTTTCAAACACTTTTTGATTTCCATTTTAACTTGGAGAGTTACTTTTTTACAGTAAACTCCTAGTACTGGTATATGACTTGATTGGTCTATGATAAGGTTTCTTACAAGTTTAGCTTTAACCATTCATTATTTACCAAGCAAATTCTTCAGTTTATTCTAAGTTATAAGTATAACTAGGCAGTTTTACTTTATCCTTCATATTTGTGGTACTATTATTTCTTTAGTGGCTAAAGGTTTACATTGGAGAAAACTCATTCTTAATTTGTTTATTCTCTTACATTATTTTTTTTATATATAGCTTCAATTTTTCGTTTTCCTATAAGATAGCTTTTTGCTAACTTTATACACCAAAATTAAATTTCCATTTGGTGAATTTTTTGGTTACTTATACCTTTTAGAAGTTAGATAATAAGTTTTGCAGTTTTAGCAGTCTTTAACCCTTAGTTTTTTAAATTTTTTCTTCATATTTCTAGAAAATCCTGCAAGACATTTCTACGTAATACCTTACCTTATATCTATTCTTTCGTTGTAGAAGATAGAAATTTGTTAAGAGAAGAGACTGTTTAAGAAGCTCGATGCTAACTCTCCTCTACTTTATTAATATCATGGATAGATAGAATTCCCTGAATTTATAAAGATTACATTATCCACCAAATTTTATCTGAAGCTTAAGCATTAGCTTTCTTTTTCCCTTTTTTTCATTATTCTAACTATAATAATTAATTTAGCTATTAAATGCCTAACTATTTTATTTCTAAGCCCTAATTTCCTTTATACTCTTTACTAATAATACTTCTGTATCTCAACTGATTTAATTTAATTGCTGCTTAAATGTCTTTATTCTTAGATATTTTGCTAATAATGTACTTTCTATATACCAAGAAGTAAATATATGGTTTTAGGCTATTATGGCTTAAAGGTATAAAACTAGTTATATATCTAGTAAAGCTAATCCAAGGTTCTTTTTCTTAATTTAGAACATTAGTGTCAGCAGAGAGCTAGTAATGTGCTATATTAACACTTTACCAAATTTGTATACTACTAACATAGGAAAACTATCTAACTAGTGCTTCAATAATGATATAAGATAGAATAATAGCATCATTTGACATAAAAGAGCATTTAGAATATATTATATTTATTGATTTGGATATGATTTGAGTATATGATATAAGCAATCTTGTATTACTATTTTATTAAAGGATCTTATAAATAAACTAATTTTTAGATCTTTAGGAATACTTTTATTAAGCTAAGCTTAATAAACTATCTTAATAGCCACTAATCAAAGAATCCTTTTTTAATGGTTAAAATAAAGACTGATTGCTTCTAATAAAGATCATAAGTATGATTATAAATAGACATTAGTTAAAAGAACTATTTTATTTAAGTTACTAGCTTTAGTACTAAGCTTTAAGTCAATCTAATATAATATTATCACTTAATCTATTTTCTTCTTAACATATAATCTTAAAATAAATAAATTTGATACTAAATTAATAAGAATTAGAGCAAAAGGATAAGAAGATAATTAAATAAGCAGGAAGAAATAGGATGAAATATTATAATATTGGTAAGAAATTAGTAGGGCTGCTTTGAGCAGAAAAGAGAAATATAACTGAAAGCATATTAGCTAAGAATAATTAATTAACTAATTATTGATTTTTTAAGGCTTTATTCAAAAGTTATTGCTCAGTGAGTGATTTAACAAAAATATGGAGAGCTAGAAAATTTCAGTGGCTCTTGTTGGTGTAGGAAGAGCTGGCCACTTCCACTTGACTTCTATTTAGATGCTTCCTAAAGTTAATCTTAAATATGTTGTGGATACCAATTAAGAAGCTGCACAACGCGTTGCTAAATAGTTTAACACTCAAGTTGGAACGTGGGAATAGGTTTTATAGGATCCAGAAGTTAAAGCAGTTATAATAGCGACTCCAGCAAGCCTCCATATAAATTATATACTTGATGCTTTTAAAAATGATAAACATGTTTTTGCAGAAAAACCAGCAGGAGCCAGTTTAGAAGAAGTCAGAACAATTTACTAATAGTAGGAATAATATGGAAAGGTATTCCATGTAGGATTCTAAAGGAGATGGGATCCCAGCTATAAGCAAGTTTTAGATCAAGTAAAGAATAGTGGAGAAAAAATTTAAGTGATGAAATTTATGTTTAGAGATTGCCCATTACCTCCCTTAGAATTTTTGAGATAATGTGATGGATTACAAGATGCTATGACTCATGATTTTGATTTATGTTTTTCATTAGTAGATGAAAAACCATCAGAAGTATTTGCTATGGGATCTAATTTCATTCCAGAAATCAAAGATTTTGGTAACTACGACACAAGGATTATTACTGTAAAATTCCCATCAGGAATTATGGCAACCTTTGATGGATAGCTTGAAGCTAAATTTGGATATGATATTCGTATGGAAGTATTTACTGGAGAAAGGTCGTATTTTGTAGATGTAAGGCCAACAACAATGACTAGAACTATTGACGCTAATGGAATTCACGAAGTTCCAATAGATTATACTTTTGTAGGAAGATTTAAAGAAGCCTATTTTAAAGAACTAGAAGCATTCTTCGAAGCAGTATAAGGAAATGCAAAGGTTCCAAAAGTAAATCCCACAGCATCATAGCACGAAAATCTCTATATCTTATTTGAGTCAATTAATAAGTCATTAAAGGATAAAGCAATAGTATACCTTTGATAAAAACATCTCAACAACTAGTATTTTTACTTTTATTTTAATATCATTAATATATTTATTTGATCCTCTAATTATATAAGGCATAAGCATTTGTATTTTTTATCTTATATGTTTAAAAATCAAAGATTAAGACTTCTAGATTGGATATTTACTTTCTGTTCTTGCTGAAAAGTAATTATTATGTTTTTGAACAGATTCAACATGCATTTTTCCTTCTCTTTGAAATGACTATTGATGATAAATCTCATTTCAATATCAAATTTTCAATATAAGCTTGAAATTTAAAGCTCAAAATTAATTTTATTTCTGATTTAGTTTATAATAAATAGTTAATAAAATCAGGATATATTTAGGTTTTAACAATATTTTAATCTTCATAGTTTTATCAAGGCATTTTAATCTATATCTTCAGGTAAAATATTTATTCTTTATTACAAAAACAAATTTAACTCTCTAGAATTCCAAAAATAGCTGAATCATGTAAGTTACCTTTTGTTTACATCTTGGTAATTTTATTTGTTCTGATATAATTATCATTTTTAAGATTTTCTCTTTGAAACTAAGGTAATTAAAGGTATACATATATAGTCTCTATTATGGTAGTAATTTAAGTAGAAAGTAGAGTTATAAATATAAATATTTTACATAAATTAATTGATTTTAAACTAATTATCTTCAAAACACTAGTTCTTCTATATCCTCCACCTATAATAAAAATAAACTTACATCTGCGTATATTTTTTGTCTGTTTTAATTTATGTTAGTTGCTTAATTTTATTTTGAGCTTCCTGGAAAATCGTTGAAAATTTCTTTTTTGCTTGTGTTTTAATTTGCCTACTTAGCTGGCATGATATTGAAGTTTTCTTCAAAACTCTGATCAAATAATTTGTAGCTTTAGTCAGAACTATTCAAGTTCTATTATATGTTTTATTTATCTTATTTGGATGCTTATTATATACCACTTACTTATTGCTAAGATTTAGTATCCTTTTACTAGTTAAATGCATTAAATTGCTGGCTTTAATTAAAAGTACCAACAGAGGGGTTCTAAGTTAAATTTGACTGATATTGGTTAGTATTTTATAGTTGTACAAAATTTGAAGGCACAGAAAAGTCTTATTTTGGAGTATTAAAAGTGTTCTAACTAATTTTTTTATCCTTAAAAGTACTACTTTAGGGTTATTAATTATTAAAAAGATTGTTATTGAAAATTGACTGTTCGTTATCGTTTTTAAGTACTTTTCTCCTCCTTGAAGTTCCTATATCTAATGTTTATATCTGAATTTCTTCTTTTTTTGCTTAATTCTCTTGTTAAGCCAAAAATAGTGGTGGTTTTTATATCATTTCATTGTTATTGGGTTCTTAATTATTGTAGAAGCCTTAATTATTATTAATTCCCTAATTGCTATTGATGCCTTAGTTGTTGCTAAGGCCTTAGTTATAATTGAATCCTTGATTGCGATTAAAGCCTTAATTACTTTTAAAGTTTTAATTATTATTAAATCCCTAATTACTATTGATGCCTGAATTGTTACTAAGGCCTTAGTTATTATTAAATCCCTAATTATTATTGAATCCTTATTTGTTGTTAAGACCTTGGCTAACATTAGTTCCTTAGTTGTTAATAAAGCTCTAATTAGAAATATTTTTTTCTGGATTTAAATTCTATTTTTATTACTATAATTATGCAGTAATGTTTTGGGCTTAAGGTTATTATACTTAAGTTTAGTTTCCCGCTGTACTAAATTATTTTTATTCCTGTAAATTTTGCTACTAAGTATTCTCATTTTGTTACATGTTTGCTTAAATTTACTGATTTTAATTATTTAAATTCCTTCTCGCTTTTAAGTTTGGCTTAGTGAAAGAAGATTATATATTTTATTGAGTTTAAACTTACTAATTTTTTTCGTTGTTTTTAACTTCTTCTTAATGTTATGGCTGCTGATTAACTGGCTGATTTTGCACCTCATTTGTTTTTAATTGCATTATAAATTTAGGTTCTTATATAGTATTAGTATCCTTAGTTTCAGGGATTTTAATAGCTTCATTATTTTTAGTTTGCTATATTTTATCGACTGTATTTTAGACATTTTGCTTCTTCTTAAAATTAGGCTTTGAATAGATAGTTGATTAGGTTGCTTATTCCTAAAATATATTAGTATTCTGATTCTAACTCTACGCAATAGCTACCTTTTTCTCTTCTTGCTTAAAAGGCTTATCTTCTTATTTTTTAACTTCTAACTTTTCATTTTCTTATTTAACTTTATCTGATTTCTTTAACTAAAATGGATTTACTTGAGTTATATTAACTTCTTAGGATTTTTATAGTTCTTTTTTGGTGATTAAGCTATTATTCCTTTTAGGCTTTTATGACTTGTTTCGTGAAAAGTTAGGCGATACTAAAGATGAATGCACAACTTTTTATGGGCTTTAGTCTTTATGCTGCTATTTCTTTTATATATAGTTTTAATCCAAAGAATACTTAGGACTTATCGCAGTGCTTTACGTTAAAAATATTTTCTAAGATTCTTACTTTTTTTCTGCCTTTTGAATTATAACTTGCTAAGATTTTTAAGTTTTAATTACTTATTCTTATATTTATTAGGGAGTACTATCAGCACTATTGAATTATGGAAATGAGATTTAGTTTTGATTTTTCACTTGTTATTCCTTTTTTTCCTGAAGTTCTTGCTTATCCATTTATAGATTTTGTATTTCATTTTTTTTTTCTTCTAATCGTGATGTAATTTCATAATACTATGTTTAGAAATCTCTCATTTAATTTTAGTAATTGATCTCAATTCGCTAAGCTTATTTTTCAAGCTCTTTCATAATATTTAACAAATTCTACTTTCTGTTTAATAAAGCACTTGCTTATTCCCTTAAACTTTGCTATTCCTTATTTTCTTCTATAATTCCGTTCTCTTAAGAATATTTCTTCATTGCTTCATAGTTTCTATTTAATTAAGATTCGTGTTTTACTTTCTCTTTAAAATGTTACTCAGCTTATTCATGATCCTTATTCAATTTGAATATCTTTTGCTAGTAGAATAATATATTTCTAGATATTTCTTCATACTATCTAGTTTGCTAGCTTAAATCTTAATTCTAGAACTATTTCTAATAAGCATTTTACTTACTCGTTGCTTTCTTTATTTTTCCTTCTAGCTGTTAAATTAAATTCTTTTTCTCCAAAATTTATTTTTCTAGTTCGATAGAGTATTGAATATCATTAAATTTATTTCATCTTTTCTTAAATAATAAATAATCATTTCTATATACTTAAAAAACTTACTCATATTATGTCTATTTCTTTCTGGCATTCACTAAAATTTCCTCAGTTACTTTTTCATTTTAATCTAGTCCTTTAATTGGCTCTAATTTAATGACTTACTTTTATTTTGCTATTTTTCATATAAATCTTTCAGTTCGTCATTTAGTAGTTTGAGTTTTTCTTTTAACTCGTAGTTTTCATTCCTTAGCATTTCTAATTCTTTTCTTTAATCTATTTTGCTTCCAAAATTTTTCTTATTGCTCTTCTTACTATCTTCTAATAGGTTTTAGTCTTCATTAATGTTTCTTGCTGAAACTGATTCCGTTTTAGATTAAACTATCAAATTTTTTTGGACTCCAAGTTTATCTTACGTTTTGCTTTCTTTTTTCTCATAAGTTTGATAATCAATTTCTACTTTTTTCTTCTTTTATTACCCTTAACTAGATTCATCTTCACTTCTACTACTGGAATTTTCCTAATTATACTTAAAAGTATTTTACTTCTATTACTGCTCAAATATAATCTAAGGTTGCCTATCAGTTTTTTAATTATTTTATTAATTTTCATTTGTTTTCTCTGATTCATTAAGATATTTACTCTAATTTATTTTATGATATTTAGGAGGTTTAGTATTATCCTCTTCAATAGGAGTAAATTTAGAAGTATTAACTTCACTAAATTTGCCCATAGGAGTCTTTTTTCGAGATTCAGGAGTCTTTAAGGTTTTTACTTCGGTTTCACTGTTTTTTGCCTCACTATTACCTCTTGAATTCAAATATTCCTTATCCCCACTGAAATCTTGATATTACTAACCTTCAAAATCTTCAGAATATTCAGAATTAACAGACATTTTAGAAACGTTTTAATTAAATCTATTATTTAGTTTAATTCCACTATTACCATCTTGCTATAAACTCTCTTTATCATTATACTTTCTATATTTCCATTATAATCCTCTCAATATGACTTTAGTCCTTCTTCTATTCTTATTAGGAACAAAGGGATTAAGTATTATCACTAAGATAATGAATAAGCCTAATAATCTTAAACTAGTTAAGGAAAACCCTTTAAATGGGATAGTAGCTTTATTAGATTAAAAGAACTATCATAGTCATACCAAGTAGATGCCTAATTTTGCAGTTAAAGTAGTACTTTATTAATTGTAAACTAAGCAAAGTTTATTGTTTAGCAGTTTATACTTAATGGATTATAAAGAAAGGGTATTAAGTAATAAGAGCATGCAGTATTTATTATATACAGTTATGCTCTAATAATAAGTATAATTATTTGCTTCTAGTAGCTTTTGCTTTATTGCTATTATAATATCAAAATAATCTTCTATTATCCTTTCCCTCCTATTTTGTGATTATTTGGTCCATTTATTTTCTATGCTTAACTCTTCGTTTTGAATGCTTACATTATTGAGTTTTAGTTAAAGTTCTATAATTCTTAGTTTATTACTTGCATGTTTGAAGTAGTTAGGAATGGTATCTTTTTTATTATAATGAAAGATCGTTCAACTGTGAATATTAAATAACTATCGCATTAAAACCAGAAACATTTATAAAAGGCTACAAGAATAAGAAGGTAGTAATCTTTATAAAGTATCCCTTAAACTAATTTAGTGCTAAGTAATAATAGGATAAGCAATAACCACGTACGTGCATTTTAAACTTTAACCAGTGATTGATAACCAGAATTCCTTGATTTTAAAATGTTATTATAAATCCCAAATAAATTATTAGCATTTAATGAGTAAAATCCTTAATAACGCCTAACAATAAGTATTATATAAAGCATTCTAGATAATAAACTTTTTAGTAGTCTATTTCTCTTATAATTTTTGAGAGGGATAAAGTTAAAATTATTAGTTTTAATAATTAAATAATACCTCCATTAAGTAGAAGACTTCATCATTTCCATTGCTAAAACTTTTGTAATAACAAGTTACTTTTTGCTAACTATTTAAAGTGCTTTGATAGTATTAATTTAAAGTATTCTTCAAATTGAAGATATTTAGCTATACTTATTAAGTCTACATATTTTGCTATACCTGATATTTAAGTAAAGGTATATCTATCTTTATTTATATACAAATGTATAAGAAAGATGTTTGCTTTACTTTCATTTAATAATAGACAGCACTCAATCAGATTGTCAAGAATCAGGCTTATTCTAGCAAAGTGTTTTATTAGATTAAATTTTAAGATTAAAATAGTAAAGAAGCAAAGTATAAGTAATCAGTTAGTTCTATATTCCTCTCTATAATACATTCAAGCTTGCCTAACAAGTTAAAGATATTCAAACTGGAACATAATAAAGTTAATCAATTAATAGTATTAAAAAGAGAAGTATGCAAGAAAAATGCTTTTAGATATATCTACTGAAATTACTATGCACTTCTATTAGTAAAGAATTAAATTGGAAAAGCAAATGTTTCTAGTTATATTATAAAGAGTGCTATTTCTATTTTCTTAGTTTAACTATAAACTACTAAGCAACATAATAATACCTTTAGAGAATATAGATGTAGGAAGAGTTTAAGAATGTATTAGGTTATCTATTCCTTAATTATAATGATTATGCAGTGCTTACATTAATTAACTTTACATTTTTTAAGTATTATATAATGCTCCCTTTTTAATATTTAGGCAAATTATTTTAATATTGATTTGATAGCTAAAGCCTAGATATTTTGCTAAAAATTCATATATTCGGAGACTGAAATAAATTAGAATGTTAGATCTCTGAATTAGGGAAGATTAGAGTGATAGAATCACTTTATCTCATAAGATTATAAGATTCTGGTCATGGCTATAAATTTCAAACAATTAGTCTACATTCAGGTTTGCTATCTAACTTTATATATAATTGAAAGTAAAATCTAGCCTATTTCTATTCAAGTTCAAATGAAGACTATTTCTTGTTTACTAAGTTGCTAAAAAATAACTTTAGCATATTAAAATGAATCTCAGAAGTAGATTGATATTACGAGTCTTTAAAAGAATATTATAGCATCTTATGCAAATCCTATAGATTTATAATTAGCCTGGTAGTTTACATACTTTATTATTAATACTTATATAATTAGAATATATTAAGAATGCTTAGTCCAAAGATATATATTCTGTAGACAATATATTGAAAATATGGTTATAGTTCTTTATATGGATTTATTAGAAAGTATTATAATTATCTACTGATTGAGTTCATTATTAGTCTTATCAATCAGATCTACAATCTAGGAAGTTTTAAATAAACCCATTAATTTACAAAATCTTTGTTTACGCTAGTCATTTAAAACTAGCTTTTAGTTTATTATTATTAGCTAAAATTTATTTAACGTTATAATTACAAAAGCATCAGGAGTTTTCAACTGATTATCTTAGATAAACAATATCAAAAGTATAAGAGTTATGAAATAAACCAATATTAAGCTGAAGATTAGAATAACCAAGTAAAGGTTTATAGAGTGAAAGTTAGAATCTTTTATAAGTAATAAAAGCAATTATTTAGTTAATGATTCAAAATAACTTATCAGATTTAACTTATTTTATTAAGTTAATTAAAAGAGAAATTCAAATTATTCAAACTATAAGATATATTATTGTTTAGCATTAAAATTTAAGAAGCTTCAACCATTTCACAAATCTTACTGTTAATTACTTATTTTCCTTTTTGATATGACTTTTTATTTAAAAGATTCATATTAAAGCATTATGATTATTTAATAATAATATCATAGTAACTATTCTAGATTCTTGCTTTATAGTTTCAATTTTATTTAGTCTATCTATTGTAAATTGCTTACTTAATATTTGAATATACACTAATTCAAACTTTATTTTTATTATTCTATTTTTTCCTAAAATTAAGTTATAATCCTATTACTTAATGATTCATATTGATTCTTTAAAATTAAGCTTTATAGTAAATAAAATATATTAAGATGCTATATTTTATAGTATTAAAACCATCTAACTAATGATGAGTAAAAGTAAGTCTATAGCTATTATTAATGTATATCTTTAATTTCTTAAATAAATACTCTATTTTTCTTTTCAATAAGCATTTCTTTATGGAATGTATACGAAAGCTAATTACCTAATTTAAATTCTATTAAGCTTTTTCCAACAAATTTTTATATTCCTTTTTATTATTTTAGTTAATATATTTTGAAAATGAAGGAATATTCAGATTCCATTTAGAAATCGTGCTGTTTGTTTAGAATTTTAATAAGTTGTTGATATAAAACAAAGAGCCTCTGCTCAGATTTTTCTTACTCTCGCTTAAGTTTTTAAACTATTTTGACTGCATTTTTTGATTCTATTATTTATATGAACATTGGTCTTCAAAGTATTGAAATCCAAATTTATAAAAATGAACACTAAGTTTTCATATATAATTAATAAAGTTAAGTAAGTGAAGATAACTAAATACCTTCCTAGTATAATTATATATTTTAAGCTTTTAAAAAGTCTAATTTTAGTTGAATAATTGCTATTACTCTCTCCATAATAACTAACTAACTAGATACATATATTTAGAAAGAATAAGACAAGATTAATTTATAGAAAGACTCCTTAAGATTAAAGCTTCATTTTAATGAAATTTAAATTTCTCATTCCTGTCTTAGGATATCAAATCTTAGGTTTTAAACTTAGGTAAAAGAAGAAAAAATGAGTCAGATATATTTGAAAGTTTGACTCTAAAATTTAAATATTAAATAGGTACTTATTCAGACACTATTAGCATTTATTTATATGATAAGTGATGTATTAATGAAATACTTGGAAATTGTTAGATTAATTTAAATGGTATAAATAGCATTTTTTCAGTAATTATTTAGATATTTATCTTTATTTTATCCCTTTTAGATATAAAAATGTATCTATTTCTTTACTTCTTGATGCACTTATGCTTAGCATAGTGAAGCTTAATTCCTAAAACTTTAACTCCTCCTGAAAGGAGAAATTATTTTTCTGGAAGTATAAATAAAGAAAAAGGTTATTTTGTTATCACGATGGGATAAGGGCTTAAAGGAATTTTGTAAGATACTTGGAAATATGATATGAACATTAATTAATGGTCATTTTTGGCGCTTACTTTTGATTTAGCGCCAGAAGCAAGACATTCCTCATGCAATTAGTTTTTGAAATAGGATGAGAGTATTCTTTTGTTTGGAGGATATACTAACAATGGGCCTCAAAATGATCTCTGAATTTTTTCGGTTCCATTCTAGAAATGAACCTATGTTAATTAGCTAGGAGCCAAGCCTGAGCCCAGATATTATACTGCTTGCAATTTAGAAGAAAAGCAAAATGGAAGTTCTTACCTTTACGTTTTTGGAGGCCTTGGATTTACTGGGTATCTTAATGATACTTGAGTCTTAGATATCAAAAGTTTAACTTGAACTGAGTTGCAAACAAAAGGAGAAAATCCTGGTATATAGTAATTAGCAACAATAATAATTGATGAAGGCGAACTTATTTTAAAATAAGCAGGCTATCTAGAAAACTACTAAGTAGTCTATATTCTAAATTTAGAAAGCTTAGTATGAAGAACTACTATTCCCTCAGGCAATTTTGGAGACTAATGCTATAGTGGTGAAGCTTTAGATCATAAAAATAAAATATTATATATTGCAGGAGGGTGGAGTGACTCATAAAGTGATGATATGCCAGAATTTTGAAAACTTGAATATAGTGATCATAGCAACCTAAAATATACTAAACTAATAGAATATGAGGAGTTACTTGTAAGGGATTCAGGATACGCAACGTTTTATAATAATAAAGTATGAGTTTTTGCAGGGTATTCTATATATGGATTAAGAAATGATTTAGCAAATGTTGATTTAAGTTAAAAAACTCTTAAATGGGAATTAATAGAAGATAGCTTTGATTCTCCAGGACCTCGTTAGTTTCATACAATGGATGTAATTTCTACTAAAGCTTATGTTTTTGGAGGAAGAAATGAAAAAAATGAACCTATGAATGAATTATGAAGTTTAGAGCTAGAAAGATGATATTGAACTTAGCAAATTTTACAGGGTGATTCTCCAACTCCTAGATATGAGCATGTTTCAGCTGTTCATGGAAATTATCTAATTATTTGGGGAGGATAAAATGAAAAGGAATTTTTAAATGATATGTATGCATATAATACGTTAACTTAATCTTGAAAATAAGTTCAAAGTTCAGAATCTCCTTTACCTAGAGCAGGAGCATGCTCAACCTTTAATTATGATAGGTTGTATATTTTTGGAGGAGAAACTACCATAGGATATGTTAATGATTTATGGCAATTTGATTTCAGTAACTAGATATGATCTAAAATTTCTTCTTTAGAAATTCAAGGAACTGTAAAGTTAAAATATAGCGAGTGCTATATAAATGGAGATTGAATTTATGTTTTTAATGGAGAGTATCAAGCAAAAAATCCATAAAACTAAGTATTTGCATATCATTTAAAGGAAAAGTATTGGCACAAGTTCGCAGCGTCGTAATATCCCTAATCCAAATCTACTCATGTTGCTATTGAAAATTTTATTGCTTATTTTGGTGGCTAAACATGAGGACTATATGCTTCTAATAATTTTATTTATGGCAAGCTTGATACTCATGAATGAGATGTGATGGAATATTAACAGAATGACTAAAATAAGCCTGAATTTGTTTATGGACATGCAATGGCTTACTACAAGAATTAAATATTGGTATTTGGAGGAGGTTATGTACTTAATGATATTTCTTTAGAATAAAGATCTTAAAACTAATTAAGAATATACACTCTACCTTCTAAATGCTAGAATTCTACATTATGCTATTGGCCTTGTAGTTATGGAACTTATTACGAGTAAGATTAATGCTAATTATGTCCTCCTGGAACTTATGATAATTCATCACATTATTGCAAAAAATGCTCAATAGGAATGGAATAACAAACTAAAGGAGCATTTTCCAAAGACTAATGCATACCATGTGCAGATGGCTACTATGGAGATAAAGAAGGGCTTTAATTTTGCTATCAATGCCCAACCGGTTATTTTTGTGGTGTTGGCACAAGTTATCCTACAACAATATATGAAAATTATGAGTCAGATTCAGATCAACCATAAAACTACTAAAATAAATCAGAAGAAGTACAAGAGGCTAACATATATGTATATGCTGTGACTGCTTTTATTTTTTTAGTGACTGTTATATTTCTAATAGTATGAAGTTAAGCTTAAAATTATATGACCAAATTAGATTTATATGCTGGACAGCATATCTTCTAAATTAACGAAGCCATAATACTTACCAAAAATGCCTTTGGAGGCTTTTTTTCCATCTTATTTTTAATTTTAGGAATAGCTCTAATTGGAATTAACTTAGACTAGTTTTTTATAGACAATATAAACGAAACTAAAGCACTAATTCCTTAGGTTGTATTAATGGAGAGCTATGACAATATATTCTCTAATATTGACTCAACTGTTCTTTTTTCCTAATACCAAGGATATTGCACTGAATCTGGTAAAGATAGTACTTCATATACGGACTGCAATCTTTATATTTCATATGACAAAAAAAATATAAAGCTAAAGTAAAATGAAGGGTATTGAAAAAAGATATAGTGCTTCAAAAAAGCAAAAGATTGCTATGTAAAGGTTTAGTGCTTTAACTGTGAAATTGGCAAAACTTCTGAGATCAATTATTTGCTAGAAGAATAAGATTCTTATTGCTCATAAATTAACTATAACATAACTGCAACCTCATCTATCCCAAATGAACTATCTAGCATAGACATTTCTATTTATCCTGATTAGCATCAAGTTTTCAGAGGTACAAAATCAACCGTCTTAAAAGTTACTGCAATATCAAGTGTTTTTGAAACTGATGTTGAAAGTTAAATGGAGTATGACGATAGCACAGGATATCATATGATAATTGAAGGCTCTTTTACGAAAGGAAGTTAATTTCGAAGTACCGATGTTCAGTTTACGAATAATTTATACACAGATATTCAATTTAAATTAAGTGACTCCTCTTTAGTTACAAAGCAGCTAAAGAAATAAACATTCATAGACTTACTAAGTTCTATGCTAGGATCCATTTTTGGTTTAATGGGGGCTGTGATGGGAATAATGACATTCTTAGAGAAAAGGAAAAATTCCTTACAAGAATGGATTAAAATATAAAACTTAAAAAAGTCAAAGCATTTTAGTTTCATAGCAAAGACACTTAAATGAAGGAAAGAATCTGAAGCTGAAGAAATAAATGCAAATTACTATATCAATGCTAAATTAAAGTAAGAAGAAATTAGCTCTTAAGCTTCTACTGGTAAAAATGTAAAATCTAGATTACAAGTTAGCAACAAAGTATGAAAAACTCCTTAAGTAGATTTGCAAGATACTGAATAGACATTCTATCAAACAAACCATACAAACAATGGCTAAACGTTTGAAGAAAACGACTAAGAATGTTCAAAAAGAGCTTAGATAGACTTTTGACATATTATGTTATAAATCTAATTCTTTAAAATGAGTATTTTTTAAAGCTAAAGCTTAATTTTAAAAATAGCAATTTAAAGGAAGTAAGAAGCTTGATAAAAATAGAAAAATGTAGCTGCAAATTAATTCTTTAAAGCTATTAGAATCTAAGACGTTACAAATAATAAATAAACAATAAAGATACTTTACATTTGCTAAGTAATTAGTATTTCCTTTAAATGGTTAAAAGTTTAGCTCAGGGTAAAATATTAAGAGACTTCCTTATAAAGTAACTGCTCAATAAATTATATAAAATAGTCAAGGATAAAATATATTTAATTCCTAGTATCTGGTAAATAAATGAGGAGCAAAGATAGATAGGGAGTGTTTGGTGATAAAATGAGAGTAATTGATTAAATAATAGATTTATTAATAAATTAAGCTTTAATTATCTATTATAATAATGCAGAAAATACTGTCTTTAAATAAAGCATCTAATGATAACTAGGTAAAAAAACCTAGCTTAGAAGACGATGCTAACTCTGAGTCAACAAACAGTTAAAAGACGAAACTTTAGAAGGAGAAAATGGAAGAATAATTCGATTTAGAGGAATATAGGAAAAAATTTAAACCTTATGATCAAGCTAATATAGAAAAAGCTATTCTACACTCTGAAGTTAAGAAGGTAAGGAAAAGAAAAGATATCGAAGATGTTGAGAATAAAAATAACATTTGCTAATGTTGTGGATAGCACAAGGAGGGTGAATAATATTCTTTATGCGGCAATTTGCATGAACTTTCTGATTTAGGTGTAGGATTCCCTCTATATTTTATACTACTCAAATATATTCTAATCGTATTTTTATTTTGCTCCTTTTTCGGAGTAACAATGGCAATTTACTGTCATCAAAAAAATGAAGATGAAAGTACAAGCTGAATGATAAGTTATTCAGTAGGAAGTTATGGTGAGTTAGTCAAGGGAAAATTTGTAGGCGAAGGAATTCCAGCCTGGTTTGGAATCTTACATCTGATAATAATATTTTGCATTCTGATCTCAGTTATGGTTTATCAAATATATGTACTGAAATAAAAAATGAAAATGGATGAAACCAATATTTCACCTAGTGATTATACACTTTGATTTAAAGGCTTAGGTAGAGATATTGATAAAAATGAACTAAAAGAATGGATAAAAAAGAACGGTAAAAGTAGTTCAGAAGAAGTTTAAGTTCTAAAAGTAACTCTACTCTATGATATTCAGGATAAAGTAATGTGAACTAGGAAATTAAAGAAGTTTTAGTAAAGAAAAGATTTTATCAAAATTTATTAAGAGTAAAATTCAGGAAAACTTCCAAAAATAAAGAAATTTTTTTTTTTTGAGGCAAAGAATGATACCCCTGAAGAAATAGATGAAAAGCTTAAAATAATAGAAAATAATTTAAAGATATATGATGATAAAGATGATGATCCAAACGATAAGGATTTATAGATCGGAGAGGCATTAGTCACTTTTCAATGATAATATGATGTAAGAGCTTTAGAATAGAAATTCACAAAGAAATATGTAATTTAACACTACTTGAAGAATTTATTTTCTAAAACGCTTGGTAAATATATTAAAAAAGTGGAAGCAGTTTAATTTAAAGGGAATTATCCTTATGCCTTTATTCCTCCAGATCCTTCTGATATATATTGGGAAAATCTTGGAGTTAAATGATAGCAAGTAATTAAATATCGTTTCTTTACTTGGACTATCACTACAATGATATTAGTTGGAGGATTTTTTTCTTTATTAGCCATTTCAGAATGACAGCATGCTATGACTGAGTCGAAAACTAAGTCATAAATAACATCTTTCATTCCTAGTATCTTCATTCTTATAATTAACGCTGTACTTAAAGCTACGGTAAAACATTTAGCAATGTATGAAAAGCATGAAACATGAACTGCTTATACAGATAGTATAGCACTTAAATTGACTATCTCATAAACTATTGCTTCAGCTGCTTTAGTATTAGTTGTAAACCGAAATCCTAATAATTGGTTTAAAAGTGGTGATTTGATATTTGATGCAACTTGGATTATTATTACAGATGCTATTATAACACCTATAATCAAATTTATTGACATTGCTAGCATTACTGACAGGATTTCTAAATTTATACTTAGATATAAAGTAAAATTAACCTATGTAAGCTAAATAGAGGCAAATATAATATGGGAAAATCCTTAATTAGATATGGCAGAATCAAATGCGTTGCTCATGAAATCGATAGCTATAACTTTAATATACGCACCTCTTATTCCATTATCTTTTGCTATCTCTTCAGCAGGTATTCTATTAAGATATTGGGCAGACAAGTATAATTTACTGAGAAGACAAAGCAGACCATTAGCTCTATCTGAAGTATTAAATGATGAAATGATAGATAATATTCCTTACTTACTACTACTGTATAGTAGCTTGGGATGATGATTCTACAAAACTTTACATAGTGATGGAACTGTTTACTTTCTAGCAGCTTTCATCATAAATTTAATTTACGTTGCTTTTCCAATTCATAATTTGTTCTCGTTTTGCTTCAAGGATAAAGCATCGCTATATAAGTAAATGTATGGATGTGATTAGTTTAAGTATGAAAACTAAGCACTTGAATTTATTGATGTAAGTACTAAATTTAGGATTTTGATCGGGCAAATCCAGTTTCCGCTAATGAAGGATGGGAATATTATTATGATTTAATGGGTAAGCTTAATTTGACCGTATACAGAGAAATAACAACCACATAAGATAAAGGAAATTTAAGAAGATAGAAATAAATTTACTTTGTCAAAGCTAGGATTTACAGGAAGACTTAATTTATACGCAGGTTCTTCAGTAACTCTGGCTAAAAAAAACAAAGCTATTTTTAAAACTTAAGGAATTATGGGTATAGCTTAAAATACTGGAGATAGCAAGCAAATGCTAGTGGGGAAACTATTTAGCGCTTAAAAGAAAGAATCAAACTATCTATTGAAGAGTCAAAATTAAAAAAATAAGCTAGCAGGCAATACTTAAGCTTTAATATAGCCTAATTATACTTAAGAAAACGTGGATAAATAAGAATAAAAAACGCCACTTCTTTCTTAATTAATCCAAAATAAAGATAACTTCTTTTTGCCAAGAATTGCAAAAGAAAAGTAACAAGAAAACGAAAATGAGAGGGGAAAATCTATTAAGATTTAGAGCGCTGAGTGCTTCAGCTTGAATACTAAAGACGTTTGATTGATGAACATTCTATATATAAGACTTTTTTTATATATTAACATATTTATTTAGCGTTAAAACATATTTTCATGTATCTTTAGACCAACAAATTTTCTTCTTGTTGATAGATTCATAAGTGTCTAGTTCTTGACTGCATTAAGAATTGAATCTAAATTTCCATTCCCAGTTATTTTATTTTCGTAATCGTTTAGATATTTCATTCTGTTGTAATTTAGTTTTTATAATTTTTAATGATGAATGTACTTTTATCTAAAGTTCGAATTTTAATAGTTGTCAATATGCTCAATAGTTGATTCGTTTTGGTATTATATTTAATCAGTATCGTAAATATGAAAAAAGGATTTTTGATCAGACACTTTTTTTTTAGCTTGCTAGTTTCTTTGCGAAAGCCTTATACTATTTTCATCGAAAGTTACGTTTACTTATTTCTTTTTTTCTCTAAAAGGACTTACTGACCCAAAAAGAGGTTTATTTCTAAAATCACTGTCGCAGAACTTGTAATGGAATTATTCATAGTGCTTTTTCTCAACAGTCGCTTTAATTTTACTATTTTTTGCAAAAAGTAAAGTTCTTATTTAAGGAAGTCCAGTGAAAGCTTTTGAATTTTTCTACTTCTCTATTGGAATAACTAATGGCTATATAGATTCTTATATGTCCCTTCAAGTTTTAGGAGTATATATTGGTTTCTTAGCTTGCTTCAATTAATTAAATTGAATTTCAAAAATCCTTCTATCAAACTTAAATTCCTTTTATACCTTTTGTTAGCTTTCTTCACTAGTAGAAGTTTGCATTTTTACTATAAATTGTTCTTATTTAATTAGATTAACTAACTACATTCTAAAATATATAGCTGTTTCTTTAATCACTAGCAATGCTTCTATACGTTAGCACAATATTAATAAACTCCCTTCTAGAGGTTTCTTATCTAACGCTTATTTATCATTCCTTAACTCTACATCTTAGAAAATTCTACTTAAGGAGTATAATTCCTATATCTAGGAGTAGTGGTTGTATGATAAGCTAATTAGCTTGATTAATACTTGTAACGTTAGAAACTACTTACATATGGTATAAGTTTAGGTAGGTTTAGGTGTGAAATAAGAATTAAAGGAGAGTGGTAATTAAATTAAAATGGACACTATTGTTTAACATTCTAAAATTAGAGATTTCTTGTCTTTTTATCCTATGGAATCATGGAATGCTATAGTCCTTCGATTATGTCTAGAAGGATTAAGCTTAATTATAAAATAATATGGAAATTACCCTGCTATCCGATTGCTGATTAACCAGGAGGATCATTAGAGAAATACTCTAAAGTAGGAACTTCAGACTATGAAGTAGAAGCTGGATTAGTTAGATGAAAAACTAGCGAAAAAATAGTAAAATCTATTATAAGATAATATATAAAGCTCTGGTAAAAGGAATGATAGAGAAATGAGAGTAAGTGAGCTAAAAGAAAATTCTAAAGGTAAAAAAGAACGCTCATAAAGCGCATAAAGACATAGGAACAAAAACGAAGAAAGACTTTTGAATATTAAAGTTACCAATTCCCCTCAAAAGTATGTTAGTTCTTAAAAGTAAGAAAATATCGAAATAAAAGAAAGAAAGGAAAAGGCAAAATTAAAGGGTCTAACTTAAAGAAAAGTGAGAAGTCCAAGTTTGAAAGAGCACGGAAGTTCAATTGAACGTTCTTAAAGCCATAGTATAGTATATAGAAGTCCAAGTGAAACAACTATTTAGATACAAGATATTGAACGATAAATTAGTCGAAACCATGAATAAAAAGATAAGTAAAAAAAGAGCTAAAAGCTCAAAGAAGCAAGTTAAAGAGATAAATTAAAAGATAACAATTTTAGTATATCATCAAAAAGTAATTTCCCTTCCAAATTAACTTCGATTTTTCCTTCTAAGATGACTTCTCCAAAAGCAGGAGCTAAATCGCTAATAAAAAATTTTGTGTAAAAGGACAAAGAAGTTTACAAAAAGTAGAAGAAGCTGGAAAAGATGAGATAAGTATAAGAATCAAAAGAAATATCTCTTAACAAAAGTAGAGAAAAAGAAGTACGAATGAAGTATACGTAAACTTAGAAGGAATAGACTAAAGAAAGTGTCAAATTTGTTAAAGAGCCAGTTTTAAATGATTTAAAGCTAAGGTAAAACAAGCATCAAGTTTATTAAGATTTATAGCAGGAAACACTGTCTAATCTAGTTAATAGAGAAAAAAGCTATCTTTTAAAAACGGGAAGCCCTCTAAGTAATTAGAATTCTCCTTAATTTTAGCAGAAAATTTAAAAGTCTGATACATAATATACGCTTAACACATAATAAGATCAGTTATAAACTTAATCTACTAACGAAAAATTAAACTTCATGGAAAAAAATTTTTAGATGTACTAGAACTTTTTGAATTAAATGAATGATCAAAGTTCAGATAGTGTACAGCAAAAGCTAATTCAAAACCAAAACCTGAATAGTACACCTTATGGAGAAAGCTAGCTGTCAGTAACTCCATCTTATAACTATTCTAACTCTTAAGAAAAAGTCTAGCTTAAAGATTTAGATGAAATTATAAAATACTTCAAGCAGTAATAAGACACAACTTCCTTCCATTCAATATTATCTGGGATTACTAGCATGATTGGGAGCTAACAAAATGTGACTGACAGTATTAGTTAGAGAAAAGTTTAAACAAGCAATTAATTCTCCATGTCTCATCCATATAGTTTAGCTATGTCAATTTCATCCAAGAAAAATGTATGATTCTGTTTAATTATACACTTTAAAAATCCTTTATATAAAATTGATGAATATCTGATAATTACTTAACACATAAACGAAGTGATATCCTTTTAGGTTATTAGAGTTAAATAAATAGCTTTATTAATATGCTTATATATTAAATAAAGAGCAAGTTAGTTTCCTTGCTTTTGTATTTCCTCAGTTAATGTGCTTGATAATACGATTTATTAAAGCAAAAGTAAAATAAAAAGATTTCCTTTAATATTACATATAGCTCTAGTTAGATCCCTACGGATTTATACTTATTACTCATTCCATATACTTCAAATATCTTATTTTAAAATGTAAGAAATAAATAAGCTTTAAGATTATCTTTACAAATTGCTTAATTCTTAACTTAGCTTAAAAAGTAGAAATTTGCTAACTGTAATATTACTTTCAAATTATCTAAATTTATTTTACTTATGTTGAACAAGCTCAGATTATAAGAATACTTTGCATAATGATATATAAAAAAGTCTTAAGTCTAATTAAAATATTCTATATATTTAAAGGCAAGCTACTAAGAAAGGAAGTGCTAATCAAGTTTAAATAAGGTAAATAAAAATTAGTGTCAAAAATTTGTTTGGAGTCCAGATTCAACTCTGTGACAAGTTTCTTCAAGTAGCTTAAGGATAGTTTCCTCTGTACTTTCTCTATCCTTTCTTTCAACTTGAATTTCGTACATCATTCTTTAATTCATTTCTTCTAGCATTTTAAACATTGTCGTTTGTGTTTCTTCCCTTACCTATATTTATTTATTACCTTCTTCTCAAGAGCAACCATTTCATGAAATTTGGCAATTTCTTCACTTACTTTTCTGGTTAATCTGTCAAAAGCATCTTCTCTTTAAGCAGTTTCATTTTCTAGCAGCTCTTAAAGTCTCACTAACTAATCAGCTAAATCTCTTGAATGTTACTCTTCCATTTCTTCTCTAGCTTTTCTTTCTTTAGCTAGCTCAAGTCTAAGAACAAAAACTCTTTCATCAACATCTTTTACAAGTTTCTACTCTCCTTCTTTTCTCGTTTATTTCTGGACATTAAGATCTAATTAAACATTATTCTCGACTAATTTAAGTTCTTTAGTTTTGCGTTCATCCAGAATTTCTCTAGCAATTCGTTCAGTAGCGAGTCCTTCTTGCAATTTAGTAATTTAGTCTTTTAAAAGTTTGAATTTAGTTTCTTCTGCGATAGACTAGCGAGATAATTTCTCCTCTATATTATATATTTTATTTTCTATAGCATCCTTTCTTGCTATTTTTTCTTCTTCAAGACCATAATGAAGAGCAGAGAGTTTATCTGATAGGGCTCTAAGACGAAGTTTTTCAGGAGAGGTATTATATTCATCAAATTAAGAAGCCATTTTAAATAATTTATTTGTAAAACCTTCTCACTCTTTCTCTTTAGTTCAACTAATCCTTAAGATTGGTACTTAATCAGCCTAATGTCTTAAGGATAGAAAGCCTATAATTAGAGAATTGTGGAGGAAGTAAAATAGGGTAAGAAAGGGCATAATTATATAAAGATATAGTGTGGGATATAAGTTATGATAGGAAGATTAAGGATTGGAATATCTATAGCATTACTAGGCTAAAATAATAACATCTCTTATTTCCTTACTACAACTAGATTAATCTTACTAACTGTTTAAATAATTATTAGGGTATTCCATTTAGATTCTTACATTCATTAGCATTTTTATTTAAGAATGCAAAAAGATGATTAAAATAAGAAGAGGTTTCGGAGTGATTAATCATGGTTAGTAAATAAAATACAGAAGGAAAGTAAGTTTAGTATGGAGAGTAAATTGATATATTTGAAGTAAAGGCTTTCATAAACAAAGCTTTATTATATAATTTATACCTTTTTACTAGCAAAATTTACTTACTTTAGTTCTAGTTTCTTGGAAAATCTGGCTTTAAATCTCCAAATTAAAAATAAAGAATGATTATTATAAAATAAGGAAAGGAAAAATGGAACATTTTACTTTCAATGCTTGTTTTATGTCTTGCTAATATGTAATAATAAGATTAAGATAATTATAATGCATTTAAAGGAATTACAGAAGAAGCTTAGTTTATAGTAGAAATAACTATTCTTTTTATGATTTAACGGTATAAAACTTTGTAATTTTCTACAAGTAATAGGAATTATAGAATGAGAGTGTAGCTAGTTGTTGTATATTAACCAAATTCTATCTAAATCATAGCTTAATATTTTTACACTTGAGACTCATTATTATGTACGTTATGCATTATCAGCAACATAAATGGAAACTAATAAGATTCTTGAATATTAAACTAGTCTAAATTAATAAATTCTCGTTATTATCTTTTGATTGCTAATCTACTAAGTGAATCATTACATACCCTTATCATTTTTATAATAGCTTCCTATAAAATAACGTTTAACTGATCAAATTCCAATGCATATTGAAGCAGTATGGTAAATTTTATGATTAAAAGGCATTAATTAGTTTAAAGATGCTAGTAAAGTGGAACATATAAATATCTAGCAAGCTATATTTATTTCCTTAGTGGCATTATTATTACTTTTCTTTGATATTCAAGATTCCTTTTTATTACTCTCCTTCTTAATCTTATATCTCATTTCCCTTACAAATCAATTCTCAATAAATCAGGTTTAGTTTGAAATCTCAGTAGCTCTCAATTCTAAATGAAGCATAAAATTATCCAGTAAGCAAGTAGATCAGCCTAGCTAAATAAAAAGTATCTAGCGTTTAGATTCTAAAAGGATGTAATGAAAAGTAGGTTTTAAAAGATTCACGTATTTAAACGTAAGTTTTAGAGAGTTTGTAAAATAATTGTACAAAACTATTGGCTATAGAGAAATGGACTATTGAGTAAAACGTTTGTATATATGACTAATAAAAGGGAGATTATGCATTATAAATAAAATGGATTTAAGCGAAAAAGATTTCAAAGTTAAAAAATCCGAGGAAATCAATATCTTTTCATTAGAAAACTCAGGACAAGGACATCTTGATGAGAATTAGCTGCCAGACCTTTATTAACCTACACCTCAACTAAACTTTGGAGATATAATGAAGGAATATATTATGATGGAAGAGAGCTTATGCTCTGAATCTAGCATGAAAGCTCTTAGTACCAGCAGCAAAGAAGGTACTTCAGAAATAGTAACAAACCAATCTGACTTTAAGAGTCGAATCGCAAACTGAAATATGAATAACTTTTAAGATGAGTAGAATAGTTAGAAGCTATATGGTGATATAGATAACAACATTAACTTCGCTACATTAGAGAATCAAAACTAAAACAAAAGAAAAAAGAGAAAAATCAATGATAATTCTTATCAAGAAAGTCATTAAGTGATAAAGATGAAAGAGGAACTCTTAAAAATCTATAACTCCTAGCTAACTGAAGAGTAGAAAAAAGAAGCATGCTCCAAAATTAAAAACAGAATCTCAGCTTAGTAAAGCAGAGATAGATAAAAAGCTTAATTTTAAGAAATTTAGCAGGAAAATCAAATGTTAAAGTAAGAAAATCAGCTGCTTAAGTAGGAGATTATCCTATTAAAGAAAGAGAATTAGTTCTTAAAGAAAAAACAAAACTAGGATGCTGTTTTGAAGCAAAATATGATGCAAATTAGAACGTTAGCTTAAGCAGCTCTATTAATGGTTGTTACCATAATTTGTTGCTTTTACTTTAATCCTTATGATGAAAAACTAGGAAGCGCAACAAATAAACTTCATCGAGAACTTTAAACAATCAGTATCTTAAAGTAAAATTAATAGCAAGCAGAATATTTACAACCTGGGAAATTTCAAAACCTTTCAAGTGAATTGCAAAAGATAATGGGACTAGAACTAGAGTTAAGGTAAAACCAATACGCTAACTATTACTGCGAATTAACTGATTTTAACGATAAGCCTAATATAGAAAATGTTCATTATCCTACTATATTGATTCTTTAAAACTCAACCTATGACTCTCAAAATGAAAATAAATGGCTTAACAAATGGTTCTTCGACAAAACTGAACACTAAATTAAATATCAACTATGAATAAATAAGCTTAACTTACTCATTTTATCTAACTCTCAAATGCTCAGTTAATCTACATTTTATCTCTTTATTTTTATATTTTTAACCTACTTCTATATAACTCTCCAGTACTATAAATCTATTTCATTTTGTAAGTTTAAATGCAGATTTATTTATAAGGGAATAAGGAGGGCTTATTTATCAAAAGCATATAGAAATAGCGAGGCAAGGGTAAGAAAGAAGGTTACATTTTATTTATTGTTTTAAAGTCTTAGAAATCCAGTAAATATAATAAGTATTATCAATAAGGCTATAAGTAAGATCATCTAAGAATAAGACTTCAAATAAATTATAACGCTCAAACTAATACCATACATAGTATGAATGTCTAAGATATAAATTATTATAGTAGCAACTTTAGTATCTAGAGATTAAGAATAAATCAAAGTAAAGCTAAATGGAATCGAGTATTCGATTAAAAGCCAGCTATCTGTATTATAGAGTAAGACAAATTGTATTGGATATAGTATGCTTTTAGTAAGGCTTTTATAGCTTTTATATCAAAAAAATAAAATTTATTTATTGATATTGGTACAAAACAGTAGCGGCAGTCTAATTAAACTTTATACTATATATTTTACTTCTTCTCTCTTTTCAAATTTAGTTAATTTAATTTTGTAAATCTACCTCTCAAGTTTTCAAAAAGGGCAAAAAGAGTTTTTCTTTCGTAAATCTACTGAAATATGCAATTTGTTTCAGGAAATTGTAAAATCTAACAAAGGAACACTAAGAAGTAAAATACTTATGATATATAATATTCATAGCTTTATATAAGCATTATTTTCTTAAGCCTATCAAATTAGCCATCACATCAATAACTAAATATGTACATAAGTTTATCAAAACTTAGCTTCAAAGAAAAAGGTAGTAAAATAAAGAAATTAATAGACAAGAATGAAGACTATAAAAGTTATTAAGTTAAGCATTAAGATTACTTCATATTTGTATTTAGCTTTAAAAGAATTAGTGATTAATAATAAGAAGAATTAAAGTCTTAAAGAAATAGTCTAAAAGTTATATCTTTAAATAAGAGAGAACTGAAGTAAACACTTGGATTTTATTTATTATATAATAATTTACAATGGTATTTTAAATCTACGATGATAATAAAACTTTAAAGAGTATTTTTTAGTAAAAAATCTAATCTATATTATCAAAATTATAACTATGACTTATATATTTAAAATGGTGATATTTAAATACTTTTAATTACATCTAAATTGTCTGAAAATATACTAAGTAAGTGTTTAATATTAAATTAAAAATCTATTTGGCCTATATTTAAATTTCTAAGTTAAAAGCTTAGGTATTTTTTAGATTTATTTTGAGATACTTAGGATGCTTAAATAATTAAGTCGCAATAGAAATAAAATTTAATTATAAATGCAATGTATAACTTAAAGTATCAGCAGCACCAAAATCCTGTTGGTCTTGGAGTGACGTTTTAGTTCAAGAATTCTGTGTTTTTGTAACTTCTATTTAAGCTTCTATAACTTTCATACTTAGTTAATCTGCTTTCATTCATTAATTAGAAGATCTTTTGATTTCTTAATCTATTGAATGAAAATACTTTTTGCTTAAGAGAAAGTAATTCGAAGACATAAGACAAATGTTTGAGCCCTGCACATAGCTATCTTTTCTTGCTTTCATTATAATTGTGTTACTGATTCTTCTTACTCTAGATTTATATTATCAACGTGCTAGATTTCCCCTTCTAAGATTTTTGCTTTACTTATTTTTCTTTTGTTTAAAACTATCAAAACTTAATTTTCATAAAAACGTCTAGCACGTTTATTTTAACCAGTCCAGTTAATCTTGAGACTAGACATTTCAGTTTTTTCTTGGTTACTTCTGCAATCAGCTTTTACTGTTTGCTTATAATATTCCATTTATAAAAGCAAAATTTCTGTCTAAAGTTATAGAATCTAACCAATCTTTGATATATTCATTTTTATTTTTACTAAGTCAAAATTTCTCTTTTCTTTTCATTCTCTACCATTAACTTTAACGTTTTTATGACCTGCAGTTTAGTTTTTAAAAAAACACACTAGATTGATTAAGTTAGATGGTTTAGATTTTTTTGATCAGGAAAGTGTGGAGTTTCCTTTTGTAAAGATTCTTCTGAAATTTTGAATTCTTTTTTTCTCTAAGAGCTAACTGTTTGCTAAGTATCGTGGTTTATTTTAGGAGATAATGATTGATTATTTTTTTAACTTTACTCTTACTACGCAAGTTAGGTTAGATACATTTACTATTCATTACTCAATTTTCTTTATTTTTTACCAGTATTCTACTCACCTAATCTTTCCTCAGATTTTTATAGTTCTGTCATTTATTTTTCCTTTCTATTTTCATCTTTTTTTGGAGGTTAAAAAGTTTTGATTTTAGTTAATAGCTTTGAGAGGTAAAATTTTTCAATTACCTTTACCAATCCCTTAATATGATTTCTGAGTTCGTTCATTTTACTAATTTAAAGGTTAATCGAAGTTATTTTCTTCTTAAATATAGCAAAAGAGAAAGCTAAACTAATTTTCTATATGACTCCTACTAATTTAACAATTTAAGCTTAATTTACTTTTATTTTCTCCTTACTTTTGAAATTTTAAGGACTCTATTCTAATTTAATCTTCTTATTGTTACTGGAACTCAAATTTTCTTCTATTTCGTTCTAGTCAGAAAGAACACATAATTCATGGTCTTAGATATTCTATACCTTTTAATTATCCTCAACATTGGAGAAGTTCCAGAATGAGTCTTCTACTTCTTTATTAGGTGACGACTGATTTTTCTACTAGTTTTCTCGATTTACTTCAATTTGCATGGTCTTTTTCTAATTATTCTGCTTTTCCTCAGTTAATTAAATATTACCTTTTAGCTTCTTTTATTCCTATGCTTGCTCAAACTGCTATTAGTAATGCTCTTGCTTTTCTTCTAATTTTGGAATTATTTGTTTATTTGACTAAATTACCTAAGAACTGTATGTATTTGCTTTTAAGTTAAAGCTTCGATCACTTTATATTTTTTCTTGAAACTATGATTAATCTTTGACCTCTTTATTAGTAGCAGAATCTTTTGATATTGATTAGTTAGGTTTTTACTATTGAATCTGTTCTATTTACTTTTAGAAGTTTCTGATAGACTCCTATAAATTTAAAATTTGCTAGCTTTGCCTTATCTCTTGTGATATGTCCGCACTTTTCATTGACTCATTTAAGTCACGTATACTGAGTGTTTGTACTTCTGTTTGCTAATTTTATTGAGTCTCATTTTGGTTTTATTATCCCATATTAAGTAAGAAGTCAAAACTACTGTTTGACTCTAGTTAAGTGTATGATACATTTTCAGGAGTCAGTTGATACTATTGCAAGAGTTATTAGTTGGAAGAGAAATGCTGATTGGTGATTTTGTCTTATAAGTTAACTGTTTACTTAATGGGTTAGAGTTTAGATTCAGGATTCTGCTTGCTAGAATTCTATTGAATTGAAAAATTCAAAGTACTCTTATAAGGAGAGCTAGATTTAGACTGAAATATACTCTAGATACTGTACATGCTTTCTTATTTCTTACTAAAGGATTATCCAACTTCAAAACTAGCGTCTTTAGTAGTTAGCTATTGCTTAGAGCTTTTAAAGCTGTAGTTAGTTTATCTTGATTCCTTTTTCTTTTCGAAGCTTTAGTAAAGTTGAGAGTACAAGTATTTATACTTCAATTCATTTAAGTTCACATGCTTCTAATTTTCATTTGAAGGAGTAGGAGGCTTAGCAAATTTCTAAATTTCGGTAATAGATTTTAAGTTTTTATTTGAAGGCGTAATATCGTTATGAGCGATTTTAAGGGTTAATTTTTTTTCAAATTCGCACTAAACACAGTGCTACTTGTTTTTACTTCCTTTTCTGAGAACATTCTGTCTCTATTATATATCCTCTATCAATTAATTAATTTCAGATTTCTTCATTTTAGTACTTTAAGAATTTAGTTTAAAACTCTATTTTTATTAGTTTATTCTTTTATTCATTTCAGCCTTTTAATACATACTAAGCTTATCCTTGTCACTCCTTATGCTATCACTATCAATATCCCTCTCAATTTTATTTCCTTACTTTTTGCCTTTTGAATATTTTGCTCGTTATGTATTTTTAAGTTTCAAGTATTTATCTTAAGAAAAGGGAATAGAAGATAATCATCTTCTTTTGATATTTTAGTTAGGCAGTATCTTTAAGAAGTATCCGAATTAATCCTTAAGGAATAGAAAAAAGGTATTAGAAATATATTATCTGGCATCTTTTAGTATACGCTAGAGAACTATGCTAAACCAAGGCATACTAACTTGATCACTTATTTAATAGGTTAAAACTAGAAGGAAATAAAGCCTGATAAGTACAGATTGTGTAAGAGATAAATTAAAATAGCATAGAAGTTCCTAATTGTAAGTAATTAGCTAAATGGATTATTATAATTACTAAGTCCAATTTAATAAGGATAATCTCTTCCTCTACTATTAGCATAGCATTTATACACTCTTAATTGCTAAAGCTTTGCTTAGCAATATAGAAACAAAGATATTTGATTATTAACTTTGATAATGCTGAAGCAAATAAATAGTAATATTAGCTTATAAGATAATCAGATGGTTAACTATTTAAAGCTGAGAGATAGCTTATTTATTCTAGCTAGCAAAGCTGAGTATATAATATAATAATAACATGATAGTAGCTAAGGCTTCAATATTTTAAAGTGTATAAAATAATAAAAGGCTGAAGACAAATTTAGATCTTATTGTTGTATAAAAATTGGTTTGCTTCTGATCTAATGAAGTTAGTTATTTAAGGCAAAGAACTTAATTTAAAAATTTTAGCTAATAAATGAAGAATAAACTATGCTATCTTCTCAAAAGAAATAGTCCTTATCATTAAGAAAATATAAAAGTAATCAAAACTAATACTTATATTGATTTAAAGGTATAAATTAAGAAAAGACACAGTTAACTATATAATGTATTAGCATAGCAATCACTAAACAAATTAAAAAGTAAAATTTATTAAAATACTTTCAAAAGTTATTTATTATAAAGGATAGGCTAACCTAAGAAAAAGGAAAAAGAATAAAGGTTTTAAAAGATTTTTAAGACTCTTTATGTTTATAAAATTATCTTAAGAAACCCTTAAAATAAATTATTAATTTTGGAGAATAAAACAAGTCTTTGATATTTCTATCTTAGTAAATAATAAAGCTAAAGGGATAATTATAATATCAAAGAAGTTTAATATTGCTTATATTGCTGTATGTGTTTGATGTGTTAATATATTAAGTAAAACTTAGCATATAATAAGATATCTAATTTATCATTTTATCCTTGCATCTCTTAAGCCAACGTTGTAATAACTCGCTTTATCCATCTAGGTTCCTTTTGAAATTCCAGTCATTGTACCTTGATCTCTTGGAGGCCATACTTGAGTCTCGTTTTCTCTTCTGAAGTTTGATAAATCTGTTTAACTTCCTGTAGTTGCTTTTGATCTAATATCAGCCATTTGCAAAGCTTATCTCCTCAGTTCCCATTCATTTCAATGATAATTAGGATCAATATTAGATTCCATAAAATGTGTAGGACACTAAATCTCACAATCTAGCATCAAAGGAGCAACTCCAACTTTACTTAAGATTTAGACTAAACTGCAAGATTGGAACTCATCTTGAAGCCTAAGCAAATGTATTAGTTCTGGATGAATTCTACAAACATCATAAAGCTCTTTAAGTTAATCTTCCGTATTTATAGAAAAATCAATAGCTGCTTAAGCGCTGGAAAATACTAGTAGCTTTTCCTACATTTTAAACACACCTAAGCTTGGTTTACCTGGAAGAAGTAATCCGTTTCTTTTGATTAAAGTCCAAGGACAAAAGCCTTAAAAGTCTAAAGGTAAGGATAGAAAATCTGGAGTATTTTCTTAGGTAAATCTGATTGCTCCATCCAATTCATAATTTTCATCTCATTATTCCACGGGTGGCTAAAAGGCTCTTGCAGCTCTAATTAAAGCATTTGGAAGAGTAAATTAGAATTAGCTCTTACTATCCATTAAGAGATTAAACAGTTAGTTCCTGATTCTAGCTTGACATCTTTCTTCCAAAAGTTAATTATATAGCTAAGCTAAAGCATCAAATTTGGGATAAACTTGGTCCTTTGGTATACTTGTTTTGTTACCAATTAAATCCTTTACGTTGTTCATTTCTCTTAAAAACCTTCCAGCTAATGCTTCAACACTTCTTTCAGCTGCTGCAACTTCTTCTTATAACCCTAGCAAATAAGTTAATTGTTGTCTTATAAATCCTAGTTCCTTCTACCAAACCTTTAGATTCTATTCAGTTACTTAAACATCTTAAATGTTAGAGGAGAATAAAATAGAATAACCTTCACAAATTTCAGCTAAAGACGTTAATTACTGAATTATATTGCTTAGCAAGGATCTTGCAGGATGCTCTACTAATTCCATAAAGCTGAATAAGCCAACTCCTCCCTTTCCTATTTCCTTGTTAAAGAGCCTAATTCCTAAAACTATATTGGCTAACTCGCAAAGCTGAGATATTTTCTCTGCATCTGTTAAAGAAATTAAAGGTCTCAACCCTGCTCTTGGCAAAACGGATTCAAGAGCTGCAGCAACTTCTCTTTCCATTACTGACTAGTTCTAATTAACTCTAATTGATGGCAAGGATTGAACTAAAGTACCAGCAGGTGTGAGTAAGATATCAGCCAAATCTGTGCTAGCTAATGTATTTTTGTAGGATAAAAATGCGAAAATCTTCTTATATAGTAAGGTTAATCCTTCGAAATCATTACCTCCTTTAGTTTCACAATGAACTATATCATCTAAAAGTTTATTTGTCTCTTAGCCTTACTGCTCATAAGCAGCTGCTCTCAGTAATTCTTGCTATAGATAGTCTCCATCATATGCAACTTATAACTTTAAGATTGGACTTGGATTTTATAGAGCTTTCACTGTTTTCTACGTTAGTTGCTCAGCTTATTTATCATTTTCAAGTCCTGTTTCACTAAAGAATTATCCAGTATCGCGATTAAGTTGAGTTCTTGCAACCAGAGCTGCCAAAGGTTCAGTTACAGGGCATCCTTTTTCTCTGCATTTAAAAACAACAAGTTTGACAACTTCGTCTATGTCTACCATTAAAATGATTCCTTTTAAAGAGTTAAAAATGCTTCTATTTTAAATACAAACATTCCTTTTCAAATCACTACCGTTTCAATTATTTAAGTCTATTCAGACTTCTCCTTGCTATTTCTAACTTCTAGATCCATTAATCAAATTTAAGCTCCTTTTTGACTTTATCCATAATTCTAGGTATTACGGAAACTTACTAGCTCTAAAAGCCTTTATTCAATCTTGAAAGCTATTATTATATACATTATATAGGATAAGGAAAAATCTAGCAGATCATATTTAGTATTGCAATCAAAGGATTATTGAATGCAGATTATCAAGTTAACTGATAAAAGATACAAGGTCTAGTAACTAAGAAACTACTTTTATGGATAGGAAATAAAAAATAAGCAAAGGCTACTAGAATTTAACAATAACTTAGATTTTAAGCTTATAAATCCCTTACTACTCTCTTAACCTTTCTTAAAGCTTTAATTATTAATAACCAAAAGTAATGCTTATAAATACTTAAGAGTTCATAGAGCTTAGATAATTAAATTGATATTAGTGATGCAGATAAGTGATTAGACTGTACAATTTAAAGAGTTTAATTAATTTGATATTAGAAAGAATCTGAAAATTAGCTTTGTCGTTATTTAAAATGGAAAGTAGAAAGAAAAAGAAGAAACTTTATTAAAAGAAAGATATTACTAACTAAAATTTAAGCGAACAGAAAATAATTAAGCTTGAGTCAGAAATAATCTCTGTGGAAGAGTTGAAGTAGAATGATAGTTTCAAAGTTGTCAAGAAATTAGGCTGTTAAGATAGATTCGCAACTTCTAGCTATAGACTAGCACCAAGCGCTGAATCTCTCCCACTGCCTTCTTTCATTTACAATTCTTAAATTTTTATACATAAGATTTAAGGTAGCTATCCTTTATTATTTGCTCTTCAATTTTACTTTCACATTTAGTTAGAGAATATATACACATACTACTATGAATCTTAGAGTAAAAGTAGCAGAAGATTCAATTAATATACTACTTAAAGCAGATCAAGATAAAGTTGAGCTATTTAACCATCTATACTCATACTTATTACTGCTTTAAGAGGAATAATTCTACCTATAATGCAATCCATCTTACCTTATTAAGGTAATTTCTATTCAGTTATTTAGTAATCTTAAAATGTTCCTGCTACTATATTAAAAATTATTTTTTCCTTGCTATAATACTAAAATATCCCTAATTTCCCTTTATCTGCTTAGTAAATTATGAAAGTCTAATATATTCGAAACTTAAATTATCCCTTTGAATTAAATAAAACTAATAAATAATTCAGCTTCAATTAAGGAGCAAAGTAGTTAGGTTTAATTCAAGAAGCTAAATGTATTGATAAAAGGAATGAACATTGTAAGATATTTAATATCATAAGAGCAAACAAGCTTAAGTTATCTATATATTTACTATACACTTAAATTGTATTATCCTTATATAATTAAAGCTAATTATGCTAGATACTAAGAATCAAAATATTATTAGAGCTTTATTTGATGAATTTAATGAAGAGAGAAATGAAGCATTATAACTAAGTCAAGCTTGATTTATAAGGAGATTAATATTGATTTTGGGCTAAATCTCTCTAAATATTTGACTATAAAAGATATAGTCAGGTAATAGATTTCTATTAAATGAAAATGGTAATTAAGATAGATAAGTGATATCTATATATCTAGGAAGGTATTTAGCATATTTTAGAGTTTATAAAGCATTACTAATAGAAATATAGAATAGACTTTAAAGTCTAGAATAAAATGCTTTCATTAAATTTAAAGGATCTAAACTTTTTAGTTTATTGAAGAATTCTAACTTAAAGTTAGATAGTTAACTCTGAAATAGAATTTAAACTTAAGAACTCAAGCGATTTTTAAAAATGGATGGAAAATTTGTTTAGCAACTATAAGAAGCAACTGTCGCTATACCTGCAGAACTTACGTAAGCAATTGCAGAAAGTTTTGGAATGAACACCAAAGATCCTAATGTAAGTAAATTGATGAGTCTAGCAACCTAAAAATTACTAACAGACATTTTAATATCATCTCAAGATGTTTTGAAACAGAGACCTCAACTTAATTTAAGCAAGCAGGGAAAATGTTTACTGAGTAGCTAAGTAATATAGTATGTCTGCAACGAAAAAGGAATAAAGATTTCAAAGCCACCTAATATAGTCTGATTCTGCTATTTTATACTTAATTAATTTCAACTCCCATCATAATATGAGCTCTATTTAAATTATATCTCCTTATTAACTCTTTCAAAACTTAAATTTCTATCATAAGCATTATGAATAACTTCGATATTACAAGTTTTAGTCAAAGGAGTATTTTGTATCTCAAATCGATCTAAGAATTACTTAAAAAGCTATTAAAATACCTGATTGTAAAGGAATGAATGATATCTTATACTATAAGTAATTACTTCGGTTCTAAAATGAATAAATCATCTATATAGCAAACCAAATCTTATAGCATAATGGAATAATTCCAAATAGATTAATCATCTCTTGTCTTTACTGTTAGCTGATTAAAATGATTGATATATTTGTAGAATTAAGGATAATTATAAGCTAGTAAGTCTATAAAGTTATTATTCTCTTCATTGCAGTAATCTGTTATTTATTGTCAAATCTAATTAAATTGTCTTAGAAGTTAAATATTATAAGAGTTAGAAATCTATTAGAAAAGCTGATTTGTAGGTGGTGTTGCATAAAGAAATGAAGTAAAGTAGATTTATCCTAAAGATATTAGATGTATAAGTGATTAACTAATTCCTGTAATTAAGCCATTTTAAAATGAGAGTATTTACTAGGGAATAAAAGAAAATATCGATTCTAAAAACTCATAAAATAGTAGAGTCGTTATTTGAATTAGATATTGAAGCCTCACTTTCTACCATTGAATTCTGAATTCTGTCTTTAGAGTAAAATAATTTAATGAACTCTTGATTTTAATATGTAGACTCATGCTTCACTATCTACTGAAAAAAGTTCTCTAACTTCTATCTTCTCTTTCTTATTAATTACTCTCCATCATTTTTAAGCGATGGAACCATTCAAGATAACCAGCCGAAGTAATTTTTATTAGGAAACTTAGATTAATCAATTTCCTTATTTTGCTTGCTAAGGCTTTCATAAAGAGTTTTAAGCTCAGAATATCTTGTAGTAGTAAATCATTCTTAGCCGTCATTTCTTCTTATTTTTAATTAGAAAGCAGTAAACTATTTCTTGCTGTTTTCTTTTTGGGCATTTCTCCAATGAATAATATGAATGGTAACCTATCTAAGTCATATTTCACTCATATATTAGATTTCACATTTCAGCAAAGGCCTTTAATCATTTTTAGTTTTGCATGTGATTTAATCGCTAAAATTCTCCATCTATTCTAGTACAAACCAAGCTTCTGTCGTTTGGTTTTAAAATTTAGAAAGTTCTGATAATTGAAATTTGATAATATGCTCAATTTTCTTATTTCTTTCATATCAATCATTTTTAGTCACTTTGTTCAGCTTTTCAGAAGACCCTTGAAAAGGACTTTCAATACTGGAAAGTTAGGATTTTTCCTCTTCACTTTCTAAATCTTCAGGAACTGAGTAGCATATAATACTTGCAGTCTGTTCAGTATCTTCAATCTTAAACTCATAAGAATCACCTAGCAGCTACCTACTTCCGGCCTTTAGTTCTGACTATAAAATTTGATGGTCAATAGATAGGTAAAATTAATACAGCTTATTAGAAACTCCAAGATTAACAGCAGCGATAAGCTTGATAAAGACAGAAGGCTTTTTAAGTAAAATAAAAGCTTCCATGAATGGGTAATAATAAATATAGACTAAATGTCCTAAATCTTTTAATTAAATTAGGATACAATACAGCAAAATTAAGAAAGCTGATAAAGCGAACATGAAAGTTCTGAAACTCCCAAGCAAGCTGTATCTCCAAGTGAACTTCAAGATGCCTGCTAGTATATGCAAGATAAGACGGAAATAATATAGACTTTGGAGTAAAATATTAGTGTAGATAATACCTTGGATGATTAAGCCAAACAATTATAAGAAAAGCATGCACCTTGAATCAGAAGACTAATGTCAGAAGAGAAAAGAGCGCAAACAAAATTTATCGTGTGTCTTATCGTGATTTTGTCTTCAATTGTTGTTATCCTAGTTCTTCTTTTAGTTTGGCTGAGGAAATATAAAAGTTAATTTTTATAATTAGGTTTAATTAATCCTAGACTTTAATATCTCATTTTCCTTATCTCAACTCAAACCACCAAAAGTTAACTTTTTATTTTAATGTTCCTTCATATTCTTAGCTATAGAAAATAATAGGGCATATAACTGAATAGAAGTGCATAATAGTTTTAAAGGTATTCTAAAGGAGGAATTCCAATAAAATATAAGTATAAAAGAGAGTGTTAAGTTAATATTTATTAAAGTAATATGAAATTTTCATTCAAAGAACTATTAATCCATAATTCAAACTACTTAACCCAGCTTTCTAAATATAACTATCAAATAATTCCCCTTAAGTCATAATTTGCTTATACCAAAATAAATAAGCCTAAAGAATAGAAAGGGACTAAGTAAGAGAGATTGGATAGTAGAAAGGTTCCACTAAACTTATTAATAGCTGTCTTCATTAGTATAACTATCAAGATAGAAAAAAGGAAAGTCTAGAGAGATGTTGGAGAAGAATAATTGTTAATTAAAGGACTATTTGAGGAAATAGATTAAGAAAATTTAAATAAATTTAAAGTTTTTGAATGTTTTTATCTATAATTAAAATGAGATTCTTAGCGTCTATTCTAATTTTCTGATCACTGGCATAACTTTCAAAATCATGTTGGGATGAAAATTTCAATATGGTTTGCAACTTGGATGGCTAATGATGTGCTCTGCCTAACTCCTGTGAGAATTGTAATTATTCAAAAAATTGTGCAAAATGCTTGATAATTGATGTATAAGGGGTTTGCAAAGCATGCAGATAAGGTTGATATCTTAATAGACTTTCAAACGAATGTTAAAAGAATTGTAGCAAATAGTACTGATTTACATACTAGGAATAAATAGAAATCACTTCGGACTTATTTTACACAGTAGAAACATGCTAGTATTGCTTTTCAAATCCTTATTTCATTATGCAAAATAAATGTGATAACTGTGTTAATATAAATGGAAGTATAATCTGCGTAAAAAATTAGACTCAATAGATTTTATATTAGCAAAGTGCTAGGAATGGAGAACTATAAGATTAGTTTTAAATTAAAAAGGAGATTATTGATAAAAGCCACTTATAGACTGGGACTACAGGAACGAAAAAAAGAAAGACTTAATATGATTAATGTCCATATAACATTGTAGGTGGACATAATTATTTCTTAAATAAAACTCATTTATAGGATGAAGGCATATAAAAATGTGAGCTTGCTTACTATTATACTCCTAAAAGTATGTTTAAAAAACCACCTTTACCTTGAGGATGTGGAGTCTATAAATACTCAAATTGCCATGATTTTACTAGAATTTGTGATTATACATGCATAGCTGGTTTTTGGTGATGCACACCTGATGTTTCAACTTGTTCTTCAAATGTTAAGGTTTGTAACCAAATTGCAGCTGATAAAAATAGTATGACATCTTAGTCTAAAACTTTTAATTTTTATGATTATTTGACATATATGTAGCCAGGTGGAATTAGTGACGTAACAATTGATAATTCGCAAGCTAATGGATATTAAGTTTATTAAATGGATCCAAATAATCTTTGATTAGATTGTGAAGATTAATGATACAACCACATATATTCAACTGCTGAATTCGGAGGCTAAAATGGAATTTGCCTTCCCTGCTACAACATGGTCCCAAATTGTATTGATTGCACTAATCAAGATGGACTCTATTGCAGGAAATGTGATACTGGTTATTACCTTTATGCAGAAGATATAACAGTCACATCTTGTGTCTCTACCCAAAATTAATGTGGCTGATATTATTTCAATGCTTATGATAAAGTATGACTTTATAGTTATACTTATGAATATATATATTTCTGCAAAAAATGCAGAATTCCTAATTGCTTAGATTGTAAAAAATCTTCACCTGAAGCAGTTGAATTCGAGACGTGCAAAATATGCGTACCAGGATACTATTTAAAAATAGATACAAACGAATGTGTTACCTATAGTTAGTGCTTAGTGCATTATTATACTAAAACCTTATATAATTAACAGCTTCCTGATGGCTCTTATTCCTCAGTTCCTGTATGTTTGGAATGCTCTATGGGTAAAAGTACTTGCTATTATTGTGTCTTTGAATGAGATAAAGGATATGATGTTTGCTATAAATGTACTAATAAAAGGTGACTTCTTCAATCTAACTTTGTGAATAAAAATTAATGATAATGTGTAGATTCTTGCTTAAGCATGGGCTGGTATTAATATCTAGAAACTGTTTATGACTCTAGAATTTCTCCTGATGGAAAATGGTATTCCAAAACTTGTAGAAGCTGCTCTTTATGAACATAAATTCCAGTAAGCTGTATTGATTGTATATATGGAACTACTTAGAATTACAGTGGATTTTAATGCACAAAATGTGATCCAAATTCTTTTTATAAATATCTAGATCGAGGTAAAAATGCTTGCCTTAATGATTGCTAATTTGAAAAAATATGAAACCTTCAAAAATATTGGGAATGCTTAGCTTGTGATGATCCTTAAGGGATAGAGTAAGCAAATTGCACTGATTATATATTAAAAGATAGAGAAAGTAAAAATTGTAAATATTAATGTAGTGAATGCGGTTGGTTATGAGATACGGATTATATTCATACTTAAGGATATGCCTCTATTGATGATGGAATTTGTCGAAAAACATGCGAATATAAGACTTATTACGAACTTAGTTCGAATGGAGGATCTTGTAAAACGTGCCAAGATTTACCTCAAACATGTGAAAGGTGTTCTGAAAATACAGGATAATACTGTTATAATTGTTTAGATCCTGATGCTCTTTGAAACTAAACAATATTCCCTGATTTAAATTAATAATGCATAAATACATGCCCTTATGGATACTTTAAAAGCTAATTAACTTACGATTGTTTTCCTTGCAACTACTCTACTGGCTGTAATAATTGTTAGACTGAGAGTTAAAATAGTTCTTCGTGTGTTTCTTGTGGCTGATACTAATAAAAATCATTAACTTATCTAACTTTTTTATACGAAGGATTTTGTTAAAGTTCTTGCCCTTACACTAATTATAGAGATATAGTAGTAAATAATGGAGTTCCAGATTCAAAATGTATATCATGTGAAACTTTTATTGAACAAAATCCAACTTGCGCTGCTTGCGAAAAGGATTATTTTTTATAAAAGTTAGTATGCAAAGAGTGTGTAGACGGCTATATTCTCAAATTCGATCCTATGGAAGATCTAAATCTTAGCAACGTAAAGTATGTTTATAGTTGTGATCTCGCTATTGATCACTGTGGACAACATTTTTATTCAAGTTATACTTCGAGAAATCATTTACTCTGATGAAATATGTATAACTTTGGGTAATATATCTCTGACTTGGGAAGCACTGAAGAAAATGTGAGAATGTGCTAAAAGTGTCCTTATTCACCTTATCCTGTCTTTTATACCTACTATTATTGTGGTAAATTGAATATTTAATTTGGTGGGTCAGATTTAAGACTAATTTAAATTTGGGAGTGAATGCTATGAGATAATTAACAGTGAGGAAGAAATTATTCAGATCTCCTTCCAAAAAATTGTAGTGATTGCATAAAAATTCCAAATGAAAAATGATATCTTTGTGATTAATGCAAATTGGGCTTGTATTTATTCATTCTGCCCAAAGAAGAAGATCATGATTCTTGCTTAAAAAACTATTGTGGTGGAAATTGAAAAAATGTATGACACTCAGCAACCTGTAAAAGTTAATGTGGATATGGTTGGTATAATTCACTAAAGCCAGGGTATTGATAGCAATGTGTTGAAGATTGTGGACTAGGTTGGCATAATGATGGCGTTACAGGAAGGTGTAAAAAATGTAACTTAGCATTACCTCATTGTATTGATTGCATTTATAACCATGCAGGAATAGAAGAATGTATCCTTTGTGAGGATGATTATTAATTAAAAAATGACCCTTTTAATTTAACCATGCAAATTGCTTGCATTCATAAAACTTAATAATGTGACCTGTATTGATATATTGGAGATGACCATACTTGTTATAAATGTCCTGATAACACTATAATAAAGGGATGCATTGACTGTGATACGCAAGATATTTCAAAGTGTACCAATTGTAGTTTAGATGAAGAAAACAATCCAACTTTTTTAACTCCTCAATTCACTTGTGTGGTTTAATGTACTCCTAAATTCTATGAAAAATGATGAATTTCAAATGGAACTTGCGAAAGCTGTTTTCCAGTAAAGAGATAAGATAATTCAATTATCAATAATTGCGTGGATTGTTATTGATAATCCGATTCAAATAATAAAACTAAAGGAATTACAAAATGCGTAGCATGTGGTAATAAGTAATTTTGAAAAGAGAGCGAATAATAATGTGTTACGGATTGTGGACTTTATTAATATGAAATCACCATACCTATTATAAATGAAAAAGATGGCTCTATTTTAGATAAAATGGGATCTTGTGGACTCTGTCCTACTCCTCCAGCCAATTAATATCCATCAAAAGGTTGCATGGATTGTGATATAGTAAATGATGCTATGATATGTATAAAATGTGGTTATTAGGAAGGGATATAGTATTATTATAAGTAAAATACTATTGATTATAGTGCTGTTTGCGTAAAAGAATGTGGAAATGACTATTATAAGAAAATAAATTCAGATGGATCTGGAGAATGTTTTAAATGTAGTTTGTAATCTCCTTGCTTAATTTGCTCACAAACAGGATGTATAAAATGTGATCTTTCATTTATATTAAGAGATGGAATATGTGTTTTATATTGCGAAAATTAAGAATACGTTCTTACTGACTCACAAGGATACTCTACTTGCTAGAAGTGTTTTGAACCAACACCAATTGGTAGTTTTCCAGCTAATTGTAGCGAATGTGAAAAAATAGGTAATATTTTCTAATGTACGCACTGCAAAAATAATTAATATTACTCATTTTTAAAAAAGGATTGTGTATATAATTGTGGGGAACAGTTTTACGAGTATCTAGAAGATGTTGATAAGGGAGTATGTATCTCGTGTTTTGAGAATAGCACTTTGCCATACTAATGTTCAGATTGTGAGTGGGATGGATAAAAAACAATCTGCATAAGATGTAATCATTTTAGTGATTAATTCTAGTATTATTATTAAAGTACTACATTAGATTGTGTACTAGAATGCGAAAAAAACTATATTAAATCATTTAATTCTAATAATTATTTAGAGTGCACTCCTGCACCTGACTATGTAAAAGATACTACTGGATGTTAAGCTTATTAATATGATCCAAATGCATGAATTTACAAAACTCATGAAATAATTTGCACTAAATGCTAAAAAATTCAAAGCTCGAATGTTATGACGTTTTTATAAGATGGAGTTTGTGTAAAAGCCTGCAAACCTGGCTCAATAGAAAATTATCCGAATTCTTAAGATGGATTATGTTCTAAATGTGATTTCATAACGAATGTTGAAAATTGTAAATATTGCCTCTATTCAAATAAATATTTGTGTACTGAGTGCGTTACAGGATTTTATTTAATGAGCTAATTATAAAAATGTGTTTCAAAATGTGAAGTTGGGTATTATATTAGTGTCATTTCGAATATAGTTCATTGCTTAAAATGTTCGGATGAAAATTGCGCAGAATGTTAAAATGGAGTCTGTACTTATTGCAAAGAAAACTATTGACTTACCTAAGACAAAAAATGTGTTTCCGTATGTCCTAATGGATATACAATTTCAACCTCAATTGAAGGATATAAAATTTGTATTACTTGTAGTGATGTTCTGGGCGAATTCTGCAAAAAATGTTCATATAGTGCAATCTATAGATAATATGAGTGCTTATTGTGTTCTTTTGGTAATACTAATGAACTTTCATTTTTGTAAAACACTACATGTGTTTAATAGTGCAAAAGAGAAAATTACGCAATATATAATCCCGCAACATCGGCAGGATCATGCATTCCATGTCCTTTTGGATCCAAGTTATCGAATAGATGTAATTCGTGTACCTAAGACACTTTATATAACTTTCATTGTCACGCTTGTGGAAAATAATAAGGAATTTAATATTATTGAGATGGAAATGATTGCGTAATATCATGCTCACTTGGAATTACTGGCTATTTAGAAGAAAATAAATATGGAATTTGCAAGCCCTGTAGTGATTTTCCTTATTTGCCGCTTATGTGTGCTGATTGTGCATATGACCCATAAAGTTTTTAGTATATCTGCATTCATTGTGTTTATGATGTAAATTAAAAATAAAAATATTATCTTTTTTAAGGAAACTGCATAGAGAAATGTCCAGCTTCTTATTATGCAAATCCCACAACTATTAACCTGTAAACTTTTTTCGAATGCATACCATGCAAAAACCACTCGTAAATGCCCGATGGTTGCTTTGACTGTGCAGTAAATGTTTATGATCTATCATTAGCGTGTACTTTATGTGACTTAAATAGTAAAAATGAGCAAACTTATATGTATAATGGGTATTGCTACTCCGTTTGCCCAAATACAAATTTGTTTATCAATAATAGAAATAAAACATGTGAAAGATGCCACGATAAGATCTACAATTGTATTTAATGCCATTAGCAAGATGACTCTGTAATATGTGATTTATGCAGCACTAATTCAAATCTTTTAAACAACACATGCATTTCCAATTGTGGGGAACTTTATTTTTCACTTAATAGAGTTTGCATTAAATGTCCAGAAATTTGCTTAGGATGTAATTAGAAAGGTTGCTTGAGTTGTAGAAACTAAACTTATTTTAATATCCAAGATGGATAGTGCTATGAAATATGTCCTAGCGGTATGCAAAACTATGTAAGTTTATAATTCGAAAGAATATGCAAGCCTTGCAGTACAGGATGCTTTAATTGTACTTATGGAGACTGCACTTTGTGCGAATCTGGTTTTTATTGGTCAAAATCAAAAGGAAAATGTGTAAACGATTGCCTGAATTTAGAAAGCTACTAAACATGTCTGTATGATATATACATATATTGCTGCTCAAATAAATTACCATGTTTAGAATTCAAAGAAGGGTTCTTAAATAGATTCGATTCTTCTGACTGCTAAGCTTGAGGCATTATGGCTGAACCAATTTCAGCCACTTTAGCATCTAATGCCTCATTAATATTTGTAAACTTTAACGTTTCTGTTGGATTCGAATAGTCTGCTCATAGCTGTAGCATTCTCTTCTAGGATGCAAGTATATTTGGTCACTATTATGACAAATTTTTTCAATGCAAGTGAAGTAAAGACTTTAAAACTCTTTTTGTTTACTTAGGTGATTAATGCAAACTATACAAGGATTGCATATTAACATTTAAAGCTGGCGTTCTGAATACAACTTTTACCTTTGGTGCTATACAAGGCGAGTAGAAAAAGATAAAACTTACTGTAGGAAACAAGATAAATTTTAAACTCAACGATATTAATAGTCCTCAGTATCATTTTTATTAGAATGATCTATCTGTTACTATTTCTCCTAATGAAAGCTATAACTGCTATTACTTTAATTATTAATGAAGAGCTAATTTACTTAGTGATCAATTTCTAAGCATTGGAAACTACACTTGAAATGCAAATGAGCTGTTCTTTTAAGATACAAGCACTTTTGTTATACCTAGTGTACAACTCAAAGGAGTAGATATATTAGAGATATTTGCTTTAGCTTAAAATTGTTGGGGATGGTAAGAAAAATTTGCAAGTTATGCTATTGTATTTATTTATGGCTGGTAAGAAGAACAAATTTAATTTGTAGGGTAACTATCTAATGAAATTGATTATTGATTTTGAAGTAATATAAACTCTACTGTAGAAATAGAGTTTAAAGCAAGAAACGATCCTCCTTGATTCTATTACCACAATATTCAGTGATAACTTGTTGATTCGACAGATTTATCAAATCTTTATGCTCTAAACTAGCATGTTTTTTCAACATTTACAGACAAAACTCGAGGAATTATTCCTTAAAATCTACTAATCCCGGGTGAGCAATATAAGCTTGAGGTTACTATCAACAAGCAGTACCAAAAATAAGCCTATATTAATACTTATGGATATCAGGTAGTAGCTATAATTTAAGGATAAAAAGAAATGGAAATTAATTACAATTCTAAAGTCATTCTTAATGCTAATCGTTCATTTGATACTTAGGGCAAAAAGCTTAGCTTCAAATGAAGTTGCGAAGTCTATAACGAGACAGGCTATCCTGTTTCAGATAGATTTACTCCTGACCAAAATTATAATTAATCCGATCAAGATTAGGTGTAGTAATGGCTTTAATGGAGTTATTAAGATTTCAAATGCCCCGATTCTTATGATTCTTATTTACTCATTGAAAGAAATTTACCTGCAACATATAAATACAAAATAATCATTTAAGTCTCCACGCAATCTAAGATTATTAGATCATCAAAGGATTTTGTATGAATAACGGTTCGTTGGGATGTAGGAAACGTGATATAAATTTTAAATGACGACTATTTAAGTAGATTTATCAATCCCTAAGGAATTTCTAGCTTCTAAGCTGTGGTTTTGGATGAAAAATCAAAAACATAAAATTATAAATGATACTTCTAACCCGAAATTTCAGGTGGAATATTTAAAACTCCTATAAACTAAAGTTGGGTTTAGATAAATAACACATTTCTACAGAAAAGCTAGATTTACTACTTAAAGTTAGACAACATAGATAAAGATAAAAACACTCAATTCTCCTCGTTTCTTCTGACTGTTAATTCATGCCCCGTTGCTAATAAAATTACTATTAGTCCTTAAAACGGGACTGGAAGAGCAGTGAGTACGATTTTTTAAATAGCTTGCTTGAACGCGACAGATGCTGAAAATAACTACCCTTTTTAATATTAGTTCTTTGTAATAAGAAACAATAAGATCATCCCTCTATCAGAGAGGTCTGAAAATTAATATATTTACACTAAAATATTTTATGACTAGCTTGTCACTATAGGAGTATAAGTTGTTGACAGCTTTAATTGTTCATCTGATATATCTACAATTGAATGATATATAATCTCCAATGAAGTTACATTTGATTAACTTTTTGTAGAGGCTTAAGATACCTCTAATACTCTTATTCGATTGTAGTATGTAAATTATATTCTATAAGATATCGATTTAAGTACTGATCCTTCTTAAGTAAACAACGTAATGTCTCTTTCAAGCTAGGATATTAATACGCAAGAAGAAGTAAAAATTGCTTTGTAGAGTTTGAATTAGGCAGGCAAACTATATAATAACTATGACGATATTTTATCTCACTTAAGCTTAATAACTGAGTAAATATTCTCCAAGCATATAAAAGTAGATTCTAGTGATCTGCAGCAAATAGTTGACATAATAAGCTAAGATCTGATTAATAGTAAATCAGCTTAGGATTTAAGATCATTATAGGAGCGAAGGACTGAATTAGAAATAATAAGATAATCTTCATTATACTATTCCACTCTCTACTAAATTATAAACACACCTTATGAGATCTTTAAATCTTAAAGCTTATAAGTATATATTGAGACTGTAGATAACTCAAAATTACAAAAAGAATATTCAATAGATTTTGCCAGTATAAGCTTCGAGGAGTTGGCTCTAGAAGAATCATGTTACACAATTATATTAACCACTTATTAAGAAAATCCTACCTTAGGTATATAAGGAGATTATTTAAACTTTATAGACTTCTAAATTTATAAGAGCTGTTAGCTTTAAGAGCAAGGTTACGTTAAAATAGATCCTTTATTATTAACCTAGTCAAACTTTAAGGATAATACAGTTTTCATATATACCGACCAAGCATCTAACAGCAAAAATAAAAAATATTGCTATATGTTTGACACTGATATTTGAATTAAAGACTATTGCGAGATAGAGGGTAACATCTGCCGTTGCAATGATACAGGTCTAGTAACTATACAAGATGAAAGCTTTTGAAGTTACGTTCCTTAGAATTAAACAGATAACACAATAAAATAAGATGATAAGCCTAAGTATAAATACATCTATGCCATAATAATGACTATCATTTTCTCCTGTATTTACTTTACGCTTATTCCTTGTGTTCACTAGCTTAACTAGAAGCAAACTTTCTCCAAAATTTCTACCTAAAAATAAGATAATAATATCTTGGTAAGGACATCAGTGAAATTACAACCTCAGAATTTGAAAGAGTTAGCTGACTAGACTTTGTAATAAGCTTAGTAGTAGGGGAGACGTCAAAAGTTAAAAGTAGACCATATGGTAGATATGTATAAAGAGGAAAGAGTAATGTATTTTGCACTAGACAACCATATCTGTACAGGCGCATGACGATTCAAGAGTGAGATTTAGCATATATTGCTTTGAACCATTTTTTATATGGCAAACTTACAAATAATTATAGTCCTTGGTTTCTTCTGCCTTCCGATAGATGGAGGAAATTTGTAATTTGATAATTTCGAATTGAATTTTCAGGATTTCATCTATTTCATCGTAGCAGCATTAATAGTTCTGATCTTCCGTTATATAGCTACCTTTTTAGCCTTCAACTTCCATAGATAGCTGTACAAAATACTGATATATTTGATATTCTTAGTCTCTTTAGGATTTACCATTTTCATCCTATATAAAACCTATGTAGATCTAGACAAAGAGAATATGGTGCATTATGTTAAAGACATTACCTTAGGCTTGATATTTTAATACTTAATGGATTTTTTAGTTTTAGCTGCTTATGGAATTATAAGAAAGTCAAAGCTAGTTGAGAAGAAGCTTTAGAATATTTAAGTGGAGAAAATGCAAACAGATAAAGAGCAAATCTTAATGTTAAAGCAGTACTAGCAGAACTTAAACTCTACTAATGCTGATTTAACTGGAAGATCTTAGGGAGATGAAATTTAATAAACTGAGAAAAAAGAAAAGAATGATGAAAAATAATAAATAAGCATTATGAATGTAAGCAGAGAGTTTGATGAAGATTTATAATTAGAAAATGTACCTTCGTTTGTTTCAAAAGAAGAATCTACGTTTAGTGAGGAAAAATAATAAGAAAGGAAAAATTACAAAATAGGGAAAGCTTAATATTAAGAACCAAAAAAGAAAGAAAATAAAAAAGGATTTACTGAAAGTGATATCATTTAGATGCAAACAAAAGTAATTAAAGGAATGAAAAACTTCAAGTAGAATTTAGAAGAAGAAGAAGAAGAAAAAACTACAAGTTCTAAGAAAGAAACAGAAAAGACTAAAAGTTCTAAATATGAAACTGAATAATCATGAAGTACATAAAGAGAGGCAGAAAAAACAAGCAGTTCTTAATATGGCTCTGAATATACATAAAGCACTTCAAAGAAAGAAGAAAATACTTAAAGTTCTAAATATGAAACTGAATGGTCACGTAGCACATAACAAGAGGCAGAAAAAACAAGTATTTCTTAATATGACTCTGAATAAACATAAAATACATAAAAGGTTAAAAGCTCAAAACATGAAACTAAGCAATCGAAAACTTCTAAATAGCATGAAAAAAATATTGATAACGAAAAACTGAAGAAAAAATAAAAATAAGAAAGCTAGAAAAAAAATAAAGAGGCACTAGCGGAAGAAATTGATATTATAGCTGATTTAACTATTGAAGAAGAATAAATGAAAAAAGAAAAGAAATAAAAGAGTAAAAATAAAGAATAAATATAGCCACCCAAAAAATTTCTTCCGGAATCTGATTTCCCTTCTCAAGCTCTGAACATTTCGAAAGTATAATAAATGTGGAAAAGTTCTCATTAAAAAGCCTAACAAAGCGAGATTTAAAAAACTCCCATAGTAGAAAGATCCCAAGAATTCCAAAAGCCAAAAGAAGAGGAGTTAGATCTAGAGAAATATATTCAACAACTTGAAAAAAAGACCTGAGTATAGTTACTTGATAAAGATTCATTCATATAAAATTATTTTAATTTTTTACTTACTTAATAAATAAAAGAATATCTATCTTACCTCTAAAACTTTTACCTTGAACCCATGCTTAAAATATATAAGAAAATCTCACAATCATTTAACATTCACTTTTAAAAATTTAGAGATTCCTCACTTAATTTATACCAAAAGATCATTACTCTACACTTTACACTTAGTATTTGATAAAAGATTTAGCTTCAGATTACTTAAATTAAACTAAGAAGTTAGAATATAATAAATCTGGGATTTTCATACAAATTTAGCGTTGATGATTTTCTCCAATTCTGTATAAACGGACTTAGTTTAAGTGCATATCTCCTAGATTATCACTTGAGACTTCTAGAAATCAGTTTCTTATCCTTAATCAAGTTGGGATTGAATTTACGTAACGAATTCTTTTGTTTTGAGCATAATTTCTACAACTTCCTACTCTTGATTTTCTAGCTATGTTATTTCTTAATTCATTATACTTTATAAAAAATTTACTTTTTTCATCAGTTTTTGAAAAAAGAAATATGAACTTGCTACCAAAAAGAAAGTCATATGTTGATAAAATTACTCCTAGACTGAAAACTCTTACGAAGGTAAACTCTTTTACTGAAAATATACCACCTTAACCCTTAACAGAAGAAGAAGTGTAAAATAAATAGAAAAAAGACATTGAGAGATTAACTTGAATCAATAGATAACTGAAATATAAGCTAGGACTAGCACCTCTCAGTATGGAAAAGCCTAAATTAAGCTTGCTAAAAGATAAATTTGATAATGATAAGTTTTATGGGGAAAGGTAAGGAGAATATTTGATTAATGAATTATAAAATTGTCAGCAAATAGCTCATAATATTGGTACTAGACTACCTAAACTAAAACCTCCAAAACCACCTTAAAAAGCAAGAAGATAAAAATAGAAAACTTAAGATAATTAATCGGATAATAAAAAATAAACTTCTATAGATGCAGTTATAAGGAAGTGCGAAAACGAAATGAAAAAATCTAAAAGATTTGATAGGTAACTTAAGAAGAATTCCAAAAGAGTGAGTTTTAATATAGACGAAAAGCAATTTTGCTAAAATGTCAAAATATACTAATATCGCTATGAACCATGATTCTCTACCTAAAACTTTTGTTAATTCCATTACTAATGCATACAAAAATTTAAATTTGGTATGACATTGAGCGTGAATAGACTGTATATCAATTATAATTCTTTTACTATCTGTTTTTTTATACTCTCAAATTACTCTATTGGGCAAGTAGCTTCAATGATTCTAATTTCTTACATGGCTAAGAATTCATAATAATGAATGATTAGAACTTAGAGTCTATATATTTAACAGCCCTGCTATAAGTAATTTAAATTTAGTTATCCTTCACATATTCAAATTTATAAGCTATATCTAATAAACTAGATTTGCTAGTTACCTTTAAATTAGATTATAAAATACCTTTATGACCTTAAGCTTTTGATTTAGTATAATCTTTACTATATTTACTTATAGCTCTAAACATATGATAAGTCATTATTCAGAAATCTCTATAAATCTATACCAAAATATTTATTTATTCGTTCTTCAAATTATACCTTTTATAGTTAAATTAGGAAAAGGCTTTAAACTTATTTTTGTTTAATTAGAGTGACAATCTAAGTTAATGTGAAAAAAGGATAATTTAATCTATTAAAAGTGAATCTTTATAATTATAATGGTCGAAAGTAAAATTGAGATAGAAAGCTACTCTAGTATTATGATTGCTTAAATACTATTTTTATAATAAGAATCAGTTAATTATAATGTTAAGCTTTTAAGTACAAACATTTGAAAATTTCCTTTAAATCAGTAATAGAAACTTAATTAAATATCTTATATCTTTCTAAATTCCACTTTTCTTCTTTTATCTTGCTAAATAAAGCATAACTTTAGTGATAGAGATGGCTATTTAGGTTTCGATGCTAAACTTTAGACTAATGCATCTTAAAACTAGAGTTATTATCTTACTAGATCAGCTTAGTTTTTCATGATTGTTCTTACCGTAGTTAAATTACTAATAAATGATTTTCTATTTGATGTTCCTTTGTAATGCTATATCTGGATATTTATGAACTTGATACACTAAATCTGGAAATTATTATGTTGCTTTAGCAGTGAGAGAAAAAGGAACTGTATTATGAAGAAATTTAGTCTTTTAATAAAAATTATAGATTGAAGGGCATTAGTAATTGGTTATAGAGAGAAAGTCTAAAGTTAATTTTTAGTTAGCTTGCTTGCGATAGAATTAGAAATAGAAATAAAGGGTTAGGAGGAAATATAAAGAAAGAAGGTGACATGTGTAGTAATAGAGTAAATAAAAGACAAGAGATATTAATTTATAATAGAAATAAAATAGTTTAAAAATCTTAGGATCAGGCATTTTCCTTGTGGAATTTTATGAATTCTTCAATGTCAATCATTCCATCACCATTCTTGTCGCAAGCCTTGATGATTTGATCAACGAATTCCTCAGTAACATTGCTTCTTGTAAGTCCTGTCAAAACTGCCTTCAATTCAGAAGCGTCAATTTTGCCATTTCCATCTCTATCCATGACTTTGAATGCTTCTTTGGCAACTGTCTCATCACCTGTTTTTTGGAAATTTTCCCATTGTTGGTCAAGTCTGGTGATTTCTTCCTGTGTGAGTTTCGACATTTTGATAATTGTTTATAAATAATGGAGGAAAGGTAACTTAAATAGTGAACTTTGTCATAAAAACGACTATTAAAATGAATATGTTGGTTTTATCATAGCCTTAAACTTTTTTTTTTTATCAAATGGTATAAAAATCATGGCTGATAGAAAAGCTGTTGTAAAGAATGCAGACATGTCTGAAGACATGCAATAAGATGCAATTGACTGCTCTACTTAAGCACTTGAGAAATTTAACATTGAAAAAGACATTGCAGCCTACATTAAAAAAGAATTCGATAAAAAATACAATCCTACTTGGCATTGCATTGTAGGAAGAAATTTTGGAAGTTACGTAACACATGAAACTAAGCATTTCATTTATTTCTATTTAGGATAGGTTGCGATTCTTTTGTTTAAGTCTGGCTGAGAAAAATTCTTTAATATATTATGATAAAATAAATTACTTCCTTTTAAACCCTTCCAATCCTTCTTTATTATCTATTTAAGCTTTAAACCTAATCTACTCTATTTTCTCTCTTTAGCTTTGAAATTTTTATTTTTATCTGCTTCAATAAACTATATCGAGGCTATTGATTGACTAAACTCGCAATTAATAGTTGTTTGTATTTTTCAGTAATAACTAAAATTGGAGTATTAAGAGAGATAAGAGCAAGATAATGGAATTTACTAAGTTAAATTTACTCAAAAACTGACTTATTTATGAAATGGCTTAAGTTAATGGAGAAACTCTTAATTAAAGGCAAAAAATTATATTAGAAATGTAGAAGTATCTTTAACTTTGAAGAGCGCAATCTTGTCTTTTTTACTATCCATGAGATGTTTGTTTTTAGTTAAGTTAAATAAAGCTTTAAAACCTTGATTTCTGCCTACTAGCAAGTTAAATATCTCTTTCATATCTGATTCATTCAATTTGTTATAAGAGCTGTAATAAAATAGCTTATAAACTCTTTCCAATTCAAGCTTGATTAATTAATCTAATTCCTTTTTCATTTGGATTATCTACTGATTCAAAGAAATCATTCAAGCGTAATAGTTTTATTGCTCGTTATTCTCTTTTTACTACAAATCCTAAATTGATATAGCGAATGTTTTAACAGGACAAAATTTGCCTGAGCTTCTTTCATATACATAGTCAATAAGACGAATTTTTGTCTACTATTTCATTTCTATTAAGCGCTTCTAAATTTCAATTGGATTTTGAATGAATCTATTCATACTCTAACTGTCATTTTAAGAGAAAAATTTCTCTTTTTCTTCTTTCTGTGCTTTTTTTGCCTTAAACGTTCTTATCTTTATTTCAAGAATAGCCTTTTAGATTAGAAATTCTTTGCTTTATTAGTCTAGAAATGAAGGTAAGTCCTATATTTGTATAGATTACTTAATTGAAAATAGTTCTTGAATAATTCAACTAATTCCATTCTCTCTTATATACTTTCCCTCTTTTAATACTTTCTTATAAAAGTCCACCAACATATTTACAGCTATTTTTCTCTCCTATTTAAGTTACTCTATTTATTATTCTATTCATTCTTACTATCTTTCATTTAGCTTAGTCTGCTGCGTCAAGTTAGCGATAGACTATTGCAGATGTTAAGTTTGCTATTGAAACAAGTCTTCATTCTGGTAAATTGCTATCTAATGAATTTTATCTAGTTGGACTCTTTATAGATAGTTCTACTTTTACTTTGATCCTTCTTAGTTTTTATTCTGGATAATATCTTAAAATAGAGCAGATTTTCTTTAATTTAATATACTTCTCTAATGCTATTTTTACTCTATCTTTTTTTATTTCATTTCTTCCTATTAACTTCTGCATTACTCTTTAGCCATTAAATTCTATTTACGAAGTCCTTTACATTCTTGCTTTAAGTTCTTTATTTTATCTTAGATTTGCTAATAGTTTTACTTTAGTCTTTCTTCTATCTTAAGCAACTTTTTATTATTTTTCTAGATTTCCTTCAATTGCTAAATGTTTTGCATATGCTAATTCTTATTTAGGGTAATAAAGGAAAGTATTTTATCATTTTACAATTGTTAATTATTCTAGTCACTATGATGTTTCTATTTAGTTGTTCTCTCCTTCTTATCATTATGTTCATTAACTTTATTCTTATTAATGAGTGAGATGTATTTACTTTTTATGACGCTACTAGTGAATCCCCCTTTTCCTTTTACCTTTTAGCCACTTAATTGTCGTTCTTAGTTAGTAGATAAATTACGTTACTTCGTTTAATTAGAAGGTAGATTTTTGAAAGAATCGTTAATATTTTAATTAGATCTGCTAGTATTATTAGTTTAAGGGGACAATGGTATTGAATTATTACTGGATCTAAGACTTAGAAGTTTATTATTTTTACCAGTTTCTTGCTTAGAGAGAAGATTCCTCTGCTGATTATATGATTTATCTATCACTTTTATTTCATTTTAGAGAATACTTTGCTAAATTGACAAAATTTTCCTTCTAATTTCTCATTTTTCTAGCTGCTCTACCTCTTCCTTATCTTCCATACCCTAGCATTAAGATACCTTATCAATTTGTTTTAAGCTAAACTATTATCTTTTCTTTAAGCTTTGCTTTTTTGATTACGTTCCACTATCAAGTACAATAGAGTTTTGCAATGATAGCATATTACTAGGTGACAAAGGCACACTTTTCCTCAAAGACCTAGATACACTAGCAGATCTGTTAAACTAAATTCTCTTTGTGTCAGATCTAGAAGTATATGCTTTCTAAGTACTACCAACATTAGAGGAGGTTATAATAGAAAGATTAGGAGAGTTAATAGAGAGAATAGATTACTATAGCTATGAAGTTTAATTAGTTTTCATTTTATTCTAACTATTGGAAATTAGTAACTTGCTATTCACTCTCCTTTTGCTTAAACTACTAAAGCCTGCCTATTTTAATAGTCAGGTATCTATTAAGAACTAGTTTATTAAGCAGATCAGTGGTAGATTATCTCATGTATGTAAATAGTTAAACTCTTTAGTTCCTTTTTTGGACTAACTTAAGTGAAAAAAGCACTTCCTAGTTTGATATAAATAACGAGAATAAATATAACTGAACTATGATCTAAATGAGTTAAGGAAGATAGCAGTAACCTAGCATTTAAGATATATAAATAGGCTGCTTAAATGAAATTAGGAGATAGTTAATTGATATAGATATAGCTTTTATATAGCAGTCTCTTATGTAAGATAAAGAACTAACTAGTAATAAATTAACTAAGGAAGGATTATTAAAAGCAAAACTCTCTTAAAATCAGAAAAAGAGGGAAAGGTTCAATACAAAGTAGCAGGCTAAAGCTTAAATATCTATTAATGAGATTCCTTTAAAATAATAGCTTTTATAAGATTAAGTAGGAGGTTATAAATATAGAGTATATGAACTATATAAGAATCATAATTAGAAGATTAATAACTTAATATCCTTTTAAAAAATTAATAAGGTTACTTTATACTATTCTTAAATGTAAAAAAGATGCTTCTTTCTAGTATTCTCTATTATTTTTAATTTAAACAACTAAAAATAAATTTTTTGCATTTAAAAAGATAATAAAAGCTAAAGAAACTAATAAGTTTGCTTAATTATTAAAGTCTACTAATATAAGAGGTAGTAGCTAGGTAATGCTATTAGTATTTAGAAGCAATTTTAAATAATTAGCAGATGATTTAATTAGATAGAATATTTTTAAGATGGATATTTATTATTAGTGCAGAACTTATGCTCAAAAGATGAATTTATATGGCTAATGATGCTAATTTTTCCTTCTAATAAAGAGAGTCATATAATAGAATAATTATAAAAGGCTGATACAAATGCAGAATAAAATGCTGTAATAGAATTTTATGAAGTGATTGATACAATAATACTTCGATGATTGCATAAAGTATATTCTTCAGATAGCAATACAATGATATTTAAAGCTAATACGTAAAATAGTAAAGCAAGTAGTTAAGGTTACTAAAGTTATAAATAGGATTAATTTAATTATTAATAATGAACTATTAAGATAATCCTAAAATTATATAAGCATAGTAAAAAATAAGATAACGAAGTGGAACTAAATACTTAAAAGCTGATCTCTAATAATTAAACCTATTAATATCTCTGTTCTTTATATATAATATCATTTCATATATAATGCTTCATGCTCGCTAGCCTTTTCTTTACAGATTAGAACAATGTTCAAAGATATAGTTTCTTATAAAGCATAAAATTAGAAAAATAACATTGATAAAAAGTGATTTTCAGAAGCTAAAAATGGTCTAACTTTTTAGCTAGTCTAAGATGTTAAATTAACTTGATATATTTAAGTTTGAAAATTTAGCTTTAAAATGAAAGGATAAAACATAAATTAGTATATAAATAGCTTTAATTATTCGTATAAAAAGGAAGTTATCATTTATTTTATCCACATACTAGTTTTAATATATCTCCTGCTTATGAAAAAAATTAGATCAATAAATCAAAATTATCATACAGAAGTATGTTATAAGATAATGGACTTAGTCATTTAAATTTGAATTTGGTGCTTTGAGGGTAAATTTATTTATTTTACAACTGAAGTTCTACTAGGAGGAACTTCTCGAATTGCTTAAAAAAGCAAGTCTATTTGGTAAGGAAAAAAATAAAAAAGGCTTTTTAAAAATGATAAATAAGCTTAAAATCATTATGTTTAGAACTCAACCCAAAATTTAATTTTTTCTCAAAAGTGTTATATATAAAAAGATCCTTGGAAGCATATTACCGATATATTATTTAATTAACTATCATATCTAGATATAAATAAACATAATAGCCATATGTCTCTTATATTATGATTTATTATACATTCATTTAAATTATAATAATTTCTTCTTTGCTACCTTACCAATTTTAAGCTTTTCAAGTTATTTAGTACTTAAAGTTTTGCTTAGTTTTCTTTTAAGCCATCAAGTTAAAAGTTTTAGTTTGATAGGTTTGGATAAATTCCTCTTGTCAAATATTCCTATGATTTATTTTCATTCTACTATCTAAAGTTTAACTTACACATTTGATTTTCATAAGGAATTAATAAAATAAAATATATTCCTGAAAAAGGAAAAATTAAAGCAGAAAGCAACAGACTTGCTATTTTAAATCCACTGAGAAAAATCATAGCAGATGAAATCTACAATAAGACCTAGTTTAGATATAGTAAGGAAATAGTAAAATAGAGGAGATTCCTCATAAGATCAAATACTAAATTGGAAGCTAAAAAGCAAACCACTAAAATAAATAATACTTAAAACCTTTAAATCAGTTTGAGACACAGAATTACCAATACATTACATAATTAAAATGAAATAAGTATAAGTAAACCTAAGAACCAAATTATCTATAGTGTACTAAATTTAGATACAATAAGAATTTCTGCTTGATATAGCTAGACAAACAAATAAGTTTATTAAATCATAAAACAAAATATATGAATATTGTAAATATTATAATATATAAATATAGCTTATCTAAATAAAAAAGAATGTATTAAATGCAAATAAATACAGTATAATAAGAAATTATAATGGCCTAAATGACATTGATAATAAAAACGTCATAAGATTGTAATACTTTGTTTATAAGTCCATTAGTCATAACATTATTTTGCGCTGCTAAACAAAATTATGTAAAACATTAAATGAAACTAATGACAGAAATAAATAAATTAAAATAAATAATTTATTGGTTTGGCTAAGAAACCAGCCTAAATTAAATTATCTTTTTGCGCTGAAAGATATCATTATTATTATAAAGCTTTATAAGTTAATTAGGATGACTGTGATTATCAAAAGTACCACTTTGTTTATCTTTTAAAATAGAAATATTACTAATCCTAATTTTTACCAAATTTCTAAATTTTTTCGCTTTAAAATTGAAAAATTATTTAATAGAGTAGACTTCAACTTGCTCAGCTATTCCAAAATATGTAATATAATAATATAGAAGTCTACTATGCTGATACTATATCATTTATTATTATGCTAATAGAAAGATTCCGACTATCAACCTACCTATCCATGCATTTTATTTACCTTATTTCTAATTATAAGCTTTTACTATATCCACAACTAATTACACCTTAGACCTGTTCAAAATAGAATAGTTATTTAAATTTGTTTGTTTAAGTTCAAGTTTCAGGTTCATACTAATCTTATAAAATCTAAATAATAGGGAGAACTAATAGCTGTATCTAATGTTAAAAAAGTAATTGTTAATTTAAGGCTTCTAAAAATACATCTATAGGTATATTAATTAATTTTAACGTCTCTAGATAATAGCAAGATTTATAAAATATACAGTAGCTTTTTTTAATCCCTATTATTTGTTTGATGTATCTTTGATTTCATGCTAGCCAATTTTCAAAATGCTGCTCCTTTATAATATTATCAAATCCAATACTAGAGCTTGCTCGTAGGAACTAGCTCTCTTCATTCAAGCTATATGATTATCTCTTGATTAAATTCTTATAATAAACGAATTTTCTCAATAAGAGTTTCAGTTTAATATTGATATATGATTTCATGCTTTAATATGCCATTTATTTTATACTCTTAATATCATATAATACTTATGCATATTTGAATTTGCTTTATTAATAATGCTCTTAATTAGTAGTTGACTCTATTTATATCTTTCAATTGAGCAATTCACTTTATATGCAAGTTTTGTTAATTAGTGTGGTAAATATTTAGTTTTAGATCTGGTTGCAAAGATATATTATACGTTGATTTTTTACTTCAATAAATCAGACTAAATGACTGTTTCCATTTAGTCAATATTTAGAATACTTAATTTTATATTTTTGAAAAATAGAAAATGAAAAAAGGGATAGAGATAAGATAGTTAAAATCATTTGTTTATATTATTTTTCAGGTTTAAAAAGTTTATCGCTTTAACTTCTTTAGGGTTATGCTCTACTGTCTAGAATTTCTTCAGCTTCATATTTTAGTTTTATAAATTAAACAAATTATCGATAGCCTTAAAATTATTTCCTTAGTTGGATTATAGTTCTTATGAGTCATTTTAAGATACAGCTCTTGATAAAACATTTCTAGAACTACTTCTTAAAAGAAAATTCTGGTTAGCTTTTTAAATTTGAGACCTAAAGGCATTAAATTATTGACTTTTGCTCATATTAATTACATTGTTTTGAGTTAATGTTTTCTATAGCTTTTATTTCTTAACTCTGGTGTAATAATTTAAAGAACTTGCTTCTGGATCTAGAAAGAAAGCGCAATCATCTGGCCATTCAAACAAATTTTTAATGAAAGAAGGACAGATTTGTAATACCCATGGCATGACGTTTTCTATTTACTATGCTAGGCATTAATTCTGTACCTTATATAGAGCTACTTTTTATTAGTTTTCTAGCAAATCTCCTATTCCATTCCTTATTATCCTCTGAGAAAAAAACTTAGACCCACTTTTTCTTAATACTTCAGCATCTTAAAATTTCATATTAAGATCTGAAAAATCCAGATCCTTGTCTTCAGTCTACTCATTTTTAAAAATAGGAATTTGTAAATTCGCTGATTTGGCAACCCTAGCAAAAGCTTCTAAAAATTCAACAAAGTTAAGATACTAAAACCTTTTTTAATTCAGCTAATCGGGAAAAGACATACCAGCAAAAATAAAAGCTTGTGATATTTATTTTCCAGTAACATTCTCACTTAGATACTCGATATTTTAAACTAACTGATAGAACTAATCATAATTCATTAGTTTTTGATTGTTAAGCTCAGAAAAATTAGTCTTCTTAATCACTTCGCTGTACTAGCTTCATATTTAATTAATGATAGGAAGGTAGCTTTTATATACTTTATCCACTGATTCCACCATGTATTCTTTCTCTCTCCATTGTTCTATTTCCAATTTTTTGAGTGCATAATCTTAAAAAAATAACTTGACTGCATCAATTATAGTTTTACATCTATCAGCTATATTATTATAATACTTACTTTTTATGAACTTTATCATTGCTATGCGTATCATTATTTCTAGGAATTCGTATCTTACTAAGTTTTTCTATGGATTAAAAAGTTGAGTATGAGGGTTATATGTACTTGCTGAGAATTGTATCTGATACTATTCCTTAGAGTATTTTTGGTCGATTATATTGTTTTATATACAGAAATCGTGGAAAATCTTATTGGTAATGCCTTAGCTTAAGGAGGTTATACTGCTTTGAGATACTAACTCTTGATATAGTTACTTTATCTTTTTATATTATTTGCCTACGTAATCCTTTACCTCTTTCTCATCTTGCTATGATAACTATAACTTGCAGAACTTCCAATCCATTTCAAAACATTAATTAAGTAATTGTTCAGTATCTAGTTTATAATTCTTAAATAAGGAGTTTTCAATAGACCAACTTGGAATAAATTCTCTTGTTTCATCTTCCTCTTGCTTAGTGTAAAGATTTCTAGGTAATTACTTTGGTATGTTATTAAAATCTACGGGTTAGACCATAAAGTCTGGACCAGTTGCATTCATAGTATTTAGCTTAACATAAATTGATGAGTTATTGTTTTTCACTTAACGAATAAAAGGTCTAGCAAGCTTCTTCTTTGGATAATCTTCAGCTAAAAAGGCCTTCTGTTAAGAAAAAAAGAAATGAACATTTGTAGCAGGAAGAACCTTATTAATTTAATAATTTCCTTCTTCAGTTCTATGCATTTTTATGGGAATGAAATCCTCACACTCAAAGTGAATGTAAAGACTAAATAATTTGTTAACATTCATTCCCATTCTAGTTAAAAAAAAGCTTTAAATTTACCCACCAGAAACACCTAAAATCCAAGTAATAGTTTGCTCTTATCATTGTCCACATAGTCAACAGTTATCGCTAATGAATTTATCCCTATCCATTAATTTTTTATTTGATCCCTTTTATACTTCAATTTTGATTCTAGGACTTGTATGCTATTTCTAACAAGTAAAAAGCTCCTAATTCTACTTCTAAGCATTAATATACCCAAATGAGTCTACAAAGGCTTAATTTCCATATACATGAACGCCTAGTATTGTTTAATTATACTTCAATCCTTCAGCAATCATTTCCATCTATTTTTCATTAAGATAGTTGTTACTTATATCTAGGTGCCTTAATATACGGTTCTTCTCTAAACTCTTCGAAAGCGATTAGCAGATCTCATTACTCTTGTTTAGCGTATTCCAAGACAAAATTAGTTCAATAAGAGTATTATTACCTCCTAAAGCTTCGAACACTAGAGAGATATTAGGTACTCCTAAAGAATTTCAATGTAGGTCTAGTTTTTCTAAAGTATTATTTTTGGAGAGGATCTAAGAAAAAGTTAAGGCTGCTTAGTCTTATAATTAGTTCTACGCTAGGTTTAAGTACTATATACTTGCATTTTCCCTTAAGAATTAGAAATACTTCTTAAAATTTTTATCTCCAATGCAACAGTTTTCTAAATTCAGATATTATAAACAGAAATGAGGCATTTAGAATACCTTTGTTAAAGCACTTAGAGATTGTGGTCCAAGATTGTTTCTTGATAGATCTAATCTTTTGAGATCTTCTGATAAATGACTAATGATAGAACTAGCTCCAATATCAGTAAGTCTGTTTTGATTTAGATTTACTTCTTTCAGTTTATAGCTCTTTTGAATTTACTTACTCAAAGCCTTTGCATATTTGTCTCCTATAGAGTAAGTCTTCAAATTTAGAGAATCTGGATTTCTCTTTAGTGAACCGTAAGGTTTAGGAGAAATTTATTGATCTTGGCATTTTTTAATGTACGATACAAAGGGAGAAGATTTAAGGTTATAAAACTTGTTTTTATCCTTTATCTTCTCAATGTTCTTTACAAATGAATAGTACTTCTACACCACTTCCTCACTCGTTAATCCTTCATTATTATCATAATTAGATCCAAACCATTTATTAAGCACAACATTTTTTTCAAGGTACTCTCCACTCTCAGTATTCCTGATTCTAGTTAGCGAGCTTTATCTAAATTATTCAGTTCTAAATGTACTTAAAGAGCTTCTAGGAAGTAAATCTGTCTCGTAAAAGCAGTTTTAAGTATTAGACATATTATAAAAAATGCATAAAGAGTCTTAGTAATATAAATGTATTTGCTATTCTTAACTATTAAATATGTATACTTTTAAATATGTCTCAAGCTACCATTTATAGCCCTTACACTGCTTTATACTATGTTAATTATCTCTCTTTGGCGTTTCTACTGTTTAATAACATTTACTAAAACTCCAAACACTAGAGGCTTATACTAACTAGCAGAAGATTAGTTTACATATAAGAGAGAATATGCAAAAATAGGTTTAATATGGTTTACTAGACTAAAAGCAAAATATTGTATGTAGCACTTTGATAGTCAAATATCTAGCTTCTATAGCACTATTTAGTTAAACATCCATATAACAAGTAAAAGAATCAACTGCCTAGTCCTTTATCATAGCAAACCATAGAGATACTTAATTTAGTTATAGTTGTGAAGCTTTAAGCTAAAGTAATATTGATCTAAACTTCTGAGCGACTTGATAAGCAATTTTAGTATAATATAGGAAGGCAAAAATTGGAATTAGTAAAGCAAGTATAAAGGGTAATAGTTAATTAGTTAGTTAAACTAAAAAGATTAATTAACAAATAAAGGAAGTTACTACTATTCTAACTTTAGTGCTTATAGTGACTAACCATTTATAGAGATTATTCTTATTTTCACTGTAAGGAGGTTTAGTTTAAATTTAATCCTGCAATATGGATAAGAGTTAAGTAATCTATATATATTTAAGCTAATACACTTATAGAGATTGCTATCGATACCTTATAAGTGGAAACTAAAATAGCTTTTAAAGGGATATTTGTTAGTTAGTTGCTAAATATAAGATTAGCTATTAGTATAAGAGATAAAAAAGTATTGTATATGAATATAGGGATTAATTAAAGGTAGTTTAACAGAAAATCTCAGAAGGAAAATATAATAAAATAAAGAATGAAAGTAGCTCATGATTTGTAAGAAATTCTAGAAGACAATAACTAGGAAATTATTCTAACACTAAAAGACTCTAATCTACTTAAATCTAAAGAATAGGAAGATGTACTTGAAGATGTGCTGAAGACAAGAGATTACAAGCTAAGAAGATTTAGATATCTCAAGAACTTAAACTCTAAAAACCAGTTTTAGAATGTTGATTATAACTTGAGATCACATAATGATATTCTATAGAAATATGATGAGTTGGAGGAATAAGATCGCTTCTTTTATTTAGACTAAGTGAATCAAGTGTCTACTTAGCAATAAAAATCATAAAATTAAGAGCTGAACAAGTTGAAGCTTGAAACCCCAAAAATAATAGCTAATGATTACTAAAATAATACAATCTAATTTAAAAAACCTAAAAATGTCAAAAGAAAAAGGGAAGATCCAAGTAAGTTTGAAGAGCAAGAAGAAGAAAATCAAGATAAAAGTGAAAATATGAAGTAGAAATTGTTTGAGGAAATTCAGAAGAAACAAAAAATCGAAAAGAGAGAATAAACAGAGCAAGAAATGGAGACAAATGAACTGCAGGAAACAATAATGAAGAAAATAAAGGAAAATCAAAAGATATTAAGGAGCTACAAGAAGCAAGAGGATATGGAGGCATTAGACTCGCAGTAATTAAAGCTAAAGTAAATAAGTAAGGATATATAATAAAGAAACGAAATTACTTTAATGAAGAATAAAGACAAGAACATTGAGGATTGCTTAGATGGAAGTAATAGTATCGTGCAAATTCCTTTGCCTTCTGAAAAGTAAGCAATGCAAAAATTTTAGTAGGTTCGTAATTAAAATGTAGCTGAAATTTAAAACTAAAAAATAGAAAATTAAAACGTTAAGGAAGATGATTTAAAGCAAAAAAAGGAAGTTAAGAAAGAGAATTCTAATTTAAAAAATTCAGAGCAAGTATTTTAAGAATAAATGATTGGAGATGGAATGGCTTCAGTTTTATAGCTACTTAGAACTAATGGAACTTTAAAAAAACCAAAAAAAGAACAAGTAATTGGAAGAGCTAATGATAAAAAACCAGCAGAAGAGGACGAAGAATAAATTTTACATTACAGAGATGAAAAGGGCAGAGAACTTTCTAAGAAAGAAGCCTGGAGACAATTCTGTCAGAAGTTTCATGGAATATACACAGGAAAAAACAAGAAAGAAAAAAGGTTATTCAAGTAAGAGCTCAAAGAGAAACTACAGAAGCAAGATCCAAGAGCATATTCTCAAACTTATCAAAGTTTCTCAAAAGTAACAAAGAAAGTAAAGACAAACTTTATGGTGATACCAAATGCTAAATGATTGCTAATATTTATATTAATATAATAATTTAATGGCATCTGAAAAATTAAAATTGTAAATACTATAATAGAACAACAGTGAAGAAGAAGGAATGCTTGAAAAGTTCTATCCTTCAGGTTCTATGGAGTTTCCTAATATTGAAAATTAAAATTAATATACTAGCTCTTAGGAACTTAGCGTTAAAGGGGAATTTGATTAGAATCAGATTGAGGAGTTTGATGCAAATAATGAAGAAAAAACTAGTAAAAAATAGCTTGAAAGCAAGAATATACTTAATCTTGATAATATCATTGAGTATTAAGAGGTTGAAATAGAATAATAAAATCTTAGTAGTTCTGAAAAAAGCGAAAAAAAGGAAAGTAAGCGTAATTATTTTGAGCAGGATTAAGAAAGATTTGATAAGTTATCTAATTAAAGAAAGTTTGAAAAGAACTAAGAATTTAGTCAGGATTTTGAAATTGATGTTGCTGAAGCTGAAAGTTTGAATATATCTCATCCTAAAGCAAATAAGCAGTAAACACCATAATTCACTAAAGCAGTTCCAGTACCTCCTACTAGTAAACTTAAGGGGAAAAAATTTGAATTTCCTTCTTCAGGAATTTTGAGCTAAAAAGCGAAGAATTTTTCTAAAGTATTGGACACTCGAAAGGAAAACCAAATTTAATAATAAGTATCTTAGAAGAAATAAATTGATTAAGAAAAAGAGCAGTAAAGAAAAATAGAGTAAGAGCTTGGTTCAGAAGATGAAATAAGAACCAATTAAACCATTTCGGTTTATTCTGATTAGCCATCTGAGAATTCAGATAAACGATCATAAAATTAATCTCAATAGCTCCATTCAGATAGAAATATTTAATATTCATTTGAAAACTTATTAGACAAATTTAGCAGAACAGACTTAACTCCGTCTTATGGTTTACCAAATAATCTAGCAAGTACTATAAACACTTAGCAAACATCTGACTAGCAAGATACTAGCAATTCCCATACTAGAAGTGTACATGACAAAATAGATGAATTAACAGCTGAACTTAATGAGTTGAAAATATAGAACGAAAGGTTACGCAATAAACTGGAAGAATAAGAGTAATTCGATATAGTAGCATAGTAGAGTGATAATTAAGGAGATTCCATGTAATTTGAGGAGTACAAAATTTAAGTAAAAAACTTATAAAGAGTTCTAAAGGAAAAATAACAGATGCTCACTTTCGTGAAAACATAGTAAAAGGTTAGTACAAAAGAACTATAGAATTTGAATTATGATTTATGGACTGTCAAGGAATTTGTAGAAGAAATAATTCCTCCTATTTAGAAGTAAAATATTAGTGTACCTAAAAATATTAAAAACGAGGTTACATAAAAAATATATCAAGGTATTATACTTTTGAAAAGTAAACAGCATTCTAAGCATTCGAAATGAAGTTAGCTTGATGTAGATAAATAACAGCTTTAAAAGGAATTGTAAGAAGTAAAAGATACTATTAAAAAGTAAGCAAGTGAGCATATAGATATGATTGTACAACTCAATGCTAAAATAGGAGAGAAAGAATAGCAAATAGAGAAGTTATAAGAAAAGAATAATAAACTACTAAAGTAGAATAGCATTTAGCAAAGTGAAGATATTGATAATTTTAAATAAAACTATCCTAGTAGCCAAATAAACTAGCTCAATAAAAATTATAATGCTTTCTAATCATAAAGCTATACACCTAGTCTTATGTCTACTACTGAGATCAAAAGTGCTAGAGCGAATTCACCTTTCAATACAATATAGCAAAATTCTTAGTATTTCTAAAAAGCTAGAAATAAGTTTCTTCAAGATCTGGAATAAAGAACTTAAAATCTAACATAAGCTCTTCAAAACTTGCAGACTACAAAATCTAAAGATATTTCATAAACCTAAAAGTTTAATGATATTTCTCCTAATACTACAAAAGTAAGGAAGGTTGTTTCAGTGAGTCCAGGATCAGCAAGAGTTCCTATATCCAAAGTCCCAGAACAGCATAAAAGATAAACTAGTTCTGACATGAAATAAGAAAATTTGAGGTCAGTAGGAAAGGAAGAAGAAGAGTAAGCTAAGAAGTTATATCCTCATACATATAGATTAAGTCCTAGATTAGCTCGAGAACTAGCTGTTGAAGATATGAAAAGGAAATTCACTTAGTACTGATGTGAACTTTATTAATCTTCTTTGTAAATTGATTTATATTGCCAATTTCATTTCCTCGTATTCTATTTTCCTTTCAAATAAGCGCTATATTAGCTACTACAATCATTATTACTAGTAGATACTTCAATTTATTTAAAACTGCTGATCTGATATTAATTTAGAATTCTGACTTATTTAATTCTTCTGAGGTTCATAGTAGTGGCCTTTTAAGTATCTAATCTTGGCTTTAAATTATTAAGGAAAGTAAATATAATAAGTATTAATAATGCTTCAATAACCTTATGCTATAATATCAACTATTCAGACAAAAATAGCACCTTAAAAACAAAATTAAGGATGCTAAAGAGATAAAAAATTTATTATAAGTAAAAGAAAAATACTTAGAATTTCCTAAAAACTAGACACAATTTTAGATAGCATATCAAGTTTATTTTATGAGCTTCAAATAAAGATCAAGAGTGTTAATTTTTCAAGAGTTAAACTACAGTGCTTAGAATTAAAATTTAAGATTAATTCAATGAAAATTAAAGTTTAGAGAAAAGACAAAAGGAGCTTGATTCAGAAGAGCTATTTTGATTTATCGTTATATTCTTTTAATGATTTACTTTAATAAGCATTGAATTCATAATTTTAAAGCTTTTTAAGTATTTTATAAGTTTAAGAGGCTATGGAATGGAATTAAAGTGTTAGTTATAATATTTTATTTAAGATTAATTTAAAGATTTAGTGTTTATTCCTTTTCAGGAGTCTTCATCTTCCTTTTCATTCAATCTTTCGCTGACGTAAACACCATCTAAGAATTTTCTGATATCTTTATTGCGAACATGTGTGGATTGCTATATTCTTGCTGCAGAAAGAGAAACTTTAGTTACATCGTTTCCTATTAATTTTATCTCGTCTTTATTTTCAGTCTTTAGTACTTTCACTCCACCGTGCATGATAATCTTTCTAACGTTTCTTTCACCTAAGAAGTTTCTGATTTCAATCCAGCTTCCATCATTGGCAACATTAAGAGCGATAGGGAAATGAGCGTAGACACTTCTCATCTTGTATAAATAACCTTTAGTAACACCAATAATCATATTTCTAATATGACTTGTCACAGAGTTAACAGCAGCTACTCTTTTTCTTCTTGCATTCCAGGCTTATACAGTGACTTCTTCACCTTAAATAGTGATATCACAAGGAACATGTCTAAATTCCTATTCAAGAGTTCCTCGAGGACCTTTCACAATAACTTTCCTAGTTTTGCTTGTGACTGTGACTCCTGCAGGTATCTTCAAGCTATCAGATGCCAATAAACTTTTCCCCATTTTGATTATATATTTTTTAATTTAATACTTTCCATTAACTTACCTAATTATTCCCCCATATATAATCATTCCACCTTACAATCCTTTAGCTCCTTCAAATTATCTTCAAGATGAAGAAGTTTTCCTTAGTTCTCTATCAGCAAATCTTTTAGTTCTATTTAATCTTTTTACTAAAATCCTTCTAACTTAAAGTCTAATTATTTGGTTCTTTCATCTACTTTAATTGTTTATTTAAATGGAAAAAGATATTTAAGAGAACTGCTTAACTCCTTGTCATATATAGTTCACTTTTGAGAACAAATTTTTGCGAATTTTATTTAAAATAGAACTTTTTCTGCTTAAGCCATAAATACGCTAAGTTGTAGCTAAAATTAATTGCTTTATTATAGCAATCTTAAGTGAAAGCTCTTAAGCACTAAATACGCTTCTGAGAGAAGTTAAGGACTGAAACAAATTAAAAATTTTAAGTTTTTAGTTAATTAAATATCATTAAATTTGATTGCTCCTTTCAAGTTAAAAAAGATAGATGTTTTTATTTTATAATTAAGATACCTTTAATCTATAACTATATTCATATCTACTTTATTATTTGGATTAGTGGTAAAATAATATCAATAAGCTGAAATTTAATCTTATATTATGATATATACAGTTATAAATTACCTACTCCAGTTTATATACTAAGCCAGAATTTAAGTATTAGACCATTTAATAAATTATCTCCCTTTTTTATGTGGAACTAGTTGAACGTAAGAAATCAACTATTACATGTATTTAAAGTTTTGCTATATGGTAAATAGATCATAGATTATAGTATTTTAGTTCAATCTGTTCTAACTGATTTAAGAGAGTTTAACTTCTTGCAGTTAATTAAGGATAAAAATAATGATTTAATGTATTAACATAGTGAAGATGCTTTTAAGACTTAAAGCTTTGTATAAAGATTAGATTGAAATAATGAAGCAGGAGTAGTGTAGAAAAGATTAGGTAGAAAGAATTATGAATTGATGAATTGTTCATTTTAACATTTCCATTTCCTTTTCTTTTTGCACTAGAGTAAATATCTTTTTGATTACATCATCAAGCTTGTGAATTTTCTGTTTTATGTAATGTTGAATATCATCTTCTTCACCTTGACTAGCATCCCCTAGTACCATAGCTTTGTGTAAAGGGAACCAATCGTTTTCCTCGTTTTGATTCTATATAATACAATTACCTTATTGAAAACGTATGCTTCTAGCCCATTATACTCAGTGTTTTCCTTAAATTCCAGATGGACCAGATAGTAAACATATTGCCATACATTGTGTTCTTCCTTAATGTGGTGCTCGAAACCTTCTCCTGTTCTTTCGAACTGTATAAAAGTATTACCAGCTATCTGTCAATATTACATATATAGCACTTATTGAAAATGTTTTCCTCTCTTTTTATTTTTTCCTCTCTTAGCTGCTTAAAAGTTTCTAAGATTATACCGAAGACTAAGTTTAATGTCAGTACACATACTGCAAAGAAATAGCACAAGTCGAAGAACCACCTTCCATAGTAGTTGCGTTTATCAGAATGAAAGCTCTTTCAGAGTAAAACATCTCCTATTCCTCCTGTAAGCCTTAGACCATAAAATATAGTAGATAGATAGCAATGCCACATGTTAAAGCATAGAGATTCACCTCCTCCTGCTTCGTTAATTTCTTCTGTAAAGTAATCTTTTCCAAACTCTAGAAAGGCTATAATAGCGAAATAGTAAATTATTACTAAACCAAGTATAGCCGTTAGAAGTAGCTAAAAGCCATTTTAGGTAATTGATTTTACTACATACTTTAAAGTTGGAAATCTAGTCATATCAAGTAGATGAACGTAAAAGAAAAATGGAGAAATGATAATGCCAAGTAAAGATAGAGCTATGAATATGAGTTAAGTAACGAAAATAGGATTCTTCATGACAAAGTAAAGATTGTATAAGCCATACATACACTTCGTGCTAGAGTGATGTAGATCAAACTCTCCATTTTCGTTAATAAAGGATTCGTGATAAGGACCATATTTCATTAGTAGCATAAATGTTTAAATTCTGGTTAGGTTTTTTGCTGGGATTACTTCAATATTATCTTCTATTTGCTAATTTCTTTTATGATATTTCATTCATTTTCTCCAGCCTTTTTGTATAAGAAGTTCTGCCTTTAATTATCATTAGCCTACAAAAATAAAGAACGACACACCAGTTAAAATTGCTCCTAAAACATCAATAGCTAAGGTTATTCCATGATCAAGATGAATGTCACCATGCTCATCAAATTTATAAGCAGAAATGATCATAATATTGATGACAATTGATATAATAGTAAAAGTTCAATGTAGATAATATATCTATGAAGGTTTCATAGTCCATTTATTTTTTATCTTTTCGTTATATTTCATCTCATCAATAAAATTAGGTGCTCTATCCATCAAACCCTTAATCTTACTTATAGCACTTTCCAAATTAACAGTATGTATATGATGTCGTCTTGTAGCTTTACTTAAATGGCTACATATTGGTCTAATTGGAAAGAAAACTTTCTGTAGCTCTCCACGGAAATTAACCTCAATTGTTCCAGTGTGCTTTTAAAAGAACTGCCAAGCTTAAAACTAATCCTGAGTGAATTTTTCTGGTTCAAGTTCTCTACCTGCAAGAGGATGAAGTTTCTTAAATTTTTACATGATAATATAAATGTTGAAGCCTTCTTAAACAGCACTATCAAAGCTGTATACCTCTAATTTTTTATTAATATCATCTAAACTTGCATCTAATGTCATCCCCAGTTCTATTACAAAGTTTTTATAAACCTCAAGAAGTCTTTCTTTCAATTTGGTGATTTCTAGGGAGTTCATAATTATTTCCACAATGTTTTGTTCAGGATTTCCTTCCAATAATGAAAGAATTAAGATAACAGCTTTGGATTTGAGTTAGTTAATTAGTTCTTAATTTTGCTCAAGTTCTTAGTTTTCACTTTATTAGTTCTTTTCTATACTAGTAGCTGAAATTATATCTCTACAGTTATCAATAACCTTTGATTCTATCAAAGTTTACTGGTTAGTTATATTTGGACCTTAAATAAACTCAGTTACAGTATCGAGCAACTAGTATCCTAGGTTGATATTAGTTTAATTCATTATCTTAAGGTAGGGAACTATTAAATTGTTAATTTAAGCTATGAAGTTAAAGCTTTTAGGATGTAGCAAGTGCTTTTATATTTGTTCTCTTAAGTAGTCTTACATATGCTAGTTCTAGTTTTCGCACAGAAGCTATAGAAATCTGAGTATGTAAGTTAGTGCGCTAATTTGATCCTATAGTGTAAATTCTTCTTAGCTCTCTTCTTCTAGTTCTTCAATAGTCTTTGTAAAGTTTACTTCATCGTTTCCTTAAGGAGGAAGTGTAGTAGTTAGAGTTGAATTTTGCTTATATTGAAGCTTTTTAATTTCAGGATTCAAATTTTATTCAATCAAAGCAGTTTCTTTCTTTTTAATTGATTCAAAGCAGCTAAGCATATAGTTTTTAATATCAACTAGAAAAGAGTTTGTTGTGTCTTCCATGAACTGCTTAATAAAGCAGCTTTATACTTTTTAATTACCTCCCAAAAGCAGTGCAACCATAGCAAGGATTATTTCGACTCTAATGTTCTAGTTATCATAGTTTATAAAGAGCTTGCAAAGGAGCTGAACTACATTAAGTTCAGCAAGCTAATTTTGACGCTTGGAAATATTAGGCATGAATTCATTACATTCAGAAGCTTCCCATTCAGCAGCAGCAGAGCCTTTCGAATTAGGATTTTCATTTTCAACAATTTTCCTTAGAATTTTGATTCCAATAATGATGTTGTTAGTTTCTATTTTGATCTCGTTAATATCCAGAATCTTCTGAAGTGAGGCAATGATTTCACTAAACTCTAGTTAGAACTCATTGTTGAAAGCTTCAAGTGTTATTTTTTTAATGTCAACAAAGTTTCATACAAACACTTTAAATTCTTTTTCTATTTACTCCTAAAATTTCTCTTCACTGTGAAGATTCTTCAAGGCTTCATAAAGATGAGCAGCATTTACCTATTGAATCTCCATGTCACCTATATATTTGTTTAACTTCAATGGCTTCACACTTTCTTATACTGTTGGAATTTCTTCGTTGATAAAGGCACTTCTTATTAAAGAGTTCACTTTATCATTTTCAGCTTCCATACATAAATGCAAAAATAGGAGAATGCTATTCCTACTAGAGCTGTTTTTGACATTTTTATATAGCTATATAGTTGAGTTAATGATAACCCTGACATGTTCAAAAAGAGGGTTCTTTTCTTCTTTGGCTATTAGTTAATGTCCCTTAAGTTTGAAAAGTTGCTAAAGAGTAGGAACAAGAGCTTTCAAGCAATATTCTTTTCCTAGCTGGTTTAGTAAATAAATTCTATTATCAATTCTGATTTTCAGCTCTTCGCTCTGGTTTATAACTTTTTTTGTTTTCTTCTAGCTGAACTGATAGTGCTTTGTTATATGTTCAAGATCTTTCCTTAGTAAAACAATAAACTTATCAACAGTTTACTCTTCCTCACTTACTGCGTATTTTGAGTTATCAAGTCAGGCATGAATCAAGAACTCTAATACCGATTACTTAAACGGCCAATTATGTCCTGCTTAGCTCATTAGATTATAACATACCTTAAAGGAAATTTCGCTCTAAGCTCTGAGTTCTGCTGCTTCATTTAATCCAGTTGTACAAATAGAGAGTAAGTTAAATAAGTTCTATAGATATACAATATCAGAAGGTATTTCTAATTCATGAGTATAGCCTGAATTCTCCTGCTACTGTATACTAGCAGAAAATTCTTATAAATATTAGGTTTCAACACTTTCTGAGTTATTTAACGTTCTTAATTAGCTAACTATGTTGCTATACTAAGGAGATAGAATAACGTTCAAAATATGTATTTAGTTAGTAGCTAAGATTTCTCCTCTAACCTAAATAAAAGCTTCAAATATGTTCAGAAATTTCGCTTTAAAAGGGCTTTTAAAAGAAGTTTCATCAACTATTTTGGCTATTGTTCTGACTACATTATAAGAAACCTTTTAGCAATGCTATTTGTTATGCCTGTAGATTTCCTACACAAGGAACTCTGCTCCTAATTGTTATCCAAAGTCTTCCATAAATTTGTTTACGTAAGGGAACAGAACAATTTAGTTTTTCTTATTCGCTCTAACGAACTTGATGAGGAAAATATAGCAGTATTGCTTAATTTCATTTAGTTTAGCTATTTCAAAATGTTAAATCTATTACTTTACTCTAATTAGCTTCAGAACTAGCTGTAGCATGCCAAAGTTTCTCAATATTATTTGGTTTTCCTTGTTTGGAACCTCATTATCTTTGATGATCAAATACTTTATTTGTAGCAGCTAATTCCTTTCAGAACTGCCATCAGCTTCTCCAGCCTTAATGTCGAATTCTGCTTCAGGCTCTTCCGTTTCGTTTGTCATATTAAAAGACTTTTGCTTCTTTAGTTAGAAACTGAAGCAAAGCTCGATGAAGAACTAAAGAGTTTATAAAGTTTAGTCATGCATTACTTTTAGACTAGGATCTCTGATATTTTCCACTTTTTTTCCTAGTCAGAAGTCACTGGTTTCTACAGATTTCTTAAGAAGTTTCATTTGAACTTAGACTTGATCCATATTACTAATAGCAGTTTTATCTTCAAGAAGCTGTACCTTCTTAAGAGCTTTCAATAAATTCTCATTTTATGAGAAATATTTTACAATAAGTGTGAAAGCTGAATTTACTAGATCAGCGTTCTTATACATTAAGGTATCCATTAAAACAGCCACTACATTCTTTTGTATCTTTTTCTGTAAATCTAAATTTTCCATCTAAACAAACTTCTTAAATTTTTTTAGGTAGAACTTAATGTTTTTATCCAGATTGTCAAAACTTTCTTCCTCCTCTAAGAAAACTCCAGTGTATTTTGCTGTTTATGGAACTACTACATTGCTTTATCTTTTTTTCTAAACATTTCCAGTTTTCTATTAAAATGCCTTAACATCCTCTTAAGCCTGAGCTTTTAGCTTTTTGCTTTTCATTGGATTCAGTTCGTTGGTTTCTTCTCTAGCCATGACCAAACTTTTGGACATATCTTCCTCATTTAAGGCAACTTATTATACTTAAAACTCATTTCTTGGAACAGTGCCTTTTAGAGTGGTATTATCATTTGAAATTCTTTTCTTTTTGTATTTTTGTAAAAATGTAATTATTTATAAATGAAGCCTCATATCAGTTATCATCAATAAAATTCCACATATTTCCTTTTTAACCTTCATAAGTACTTCGTTCTACTCATTTCATTCGTATCGTCCCGTTCTTTTTTTTCTTTGCTTATTTGATTTTTTCTTTATCTCTGGTTCAATTGAAAACAGGGATTTAATCTTCTTGTTCATGATACTGTTATCCTCATCTGCTTCTTGTATTTCTTCTTCTGGATTGATAATATCACAAGATCCGTCTAATAAGTCAATAATAGGTATTAATATCTATTCAATATCCTTTTACGTTTTGTAGAAGCCATGTAAAATTAAGAACCTAAGCAGCTAAATAATTTCCATTGTCATTTAGTTTTATTCCATACAATAAGCTCGTTAAACTCCATCTAAATCCTTCAAGTACTTGTAAATAAAGTTCTGCAGTTCTTATATTTCTGGAGTTATTTCAGAACTTCCAATTGTAATCTGGTTCACATCTTATTAAGCAATATTTGACCAGACGAATGTTAAATTTGGAACTACTATCTGTTCTAATTCCGCTTGATCGACATACATATTTAGTATCATTCTGATAAACCTTGACCTTATAGAATGCACTATTCTTTCATCTTAAATTGCTTGAAAAATAATGTTAAACTTATAAACATTTTTGAGTCTACTGGCTTTGTGGTTGTTTTAAAATGTAAGTTCAGCTACCAGCTCCATCAAACTTAAGAAGTAGTTGAAAAGCCTAGCATCATCACTTTGCTAAGAAACGTGTTTAAACTCATAAAGTAAGACCTAGTTGCTATACTCAGCTAAAAAGATGAAGGTATTGTTATTTTCACTAATTATTGGCACTAGTAAATACTCTCTTATTTCATCGTTTTCTAGTAAATGCTCACATATTGCGTTTTAGTTACTTATAACAGCTTCTTAATTACATGAACATAAAGCAGTTAGAATTTAAATATACCTTTCATGTCTATCCTACTAAGCGCAAAGCTTAACATATTGCTCTATTGTTTAATCTGTTATTTTAGTGTCTAAAATCTTCTTATTATTGTTCAGTATTTCGATCAAAGCTGCCTCCGCTAAAATATTGCTTTCTTCTGAAGTTTCCATTGATTGATTCAAGAACAGCTATAGTCACTGAGCTGCATATATCTGATTAATTTTGTAGCCTTTTACTATGTGTTTAATAAGTCGATAGCAGAGTTTTAAAATTCGCATAAAAGGCTCCTAAGGAGTTAATTTTGATAGGTCAAATATTTTATTTTCAAATGGCATTTAGAGTATATAGCTTAGGGTCTCTATTATTTATAGCTCTCTCATAAATTTTTACCTTCTAGAATTAGGAATTCCTTCACAAGTAAGAGGATCTTCTTACTCAGTTTAGATTAAGAAAAATATCAAGCTTGACAGTGCTTCTTCAACTTTCTATTTTAAAGCTCTATCTGGTGCATTGCCAGCTTTCAATTTAGCGGCTAATTTATCTAGAATATAGTGACTACTCATAATAAACTCGATCTCTTTTAACTCATTTTTATCTACTGGAATGATATTAAATGTATCCTAATCGTTTGACTGCTTACTCAAATCAAGGATATTTTTTAGAACTGATATTTCACTGTCTTCTTCATTAACTGGAACATAGGAATTTATTTCCTTCTATAAGATTTACTATCGATAGTGAGTTTTTGAACTATTCTTTTGACTCTGAACGTTATAGTTTTACTGTCATTCTTCATGAGACTCCACGATAAACTGCTAAGTATCACAGTGCTAGATTTTAACGCAAGAATTAAGTCTAATTCTATTATTATCTAAATCTACTGTAGTTGGGATAAGTTAAAATAGCGTCTTTTCCTCTATCTCAGTAGTAATTTCTCCTTAATAATGTGGACTTAATGACAGTACTAATTTACTTGTCACATTTTCTTTGCCGCTTTAACTTTTTCGTAGCTTAACAAAATCCTCAGTAACATAAAGTAATCTGCCAGTGAGAAAATGCCTCAGTCTATATTAAGTTGGCTTCACTTCTTTATCAATTTTGGTATTCCAAGATAGAATTTATCCTTTACTTGACTTAATGTCGATATTTTTTGGATCTGGCTCGATTATAAAAAGAGAATACACATCTAATGCTTCAAACTTCTCATATCCTTAATAAATTCTCATTTCGACTTCAGGATTTCCATCTCCTGTATAGTCAACGCCATCAGAAGCCATAAAACCTTATATCTCAGCGTGTTATAATCGAATAACACTTCCTCCATAAATTCAAACATTAGAGTCTTTACTTTGGCTGCCATAATTAACTAATTAAATGGAAAATGGTGAAATTGAAAGATTCACTTCGTACCTACTAGCAAACAAAGATGGATGAGTTAGTCTATCTACCGAAGATAAGTACTCAGTCTCTAAGGGAAAAGGGGTTTCTCCTACATTCAAATTAAAGGAATTTTTGTTAGCAGAGATAATAAGTTTGTCACCATACATAATCTTATCACCCTCATGTCTATATTTATATCTTGGCTTAATTCTAAACAGAAAGCCTGAATTTACTTCTTCCTTTACTTTAACCTTGAAACAAGTTTTGTCTACATCCGCAACTTGATTCGTAGCTGTTAGAAATTATTCCGAGACAACATGCTAAAACTGAACATCAGCTCCATAAAAGATATTCTATCCTCAAAATGTTTCGATAGTTTTATCATTTATCTCTTTTTCAGCTTCCACTCTCATTCTGTCCTGCTAAATAATTCTTTCATCTTCTTTCAAAAGTTCACTTTATACTTTGATGAGACTACTAAACAATCCTTTTTAGGATACTTCAGCAGATTCATTCTTTTTGCTTTAACTAATTGTCTGTTATTGCCTAGTCTTTTACATTTTCAAAGTTCGCTTCAAATCTTTCATAGACTCATAGGAAAGTTTAGGTAAAATTCTAAAAAGGAATTATCTTTAATTCTCTGTAAAAACTTCATCCTTTTAATTAGACATCGACTGAATAAAAACGCGCTGGTCAGTGAATCCTGATGACTGAATATACCCACTATGCTGTTTTGAATAAAACATCACTATATCACCATAACGAAGAAATCTCTCTTCCATTAAAAATTGTTGAAACTAATTTCTACACACTCAAATACTTTATTTTCTTTAATAAAATGAAGTCACCATTCTACATTATCCTACTTCAATACACTAACACCTATTTAAAGCCAGGCAATTTAAGCAAGAATATATGTATATAACTATAAGGAAGCAAAGTATGTAGATGGATATTGAATGTAGAGGTGAAAATAAATAGGAAATAGGCAATTAGAATCTACTATCTAAAGATTATTCTTTGCTTATAGTCACTATTTTCCTTGCTTTTTCTTTTTCTTCAAAGCCATAACTTTCTTTAAATCAGTTACGCTTCAATCTCTCAATAAAATAGACTGTGTACATTGGCCTTACTAGAGTAGATGAGGAAATAAAAATCCAATTTACTGTTTGATGTAAAGTTAATAAATATAACTGAATGCAAAGATGAAGTAAACAATGCTTAACCAGAGATATAGATATTATATATCCTATACAGTCTTTCATAGAAGCTCGCTATTTATCATTAATGATGTTTAAACTTAGCAATATTATTTACCATTGCTCAAGGAAGTCTACTTCATAGCTACCAATCATTTCTATCCCTTCAACTATAAATTTAGAAGTTACATTTCCTTAAATCATCATGCATATATAGTAAAGGCTAAGATATTTAAAGCTTCCTAAGAGCCTTTTATATACTTTAAAGGCTTATAATAAAGTTATTTCTAAAGCTTCAGTGATAAGAAAATAGTATCTTCCAAATTACTTCTAATACTTGAAGTCACCAATATAAGTATTTCCTTACTCTTTATTAGGCTGAATATAAAATGCCAAGCCTGATTAAAGGAGATAAAAATAATAAGCTGGTATTTAGATCAAGCATATTTGCTTTAACTCTCCTATATCAATTACCTTAATAATTTTGCTTGGATTAAGTCTAACTAGAAATCTTATGAATATAAATATGATCAGCTTATATAGAAAGATTGAATGTGCTTAGTTTAAGCATTTATTGCTACTAGGTAGCGTAGTGTTTATTTGAGAAATTTAAATGTTTTATTTCTCTTTTTTTCAATTTGTTGGCTTTGTTTCCTACAAACTTTCGCTTCTGCAAGTTTTAATAGATTCACTTATGATTTGAAGCTACAATAGATGCAAATAAGCTGTTAAGTTATAGCTTTACTTTCTTAGTGTTATTAATCCTTCCTATGAAACAAGTCTTTCTGAAAACCTTTGAATCAAGTCTATAATATGAAACTGCTGCTTAATTCCTTATTTCCTTTGCTATCATCATTTAGTTTCCTATCACTCTCAAATATAAAGTTAAGTTCTTCCTCTATCAAGATTTTGAATCTCTATGCTTAAAGCAAATAAGCAAATAGCTGAGTCAAAATCTACTAACTTTAGGGACTTTAATAGGTAATAGATTTATCTAAATATCTAATTAGCAAATTTTGGCCTCAGTAGATAACTCTATTTCTCTTAATTTGATGCCTTAACATCTCTTAATAACTTAAGTCAGTCTAAATAGCTATTTTTAATTATGATTCATTAACTAAATAAAGGCTTTTAAATCAACTGCACTAAACTGTATTTAGAAAGTCTAAGATGTTCAAAGTTAGGATAGTAAAATGAAAGTATAATTGAAATAAAACTACTATCTAGTCAGAAACTTAAAGGAACAGATAATGAATGAATCATTTATTAAGATTCATAAATTAGTCAATTAAGCTAGAGCATTAGCAATAAACCTTTATATCATCAAGTTATCATTACATCTCCACCTTAATTATATAGTAGGCTATTGAAACATGATTTTATATTAAACAAAGTTAAGAAAATACCAAGTGCTAATATTTAAAATCCACACTGGCAAAAAGCTATAAAAGCTGTAATATGAAACTACTTAAAATTGCTGACTCCAGTACTGAAATAAAACTAAGATAAATAATGAAGTATTTTAGGAACTATGAACAAACTGGATAACTTAGCAACTAAGTAGCAAATAAGAGGAAACTTCAAAAATAAATAGCGAATTCTCAGATTTATTTAAGTAAGCTTAAATAATGAGAAACATATAAATTTAAACCTAAATTATCAGTTAATCTGGATAGCTCAATACTCTGACTATTTAAAATAAGATTACAGATACTAACTATAATCTATCATTTGTAATCTTAAATAGAGTTAATAAGAATACTGCTATATTAATAATTTTGGTAACCAAGTCTAAGAAAATTACTAATAAGCCTTGTAGTTTTTTTCTTAAATTTGTTATCATCTTTCAAAGTCATAAGGCAGGCAACTGATAATATTCTTATGTCTTAAAGATATGTTTTCAATATGCCTAGTACTTGAAATAGTAAATAAGTAAATGTAAGATGCAATTATAAATTCAAATATCATAACTCAGTCTTTATTGATTTCTTACTAACTGATAGAGATATTTTAGAGGATAAGTAAAATTATACCAAAAGGCTATTTAAGTCTTATTATCATCATTTCTTGATCTGAGTGCACTACACTTTGTCATTATTTCTGAAGTAAAAGCTTAGAAATGTAAAAAGAAGCAAAGCTATCTTTGGTAGAGGTGTTTGATAGATGGCTAACTTAATAATATTGGCTATTGGACTCCTCTATTTTTATGAAAGTTTACTAAAAATAAGACAAAGGAACATTTCTTATTTAGGCATAAATCATAAGATATGTTTTGTCTCTTGCTAGAGATAATTCTTTGTATCAAGTTAATATAAAAAAGACACTAAAAGTCTATTCTTAAATACTTAGGATGTGTTTGCCTTAGTATGATAATAGATTTATAGGAATATATAAGAAGTATAGAAAAGGGCATCTTATAGAAAACCAGTTTCTTTTTCCTGCAATTTTGATAAATTACAGGACAAGTTCATTATGTCTAAGAGGTATAAATAAAGAAATGTAATTAAAATAATCTTACTAATATAGGGAAAAGTGGCCTAATATGTCTTATGAATACTATATAACTTCAGGTAAAGGATATTTAGAGCTTACAACAACTAGTTTACTAAGAAGTTTAATTAATCCAACTATATCCAAAGGAAACAAAAGTTACTTATATGAATGAAGATAAGCTGTTAATCTCTTTCTTAGGAAGTAAAGCAAATCAATAGATTAACGTAATACTTTACTTCCTATGATAATATCCAACCTCTAACCAATAATACTACTTAAACACTTCTAGATTAGAAATAGCTAATCAATTAAGTATTTTAAACAATTAGAAATCTAAAACTTAAGAGCGAATGACTAGTGCTTATGCAAATGCTATTTATTAGCAACTCCATCTAAATTCTTATAATCCTGTAGATTTCTAGTTAACAAGAATCTGAAATACACACTGGTAATTCCTCTAAGCATTACCTTGAATCAGGATTTAAAAAGATCTAATAAGTATGATAATGATCTATACTATGAATTAAGCAAAAACAATGTTGGCTACTAATATCAATTTATTTGCAGTCTAATTAAATGCTGCACTTGGCTTATAAATTAGTCAAAGCATTATTTTAATTGCCAAGTTTTCTGGCTAAAATATTTGCTTAAGCAAAGAAGGATAATACAAAAGAGCTTTTTTTACATAGACTCAAAATTAGGAATCTCCAAATCTAGTAAAAAAAATTAATTAACCTTATCTTCGCTTAAAAATGGATAAATAGGGAGCAAAGGAAAAGCGTAATGATCTAGTTTCATATCCCTAAATAATGTTCTAAGCAGCTAAGAACTTGATATTTCATAGCGTACGTAATTAATAAACTGAAGTTTAGGCTAGAAATAGTAATTTGTTGAGGGTTGAAAAATAATAGATTTAGAAAGCATGTGAATTTAAGTAAAAATTATCTAAAATTCTCCGATAGAAAAATAGATGAAATAAGCTTTTAAACTGGGTTAAAAAATAAATAATACTTAAGAAATTCCTCCTCTTATAGATAAATAAATTAAGTAAATAATAGTTAAACTTGCTAATAATAAGGTTTCAGCTAATACTAGTTTGCTAGTAGAACTAAGTATGGAGGAAAAGAGTTTAATAAAAATATTACTTGCTATATGAACAATATGCTTTGTGATAACCTAGTATTTCAAATAAGTTGAGTAAAGTAGATCTTTCAATAATTAAAAAATGGTATAAAAAATACTTTATCTGATTAACTACCTAAAGCTTTATTAAATTGTTTATCATCACTTTATGATAAAGTTCATATTTAGCAGCTTTTTCATTATTTAAATAAGCGCATTATTGTTTATTAAACTTAACTAGGATATGCAAGTAAGCAATCACTTAGTAATTTGAACTATCTAAAAGAATTAAAATTTTTATTTGAAGTTTCCCTACAAAAAGTAATGAATAGCTATCTAGATAGAAGTAGAAAAAATGTTTTATTGCATTTGCAGGTAATTAATCTTGGATCATCTTTGAAAACTTAGGCTCTCATAACTTAATATAGATTCTTAAACTCTTTTATTTGGATATAGATGCAAAACTAATTATTGCTGATACTCTCCAAGATCGCTTCAATATAGCAATGGATACTTACAGTGAATTAAGCTAAAACTGTGCTTGCAGAATTATATTATGAAACTGCAGTTAGATTCCTTGAAAAAGGCAGAAGAGATTAGAATTAAAAGCTTGTATTTAAATATATGTAGATCTAGTATTTGCTGAAGCTTTAATTGAATTATCTAGAAACTAAAAAATGAAAAAAATGGAAAAAAAGCCATCCATATTTTTCGGATGAGTAAACTAGTAAATAATGCAGCTAATTATAAGTAATAGGATTTATTAAAAACATTTTAAAAGATAATTAAATACTTTACTTGTAACTTTAATGGAATGCCATTAATTAAAAGACTAAGTAACTTATTTTTCATATCAGATAGAAGACAAATAAAATTAAAACTTACCTTTTGCAGTAGTGACCTCTAAATACAGGCTAACAATTACTGAATCCACTGCACTACTTTCTGATTATGGAGCAATATGTCTACTAAATTTTAAAACTATTTAACTTTTATTTGCTAAAGCTGAATATGAGTGCGGTTTTACTCCATGATCTACCTTTCAGTACTAAAAGAAAAGAAAGCTAAATTACTAAAAAGTAAAGACTTATTGCAAGATAGGAATGTAAGGTTATATATTCGATAATCCTTCTTTTATTATTTGAGCTGGCTTTCATTTGAACATATGTTAGTATAAAAATTAATGCATTTATATATATATCTTTGGTTTTAACAGGCCTGAAAATAAAATAAATTAGCATCGCTTGTATCTAAAAGTTATATAAAAGCATTCTAAAGAAAGTCTCTTAAGGAACACATTAATAGCAACTTTATAAAAAATTATCGGCCAATAGAGAATGATTAAGGGTGTTTTTTAAAATTACTTTAGTGAAATGTAGCAAGTAGTATATTAAAGAGACTATTTCCATTTAGAAATTTAGAACTTTTTCCTAACATTTTCAGTAGAAAAAAATTTAGAGCCATCTTAACGTTAATTATACTATTATTTGTATCTGCTCAAAAATTTTGATGAATTCGATTTTCAATTACAAACATTATGTAACCATTATTTAGAATTTCAGTTTTAAGAGAAGGATAAAAAGCTTAAATCTATAGAATTAGATAATACAGACAAGAGATTCTCTAATAATTAAATCCTAAAATTGTAAGTTTAATAAAGGTTCTAGTAGAGAAAGAGAAAAAAGCTGATATACAGTAAAATATTTAATGCTTATCATTCTTGTAATATCTTTAGCTTAAGTTATCAGTTTGAAAATATCCCCAATGTTACTAATTGAAAAATTTTATTTTACTTTCAACTAATTTCTTCATCCTAGCAGCTTGGTAAATAATCTGAGAAAATCAAATACAGCAATTAAATTTATGTAAGCACTTCTAATTTATTCGTGCTAGCAACGATGTCCTAATAATAAAAGTCCAATAATGTAAGTTAGAACAATAAAGATTCCTTAATAATTATATCAACCTTTACATTTTTGGAGTATAACCAGCTTAAGCCTTTCATCTTTAAATTAAAAGTGCTTCCTTTCACTTTCGCAACCATTATTTATCCTCATATTCCTCTCTATTTTTGAATATCTTTTTTCATACTCTTTAATATATTTCTTTCTATAGATTTCCCATTTTTTATTGTTTTGAATTCTATCAAGATTTTATAACTTCTTCTAAATTTTACATTTAACTGCTTATATCTTAGCCTCTTATATATATGTACAGATCTGTAACATATTTCATAATTTTTAAATATATGGACATTTTTCAAAGCTTCTAGTCCTTTTATTTATTTTATTTTTCTCTGAATTAGTTTCTATAGCAAAAATTTGGACATTAAGGTTTCTTTTATACCTAAATTTAAAATACTACATTTTATCCTGATTTGCTTTTTGTTACAGAAGTAACTGAATATTATAATTTTCTCTTTTAATACCCACATTTCTGCTTTATTTGTTTAAATAAGGAATACTGCTGTTCAATAGGAAATTCCTTTTCGCTCAATTTATAACAAGAATAAAATTTTCTTTCTGAATTCCAGACTTCTGCTTATCATAAGTTGTCTAAGACAAATTTAATGGCTAATAATTAAAATTTTACATTGCCAGATTTTTTAAGATAATTGCAGTTTATGCTTTTTGAGGTATTACAGAATCTTCCATAAGCTAGTAAAAGTTTCTAAAGTGCTTTTATTGATTTCTTTTAAATCTGGTGTTTTTCTCTTTCTGATTGTATCCTATTTGTCAGTATTAATAAATTTATCAATTATTTACCCTAAATCATTATAAAATACTTCACTCGTATCCTTCCTATCCAGTATTGCTTCTTCCTATCCTTTTGTCAGTTTTATTTTTTAAAGTAGTTAAATTGTTTATCTCCTTTGTATGACGCTTCAAGAATTCCAATAATAGCATCTTTCTATCTTGAGGATTTGAAACTCAATTTGTTATATTTTGAAAACAAGAGAATCATAACTTTGAGATTCAATTTAATTATAGATGTATATCAATTTCTAAACTGTTTATTCCCTTTTTATTGTTCTTTTTGTCTCTAAAAATAGTTATTTATATATTGTAGTTCAAAAGATACTTAGATCTCGCTAACAATTACAAATAGTTAGTTGATTTTGGTATGTTTGATTAGATATTCCATTAAGTTCTATTGTCATCTTTAAGTATCTTAATCTCTTCTTGTAGTTCATCTCTACTTAATTAATTCTCTGAGACTTCTTACTATAAAACTAACTTGTCTATTTTATCCTCTTTGTTTAAATATAAATTTTAAACTAAAAGAGTTTTAGAATCTGTAACTGTAAAATTGCTTTCTTCACTTATAGAAATTAGTAAATGTTTTTAATCTAGGAATTCTACAGGTCGATACTATGTCTGATAATTGTTAAATTTGACCATAGTATTGAAATCCTTTTTTCCAGTTGGTAATGAAAAGAGAACCTATTGTCGATTTTGGAAAATAAACACTTTCTTATTTCATTTTATGATAGAATTTGGAAAACGTTATTGCCATAATGTGCTTAAAAGGTATCCAGTTTAAATCTATATAACATGACTCGTTAAAAGTTGAAATTGATGCTTAAAATGCTTTACTTGAAATCATTCTCATGCTTGATTCAATTTTATTAAAAGCTGCAGTTATTCCTTTTTCCACTTTGTTTAAAGACTGAAAATCATGATAGTTTATGTGCTACCAGCTTAACTTTTCCACTTACTGGATTATTGATTGATCTTATTTCTTTAAAGCTTAGAAAACTCATTGCTGACTTATTTTTTTCCTGCTTAATCTTCATAAGCAGAACTAGTAATCTCTAGCTTAAGAACTTCCCTTGTAAAAGATGGGCTTAAAAGATATCCCTGCTATAAAGTATAAATTTAGATGAATCAAAAAGTGAGAGCTAGGAGTGACTTAATACTAAACTTCTAAGGATGAAATTATCTAAAGTTTAAAAGCTTAAAACAGGAGATCACCAACTAATTACAGTCAATTAGTATTATTTAGCCTTAACAGTTAAGCTACCATATCCGTAAATCCATTAAATTACTTGGTCTAAAGTATGAAGAATAGATTTGGCTTTTCTAAAATCTTTAGGTATTTGTCCATTCCAAGCAATAGGCAAGTAATAACTTGCCAGTACTTTTTATAACTAGTGCCTATTAATCTTAGATGAATCTAAAGCAATCAATGGTCTAAGATTTTTATCATTTTAGGTAAAAATATAGAGACTTTATTTTTCTTAATCAGTTGAAGGAAAAATTAATAGCCAAACAATAGAAACTATCACTGAGAATATTTAGCTAATTTACTTTCTAATGTAAGGAGTAGCAAGGAATATAACCAGCTTATCTCTTTGATAAAGGAAAAGATACCAAAAATAATATAAAGAAGGTGCTTAAGTATTGCTATTGGTTGCCAAAGATAAGATTAGAGATTTACAGTTATTTAGAATCAAAAGCTAAGTTTGTCTTATCTTTCTTAAGAGAAACCAAATAAGGAATTATAATGGCTATTTACTGGAAAATCTAAGTCTATCTGTATTTCTCATTCGCAGATAAACTCTATTTAAAAATTGAAAGGTTCACAGAATGCAAAATGAGAACTAAAAATTACAGCTAGTAACTAAAATTTAGTAAAGTAAATTAAAGATTTTAATAATAATATCTATTGCCTGATCACTATATAACTTAACTCTAATAGAAGTTAATTAATAACTTTAACATTAAATTGCTCTCTGACCCTATGGATAATTAACCTTTAACTCCAATTTCAATAAAGAAAAAAGAGGCTTTAGAAATGCTGGCATTGCAAGAAAATAGCATATTTTGCAAGAAACCAAGGACTTTGAAAGAGAATGAAATAGAAAAAGCAAAGCAGATTAAAGTTCTAAGTAAAATTAAATGTACTACTAATGCTAAGGTTTCTATAAGAAAGCAATTTCAAAGCATTCAATTATTAAAAATAGATAAACAGAAAAGAAAAGCTTGAACATTAGAATCTTAGAGATTACTAGCTAGAAAACATAAACATATGAAAATGAAAAAAAAGAAGCTTAAGTACCTTTTGCAAGAATGACGTATTGATGTGCGAAACTACTATAATAAATTATCATTATTACTAATACAAATCTTTAATCAGATGATAATAATAAAAAAACTGATTTTTCATAAAAAAGATTAATATTAATATTTAAACTAAAAAGATTTTTGGGCATCTTTATAAGTAAGAAATTCTTCTTCCAATTAAAGACAGTTAAATTTAAAAGTTTCATCATATCACTTTCTCTTCATCAGCATTTCTTATCTATACATTTTCTGATTATTCCTTCTTTTCTTTTTTAAATAGTTCCATTCTTCAATCAAGTAGTAATTGGTGAAATATTTTGATTTTTAAATCTATCTCTACTGCTGACTGCTAGGAAACATATTTATATAAACTTAATCAAAAAGAATAAAACGTTTTATTTCAAAATTCCCAATCTTATACTATAGTCATTCCCTTTTGTCTGAATAGTAGTTACATTCCATTATATGTTCAAAGGTGTCATAATCTCCACAGATACAATAAGGGTTTTCAATAGGGTGATGACGATCTTAAAGATTTTTTCGGAAATCGAATGATTGGGTTCTGAGCTTATATATACTTATAATTTCTCTTCTATATGATTTGTTTATTCTAGTATAGTTAATTCCTTTAATTAATTTAGATTTTTAAATTATTCAGTATATATTATAGAAGAAGGCATTCTATTAAATCTTTAGGTTGCGGTTGTATAAAATCTGTACTAAATTTGCTTTTTATATGCTTGGCAAATGATTTTAAACTGCATTTATATTCTGAGTTTTCCAATTAAATATTATAGTATGCAGCCATGCTTTTTAAGTCGTCAAAATACTGATATCCTTCTTTCCAATTGTTTTAGAAAAGCATACCTTTAGTTGATTGCGGGTAATCAATACTTTCTCTTTTTATTTTGCAAAAATACATTTAAAGAATCTCAGAGTCATAATTTACTTGAAGGGCATTCAATTCGAATCAATATAGCACGATTTGTTAATTGTGGATCCTGATGCTTAGAATGCTTTCCTTGAGATGAATCGTATACTTGATTCTAATTTGTTCGATACGACAGAGATTCCTTTTTACGTACTTCAAGACACTAAATCACCTTCATGATCAGCTTTTGGAAGATTGAAAAGTCTGCACAAATTTTTGAAATGTCAAGGAGTTACATTTTTATACCTAAGCAATGAAAATAAAGCTTTTTTCATAGCAGTTAAATATCTAAAGGCAGTTTCCCTACAGTGATTTTTCAAATTTCTTTTTAGTGCAGAAGAACTCACAAATACGTGACTTAATATTTTTAAATGATTGGGTAATCACCAATCTACAGATTTAATTTTAATTCATTTTATTCTTTTAAAAAATTAGAAAGCTTCGCACTTAGGTATTTTTATCTTTAAATGGGTTCAAGTAAAAACTCTATTCGTTTCGTTTGTAAAGACTTAATATTTTTTTGATTTTGATTAAAAAAATAATTCGTCTGTCCATCCTCTGCATGTGAAACTATTATCTAAATTAGTGCATTTAAATCTTATAAAATTACCTTAATTTTCTAGATAAAGAATAACAATGTTTTTATACAATATAGCTAATACAGGTCCATGTGGACTTACCTTTATAACTCAATTACTATATTAAAGTTATCTAGATTTCTTTTCATCTATGAGAGATGATGAACTAAGATTTTCGTAGAAAGATTAAAATGCTTTAATAAGTCCCAATGGTAATTTAACTCTTCTTAGTTAATCGAATAGTAATCTCCTCTCAAAGGAATCAAACATTTTTTCAACGTCTATTAAAGTTGCTATTAAATTTGTTTTTCCCTAAGCTTATTTGCGGAAGATATGAAATATTTATTAAATCATCCAGATCTACTAAGTTGTTTATTTTTTCTTCATGAATCCCATTCGATTTGGATGTATTAAATTTCTTTAGTAGATTATATTGTATAATCTTTTCGTTAGATCTTTATCATATAATTTTAATATAGTATTGAGAAGTGAAATTGGACGCCAATTGTTCATTCATTTTTATTACCTTTTTTAAAATTGGAATTATGACTGAATTGTTTAGCTCATCAGGTATTTTTCCAAGTTTAAGCATATTATTGAGTAAAGAGTGAAGCATCATAGTAAGATGATCTTCTGCATACTTCAGCAACTCTCCTTTGATTCCATCTGGGCCTGCCGCTTTACCATTTTTAATTTCTTTTAGGATTTCTTAAATTTCTTTTAAAGTGAAAAGTTCAATACCTTATAAGTATGATAATGGTTAGCTAAGTATATCTTAATTATTTTTATAAATTTATTCTTTGGTTGCTAAAGTCAATCTATTTTTATGTCAAGTTTAAATGTTTGCTAAACACTAAATTTTCTCAAGAATTAACAAAATTTTCTTATTTTTCTTGGTTAAAATCCATTTTATTTCTTTGTCTATGGTTAAGAATTGTTTTAGCTTGTGAAATCATATCTTTATCATTTTCATTGAGAAAGATAATTTTTTGCTTTATTTTCTTAAACTTTCACAGATGATGTTTAGGTTTTTCCACAGGTTGCTGGCTTTACTATGAAGGTTAATGACTTATTAATTGATTCTCCCATATTAAGCATGAGTTTCTTTATATATTAAATTGGCTCTTTTAGTTTAAATATACTTCTTTGTGAGGTCTTTTGTAAGTTTATTATATTTAGGGTCTGGAATAAATGAGCCTAATGTTTCGTCTGCATTATCTTATATATTGCGTTTAATGGCATTAGTATTAATCATCTAAATTATCTCTGTCATTTTGAAAAAATTAATTATAAGTTTAAAAAAAATATTCCTAATATATCTATCTGTCAATTAGGTCTTGCAGTCTGTTAATTTTATATTTTCTTTAGGTAATTAAGTCCTGATTGAGAATTATGCTAAAGAGAAAGTTTACGCAATTGGTATATGATTAGTAAGTAGTTAGTTATAGTGAACCTAGAAATTTACAATTTGATTATTATTCAAGTGACTGTTTATTACAATATAGTCATTGCAATACATAAATTATGTTCCTTTATGTATGCAAATGTTGCTCCTCATATCATTAACTATTTCAAGATCATTCTGAATAAGAAACTCCTAGAAACTATTCGTATTATTATAGTCATTTCTGGGATTATCTCGATAATCTTATAAGAGAGCATTAAAATCTCCCATCAGAACATGTGTGTTATTTGGGAATTGATTAAGTAGCATATTAATATAGCCATTTGCTTGATCTTCATAGTTTCATTTTTACTGTTATCTGGCACGTAGCAGGATGAAAAGAATATATTATCCAGTTTGGCTGTGATAAATAGATTCTAGGATGCATCAAATATTATTTTCTTCAGTACTATTGAGTTCTTCTTTTATAATCAGACATACACCTCCTCCTTTGCCTGAATTTTTATAGTAAGTTCAATAATCTTATATTAGGATTGGAGGGAAATCTTGCTTTTACCAAGTTTCATTAATTGAAATATCAAAGCTATTTTCTCTTAGGAATTCTTCAACTGCATATTATTTGCTTGCGATTCCATTTATATTGACATATCCAATCTTAATCTGATTTATACTATTTATTTTATCTAAATCATTATTGAGAATACCCTATTATAGTTCCATCTATTTACTACATATCGAATTTTTTCTATTTTGCCCTATTTTAATATCTAAATTTGATCCTCTTTTAAGCCTTTAATCGTAAATGCAAAAACATTTTATCCATTTTTAGCTTAAATATTAGCAAGTTCAGTGCTTATTATATATAATAAAATGGCACCTAAGAAACAATAAACCTCTTCAAAAATCCTAATAATTAATCAGATCTTTCTAACTAAATTTATTTGCTACAATTGGACAATTAGAAGCTAACAAAAGAAGTTTAAGACCTTAAATAAATAACCTAATCTCTAATGCTAACATTTAACAATTGCTAAATGAACAAAATCCTTTAAAAAAGTAAAAATAGCAGATATCTTTTTAAGAGATGGAAAATAAAGTATCCAAATTGAATGGAATTTAAGACAAAAGTTTGACTAGAGGATCAATTAACTTTAACAAATCCAATTAGTTAACGATCGAAACCAGAAGCAAGAAGAGTGTAGAACCAGTCCTTCTCCTATTAGAAAATAGTAAAAAGATGTTTATACTGTAAAAAACATGGACATAAGGTAAAACCAATGCTATAGATTTAAGGAAAAATAATATTATGAAATAAAAAGAGGAATTAAAAACCTATTTAAGATCTATTGAACACAAAACGGAAGACTCTATCAAAAAATTAATCTTACTTAGAAGCTCCAAAGATTACACACGCGCACTGAGACAATTTGAGAGATGACAAGTAGGATTTTATTTCCAAGCACTAGCAAGAGGAAAAAATAGGCAATTTATAAGAATTTACAATCAGAAAACCAGATGAATATGACATCAAAGACTTCTAATAAGAAAAAACTTTTAAAAACTTAATTCTGTGATTAACCAAATAAAGGTGAGATCACTTTAATAAATTATGTTATGCTATATTGAATTTCTGTAACAAACAATAATGAATAAAGTCACTGTATCATATTCTACCATTAATTATTTGTCTATTTTTATTTAAAAAGGTTTTCCATCATACGTAGCATGATTTAGCCTACAAGATAAAATAATGAATCTATTTTCTATAGAAGTTAAGATTCTATTTTTTCATTTTTGACCATAAAGTTAAAGTTAAAAGTTAAAAAGCTTTGTTAAAGCCTTAGTAGTCAGCGATCTGACCTATTCTATCAGCTTGTCTCTATTAGTTTGTCTTGAATTCCTACTAGGCTTAGTTAGGCGGTGTAGCACTTCATTAGTGCACCATCCTTTAATATTCGGAATAGTTTTGGTCTTGCATTTAGCGTTCCTAATTATTTATCCAAGGATTAAGATTTGAATTAAAGAATTTTTTTCTTTAAATTTCTCCGCTTTATGTTGGATATATCCTAAATAGTTTTCTAAAAATATCTTATTTATTCTTTCTTTAAATTTCGCTTAGTTAGTAGCAGTATTTTAATTGGTGTTATTTATTGCAAACGTAGCATTTTATTCTTCTTTTAAACTATTATTCCTGTAACACTTATTTTAAATAAACGTTTACTGTTTATTTTAATTTGAGGCTTCACTTTCTATTTCCATAGGATCTGATAAATTCTGTTAAAACGAAAATGGTGTTACCTGAATTTATTATTAAATTTAAATAATTCTTTGTTCCAGTTTGTTTTCTATTTCTTATGATGATTAATATTGTTTCTCAAGTAAAGACGTTATTAGTTTTTCTAGTTTTTCTACTTTATCAGTGAGGTATATATTTTTAAACATAAACTCTTTTAATGACTTAGATAATATTTCTATTTGAGTTTGTGACGGAAGTTTTTTTAATTTTGAATTTCCAAGTGGTTAATGTTCGTCATATCAATCATATTTCTCACTTTCACTCATTGTAATTATTTCGCTTTTTATTTTTAGAGAATTTTCCTGTTTAAATGTTTTGTTCAAAGTTCTGTTATTTCTTAGAAGCCATTTTATATAATTTAATAATAATATAATAACTAGATGAATTGCTCACTTCTAAATTGAATTTCTTTATTAAAATATCAATTTTTATATTTGACAGATAATCATCTTTCTATATTGGAATAGGTATTTCTTAGATCAATTATGCTTCTCTTAAATTCCTTTTCCAATTTTTTAAATTCTATATTATTCAAAGAGAGAATAGAAGCTTAATTATTTTTTGTTATAAATTTAGAAGAATCTACTTAATAAATTTTTTTATTATCATAAAGTTCACTAATCTATATTGTTTGAGTACTGTGCTTCATTTTAAAGTTTTCTAAAATTATTATTTCAAAGTTTCTTACTTCCATTTTTATAGTTCTGATATCCTAGCATAAACATCTAGTTTTTTTTCATTTTCACATTCCTAGTTTTTGATTAATTAAATACACTAGATGTTCAAAGTATTGTAAGTATCCTATAACTTTAAGTCATTATGTTATTTTTATATTTCTAATAATTAGATGTCGACTTGGTGGCAATTATCGGTCATAGTATCATAAGAAGTTCAATTAGAAATAAATGGAGTCTAGATTAATATATTTCTCATTTAATATTATTACTCCTACAATTTATACAATTTAAATCAATAAATTCTGTCTAGCAAGGTTGATTATTCTACTGCATTTTCATTATGTTGCTTGTTTTTTCTTGGCATGTACATTTTATTTTAATTTTCTTATCTTCATTTATAATTTTTGCTTATGTAACTTTCTACCATAAAACTTCTTCTTATTACTTAACTAAAGCATCTGGTTAAATAAATTTACTTTTAATCAATTAATTTTCATTTTATGATTAAGTTTGCACACTAACATTTACTTTTTATTTAGATTACAGTTATTAGGAGTAAAAATCTTTTAAATTTTGAATTTCTTTTATTTATCTTTCTTATAAACATTAAAGTTCCTTGTCATTTTACTTAATTTTTACTTAGTAGTGCATAAAAAGTCTAAATTCTATCTCTACATATTATCTAATTACATATTTAAGTCAATTATTTTTTCTTATTATATTGATTTAAACCATTTACTTTCTAAATTTGTATATCCAGTTTTTGTTAGTTAATCTATTAAAATGATTAATAAATGGAATTTACTCCGAATTGCTATTAATGATACCTAGTCTCATTATTAAGTTTAAGTATTTCTGATTAAGTAAAAATTTAGCTTCCATTTAATTACGTTTATGAAGAAGCATTTTACAATATAATATCAGTTTGAATATTCTTTAAATAAACAAGAGTCTTCTATTTCATACATTCATAGGATTTATCTATAGAAATTATTATATCAGTCTATACATCTTAACTATGTAGATATGTTTGAAATTTGTTTAAGCTTCTTTATTAACAAATAGACCTTTCAAATTATATGGAATTCGTTTATTGCTTTTTATTTATATCTTTACCTTTTTAGCTTTGGTGTTTGACTTTTAATATATAAAAAATGGAAGGATCCAAAAGAGGTTTCTACACCACCTCCAAAAGGTTGGAGAGGAAACCTGTAGGCAATCTTGGATAGTCTTCTTTCCCTTAACCCTAACCTTTTTCTTAATCTTAATAACCTGGAGAGGAACAGAAACAAGCTCAGAAGACAGCACATGCAGCATCTCCAACCTCATAAGAGAAACCAAGGAAGCAGATGAAGTCTGCTCTTCACTAGGAGGTCTCGGAGTTTAATCCTTCTAGCCAGAGGAGTATGAAATAGCTCATCAAAGTGGTACTGAACCTCCAGGAAGAGATCAGGAAGCTGAAAAAAGGATAATGACAAGCTAATGGAGAATCTGAACAAACAAGAAGAAATCGAATCAAGATTCATGTCCCAGGAAAGAGATTTAAATGCTTTCTGAAGTATTTCATAAGATCAAATCAACCAATCTTGAATTTAGCAATAGAAGCAGACAGAAATTGAAAAAAGAATAGAGAAAATAGAAGAAAACTGCAAAAAATACAACTTCAAACGGAAATAAGAGAGCAAAAAGTGACCCAATGTTGATTGAAGAAGAAATTATCAGAAGGCTTTAAAGAAAATGGAGGGAAATAAAATTAGTATAAAATGTTTTTGTTGTGGAAGCTTTTGACATTTATATCGGAATCATAGAAATTCTAGTAAAAAGAACTGAACTATTGGATTCAAGAAAAAAGAAGAAAGAATAAAAAAGAAGTAAGAAGTAAGATTATACCGAATGTATTGTAGTCCAAGTGGAGAAATTATAAAATCAAGAAAGATGCGAAAAGACAAGAATAAGAAAGGAGAGGAAGGTAAACCTGGAAAATTCCGAGTTCCCAATCTTGCTAAAATTGGTTGCTGCTAAATATTTTTATTTAACAGCAGGGCGCATGAACTGCTGTCTTCCAGACGAGGTCGAAATACCTCAAAATGAAAAACTGAACTTTATATATTATTATTATTATTATGTCTTGCTTTTATATTATAGTTTTTTTATTTTCTGGAAACACTTTTTTGTATAATTATTTTATTATTTTAATATTAATTCATAATAACTTAAATATTCATTTTTATCCTTTTCATAATATCACTTATTTCTTAGGTATTTTTCCATTAGATAGGTATTATTATCCTTTTTATTTGATTTTAAAGTTGTATATTCTTCATCTCAAAATAATTAGAGAAATTATATAAGTATCTTATATTTAAATGTCAATTGTTTCATGTTTAATTTTAGTTTAATTTTTTGGTTTAAAAATATCTTAAATATCCTACTAACTTTCAAAAGATATTTTAGATACTTTCTGAAAATTTTAACCGGTAAAATTACTTTCTTCTTGTAGTTATACTTTTACGCTTTCCAAATTCACAACAATTATTTCCCATGTTCTAAGGAATTTTGTAACTACTTAAGTAGGACTCGAAGAAATGTATTTAATGGATATTAACTACAATTTTTTAATTAAGACCTTAGTTAACTCAAGATCAACTTTATTTACTCTAATTGTAGCGATTCCAGATCTGTTATTCGGAGTCCTGAGAGCACCTGTCTGTATTTTTCTTTAGTTAATGCAGCTTCTTTATTGTAATATAAAGAAGAGACGCTAATATCTTAGTAGAGAAGAAGCAAATTTTTATTCTTTAAGATTATTTTAAGATTAAATATATAAAATCTGAAGTGTTAAGGAAAGGGAGAATAGTATAAAATAAGATTATGAAGAGTAAAAAGTAATATTTAGTCTAGTAAATAGCAGGGTAGAAAATAGAGAATCTTTCATATGAAGAATTTAAATAGACTAGTAGTTAATCTCATGTAATTAAAAGACTCCACTTTATCAGTTATAATGATAAATATAACTTAGCAACAAATTTATTGCTCATTTCTAGAATTTAAAGGTTTAAGATAAGATATAAAAACCTGGAAAGTACACAGTTAAATAAGAATTAATATTACATAAGTTGAACTTAATAAAAATGATATTTAGTCAGTTATCTTATATTCTTCGAACCTAAACCCCATTTGTTTGTACGATACTTTTTAAAAACTAAGATGATTCTATAGAAAAAATTAAATTTATTTAGAGGAAAGTGGAACTTTAAAACCAGATAAGAATTTCAAGAAGAGTTACTCAATATGATCTATATGATATATGGTGTATTCAAGAAAAATCAATAGGGATATATTAATTCAGCATATCGCTTTATAGATTATTTTATGCTCAAACCATAGATACTATGTTTAGAATCAGGTTAATAGATTAATGAATAGCAATAATAAGCTAAAATATAAGTTTGAAGTCACTTAATGCTTTATAAATTCTGTAAAATAGTAAGAAAGTAAATTTAATGAGGCATAAAGCTACCTTAAAGTACTTAACTATCGAAATAAAAGATCATTATAATCAAATATGTCTGAGATAGATCTCTTTCTATAAATCTCTTTATTATATTTAGGAATATATTTATGGATTCTTTTCTGAAGTCTAAAGAAGATTTACTAAGTACAGACTTCAAGCAAGATTAGATTAAAATATTAAATGAACTTAAAGATCTATGAATAATGTAACAACAAAAGGAAGAAGATTAAATGAGGATAGAAAAGAAAATTAAAGACCAAAATAAAGAATGAAGAAAATAGAAACAGTTTTGTATCAAATAGCTTAACAACTAACTTTGATAATCAACTAAGCGATACCAATGGAAATAGAAAGAAAAAAATCAATAGTAAAACTCTCAAGAATAGATAAATTTGTAATAGTTCAAGACATCTTTGGCAGAACCTCAGAGTAATAAGATAATACTCAAGAGAACTTGAAAAGACGTTACTATCTCTTTGCCAACATGTTATAGGAAAATATGGAGGAAATAAATCAATTTGGAGAAGTAGTGAAACTTTGTAAGAAAGCTAATTTTTAGTTGGGAAATTTAAGGATCTGTTCGCGACTCAGGAGAGAGATTATTTTTGAAGAATTTGTTTTCCTAGAAAACTTTGAATTTGACCAGATTAGAAAAATATCTTTCTCATTACCTTAATATTTGATATGAGTTCCTTGTTTTGCATTAATTTGGATGCTATAACATCTTAAGTTAGTATAGAATAAAATTAAATACTTATTGGGGAATTAATTCTATGGCTATACGCTCTTATTTATCTTAGTAATAGTAATATTTTTACTATCAATTTATTAGATTTAAAGCCAATAATGCCAAGCAGTCATATGATTAGATTTCTTATATAAATCTTCAAGTTAATATAAAACAAGTCTAGAAGTGTGATACTAAGATAAATCATTTATGGGGAATTCTTCTTCTAGTTATATTCTATAACTGAAAACTAAAAATCGCAAGTAAAGTTATTATTAATTTGAGTTATTTAACTATTATGTTCAACAAAGCTTCGCTTAAGAATTTTAATATCCCTCCTTATATTATCTCAAGCTAATTCCTTGTCTCTAGGGGCTAAATAATTAAGAAAATGGTAGCAAAGGAACTAAGCAAAAGATAATAGCAGAAAGTAAGTAAAGAGCTATGGTCTTTCAATCTCTAATGACAATTAAAAAGTAAGCTTATAATTACCAATCAACTTAGCTATTAATATAATCAATAAGCTCTTTAGTATAGCAAAATCTTATATTTCTTTCTCTATTAAGATGAAGGATTCTTTAATGCTCACATTATTTCTAGGTACTAGCCATTCCAATATTATAAGCTAACAAAGCAGGAATTAAAGGTAAAAATATAATAATTATCAAGTAACAAGCAGTCATTTATAGTAATGTAACCTCAATAATTGCTTAATGATGAGATATCATTTAAAGTAATATGACAAACTATACACTATTAATCTTTAGCTCTTCATAATAAAGTTAAATATAGACTAACTGTATCAATCCAATAACAAATAGTAATCTTTCGTAAGACAATATTGAAAACAACTTTCATTAAAGTGACTATGAGTCTTTAATACTGTAAATGAATAGAAGGAGGTTTTAGAATAGCTAAATTATCTTCCATTTGAGATATAGAAATAATTGAGATATAAGCATTCGCACTAGTATAAATTTTATAACCTAACTTATAAATTTCAGTATTCAATTTTATGAATCAGTATTAAAGTCAATCAAGTAGCTAAAAATTAATCTATTATTTTAAACTTATAGTTTATAGAAGTTTCTTAGTTAAAATGTTATCTTATTAATGGCTTTTTAAGGTTAAAAGTAATAATTTAATGTATTAACGATGTGAAGATACTTTTAAGACTTTAAGCTTTGTATAAAGATTGGATTGAAATAATATGATTTGAAAAGAAAGAGTAATGATGTAGAGGATTAGATATAAGGAATTTTGAATTGATGAATTGTTCATTTTAACATTTCCATTTCTTTTTCTTCTTGTATAAGAGTAAATATCTTTTTGATTACATCATCAAGTTTATGAATTTTCTGTTTAATGTAATGCTGAATATCATCTTCTTCATATTTACTAGCATCCCCTAGAACCATAGCATTGTGTAAAGGGAACCAATCGTTTTCCTCGTTTTGATTCTATATAATACAGTTACCTTATTGAAAACGTATGCTTCTAGCCCATTATACTCAGTGTTTTCCTTAAATTCCAGATGGACCAGATAGTAAACATATTGCCATACATTGTGTTCTTCCTTAATGTGGTGCTCAAAACCTTCTCCAGTTCTTTCGAACTGTATAAAAATATTACCAGCTATCTGTCAATATTACATATATAGCACTTATTGAAAATGTTTTCCTCTCTTTTCATTTTTTCCTCTCTTAGCTGCTTAAAAGTTTCTAGAATCGTACCAAAAATTAAGTTTAAAGTAAGTACAACTACTATAAAGAAATAGAGCAAGTCAAAAAATACTCTTCCATAGTAATTATTTTTATTTATGCGAAAACTCTTTAAGAGCAAAACATCTCCTACTCCTCCTGAAAGTCTAAGGCCAAAAAATATAGTAGATAGATAGCAATGCCATAAATTAAAGCATAGTGTCTCTCCTCCTGCTTCTTCATTAATTTCTTCAGTAAAATAGTCTTAACCAAACTCAAGAAAAGCTATAATACCGAATCAGTAATTTATTACTAAGCCAAGTAAAACTGTTGCTAACAGTTAGAAACCGTTATAGGTAATTGATTTTACTACATATTTTAAAGTTGGAAATCTAGTCATATCAAGTAGATGAACGTAAAAGAAAAATGGAGAAATGATAATGCCAAGTAAAGATAGAGCTATGAATATGAGTTAAGTAACGAAAATAGGATTCTTCATGACAAAATAAAGATTGTATAAGCCATACATACACTTCGTGCTAGAGTGATGTAGATCAAACTCTCCATTTTCGTTAATAAAGGATTCGTGATAAGGACCATATTTCATTAGTAGCATAAATGCTTAAATTCTGGTTAGGTTTCTTGCTGGAATTACTTCAATATTATCTTCTATTTGCTAATTTCTTTTATGGTATTTCATTCATTTTCTCCATCCTTTTTGTATAAGAAGTTCTGCCTTTAATTATCATTAGCCTACGAAAATAAAGAACGACACACCAGTTAAAATTGCTCCTAAAACATCAATAGCTAAGGTTATTCCATGATCAAGATGAATGTCACCATGCTCATCAAATTTATAAGCAGAAATGATCATAATATTGATGACAATTGATATAATAGTAAAAGTTCAATGTAGATAATATATCTATGAAGGTTTCATAGTCCATTTATTTTTTATCTTTTCGTTATATTTCATCTCATCAATAAAATTAGGTGCTCTATCCATCAAACCCTTAATCTTACTTATAGCACTCCAAATTAACAGTATGTATATGATGACGTCTTGTAGCTTTACTTAAATGGCTACATATTGGTCTAATTGGAAAGAAAACTTTCTGTAGCTCTCCACGGAAATTAACCTCAATTGTTCCAGTGTGCTTTTAAAAGAACTGCCAAGCTTAAAACTAATCCTGAGTGAATTTTTCTGGTTCAAGTTCTCTACCTGCAAGAGGATGAAGTTTCTTAAATTTTTACATGATAATATAAATGTTGAAGCCTTCTTAAACAGCACTATCAAAGCTGTATACCTCTAATTTTTTATTAATATCATCTAAACTTGCATCTAATGTCATCCCCAGTTCTATTACAAAGTTTTTATAAACCTCAAGAAGTCTTTCTTTCAATTTGGTGATTTCTAGGGAGTTCATAATTATTTCCACAATGTTTTGTTCAGGATTTCCTTCCAATAATGAAAGAATTAAGATAACAGCTTTGGATTTGAGTTAGTTAATTAGTTCTTAATTTTGCTCAAGTTCTTAGTTTTCACTTTATTAGTTCTTTTCTATACTAGTAGCTGAAATTATATCTCTACAGTTATCAATAACCTTTGATTCTATCAAAGTTTACTGGTTAGTTATATTTGGACCTTAAATAAACTCAGTTACAGTATCGAGCAACTAGTATCCTAGGTTGATATTAGTTTAATTCATTATCTTAAGGTAGGGAACTATTAAATTGTTAATTTAAGCTATGAAGTTAAAGCTTTTAGGATGTAGCAAGTGCTTTTATATTTGTTCTCTTAAGTAGTCTTACATATGCTAGTTCTAGTTTTCGCACAGAAGCTATAGAAATCTGAGTATGTAAGTTAGTGCGCTAATTTGATCCTATAGTGTAAATTCTTCTTAGCTCTCTTCTTCTAGTTCTTCAATAGTCTTTGTAAAGTTTACTTCATCGTTTCCTTAAGGAGGAAGTGTAGTAGTTAGAGTTGAATTTTGCTTATATTGAAGCTTTTTAATTTCAGGATTCAAATTTTATTCAATCAAAGCAGTTTCTTTCTTTTTAATTGATTCAAAGCAGCTAAGCATATAGTTTTTAATATCAACTAGAAAAGAGTTTGTTGTGTCTTCCATGAACTGCTTAATAAAGCAGCTTTATACTTTTTAATTACCTCCCAAAAGCAGTGCAACCATAGCAAGGATTATTTCGACTCTAATGTTCTAGTTATCATAGTTTATAAAGAGCTTGCAAAGGAGCTGAACTACATTAAGTTCAGCAAGCTAATTTTGACGCTTGGAAATATTAGGCATGAATTCATTACATTCAGAAGCTTCCCATTCAGCAGCAGCAGAGCCTTTCGAATTAGGATTTTCATTTTCAACAATTTTCCTTAGAATTTTGATTCCAATAATGATGTTGTTAGTTTCTATTTTGATCTCGTTAATATCCAGAATCTTCTGAAGTGAGGCAATGATTTCACTAAACTCTAGTTAGAACTCATTGTTGAAAGCTTCAAGTGTTATTTTTTTAATGTCAACAAAGTTTCATACAAACACTTTAAATTCTTTTTCTATTTACTCCTAAAATTTCTCTTCACTGTGAAGATTCTTCAAGGCTTCATAAAGATGAGCAGCATTTACCTATTGAATCTCCATGTCACCTATATATTTGTTTAACTTCAATGGCTTCACACTTTCTTATACTGTTGGAATTTCTTCGTTGATAAAGGCACTTCTTATTAAAGAGTTCACTTTATCATTTTCAGCTTCCATACATAAATGCAAAAATAGGAGAATGCTATTCCTACTAGAGCTGTTTTTGACATTTTTATATAGCTATATAGTTGAGTTAATGATAACCCTGACATGTTCAAAAAGAGGGTTCTTTTCTTCTTTGGCTATTAGTTAATGTCCCTTAAGTTTGAAAAGTTGCTAAAGAGTAGGAACAAGAGCTTTCAAGCAATATTCTTTTCCTAGCTGGTTTAGTAAATAAATTCTATTATCAATTCTGATTTTCAGCTCTTCGCTCTGGTTTATAACTTTTTTTGTTTTCTTCTAGCTGAACTGATAGTGCTTTGTTATATGTTCAAGATCTTTCCTTAGTAAAACAATAAACTTATCAACAGTTTACTCTTCCTCACTTACTGCGTATTTTGAGTTATCAAGTCAGGCATGAATCAAGAACTCTAATACCGATTACTTAAACGGCCAATTATGTCCTGCTTAGCTCATTAGATTATAACATACCTTAAAGGAAATTTCGCTCTAAGCTCTGAGTTCTGCTGCTTCATTTAATCCAGTTGTACAAATAGAGAGTAAGTTAAATAAGTTCTATAGATATACAATATCAGAAGGTATTTCTAATTCATGAGTATAGCCTGAATTCTCCTGCTACTGTATACTAGCAGAAAATTCTTATAAATATTAGGTTTCAACACTTTCTGAGTTATTTAACGTTCTTAATTAGCTAACTATGTTGCTATACTAAGGAGATAGAATAACGTTCAAAATATGTATTTAGTTAGTAGCTAAGATTTCTCCTCTAACCTAAATAAAAGCTTCAAATATGTTCAGAAATTTCGCTTTAAAAGGGCTTTTAAAAGAAGTTTCATCAACTATTTTGGCTATTGTTCTGACTACATTATAAGAAACCTTTTAGCAATGCTATTTGTTATGCCTGTAGATTTCCTACACAAGGAACTCTGCTCCTAATTGTTATCCAAAGTCTTCCATAAATTTGTTTACGTAAGGGAACAGAACAATTTAGTTTTTCTTATTCGCTCTAACGAACTTGATGAGGAAAATATAGCAGTATTGCTTAATTTCATTTAGTTTAGCTATTTCAAAATGTTAAATCTATTACTTTACTCTAATTAGCTTCAGAACTAGCTGTAGCATGCCAAAGTTTCTCAATATTATTTGGTTTTCCTTGTTTGGAACCTCATTATCTTTGATGATCAAATACTTTATTTGTAGCAGCTAATTCCTTTCAGAACTGCCATCAGCTTCTCCAGCCTTAATGTCGAATTCTGCTTCAGGCTCTTCCGTTTCGTTTGTCATATTAAAAGACTTTTGCTTCTTTAGTTAGAAACTGAAGCAAAGCTCGATGAAGAACTAAAGAGTTTATAAAGTTTAGTCATGCATTACTTTTAGACTAGGATCTCTAATATTTTCCACTTTTTTTCCTAGTCAGAAGTCACTGGTTTCTACAGATTTCTTAAGAAGTTTCATTTGAACTTAAACTTGATCCATATTACTAATAGCAGTTTTATCTTCAAGAAGCTGTACCTTCTTAAGAGCTTTCAATAAATTCTCATTTTATGAGAAATATTTTACAATAAGTGTGAAAGCTGAATTTACTAGATCAGCGTTCTTATACATTAAGGTATCCATTAAAACAGCCACTACATTCTTTTGTATCTTTTTCTGTAAATCTAAATTTTCCATCTAAACAAACTTCTTAAATTTTTTTAGGTAGAACTTAATGTTTTTATCCAGATTGTCAAAACTTTCTTCCTCCTCTAAGAAAACTCCAGTGTATTTTGCTGTTTATGGAACTACTACATTGCTTTATCTTTTTTTCTAAACATTTCCAGTTTTCTATTAAAATGCCTTAACATCCTCTTAAGCCTGAGCTTTTAGCTTTTTGCTTTTCATTGGATTCAGTTCGTTGGTTTCTTCTCTAGCCATGACCAAACTTTTGGACATATCTTCCTCATTTAAGGCAACTTATTATACTTAAAACTCATTTCTTGGAACAGTGCCTTTTAGAGTGGTATTATCATTTGAAATTCTTTTCTTTTTGTATTTTTGTAAAAATGTAATTATTTATAAATGAAGCCTCATATCAGTTATCATCAATAAAATTCCACATATTTCCTTTTTAACCTTCATAAGTACTTCGTTCTACTCATTTCATTCGTATCGTCCCGTTCTTTTTTTTCTTTGCTTATTTGATTTTTTCTTTATCTCTGGTTCAATTGAAAACAGGGATTTAATCTTCCTGTTCATGAGACTGTTATCCTCATCTGCTTCTTGTATTTCTTCTTCTGGATTGATAATATCACAAGATCCGTCTAATAAGTCAATGATAGGGATTAATATCTATTCAATATCCTTTTACGTTTTGTAGAAGCCATGTAAAATTAAGAACCTAAGCAGCTAAATAATTTCCATTGTCATTTAGTTTTATTCCATACAATAAGCTCGTTAAACTCCATCTAAATCCTTCAAGTACTTGTAAATAAAGTTCTGCAGTTCTTATATTTCTGGAGTTATTTCAGAACTTCCAATTGTAATCTGGTTCACATCTTATTAAGCAATATTTGACCAGACGAATGTTAAATTTGGAACTACTATCTGTTCTAATTCCGCTTGATCGACATACATATTTAGTATCATTCTGATAAACCTTGACCTTATAGAATGCACTATTCTTTCATCTTAAATTGCTTGAAAAATAATGTTAAACTTATAAACATTTTTGAGTCTACTGGCTTTGTGGTTGTTTTAGAATGTAAGTTCAGCTACCAGCTCCATCAAACTTAAGAAGTAGTTGAAAAGCCTAGCATCATCACTTTGCTAAGAAACGTGTTTAAACTCATAAAGTAAGACCTAGTTGCTATACTCAGCTAAAAAGATGAAGGTATTGTTATTTTCACTAATTATTGGCACTAGTAAATACTCTCTTATTTCATCGTTTTCTAGTAAATGCTCACATATTGCGTTTTAGTTACTTATAACAGCTTCTTAATTACATGAACATAAAGCAGTTAGAATTTAAATATACCTTTCATGTCTATCCTACTAAGCGCAAAGCTTAACATATTGCTCTATTGTTTAATCTGTTATTTTAGTGTCTAAAATCTTCTTATTATTGTTCAGTATTTCGATCAAAGCTGCCTCCGCTAAAATATTGCTTTCTTCTGAAGTTTCCATTGATTGATTCAAGAACAGCTATAGTCACTGAGCTGCATATATCTGATTAATTTTGTAGCCTTTTACTATGTGTTTAATAAGTCGATAGCAGAGTTTTAAAATTCGCATAAAAGGCTCCTAAGGAGTTAATTTTGAAAGGTCAAATATTTTATTTTCAAATGGCATTTAGAGTATATAGCTTAGGGTCTCTATTATTTATAGCTCTCTCATAAATTTTTACCTTCTAGAATTAGGAATTCCTTCACAAGTAAGAGGATCTTCTTACTCAGTTTAGATTAAGAAAAATATCAAGCTTGACAGTGCTTCTTCAACTTTCTATTTTAAAGCTCTATCTGGTGCATTGCCAGCTTTCAATTTAGCGGCTAATTTATCTAGAATATAGTGACTACTCATAATAAACTCGATCTCTTTTAACTCATTTTTATCTACTGGAATGATATTAAATGTATCCTAATCGTTTGACTGCTTACTCAAATCAAGGATATTTTTTAGAACTGATATTTCACTGTCTTCTTCATTAACTGGAACATAGGAATTTATTTCCTTCTATAAGATTTACTATCGATAGTGAGCTTTTGAACTATTCTTTTGACTCTGAACGTTATAGTTTTACTGTCATTCTTCATGAGACTCCACGATAAACTGCTAAGTATCACAGTGCTAGATTTTAACGCAAGAATTAAGTCTAATTCTATTATTATCTAAATCTACTGTAGTTGGGATAAGTTAAAATAGCGTCTTTTCCTCTATCTCAGTAGTAATTTCTCCTTAATAATGTGGACTTAATGACAGTACTAATTTACTTGTCACATTTTCTTTGCCGCTTTAACTTTTTCGTAGCTTAACAAAATCCTCAGTAACATAAAGTAATCTGCCAGTGAGAAAATGCCTCAGTCTATATTAAGTTGGCTTCACTTCTTTATCAATTTTGGTATTCCAAGATAGAATTTATCCTTTACTTGACTTAATGTCGATATTTTTTGGATCTGGCTCGATTATAAAAAGAGAATACACATCTAATGCTTCAAACTTCTCATATCCTTAATAAATTCTCATTTCGACTTCAGGATTTCCATCTCCTGTATAGTCAACGCCATCAGAAGCCATAAAACCTTATATCTCAGCGTGCTATAATCGAATAACACTTCCTCCATAAATTCAAACATTAGAGTCTTTACTTTGGCTGCCATAATTAACTAATTAAATGGAAAATGGTGAAATTGAAAGATTCACTTCGTACCTACTAGCAAACAAAGATGGATGAGTTAGTCTATCTACCGAAGATAAGTACTCAGTCTCTAAGGGAAAAGGGGTTTCTCCTACATTCAAATTAAAGGAATTTTTGTTAGCAGAGATAATAAGTTTGTCACCATACATAATCTTATCACCCTCATGTCTATATTTATATCTTGGCTTAATTCTAAACAGAAAGCCTGAATTTACTTCTTCCTTTACTTTAACCTTGAAACAAGTTTTGTCTACATCCGCAACTTGATTAGTAGCTGTTAGAAATTATTCCGAGACAACATGCTAAAACTGAACATCAGCTCCATAAAAGATATTCTATCCTCAAAATGTTTCGATAGTTTTATCATTTATCTCTTTTTCAGCTTCCACTCTCATTCTGTCCTGCTAAATAATTCTTTCATCTTCTTTCAAAAGTTCACTTTATACTTTGATGAGACTACTAAACAATCCTTTTTAGGATACTTCAGCAGATTCATTCTTTTTGCTTTAACTAATTGTCTGTTATTGCCTAGTCTTTTGCATTTTCAAAGTTCGCTTCAAATCTTTCATAGACTCATAGGAAAGTTTAGGTAAAATTCTAAAAAGGAATTATCTTTAATTCTCTGTAAAAACTTCATCCTTTTAATTAGACATCGACTGAATAAAAACGCGCTGGTCAGTGAATCCCGATGACTGAATATACCCACTATGCTGTTTTGAATAAAACATCACTATATCACCATAACGAAGAAATCTCTCTTCCATTAAAAATTGTTGAAACTAATTTCTACACACTCAAATACTTTATTTTCTTTAATAAAATTAAATCACCATTCTACATTATCCTACTTCAATACACTACCACTTAGTTAAATAAAAGCAGCTATTTTTATACAAATTTTGCTATGTTTAAGAGATTACATTTTAGGATAATATAATTAGAAGGTAATATATGAAGTATGTAATATAAACATTGATAAATCCATAGATTTAAAGAAAAATGAATTTATAATTGATAGAATTAAAGCCCTAGCTTTTAAGAATAATTCTAGTTTTTATAAAATTTCTACCTAATTTAGTCTTTTCTCTGAAAAATATACTATGAAGCTTAAAATATTATAAACTAATAATCAAGGGAATTAAGTAAGTCTATTTAATTTTCAGTAGCTTTTAGAGATTTAATTTCCTTAATCCTAAAAAAGTTCGATGTAAGACATATATGAGTTCTAAGACTTGCTTATAAGGCTAAAGAGATAGCTACTAAAATATGTTTTAAAGGATTATTCTTAAAATATATCTAAATCATCAACCTATTTACATCTATATCCTAAAGCTACCTATCTAAAAATATTCTTTAGTTGATATATTAGGATAGAAACCACTTAATTTAAATAAAGTTATAAATATAGTTTTCAATTCCGCATATATGCATATCATTCATGCATAGATATATTTTTATTTATTCTCCGTTGCTAAATGTTTTTAGTAGCATGCCTAAAGGGAGAATAAATTAGCAGTTCAAATTTCGAATAATATGCTTACTCTAACTTTAGGCAGTTATTTAATAGAGTTGTTTACATTTCTTATTTAAACTAAATAAGATACTTAATTTCACTTTGCTGAGCTTATTTTTTATTAGTTAATCACAGCTTTTCAGTACATTTTTTATTTGCTTTATATAACTTAAATTTCATATATAATCTATACTTAGAGTCACATATTAAGCTTATTTATTCATGCTATTTATCCGTAGTTTAAAGCAATTTATTTTATGCAAATTGAATAGTTTGTATTTCTAGGTAATATGAAAAAGTTAAGTGGTATTATACATTATACCTTACTAGATTAGTGATGCAGTTTAAGGTCTTTTTATTACCGCTTTTATACAATACACAAAGTTTTTTCATTTTCGATATATTTATAGTCTTCTTATATTATTCAATTTTTCTCCTTCAATCTATGCTCCCTATTTACAAAAAACTTCTTAAAGGTGTCCTAGAAAATAGCATCATTCCATATTAAAAGTGTGAATAATAAAATCAAATATCTTTGATTATTTTACTTCTTTAAGGTATTGCTTAATTATCTGAAGTTAAGATACTTTTAGATTACTAGAAGTATCTTACGAGCTAAGCTTCATTATAGATAAACAGCATAATTATGACTGTCTTATTTTAATATTTTTGAATTAATTAATTAATTAATTTACGTGGTTTCATCATTGATAGGTTGGCCACAAGTTTAAAGAAAAAACTAAAAGTGTTCTATTACCAACTATTATTTCTTGCGACGCAATCTCGAGACACTGTAATTTTCAAATGGGAACATCTTATAAATTCTAAATTCTTGAATCTTGATTAAATAATCATATTCTTTGAAATTAGATACCAGAATAGTAATCAAAAATAATGGAGCTCCTCCATATCTTTTCTTCTACTTCTTTACTCTACCACCTTGTTAGTTAACATGGAAAGGCAGAGATAAGATCTAAAGCCGGGAGCTTTTGACTAAGAGTCCACATCAGATTGAAACTTCTCTCTAGCGATACCCCGAATAAGTTAGGCATCTCCCATAGGGCCTGCTCACCTTTATCCGTGGCATCATCCAGATTGAAAGCCCTACCGACAGTGGTCGTCGTCCTATTTAATTTATATATAATAATTACTTATTCTGCTTAGATTCCCTGCTTTTATTTGATGAATTTAATATATCTAATCCATTCCCATTTATACAATAAGACATTGCTTATTATTACCTTTATATATACTTATCTAGTTTAATCTATAAGGATTAATAGTTCTTATTTGTACTCTTTGAATAGGATTACTTAATAAAGGATTAAATATGAAGTATTATTAAAGGGTGTATAGTGAAAGAATTTAGATTAGTTAATTTAAATTAATTCTAGTTTATTTCCTTAACTTCAAAGTTTGCTGTATATTGCTTTCTTTTTGTTTATGTTTGAAAGTACTGCTTTCTATACATCTTCAGTTTGTAAAGATGAACTATTCAAAACTGCTATAAAATCAAGACTATCTTTAAGTGGATGGTCTCTGCTGAAATCTATGCTCTTTTTTATTGTGGTAATTGCAACAGGAGTTTTACTAGCGATTTCGCGTGCAACTTGCATGACTTTATACATCATGGTTTCTTAGTCTTAATAGATCTAACTTACAAATCCACGACTCAAAGCTTCTTATGAGTCGAAAAATCTCCCAGTGTAGCCAATTTCTCGAACTCATGAGTCATTACCAGTCATTTTAGTAATTAATTAGAAAACACCTAAATCAGCTGACATGCCTATGTCTACTTCTTTAATACTAAACTTTGCATCTAGCGTGCATAATCTAATATCACAAGAAGAAACTAAGTTTATTCCAGCTCCTATACAAAATCCTTATACAGCAGCTATTACTGGAGCTCTTGATTATATAAGAGTTTACTTCTACAGCATTTTAATTAGCTACTATATACGAAAAGAAGCTCTAGCTGGATCTTATCCAGTAGATATCATCTATTAAATCTCACTAGCAGACTAGAGATCCAAACCAGATGAGAAATGTTTTCCAGCTCCTGTTAAGATAACAACTCTGATATCGTTCTGTAAGTTATTAATAAACTTAAATGCTTATTCCAATTCTCTAAACATCTAGAAGTTGAATGCATTCAATTTCTAAGGTCTATTAAGTGTGATTACTACAATGTTCTTTTCTTAAATAGCAAATTTTATAGCTTCAAACTTAGGTAAACCAGCCATTTATACAACTTCTTATCTACCTAGTTTTTCATACTCCAATATTTGAAAAAGAGCATAAGAAAGCTTACTAATAAACAAGCAACTTTAGCCTTCTATATTCAATAGCTTTATACTTAAGCATTTCCTTTAGCTTCATCTACAATTAGCTGCTTTGCCTTGTACTATATATTCTTCAAAATTATTCTGCTTAAAGATTCCTTAGACAATTAAAAGATTTGAAGGAAAATGAGATAGAAATAGTTTTATTTTAAAAGTCTAGGTATTAAATAGAAAAAGGTAAAAGTAACCATAAATTAATAAAGAGGAATACTCTTTCAAATCAAGAGTCATCTTAATAGAACGATAGAATAACCACGTTATTTAGTAGATTTGCAGATAAGCTTGCTAGGATATTCAAGTGGATGGGAGGTTTAAGTAAAGTTTCGAACAGATAAGGTTTGATTATTTCTAATTTATAAACTGAAGATTAAATTATATAAGAGATGGAATTAGACTAGTAAAATAACCTATCCAACTTTATAAAGCTAAGCAGAGAATGTGAATTAATATAAGCTTACCTGATGTATTATCTAGTAATAAATAGGTATATAGAAGCCTATTACTGTAGATAATTAGAATTTAATGATTAGATATCTTTTAAAGTCTCATTTTGTATAAGATATTTTAGATATCGTTTATTGCTGAGCATCTCATAAGAAATAATTATAAACAAACCTTATCAATAAAAAAGAAACTGAGGGTTTTATAATGTTTACAGAAAGTGGCAGTCAATTAATAGAGTTAAGGATATTAGTGAGTTCTTAAGGATTTTATTGAAATGGAAGTATCTAAAATTTAATTAAATATAAGCATATAGCTTAAATGTTAAAGATAGATATAAATATATAGGAACAATCAATGGGCTAATAGAAAGGCTAAATACTTTCTTAATAATTATAGGATTTTAGTGTGCATTTATTAGTTCTAAGAAGCCAATCTTAATAAATTTATTAAGGCAATTTAATAAATTAAGGACTTAAAACGATTTATTTTTATCCATCAGTGATTTACGAAGAGCCTTTGAAATAGCATCTTGCCATTTGTATAGCTCTACATCGTCTTTAACTTTAAAGTAGAAAGACCTTTCCTAGGTGATTAATTTAAATGAGTGCTATAATTTAAGTTCAGTTTCTGCTGATTGGACTTCTAAACAATTCTGTAGAGATACTCTTTCAGTTGCTGAGTCTTTTTTATTTTTAAACTGGAATTTTTTTTTAAAAGTAAGAATAAACTTAGGAGTAAGTACTAATCATCGCTTACGTCAAGATTTTAAATGTCTAGAGCGTTTTTCTATCCACCCTTCTTAAATTACCTTATTTTCTTTATCCTAAGTTGTCTGTCACTAAGGGGAGTTTTATTAAGATAAAGAGATTGAATTTCTGGCAGCTAGCAAGCAGGTTTCTTTTAGTTATTACTAGATTCCAAATTCTTCATCCATGTAATTCCTTTGGAAAGTAAATTCGAGATTGTCATGGTTTGGTTAAACCATTTTATAATAAATAAAACATATAAAACCCATATCTTAAGGCATTACCTTTATTTAATTAAAACCCTTAATTCATTTTTATTACTCCTAAGTTCCTTAGTTTATAGATACCTGCATGTTCTTTATGCCTATTAAAGCTTTACTCTTTTCTAAATACCATTTCACTTAACCTTATATCTTTAAACTATAGAAGCTTTCTACTGTGTTATGCATATACTTGCAATTTATCAAAAACCAAATAAAAGCTACTGAAAGCAAAGCTAACCTTATAGCCAATAGAAGCAAAAGGAATGATGCAGTAATAAAAGACTATTGTTCTATAATAAGATGACTATACTATTAGTGATACTAAAAGTGGAAGTAGTAATAGATACTAGAAGATATAATTGCTTAGATCTACTAAACACTCTTTTATTTTCTACAGCTAACTAACTTTTATTCTACTTTTAGACTTTAAAGTAATACCTTATATATAGCATTGTACTGTCTTAGTATATCAACAGCTAACTCTAGAAGTAACTCTTTAATACAAGGAATGCTTAAATCTACAAAAGAAAGACTCTGGAGATAATGACTAGAACTGAAGTGTTTATTTAGAGATATAGTTAATTATAGTATATACTTCATACTTAGCTTTAAGAAGCTAATAAGAAAAAGATAATATTGTTATATAGCAAAATCTAACTTTTAAAGAAGCTTATTATATAAAAGTACATTTGCTTAATTACTTACTAATGCTAGAATTCTATTAGACCTAGAAAGTAATAGTGGCTATAATAAAACAGCTAATTTAGTATTTGCTAGAAGGTATAGGGATTTTCTTAATAGATATTAATAAGAGCTAGTTAACTAAGAGTAATGGCTATGCTAGTTATTTTATAAGTTCTATATTATTTAGTAAGGATGAGGTACTTAAGTATTGTTTTTGGTCTACTTCAAGATCATAAAATATTGGAGTTTCTTTTATTAATAGCTCAAGCTTGTTTGTGCAATGATAAGTAAATAAAAGATTGAAGGATTTAGCCTAATATTATCAATCTCAATACCATAAAAGGATTATTTTATAAGCATGAGTAAATCAAAAAAGCTTATATAATATACAGAAATTCTCTTAATAAAATAGAGCATCTTAATTACAAGAAATAGGCAAAGGAAAAGCTAGTAGTTGATATTATCTGTAAATTCCTTATTATTAATAATAAACTACTAAGCGTACTATTTTAGTATCTTATAAGCAGAAAGACTTTAAATAAGCCTGATGATATTTTATTATTAAGCTACTGTGGTAAATTATTAGGAGATAATTTGTATATTTATTAGCTCCTATAACTGATAAAGGTTAGTTAAATAAGAGTAGGAAAATAAATAAAATAGTTTATCTTTGATTTAAATGCCTTATATAAGTCTCACGATACAGTCTCATCTAAAATATGAAGTGCTCTTAGTAACTGTTAAAACTTCGATTAGCAAATGGAGATAAATAGTTATAATAAAGAAGAATGAATGCCTTGCTTTAGATGTGAGCATAATTTAGAAATTAAAGTATAGGAAATGCTAATTAGAGTTACTTATGTATTATTATTAATAAATGCTTTAAATCTAATAGATAAACGAAATTTAAGCAGCTAATGAAACTAGTTTTAAGACCAAAAATTTGAAAGCAATAGCTTCTGAAAAAATTATTATCTTCCCTACGAAAAACAAAAAGAAACCTTTGGTGGGAAAAACTGTTTAATCGAAAATTCCTTTCTAGCTTCTACTTGATAAAGTGAGAGTAACCAGTTAAAATAAGGAAGAGACTGGGAAAAATTAAGTTATGCAAAACTAGAACTTTTAGAGGAGCTCGACCAGATAAGCTAGATCGGTTTCTCCATGTCTTCCTAAAAATTTACCCTTCTTGATAAATACTAGAATAGAAAGGAAAAGAACTGAAGTTTCAAATGCAGCATTACTTTCATAAAACTTATCCACAGATTCTGATTTTAAATAAAAAACGCTAAGCAGGATGCGAATAAATAGCCATGAAGATCTAGTTTCTTACACTTCAAGACCATCAAAATAAGTAGCTTTACCAGCTTAATTAGAGAGACGCCTTCGTATATCCTCTTGGTCTAATAAGCTAAACCATAAATCGCCTTCTCCTATGCTGAGATAAAGACTATCACCTGAATTAATAACAAATTAAGAAAGGTTTGAAAAATAGCCTGAATTGAAGATCTCTAAAGAGTTGTCAAAATTGGAAAATAAAATGAAAAAAACAACAAGCCAAAAGTTAAAATAGCTGTAGGTTTAGTATTCTAAGTAGTTTAGTGGTTAGATATAAGCCAATGATAAACTGCTGAAAGTAGTTCCAGATAATACTTAAAAAGTTAATAGAAAGAACTAAATACTCTAGATGTTCAACTGTAATAATAGGAAGTAATTCAATACTCTTAAGAAAATTGTGAAAAGCAAATTTTAGGAGAAAAAGTTTAGTCTTATAAATCCAGAAGGTACAATATCAAGTCTTTTGAATTTCAAAAACGAAGAAGTTCTTTTGAAGCAAGATACAGTTTTAGACAAAGAAGATGTGCAAGATTTTTAGGACATTTGTCAAGCTCTTTAGTTTAATAAATTTTGAGATAAATTACTATAGTTAAGCAACTCATTTCATAGAACCTTTCTAAGAACTCTTTGATTTTTTTTCATTTCCTTCCTGAAGAGCTGACTCTAAATCTTCGTATGCTGAATATAAAAAATTACCTTGTCTTTGTAATAACTAGGTATTCTAGAGTCTTTAGATCAACTCAAGTTCTTCCTACTCCATCTAAGCTACATCAGACTCTTTCTATAGTCTCATTCTATGTTCCTCTTCCAACCTTCTTTCCAATTCTTTTCTTGCACTTGTTTTCTTTTCTTCTAATAATTATCTTCTATTTTCTTGCGAGTCTTTCTGAGCTTGTTATCTTTCTCTTTTAATTTCTTGAGCTTTGGCAAAATATTCACTTGAGAGCTGATTTCTTAAGTCAGAATTTGCTTGCTTAATAGCTTTAGTTTCACCCTACTCCTTAAGTTTTTTCTAAAGTACTTCCTCCGTATTTCTTTTAATTGATTCTCTCTAAGCTTCAGATTTTGCTTTATTCAAAGCTGCTTTACGAGCTTCTTCCTCCTCTCTTTACTTTTACTACTCTTCTTTCTTTCGCTAGTTTTCTTTATTTCTAGCACGCAATTCCATGATTTCCTTAGCTCTTTTACGCGTCTCTTCAATCTTTTTCCAAGCCTTTTACTCTTCAGCTTTCAATAAAGCAATTCTATTACCTAAAAGTCTAGCATCTTCTTCAGCTCTTTTCCTAGTATGTTTTGCAGAAAGCAAATTCTAGCTAGAAAGCGTAGAGTTTTCATTTTGATTTTGAGGAGTGCTCGATTTTTGTGGATAACCTTGTTCCTTTCCTGTGCTGTCTTGTTCATAGTTAAGTTCAGCATTATTTTCTTGATCAAAGTCCTCCATTATTAACAATAAGGTGAGAAACGAGGAGAAATATGCAGCATTACCTTAATAAAATTGAAATGAATAAGATTATAAAATAAGCTAAATATTTAAACTATTTATGATAGTATGTCTACTTCCTCTCATTTGCTTAAATACATGTATCCAAACGCAAACAAACCTAGCGTTGTTATTACCTTCTATCGCTTTCTTATTTACTCATGGTATTTCTCTATGTTCTCCTACCTTTACTAAGCTACGTCTTCTGTTAGATGCCATGCTTCTGCTATTCTTGTCCATTAGTGTCTGAAATTATTCCTTACCCTAACTTCGCATCTTTTCCAGTTTGTAGACAGATTGGCAAGACTCCTTACTTCTACTAGGCTTAGCTAGAAAATATTAACTTCCAATTTAATGGATTTTCTTTCCTTTCGATAATTTGCTAGAAGAGAAGACAATTCATATTCTCAATGAAACTATGAAGCCTGGGATAGTCTTAATCGAAATGCTCTTATAGCTCACATTTAGTAGCGTTTAAAAAGTACTAAAGATAGGCATAGAGGCAGATATCTAGACTATAAGGCTAAAAATATCCTTGAGGATTAATAAAAAAGAAAGGTGATTCTCCAAGGCGCGCGCTTAATAGGTCTAAAATTTATTTTATCCTATACATTGCCTAAAGTTATAAGCTTACCAATTCTCTACTGTTTATATGCTTTCCTATACTAGTTCACTAAGTCTTCCTTCAATAATGAACTAACTTGTTACAAGCAAAATAGGGAAATCCAAAGAACTGAATTAACTAGTGGTAAGAACTTTTTAGCTCATTTTAAGCTAAGTAAACAATGCAAGAACGCATATCATCAATTAGAAGGTTCTCCAGTATTTCAATGCTGTCCTAGTTGATTTAAGGTAGGCTTTTGTTAATAGAAAAGTGAGATTTCATAAATTTAAGGATGTTATGCTTAGGAATAATTTGGCTATTTGTAATTATTTGAGGCAAAGATCCTGCATAAGAAAAGTTAAACTCAATCTAAGTTTCTTTGCAAGGAAATTAGTATAGCAGGATGAAGGACTTTGCGATAGTTTCATCAGGGTCATAATTCTCAATATTGTCGAAAGTAATTAGTTCCATTTTATTATTGAAGTTAAATTAATTAAAACTACTATATATGTTCTTAAATATGTCTTTATCTTGCTTATTCAGTAACTTTAGGTTGATGTTCTTTTTAGGCTTTATTAGCTTCTTAGTCTACTATTGGCTTTTTATTTTTCTAACTATAAATTAATTTGTGTAAACCTTGCTAATTCTAGGAGAGAGGCTTTCCTTAACCTAATTTATCTTGGTGTCCTACTAATGCAGATACTTCTAAAGCAATTCCTCGGATTTAGATTTCATCAAGCTTCTTTTATTTCTCTTTTTTTCTGTTATTATTCTAGGATTATGCAAGTCATAGAATCTAAACTTGGGTTATTTTACATTCCATTATGAGTTTTAAAGTTAATCAGGAGAGTTATTAGAGAAGGTTTTCATCTAAGTAGAACTAGTTTATAAGCTAAGAAGGTTATCTCCTTTATTAGTTTTGCTTAAATTTTCATCTGTCAAGCATAATTTTCTTGAATGCTTATTCTTACTTTAAGAAATCTTGCATTTTTTCCCATTTTATGATTTCTTTTTCTCTTTTAGTATAGTTTTTTGCTATGTTGCTTACTCTTCTATCTTGAACTCGTCATATATTTTATGGAGGTTTGGACAATGAGGAGGCTTTAGATTTATGCGGTTTTTAAATGAAGCCGAGTTAGGTTTCTAGAAAATGTCAGTATTAACAGTTTTAGCTTTTTTAAGTTTGCTTAGAAAGGCTAACTTAAGAATGGCTTGATTTCTATTAGAAATCTTAACTAAAGGTAGCTTCAATTAATCCTGCTACTTAATCTAGAGTATTACATTTCTCTTTATATCCTGCTAGATGCTTTTTATCTACTTTAAGAGTTGCTAATCTACATGACACACATTTTTTTCCAAATCCTTCTACAGCAAAGTAAAATCTATTAGCTTGTGAGAAGCAATTAGTCAGTTTTATGGATTAGTCCCAGCACAATTTGAGCAGCAGCATGATTTATTTCTACTGTTCTTTTTAAGCTGGTATCTAGATATTTTATCAGGAAAGGTGTCGTACAAGCGTTGAGATTACTAAGAAGCAGCTCTTTACTTCTTTTTAGTCTTTTTGCTAATTTCTTTCATCGAAGTATTTCAAAGGAACTTTAGCCATCTTTCTTCAGGCGCATCCTTTAGTTTAACTTAGTCAGACTTGAGTTATTTCCATTGCTAGTAGAAAAACTCATGAAACTTCCAGTATTTATTGTTCTACATTTAATCGTTTACAGCATTCGTTTTCTTTTTTCTCTACTAGCCAGTATCAGCTTTAGCCTAGGTGAAGTTTGGAAGAGATTTCTACTGGGAAAATATTTTAGAATTTATTTTAAAAGAGTTGGACTTGCAGCTTGGAGTTTGCTTCATTCTTATTTTTAAATTAGACTTGAATATCTTAATAATATTATCCAGCTATAATATATCAATTTACTTACCTTTTATATCTCCTTATATGTAAATCTATATTGTATATAGTAATACCTCTAAGATATCTTTACACCATAGCTATTTAAAGTAAATTTTTGATATTTAAGCAAAAAGTTTAGTAGGATGAGGTATAAAATGTTTATAGGGAGTTATAAGAAAATTAGTGTAGATTGAAAATTAAATGGTTTAGCTAGAATTAATCAGGGAGATAAAATGGGTTAATGCTAGTATATAAAAAGGATTTTTAAAAGCTTTAGAAAGAGATAAGTATGCTATATGTTAAGCATTTATATCAATATACTTAGTACCTTCACTTCTAGATTATATATTATCTATTAAATTTGGATTAATGGGATTTATTTGGTAAGCTTAAATTAAAGGATTTAACTATGAATGAATATGTATATTTGGGCTTATTTTTAGATATTTAAAGAATAATTTTAAAATCCTAGATTATAATTGTTTATAAGTATCAAATAAGAAAAGTAAAAATCTATATATGATAAGGATTAGAACTGAAAGAAGGAGATGGAGGTTTAAATATGTTATGAGGTGTTGAATTTTTAATTAATAAATAGTAGTAAAAGTTATAAATAATCTCTCATTTATTCTTGAGGTCTATTACTGCCTCATTGTAATCTATTGGCTGCTTGCTGTCTTTTGCTCCATAACTATGTGCCATTTTGAACATCTACTTCTGTTGCTTTGTATCAGCGAACTTTACTCCAAACTACCTTTCAGCTCGCATCATTATGTCGCTGAAATCTTTATTTAGTTTTTGAACTTCTTTTTAGGTTTCTTCACTCTTAGTGCCAATTTCTTTCTTAAAGTTAGCCAATTCGTTACCTTAAGCAGTTGATAACTCAGTTTCTTTTTAAATAAGATTTCTCTTTTCAAAAGGCTCATTAGCTTGCATCCTAACTAGCTAACCCCTTAACTCTTCGACTAATTTTTACTGTTCTTACAGTTTATAAAGATCTGACTAGTTTTTTATGGTAAGAGACTCTATTTCCTGCTAGATTTGCTGAATTTAAGTTTTAATTTGTTGGATATTTTCTTGAGCAGTTTCAAAATTATAATTTTCCAATTAAGCTAATTCTGATAGGGATTCTTATACCTGCTAGATAATGTCCTAAATACCTTCATAGGCTTTTCCAGAACTATTCCTCAAATTTTCTAACTTTTTTCTGACTTCTTAATTGAGTCCACTTAATTTTTTATCAGGAGGCTGACTAAGTACTGATTCAAGCAGTTCTCCTTTAAACTTTTCCTCAAATACATCTCTTATCTTTTCAATATCACCTCTTAAACTCAGCATTTCCTAGCTGAACTTAAGATGAAAAGCCTTTTACTTCTTAATGATTTGACTTTTTTCCTGATTAACAGTGTTTTCTATTAATTCTTCGAGTTGCTTTAGAAGCTCCTCTTAAAACTGAAGCATGCCTTCATTAGCAACTGTTATATGACCAGTAACATTAGGAGTTATATTAGAGTTAATTTAGACTATTTATTGGCTTGATTACACCTTGAATTTCTCGAAATTTTCAGCCTGTTGCTGAATGTTCTTCTGAGTTAATTTTAATTTCTCATCTTAGTTTTTAATGACTTCCTGAATTTACTGAGAGTACTAATTTTTCACAGTTATAATCTTGCTATCGAAGTTTTCAACTACTTATATAGTCTCTTCTTTAGATGATACTTGAAGGTTTTTTATTTCCATTTGATTTTCCAAATCAAGTTGTTTGACACTGTTTTATACATCGATGATGTGGTTAATCAAGGCTTTACCTTCCTTCTCTCTTTTAGCAGATTCTTCTTAAAGATTTCCTTTTACTTTATTAGATAAACCGTTAGCTTGTTTTCTTAGTTCCTGAATTTACTCTCCATATAGTTAAATACATTCTTCAATATCTCTATATTTCTAAGCGATCATTTTAGAAGTGCTTTCCACTTTTATCAAAGCAGGCACATTGTTAGTTAAATCGAGAAGAGGAGCTAATTACTCTTACTGGTACTACAGTTTCTGAATAGCATTTTCTAGATATGTTAGTCTATCATTAAGGGGGGTTTCTTCCTTTTATTAGAGAGATTTACTTTCCCTATGCTCTTTAGACTATTCTTTTTTCCTTGTGGAACTCATATTATTGAAGTTAAAATAATAATAGGCTGATTTAATTTACTATACCTTTTCAACTGCTTTAAATATGCACTTCACCCTTTACCATATACCTCACTAACTACTTTTACCTTTAGAACTACCAAACTTCAATAGTCCAATCTTAAGCTGTATTTGATTCCTGAAAAACTTCTAAAAAGCTGAAATAAGAGACTAACTAAAGCAAAAGGAGAACATTATTATTCTAGCTCTGATCAAAAGCTTTAGATGCTATTAGAAGAGTAATATTACACTCTATATTTGCTAAGTTAAGAAGGATAATCAAATGAAGTAGTACATAAGGATATTGATAATCCTTAGATCTTATTACCTTTATACTCCAAAATCTATTCTTAAGTTAATTAACTGTATTCCATACCTCCATATAGAGTAAGGCTTGATCATGTTGATATTAATACTATTTATGCTGATGAAATTAGTCTAGCTGGTTATAATTTAGATTCAATGAGTAATAAAAAAGAGATATAAGGTTTGGCTTTTAGAAATGGAATAAAACTGAGATAGTTTTGCATAGAAAAGAAAAAGGAAGATTATATAAACTTTTAGTTGAAAAAGTCAGTTTGTAAAAATATAGTTTTATCATTCCAAAACTAGCCTATCCTATCCCATAATAGCATTTTTAGTACCTGAGTAAGAATTTTATTTCATTACTTGGACCTTTAAATTTAACAATTTTTTTAAGTCTCCAAATAGACGCATCTACAAAGTGTTTATTTCTGAGTTGTCTTTTATCATTTTTTGATGTTTTCTGAGATCTTAGGTGAGAATTTATTACTACTATAATTTCCAATTGTATAACTCTTAGTGACTTTTAAAATCTTCGCTTAGTACTTATTTTCCTTCTCTGTATTATTACTCTGCTTAAGCTCTGTGAAGAAAAACTTCGTTCAGTTAAATCTGCTAATTATATTAGAATCATTTAGATTCGAGAACTTTTACCTCTTCAGTAAGTGATTTTACTTCTGTTTCTATATTTGCTTTGTCAGTTTCAACTGATACCATCGTAGATTCGTAAGTTCTTTTCTTTCCTTCATAATCAGTTTGAAGCTCAGCATACTATGATCTCATCACTCTTAGTTATTTAATTTAAGGGGCTAATTTTGCCTTCTTTTCATTCATTTTTTGAGTAATTTAGGTAACAACAGCTGAAATGCTTTCTAGTGTTTCTTCTTTCTTTGAATCTACTTCTTGCTTCTTCTGCGAAATATCTTCTAAAGCCTGCTTTGTTTGCTAGTAATTTTCTACGCCTTTAGCTCTTTCAAGAAGAATTAGCTATTCACCCAAATTTTCTGCTCTTTGACGCAAAATTTACTCAGTTCTTGTCAAAATTGCAAGCTCAGATCTAATTTATTTATGCTCAGATTTAAGTTTTTTATACCTTTGAGACTTTTCTCTAATTTTATTAGCATATTCTCTAAAATCTTCTGTACCTAAAAATCGAGGTCCTCTTGACTATGTATATTCAGTCTCTTTCGAGGTAACTTCTTTCTCTAGTCTATTTTTTTCTTCTTCCAAGTCTTTCAAATCACCTAGTATCTTATCTTTCTTTTATGCTACTAACTGAACTTATTTCTTATATATATGTAGTTTATCTTCATGAGGGTTTTAAGATGAGTTTATTTTATTTTCCATTGCATAAACTTCTCTTTAAAGTTTGCTAACCTCGGTGTTTAGACCTTCAATCTCATTCTAGCTCATAATTCCGTCAGAAAGTAATTCTTCAATTTATTCCAATCGTTTTTACTTTTCGCTAAGCTCCCTTCCAATCCTATCTTAAGCTATTTCTCTATTCTTTTTAACATCATTTTTAATAATATTAAGCATCTAATCAGCTGTCACATCTGAGCTTACTGCTTTCTACACATCATAAAGCCTTTATCTAGTAGCAAATAATTATTGCTCTGCTCAGTCAAGAGCAGCTTTCTGTTCTCTTAACTTATCAATTAGTTTGGCATCTTCTTCTTACTCTTTTCTTAGCATAGAAGTAGTTTAAAGCAGCTGCTGAAAATCAGGCTTATTTCCATATTTATTTTTGAAGTTAGAAATTTTTACTAGTAGCTGCCCCTTCTCAGTTTCAAGCTACTAAATTTCCTTTTTCAGGTCTTACAAAGGAGTTGTTTATTATTACCGTAGCTACTCTAGGTCTTAATGGCTTACTTTGAACTCAGCTTAGAGTTCTTGATACTATTCATAAAGCTATTATACTTCCTCATCATACAATATTTCCTATGGAATGTATAAAGGAACTAAAAACCTGGCTAGATAGGCTTTTTATTCTAACTCTTACAGGTTTGAAAGTAACCAATGAAGCAAAGGGTAAATGACTTTTCTATCTCCTTAGCAAAGACTTTTCTAAAATCACATATCGAAGTTGTTTTAATACCCAAGGATTCTTAAAAATTCAGTTACTCGACTAACAGTTTAATCTTACGCTTCTTCACGTATATCTACTCTATGCTTAGCATCTAAATGGATGAACACATTGTTAAGAGTTTCCAATAATTCCAGCTAAGATTTTTCATCAAACGAAACTAGAGTCAAATTCTCGTTAAAAGGAGGGTTATTAAGCTTCTAGACGATTTCCTTTATTTCTTTAGTAGAGATCATATTAGGGTACTGTGACATCTTTTCTTTATTTTAAATGTAACTATCTTTACCTTCTAATTTACCTTTTAAGTCTAACATATCTAATAAGTACTTATTTATGAATAACTACACTAGTCACTATATAAATAGGATGATTAATATATCCTAAGGAGCTTTTATTTAATGATGGTACTTAAAGACTTTTATAAGAAACATCAGTTCTTTTTATAGTCCTTATCAAGGTATATAAATGAAGCTTTACCTATCTAAATTTGCCCCTATCTCTAGACTGTAAAATATTCAAATCTAGTTACTTTTAATTATTTAACTCTTATATAAACTTAGAGATCAAAAGATGCTAATTAGCTATTAATTAGTCCTCTGTAAAGTTTCTAATATAACCCAACCCTTAATTTATCTTATAATTTAAGCATTTACAATATAATATATCCGACTTAACTTTCACTAGCTTCTTAGATTTTATACTATTTTTCCTCAATTTTAAAACTAAAAATTATAAATTTGATTTGAAAAACGCTGAGTACTGAACTAACTTGATTTGAGAATTAAAGGGAAGAAGATTAAGTACTTCCTAGTAATTTTATAAGAGAAGTAAACTATTGATAGGTATGAGGAAGTCTTCCCTTTAATCTATATAATTAATTAGCTTTAATTGATTGAATCAAAATAAGCATTATATCCCCTTTTAAAATGGATTAAAGCAAATATTTCTAATATAATAGCTTTATATAAGCAACAACAAATCGGTTTCTAGATATCTTATCTAGCAATTCTTATGAAAAAGTAACTTAAAGAGCTTATTCTTACTTATTATAGGCTTTTAAGCATTTTAGGGTTAGTAAAGCTCTAGTAAATACTAAAGCATTGAATATGCACAAAGTAGCTATAATTATATCTATGGCATACTTTGTTGTGGCTTTTCCAGTTTGGGATTTTAACTTAAACTAGCTTGTTAAACTTTGTTAAGCTATCTAATTGAGAAGCTTTATACTCTTTCTGGTCTAAAATTATCAGACTATGTAGCTTAAGAAGACCTACCAGGATTTATCATAAAGTATGACCATTCTTGGTAGTAAGTATAGTTTATTCTAAGTTAAAAGATACTAATAAAGTAAGATACGCTTAGAGTGGTAAAAAGCAGACATTTCTTTAATTAATAGCGTGTAACTTATAAATGGATGCCCAAACTTTAGCAGAGTTAGAGATAAGAAAGGAGGAACTTATAAAAATACACAACGATTATCTTTCCCTACACCCAGAAATAACTGAAGTATTAAATGACTATATTTCTAATGTTCTTTTGCATAAACCTTAGGAAATCTACACCTTTACAAGAAAGTATTTCGCTAAGTTCAATCCCTAACCTCTTAAAACTAGACCTATCGTAATGTGTGGGCCTAAAGGAGTTGGGAAATCTACCTTGTTAATTATGCTTTTGGATGAGAAAAAGAATTTCTTTTAAATAGTTCCTTGTTTGAGTACAGTAGAGAATAAGAAGGATATTAAGGATTATAATGTTGTTAGCAAATAAGAATTTGAATAATGAATAGAGGAAGGAAGACTTTTGGAGTATCAGCTTGTTAATTCAGTTTACATAGGAACTTTAAAGTCTGACGTAGAACGAATTCAAAGTAACTAAAAAATCCCCATTCTTCACGTGGATTTAAACTCAGCTGAGTAAATCTTTCGTGCTAATATTGACGCACATTTTATGTTTATTATGCCTCCTGATATGAAAAGCTTAAAGGATAGAATATGTGCTTAAAAGAATGCTGTTACAGAATAAAATCAACTTAGATAAATTCTAAGAAATGCCGCTGCTGAAGTAGAACAAGCAAAAATGATGAAGATTTTTGAGTTCAAACTGATTAACGCAGAGCTTCAGCAAGCCTTTGCAGACTTTACAAAGATACTGGGTCAGTTGTATGAACATGCTTTTTATTGATTAGCTAAAATTTTCTTTGATCTATACTTAAAAGAGTAAAATCACAATTATGCATTTTTCTTTTAAGACTGCTTTACATGAAAAAAGTCTTAATCAATAATTGAAGTATAAAACCATTAATCTCATAACATGAGAATGGGAAATAAATTGAAATCTTTATATTTAGACAGTCAAGTTGTCGAATAGAAAAATAAGCAGATCATAGCACATCTTAAATTCATAACACTTATCTCTAAAATTTAGAACCAAAAATATAAAAGAAGCTTAAATTAGAATAATAATAAGGATATATGTTAGCTTATATTTATAAATAAAGATGAATATAAAACCAGTCTAATTATGTTTCATATCTTCTTCTTTTTCTTTCCTCCTTTCTTACCCTTTCTCTTCTTCTTCTTTTTTGCTTTTTTAACTCTTGGTAAGGGACATCTAAGTCCATTATCTTTAGAATTTGCATCTTTGGATTGAGTTTGAATGAACAAATCACTCCTTATTTTTGATATTTCTTAAATCTCTTCTTCAGTTAAGGTTTTTATTCTCCTCAAATCTAGAAAGCGTAATCGTGGGCATTGCTTAATTATTGCTGTAATTGTAAATCCTGAGACTTCTCCAGTGTTACTAATCTCTAGTTCCTCTAGTAATCTCAAGTATGACACTGCTTTTAATCCAAAATCTCCTAATTCAGTAAGTCCTCCAAGTTTCAAAATTTTCATTTATCCAAGACCAAGAGAATTAGCTGCTTGATGTTTTTCAAGATCAAATAATTTATTAATTCCCATATTAGTCATATTCTTACACCCAGTCATGTGTAGTTCTCTAAGCTAGTTACATAAAAATAACCCATCACATATCGAATCTGCTACTTATTACTAGTCTAGAAAGTTCATTTTTATTACCTCTAAAGTTTGTTGTTTGGATTCAAATAACTTCAGCAAAGATTCTCCTGTTAGATTTTTAATACCTGAGATGTTTATTTTTTAAATTGGATTTATGCTATTGGCAATGCTATAAATGGATTAGTCAGTTAGTTAAGTGCAGTATGATATATCAATATCTCTTATTTTCTGTAAGGTATCAAACATTTAGACTATCGCTTCATCAGTAACTATTTAGCTGCACTTGTATAAATTTAGACTTTATAGCTTAGGACAGTTGCTTGTTATTAGTTGAATTGCTCCTTCTTATAAATTGAAGTTTAGAGATAGGTTTATATCTTCTAGATTAGGACAGTTTTCTACAATACTTTGAAGACTTTAGTTAAAAATTCCTAGACCTCTCAATGATAATTATCTCAAAGATTGAGACTTAATAGAATTCAAAGCTCTGTCTTGTAATCATACGTGCTGCTCTATATTAAGAGCTTCTAATTCTGGATTTTTCATTATATTTTATAGCCTTATTTCGGTTATTACACTTAATGGCTATCCAGGCTTAAGTGTTTTCTTAAAAATAGATTCATCAAATTTTTTTTCAAGTACGGGATGCTTTTTAGGTCCTAACATACAGTGTTATGGCTACACAGTTGAAACTTAGGAAAGTTCAGTGTTCCATCTATAGGAGTTTTCAACATTACTTTCATGAGTAGCAGTGCTCATAGTTGAGGTACTGAGTTTAGGTATTTAGGGTAGATTATAGTTTAAATAGTTGTTCCTTTTTATGTTCTAAACTCCCAATTCTCTTTTCATTACACGAGCACTTTCTTCCCCTTCTCTTCAGCTATTTTCTCTTGCTGATAACATTGAGGGTGTCTAAATTCGGTAACTTCTTTAAGCAGAAAAAGGTCTTGCTGTTGCAGGTGGTAACGGAAGCTTCAATTTTTATTAAGTTAACAACGAATCGGTAGTAAAGTTCTCATATACCCTAGGAGTATATTTTTTATACCTCTACGAATCCAAAAAAGCTGGATAGTTCATTTTACTTCATCCTTCTAGAGTTATATGCTACCTTCAGTGCTCTAGAGTTTCGTTAAATTGCATTTAATTTTAATATTTAATCAATAAAGCAAAAAGCCTTTTAGAACTTACTAAGTTCTAAACAACTCTTAATTCCTTTATTATATAGAAATTTAATTTCTACCAAATGCTATTTTTATCTACTATAAAGTCTCTATTACTGCATTACCAGATAGGCATTTTAATATATTCTATAGCCAAAATTATTTTCTTTTTTATTAGCTTTACATATAGATTATAGAACCATAATCACTCCTCCAAAAATCTAGAAAAACATTATAAAAATGATTTTGCTCACTAACTTATAAACTTATTAGCTCAACTATGCATTCACTCTTGCTAGTGTAATTTTGATAAAGGTATCCCTATTAGTTTTATATCTAATACCTATTTCCTATATTATTATTCAAAATTACCTATTTTTACCAATCATATGCTTATTTAATTTGCTAGCTGCTATGCTTCATTAAGACATTTTAGACATCCATCCTCTCTTTCTATAGACTAACTAATTGCTGCTATTTATCTATGAAATTTAAGCATTTTACTTCTTCTTTTATCAACCTCTTCACACTTAGCTATAAGCATAGATATATTTGACTAATTATAAGAAAATACTTAGCTGCTTTATTGGTTAAAGCCAAATTTGGAAATGTATTTCTGATATAAAACTGATAAAGCAATGCCATTCTTAAGGGATTAGAATATGTTTAAGCAGGATGATTAGTAAGGAGAGAAAGGATAGAATTTCTTTTATTCATTTAGAATTTAGATTAAGAAGAGGAATTTTAAACCTTATACAAAGGAACTTAGATGACTATTAAAAGCTACTATAACTGTCAAATTTCTTATGAACTGGTATCAGAGCATAACTTAAAATTGCCTCTAGGATATTTTAGTTAATAGAGAAAACCTCAATAACTAAATCTAAAAGTCTATGTTCTGTAAGCTAAAAATATTTCCTGAAGCTTCGTTTTTCTTATATCTTTTTAATAAAATAATTCCAAAAAAATCTGCTTTAATAGTACTTTTTCTCCGATTTTTTGCTTTATTAAATAACTTTTTGATAAAAACTCTAAAATAAGCTATAATACTTAGATAACAGTCTAATAGCTGTAAATAAAGTTTAGCTTAAGAACTTGTAATATATATAGCTTTCTTGTGTAATATGGTCATTTTAAACTTGTAAGTAAAATGAGTAATAATTGATTAATTAAGTAGCAATTAGTTCTGGTCAAGTTTTGCTTTACTATACCCCTTAATCTATCATCTACTATTATAATTTATTATATCATCTCATTTTCCTACCTTAATCACATATATAGAAGCTCACTTCTCTTCATTTAGTACAGATAGCTAATTCAATAATTAAACTTCTTTAAAATACTATAATTGAAGGGATTATGAAAGTAAGATTGTTCTAGCTCTAAGATTTTAATCTATCTTGCTAAGTAAAATTAGTTAATATTAAGTAATTTAATCAAATAAAGGAAGAATGCTGGTAAATAAATAGAAGAATAAAGAGTTTTTATTACTATAGAATATCATTAGCTTATAACCAAACCTATATGTTTTGTTATATCATAAATTACCTAAATAATTTGGCATTTGTATTTAAGTTATTACTTAGATTACTTCTAGATAGATTAAACTAGATATTACTATCATATTATATTTGAATCACCAAAAGTTCATTAAGCGAACTAGGGATATGCTATGTTAAATGAAAGCGATATAGGTAATTGGCAATTTAGCTAAACGTATAAAAGTACTATTTTTAATAGCTAGTTAAAGATTTAGTTAGTAACTCTTTTATTACTAATCAAGGAGTCTTGGTTTAAATATATAAAGAACGGAAATCTTAATTATAAGATATGTAATTAGCATTGCTACTATAATGAAGCTAAATTTCCGTCCAAATGAGTAAATATATTTACAGGAAAAGTATTTATATCTAGCTGATTTAAATTCAACCTATACTTGAATGACACATTTAAAGACAGTAACTGCTTTTTTCTGAATAACTAGGTTGAATACTTATGAATAGTTCTAAACACGATTTATTAATTAAAATATTATCAAAAATCTTTGTCCCAGTTATTATCTATGAAACCTTTTAGTCCTTCAAAGCTTTATAAGTTAGATTTGATATCTCTAATTCGAATCTTTGACTAAAGTTTAGTAAAAGTTACACTTATAAAATTGTTAATTTCTACTTTCTGATATTTATTGATTAAATCTTGTACCTTTCTTTCGAATTATTCAGTGTCTGAAGCATATGGTACTTATGCGTTTTTTTATAGAAGTGCTTCCTATAGTTAATTGAACTTACTCAGTCGTAATTTTCGAATCAATTATGGTTTTTAATCTCTTTGATTGTTTGCCTCAAAACTGGCTTTTTGCTCAATAGTTGCCGTATCAAAGGTTTAGCAGAGTGCACATTTGAGACCTGCTTTGGGAAAGATAACTCTTAAGTAATAATGGCTTCGTATATCTGAAAAGGTTCTAGATTTTCTTCTCCAAATGGACATTCTCCTGCTATTAGTTCAAATAGAATAACTCCCATAGACCAAAGATCTACTGTTTAATCATATCCTTATCCCATTATAATTTCAGGAGCTAAGTACTAAGGTGTACCTATGAATGTGAATGTTCTTTTTTTGAACTGTTTAGCAGTTTTAAAGCCAATCAGCTTTAAGTAGCCAAATTAATCAATAACTAAGTTTTCAGGTTTTAAATCACGATGAGCTATATTCCTTTCATGTAGATACTCAAGCATTAGCACTATATTAGCTATATAAAATTTAGCTGTTTCTTTTTAAAGTAAACCCAACTATTTCAAAACTTCAAACAAATCCATTCCATAAATAAACTCAGATAGAAAGTAAACACAATGTTCATCTTTAAAAGTCTTAATAAATTTCATAATGAAGGGATGGTCTATTTATGTCAGTATACTTTTTTCACTCTTTAACTATTCTTGGATCATTAGTTTATTAACTGTTTCCTTATGCACACTTTTAAGAACGTAAAACGTTTACTTATACTTATGCTTGCATAGAATGAGAGTTCCGAATTATCCAGCTCCTAAGATTTTTAATCCTATCAACTCATGTAGCTTTACTTTATCATCCTAAAATTTAATTCTCTAATGCAAGATTTCAATTTAAGTTGATTCAAAAATTTCCTAAAACTACTTTTTACTAAGTACCCAGCATTTTGCTTTCGTTTTTGCAACGATACTTGTAGTTCGAGGTTCTTAGAAAAAGAGAGATCGTTCTCCAAAGTAATCAAACTAGTTAATGGTTCTTATTAATTTATTATCGATAAAGACATCAACTTGACCCTTTTATACAATATAAAAGGAATCTCCTATAGAATCTTACTTTACAATAACTTATTTTTCCTAAAACTTGGCTATTTTCAGAGCTTACTGTAACTTAATTAATTTTTCGGAGCTTAAGTTTCTTAATATGTATACTTTTCTTAGTGTTTATATTATTTGGTTCACTTTTCGTATTTATTCAAATTGTCCACCAATACTTTTCTCTAATGTCGACTTTAAACAAAAAGCTACCTCTACTTCGTTTTTTGCTATAATATCATATTCAAAAGTATCATTTACCATTTAATTTATTATCTACTCCATTCCTAAAGAAAATTATGGTATTATTTCTCCATTTTGCATTCACTTACCTTATAGCAAAAAGTACAAGCAATCTGCTTTTTTACTGTTTCTATTAATAATAATTTCTCCAGATTTAAAGCATTTAAAGGAAAAAGCTTACTAAATTTAGTCTTTTTGTTCTTCAGTTAGTAAAGAAAATTAGCATTTTTGGTTGTTTAGAAGTGAAAATATTTGGTTATATTTAATGACTTAGGTGATTTCTCTGCCAAATACTTTTTGTAATATACTTTTTTAAATTATTAGAATCTGCACTTCTTCTTCTAGTACTACAATATTAAAGTTTTGCGATTGCTAATTTAAAAGCAAGAATTCTCCATAATAATCATTTTTTGCTAATTGTTTTATTTCCTAATCTCCCTATCTCATTGACAATTTTCCCTCCTTTACTACAAGCATAATATCAGGTTAGTCTCCTTCCTTTATAATGTAGTCGTTCTTTCTAAAGACATGTATATTTGATAACTCTACTAGGATTTTTTTCTACTCTTTATTCAGTTAGTTTACAAAAGGAAGTTTTTCTACTAGTCCCTTGATTTCTTATATCAATTAGCTTCTTCCTTTTTATATTATATCGTAATAAATTTTTTTAGTCATAGTCCACATTTAAGAGTCTTCTATAGCCTAAACAGTTGCTGTTCTTGATGACTCATTAATTATTGAAAGATCTCCAAATCCTTCTCCAGGTTTTATTTCGTTAATCTTTTTTCCATCAATAATCACATCAAGTTTTCCATTTTTTAAGATATAAAAATTTATTGCTGGATTTCCTTGCTCAAATATTACAGTTCCTTACGGAACTGAATAGTACTACATTTAGTCAATTATAACTTTTCTATCTTATTAAGGAAGAATTTTCAAAATGAAATGCTTCTGGAAGTAATGATCAATAAGAGCTAGATCATTTTAAGATTTTTATATCTATTTTATATTTTCCTCTTTAGCCTCCCTAAACCAATTATTATATGTTTTCATTAATCCTACTACTTTCCTTCTTTCTTTATATTTCCTTTGAAATTAGTTTCAGAGAGAATCTTATACACTTTCAGATCTTTTAAACCAAGACAAACTTACTTCTTTGATTTGAAAAAATCATTTAATATTTTAGCCTTATTCTTTGACTAGCTATTCTTATACAATGCTATTATTTTATTCTTCAGTTTATTGAATTTAATTTATTTTGCTCTCCTTCTTTTCATTCATGTTGGATTTTTCCTATTTATATGTTTGAGCATTTTTCTTTACTTAAGTGCTTTGATTTTTAAGTTAATTAAAGCTTTATTCTGTAGATAGCTACTTTGTAAAATTTTGCTAATCAGTTTTGGTTTCATCTAAAACCTATTTTTTGAACTCTATTTATGTCACATCAGTTCTTTAAGTATCAGCCCCATTCTAATAATTCTGTCGCTTCTCCTCCTATGCATTTTAATAATTTTACTAATTTCGCTAATTTTCTAGTATCAACACTTTTTAAGATTCCTCTTGTACCGTCGATGGTGTAACCTACGATTATTTATACTTTTACTTATTTTAAACGGAGCAACAACCCATTTTTACTTCTATTAAAAGACTTAATTTATACCTCTTATGTTTGATTAATAAACAACTTATCTTTAAACGCTAAATTAATAGGAGTTATATCTTTTTAAACTTTCGTGCTAATGGTTTTTAAACCTACTGATTAACTTGATCAGTCATTATTTTTTTATATATATCAGCAGAGGGTAATTATTGCAGATGCATGTAATAAATACAAACAGTTTAGTAAAGCTAATGAAAAAACTTCTTTTTTATACTCAAGTTTTGCAATCCAAGCTAATTATTTAAGCAAGTAAAATAATAATTTTTTGATAAGTTACCATTTAAATAACTTAATGGTTTCTTCTTTATACATTGAAATTAAGTACTTTCTGACTTAATTAGGCTAACTTAAATAGATAGTAAGAGATTAAATTGAATTATAACTTTGACAGTATTTCAATTTTTAGAATAAGCTTTAGATCTTATTTAAATCTTTCAAAAACCTTTATTTTCACTATATAGAAAATACTATTGTATGTTTACTTATGAGTTAAATAACTTTATTATTTAGTGCTCTTAAAAGATTTTCAACTCTATTATCAATTTTTGTCTGATAATTAAAAAATGAACAAATCTATTTTCTTCGCTTCATATATAATCCAGTTTCTTAATGAATTGCTTTTCTTTGCTAATATTTGGCTTTTCTACAGTTTTGTCTTAACCATTTAATTAAAAATTTTCTTAATGAATCTCTTTAGCATTTCAGCAATATTATCTTTTTTATTTTATTATTTTTGGTATTTTTCCAGAACAAATTATTTAATTATGTGTATATTTTAACATTTTTTATATAGAAATTTCTTAGAATTGCGATAAAAGTGTTGTTTCTCTTTTTCTCTTTTAAATATGAACAATTTTATGGATTTTATAAGATTTTAACCTTGCTTTCACGTTAGTAAATCAGCTTTTTTAAATTTCTCAATTATTCGCCTTTTTTTTATTTTTGAGACTGATTTTATTGGCTATCTAGTGTATCACAAGCTGCATAAAATTTTAATTCTCTTTTTAAGATACAAATCCAGAGTCAAGTCACCCTATTCGTTAAGATTCTCTTTAGTCTATCATTATTCTTCCTTAAATCATTGTTCTCATCTTCCAAATAATACATTTAGATTATCTGCTCAAGCTCAATTAATCAGTTAAAAAGACTAAGTTACTTCCTAATACAAAAATTATTTACAGTTTTTCATCAGGAATAGGAGTAACCTGCTAATGAAGAGTTTTAGTATTCCATTTAACTGCTTTTTATGAAACTCAGAAAAATCCTTTTCGCATTAATTCTGCCAATATTTAGATATTAGCTTTTTGAATTTAAAAGTATAGCTTTTATGATAAAAAAAGGATATAAAAGATAAGAGATTTAAAGATGAAAATTATCTCTTTTTAACTACAAATTTTCTTAAATTTCATCTTTATATCTTCTTTTCAATTTTTCCATATATTAGCTTCCTAATAGCTTATATATCCAAAACGAAGCTAAATATTGTAAAAGTTATACATATAACTTACCATCAAATAAATTAGCAATAGCCCTATCAGTTCAAAATTTAAGTGCTTATATTACTTATTTATAGTAAATGTTTAAGGTAAGATGCTAACTGTTATCAGTAAAGAAAAGATTTATATCCATTAATAGTATTTTGTTTATATTCAAAGCAATCTTGGAGCAAGATTTTAATTATCTGATTATATCTCTAGCCTTAAAAAAATCCAAGGCATGATCCAATTTCTTTATCGAAACGCTTCTAAAAGATTTCAGCCATGGTAGAGATTTGAAGTCTATGATTATGGATTCCATTTATTATTCATTGTGGCCTCTGCTTGTAGAAACTAATCAGTAGAGTATCCTCATTATATTTATAAAGAGGCTGTTCAGAGAAAGCATCATGGAGAAAGTTTAGCTATGTTAAACATTCTAAGCTAATCATAATAATTAGAACTAGAACTAGATTAATTATATATATCAGTACTCTTTTTCTTTTATTTCTTTTTATTTTTCTCTTATTACTCTATGCATACAATACTCAAGCACTATAATGCTTTATTAATTTAGTCCATTCTTTTCTTAGGTTATTTTTAAATACTAATTTCTATTAATAATTACTTTGCAATTCATACTTCAAAAATAGTTTAATAAAAATGTAAGGAATAAGATAAAATAAGAAGTTATTTAAAGATCAAATTAAGCAAATATTTTTGATTATCCGGAGAAAGTATTATATGAATATGTCAAGTAATCAAGAGGCTACAACTTCTAGAGATGGGTTTTTAAATAATTATATGTAGAATGGAAAATAATACTGGAGAATATAATTATCGTGTAATTTCTTTAATTAAGGAAATAAAGAAACATTAAAGTTTAATTATTGCCTAATGCAATAATTCACATATTTTAATATATTTCTAATTAAAAAACATCAATTACAACATGATATATTAGTTTAAACTAGAGTTTGGATGTACTTGGAATTAGATGGACCAATAATGTAGTTGTAATTTATTAAAAATAAAATTAAAAAGAAGAACATAATAATGTAAAAAGATCATATGAATTTTGAAGAAATAATACAAAATTTTGTCTTCACGTAAGTTTATATGGATAATTTACAATCAAGCATTATATAATTTCCTTAAATATTTATAGTAATTATGTATGATGCATATTAAAATCTAAGTACTAAGACATTAAAAATATTTGGAATTTTTCTGACTCTAAGCTTCTTATATTCAGCCTGTTACTAAATAGATTTTTAAAATTAGTTTTCCATTCAATATTTTTTAGAATGAGCAATAGTGTGTTAACTTATTTTCTTCCATTTTTCGTTTGAGTAATAAACTCTAACGAAAATATTCAAAATCTAGAATTTTTATCTTCTTCCTAATTTAAAAATATTATTATTCGTTATTCCTTTATTTTTATCAGTTTTTTAAATCTACTATTTTTCTTTTTATTCATCAAAATCTAAGTTTCATTATAATATTAATTTTTTTCCATTTTATCTATTCTAATTTGAATTTTAGAATCTCTTCTATATTATAATTTCCTCTATTTGAATACTTTGATAGCTTCAACTCATAAGATTAAATTTCTTCTTTTACCAATTTTATATAATTCAAGCAATCACTTTATTAACTCCGCATACCTGAATATTTTCTTTCTTATCTCATAAATATTTCTTTTTATTCTAATGATATTATTAAGATACTTCCATTTTCTTCTTTAATTATAAATTTATCGCTTTAAATTCACAACCATAGTGCTAAACACTAACTTGTCTTTCATAATCTTAATATTTTAAAGTATCTACTTATGTAGAAGTAATCTTTGCTCTTAAAGAATTAGACTGTCTTTTGTTTTATTTTTATTCTTCTTTTCTTTAACTTCTTCTTTAACAATTCAAAACTTTGTTATTTTTTATAAATTGTGTATTTAATAAAATTAAAGCAGAGAGGATAATGCAGAGGTTGATATATCAAAATATTTTCAGATGATATAAGAGCTAAATTTAAATTTATAGCCACAGAAGTAAATTTAGGCTTTAGCTTTTTATCTTAAAATTAATGCTTAAAAGATTGCAGAAAGCAAGTAGTTATAAATGTAAGAAATAAGTTACTTTTAACCACTTTAAACTCAAGCAAAATAAAGAGTATTAAAGCATATATTTATAGTTAAGTTACTAATCTCTATAAAGCTTCTAGTAGCTGATGGAACTAAGTAATATATGAACTTATGTGAATAAAATTCTAATTGTATTAAATACTGTTATGTGGGAAATAAAGTCAATTATTAAGCCTTCAGTTTTTTACCATGCTTAGCTTAAATGCCAATCTAACTATTATAACTAGTAAAATGCCAGTTCTCTTGTATTTGAATTAAAAGCTTAAATCCTATTTAGTAGTAATCAAATATTATAATATGGTTTAGAAAAATATAAATTCACTCTTAATTATATTAAGTCTTGGAAAAGTATTACAGATAGAATTAGAAAACATAGAGACAGTTTGAATGTTAATTATACGAAGAAGCAGGAATATGGCTAAAAGTAATATAGAGCATATTAGTATCTAAAAGCTACTCAGAATCATACTGGAAAGAAGCAAAACAAAAATAAATGTATAAAAATTGCAAAGTTTAAAGCAATAAAGAAATTAAGCAAGAAAGCTATTTCTAAAACATAAAGCATCGAATACAATATTCTTCAAAGTAAGTAAGATTGAATAAAATGAAGCAGTGACTAACATATTATCTGAATATTTATTCTATTGAATTAAATAAGCGCATAATAAATTTAGTATATAGAAACGATAAGTCAGCCAAATTTATATTACTGAGATTATTGAAATATTATTAAATTTCAACAGGTAAACAGAGTAAAGGCTTTATATATAAAATGAAGTATTTGCAGCCAAGTTAAAAGCTTTAATTTAAGTAAGTAAAGGATGTAGAACAATTAAAAGGTAAGCTAGTTTTTAAATAATGAAGTCAATCTAGAATGATTAATTGATTAAATAGTTAAAAGAAGTAAATTTATATTATTTAGATATCTAATTTAATAAGTCTTCTTTATATCTGAAATAACACATAAAATTAGAATGGAAAGTATATTAAATAGTTTACAATAAGATAATCAATTTAATATTTAACTTAAGCTATTAATAGAAATGGAATATAAGGGTATACTTCAAAGGTATTGATATTGATTTATCATAGATGCTTTTAAGAAAATCTAAATATCTTAAATACAACAGATAAAGGAAAAATAACCCTTTTTAATTTTTCATCTTTCGTCTATCTCATTACGACTTTACTTATGATAATAAACTAAATATGTTAACTAAATTCCCTAAAATGTTAAGTTTTGTTAAAGAGATCTTAAAGTTTAATAAAATAATTGAAGCTTTTAAATGATTTTTGATTGAGTAATTTAAAGGAAAAGATATGAAAGTAATTTAATTTATAAAGCTATTTATTAGTGTTATCAAACTCACATTTTACTTGTAGTTAACCATCCGAAAGACTAAGGACGTCTTCCTCCATAAGGATCAATTTTGATATTTGTAATTGTAATTCCTTTATAACTATTTACTTCTTTGCACACTTCCACTAGTCTAGGTATTGTTTCTACTGAATATCCTCTTCCTCCAAAAGCATCTGCCATTAATTCATATTTACTTCCAGGAAGCAAACAAACAGGATCAGGATTTTATCCTTCTTCAATTTTGTCGACTCCTCTAGTTATTCCATTGTTATTTAGAATATAAATAGCAACATTTAATTTATACCTTGCAATGGTTTCTACATCCATTGCAGAAAACCCAAAAGCAGAATCTCCTTATATTAAAACTACTTTATCTTCAGGGTAAGTTAAAGCTGCAGCAATAGCTTATCCTAAGCCAACTCCCATTGTTCCAAAAGTAGCTGCATCTAATCTTTTAAGTGGCTTATTTGACAAAACCATTGATCGAGCAATATCCATAGTATTACTTCCTTCAGTTACAATAAAGTGCTATTAAGGAAGGTTTTAGTTAATCTGCATAAAACTCTTACTGTTTCTAGAACAGCATAATAATTTAATGGTACTTCATGATCTTACGCTAGCTTTTAATTGGTCAGCATGTTCTTTTATCCTTTTTCTCTTAATAATTGAACCCATTAACTCCAGTTCTTTCTATTACTGTTAATGCTACCAGCCAAACTTTTGTTAGTTTGAAGAATTTGATTAAACCTTTATATAACTAACCCTATATCACCCACAACAAAGTTACTAGATCTAAAGCATTCTCCTAAATCATTATCAACTATCAGGAACTAGACTGTTTCTTTAAATCTAGGAGGTAATCCAAAATGTAACATTCAATTTAATCTTGCTCCCAGTAATAAAATGCAATCAGCTTGCTGAAGACAAGTTGATCTAGCTGAGCTAGAATTAAACGAATTTATATCTGGTAATACTCCCTTACCCAAAGGTGAAGGCAAAAATGGAACTTCTAGGAAAGTAACAAGTTTGGATAGCTCTTAGCTTGAAAGTTGTGATTATGCACCTTTACCTACTATTATTAAAGGAGATTTAGCCTATAAAAATTTACTAAGAAGGCTTTCACAAGCTTCAGGATCTGGAATAATTAAAGGAATCCTGCTGTTGGCCAAACTTTCTGCTATTTTTAAGGAATTTTCAGCATCTTTTACTTAAGATCTTATAATATCAGCTGGTAATTCAATATAAACAGCACCTTAAGGAACAGATAGTGAAGTCAATTTAGCTCTGTTTAAGATATAAGGTAAAAACTATAAATCATTGACAACTACTGCCCATTTGCACCCAGTTTTAGCAATTCCAATCTAATCATATTCTTAAAATCCTCCTAATCCTTACCAATGTCTTTCAACAGCTCCACTTATGACAATCAAAGGCCATTTATTTACCATGGCGTTTGTCATTCCTGCTAAAGCATGAACCATTCCAGGTCCTGAAACTGTTAAGCAAACTCCAGGAATTTGGTTCAAAAATCCAAAACTAGCAGCTCCATAACTAGCTGTCTATTCATTACGACAAGCAATAAAATTAGATCCATTTGCATGCATAAAAAGTCCGAGATTAATAACAGGATGGCCAATGATGCCAAAAATAGTCTTTAAGTTCATTCTAAGGAAGCATTACGAAATATAATCCTCTCCTTACATTTTATTTTGCTCTTAAGATAATAAAAATTTACTTACTCTTAACTATATTTAACACTTATGTACCTCTCCCTTATATTCAATTATCAATCAAAATCAACAATATTAACTTACCTGATCCTATATAAGAGTTAATATCTTGATAATTAATTAATAACTTAGCAACTTATCATATAAATTACTACCTGCTGAAATACAACCCTTTAAATTAAAATTGATAGCTATAGCGTAGCAATGCTAAGTTCAACTTAAATATAGCTTTTAATCTATTAATTTGAATGGTTTTCTTCTTTCTTCAAACAGTATATCTATCTTTAGTTTAGCTATTAATTAAGAATGCTATTTCTTAATGGGATAACTCTTATTTATATAGCATCAAGGTTAATTAGATTATTAGCTGATTTTCAATCTAAGTTTTCTATGTTACATAGACTGAAAAGATATATCAGATTAGGTTTCTTTGAGATATATATTGATAGCTATAAATTTTAAGCTTTAAGAATTGTAAACTATTTTATTTAAGCAAAGCAATAGGAATTACATTCTTTAATATATCTAAATCTTCTCTTATAATTTATCTTCTTTAATGAAATAGAAGTCAAAGCCTTTCCCAACTATAATAAGCAGATCCTTAGCTTATTTTAACGATTCGCTTTTTTACTTTCAGTATATGCTAACCTTAAGGCTTATAGTACTGTTTTATTTTGCAGCTTATAGTATACAGCAGCTTTAAAATTAAGCTCTAAATTAGGTTAAAAGTGCTTATCTTACTTATAAATAAATCACAGCTAATAAAACTTACCAATAGTAGGATTTTAAGCAAATGCTCTGATTGAGTGCATTAGGTCTATGTAGTAAGCTTACTATATAATAAATAAGGCAAAGAAGTCTATAAGGGGATATGAAGAAAGGATATTTGAATGCTATAGTACCTAATTGAATTAAATTAAAAATCCTTATAATAAACGTAAGATTATCTAATGGAAATCTGAATAACAAGACATGGAGAAACTAAAGAAAATATTGCCAAAATTATGAATGGTCATGGAGATGGCTCTTTAAGCGAAAAAGGAATTTAATAAGTGTAATGCTTAGGATCCAGACTTTCAAAAGTGTATTTTAGTAAAATCTATTGCTCTGATTTAGGAAGAACTAAATAGACTTTGAATATTGTTATGTCTTAGTATTAAAATCCTAATATTCAAATTGAATATTCTAATCTATTAAGAGAAAAGTCTGCTGGAGTACTGTAGGATAAGCCTATTGGAACTCATGAAAAAATGGCTAATAAAAATAATATCCCAATGAGAGAATATAGGCCTTAAGATGGTGAGAGTTGAAATGATGTTCTTGATAGAGCAAACTAATTTTTCAAATTATTGGTAGATAATCACTTTAGCGGAAAATAAGACCTGAATTTATAATCTTCTGCATAATCTTTAGGATCAATAGAAGAAAGTAAGGTTAGTAACTAAATGAGTGTCGTAAAAGGAAAATAAAATCTATCAGAGAAAACTAACAGAATCTTGGTAGTTAGTCACGGAGGATTTATGATGGAATTTAAAAACGCAGTTTATACAATGAAAGGAATGCCAATAGTTCATAAAAATACTAGTAAGAATACAAGCATTGACATTTATTATATTAATTCGAAGAAAAATGCAAGAAGTTCTCCTAACACTTTATTTCCATAATTAGAAGTAGAATTTGGACCTTAGAACGATGATTCTCACATTTAATCTTAACTTAGTAAAACTTAATAAGTGTAGCTAAAGGGTAGATTTTAGACCACTTAGGCTTAAAAAATATAAGCTCTACCAAGATAATTATTGAGTGCCCAGAAATCAGTCGATAACTAGTTTAAAAACCTCACAAAAATTACGAAGCAGTAATAAGCAGAACTAAAAATTTAGTCAACTTCATCTCTGTCTATATAAGGAACAACGCAAAAGCCAAATCCAAAGCCAAAATTAATGAAAGGATTGAGTCTCTCCAAAAAGAAATGAAAAAATGACTTAGAAATAATCTTTTTGTAATATTTAATTTCTTATTACTAAATATTATCATGGTATGCATTTTCATGTCTATCTAACTTATATCATCGTAAGAAGCATTTTACCTATAAAAATTTGATAAATATTCATTACATAAGAATACTTTACCTCCTATCTTGAACCTTCTATAAATAAAGCAAATATAAGATAAAAATAGTCAGGTACTAATTTTATGTTTTTCTTAAAGAAACTTAACCATACAATTTCTGGCTTTTAAATTTAACTGGAATAAAAGTATTTAAACTATTCAAATTTGAACTCTATGTTGTTTTTTATTTTAATAATAAAAGCATAAAAGAGTTATTAAATTCTTTGAAAGCTAAAGGATTATAAAATAAAATAGTCCATACTTCAATAAAACTCTAATAATATCTGATTCTTTATTCTTGCTCTATCTCATATACTGTTATCATTTCTATAGATCTAGTTCAAGTTTTTATTTAACCTAACTTTAAATGCTTATAATCAATCTTTACCTAAACTTTAATATTATGCACTAAATTATATTTGAGTTAAAATATACCCTTCCTTTATAAAATATCTTAGCTAATGAAGGAGAATTATTTAAAATTTGTTTAGTTAAATAAGTATTTATATAATAAAAATCACTTCCTTAATCCTTATTTTTAGTTAGTAATTATTTAGTTACTATCTATTATATTTTAGATTAGGTGATTATTTGTTTTGGTTGATACATAAAGAGTAACATTTTAAATAAATTTTACATAAAAAATAAATATAAGTAAATTTTTCGTCATTGCTTGACTCTTTGTATTTTTTCTACGTAGTCATATTTTTCTAGTTCAAGTGAGTCTACTGATGGATCCATTCCCATAGAGCTTGATATTCCCATACTGTCTCCTTGCTTTCTACTGCTTTCTGCCTCTCCTACGTTTTGCTTTATTATGTCTTCTTCTTCCTCATCGCCCTCTAAATCTTCTTCTATTTCTTCATCGTATTGATCTTCTAACTCATCTTCTTCATCTTCTTCCTCTTACCTAAATTCTGCAAGTACATTTCCTTTATCTTTTTTCTCAATTTCTTCTATCTTTGATTGGATTTCAGCTAACCTTTTTCTTTCTTATTCGTTATCATCTTAAATATTTAAAGGTGGTAGTTTTCCCATTTTATTTCCTTTTATATCAGGTAATGGCTCTTATTTAGGCTTCTCAATTACTTACTATTATTGCTAACCTAATTTAGGCTTTTCAGCAATCTGTTACTATTACTATGTTTGTTTAGGTTTTTCAGCTTACTGTTATTACTACTGATTCTATTTAGGCTTTTCAGACGCTTACTATTATTGCTATTAAGCTTATTTTTATTGCGCTATCTGTTCTTCAGCCTATTTATTTTACTACTGTGTTTATGCTTAAGGTTGCTTTTGCTATATACCTGGTTGTTAGATATTTTACTATTGAGGAGCTTGTTATATCAGAGGTTACATCTGTACTAAAGGTTTGTCTTAAGAAGGTAGTAATTTTTCAATACCAACATTTGAGCCTCTATCAATTAGAGCAAACAATAGCGGTCCTTATATTTCTTAACTTAGTCCAAGTTTCTTACACAGCTCTTGTCTATTTTTTTTCTCATTGGGTAAGTTACATTCAGGTAGAAAAACATTCAGAGTATAGTCCATTTTAAATGATTCCAAGAAATCTCTGAATAGCTCACAAGCAATTTGCCCAGTAGCAGACTCCATCGCTTTCATCGCCACTGGGTTTTCCCATTGAACACCTCTTCCTGATTCCTGTCCATCAATAATTTTAAATACAGCAGATCTAAGTTGAGCTCTTAAAGTTCCAAGTTAGCCTGAAGATTCAAGTGTCTAAATTACAAGTTCCTTCAAATCTTCCATTTGTTAAATAGCAAGAAATATAATTTAAGCAATATCTATATATATTTTCATTCCTTATCAAATTCTTCCCTTTGAAAATAATTACGCGCCTTTTTCTTATTCCTACTACTTCATTACTAGCTATCATTTAGAGCTATCAATTGCTTATTTTAGAGTTATTAGATACCAAATAGTATAATATAATATAGTCATATACTAATATTTCGGTCCATTTGGGTATAAAATAAATTAAATTGTTTAAAACTAGAGAAGGTAGGAAGATTTTACTTATAGTTAGTACTTTATTTGAGTAAACCAAGGTAAATAGCTGTTATTGTATTAGCACTTCAATTAAATTGTAATATGGAGGGATAAAATAAAGGGCTCAATGGAGCATCTCATTTATAAAGATTGGCTATCTTTATTAAGCTAGAAAGGATCGTGATTAGTTAATAATATCTACCGTTTGTACCTTAAAATTAAAGTAACTAGTTCTTAATACTCACAAGCTAATCTTTACTAAGTGACAGTTTAGAGAAAGTTCAAAAGGTACTGTTTTCACTAAGGTAAGGACATTAAAGTTATTTTTTTAGGGCTTATCAAAGGTTAAAATAATATTGAAGTTCATAAATATAATTAAATCAATTCTAAAGATATGAGTAAAGCATTGCTAGTTACTAATAAGCCATCTTAAGTAGATCTATATATAAAAGACTATAATTAGAATTACTCTGAATTATAGTAGATTATCTATATATTAATCAAAAGATTAAATAAAGAAACATATTTATTTCTCTTCGAATTAGATCAAATTAAGATCAAATGTACTAATTTCCCTACTATTCCTTTCTAAGCAATATAGAGATAGAATAAAAATACTTTAGGTACCTATAGTATAGAATCTTATTACATCACTGTTGAATATAATAATATTTAGACTCTAACTTTAGAAGTATTAATAACAGCTTATTTTCATTAAAAAGGAGAATGCTAAATTGTTGTTCAATTCTTAAGTCTCAATCTACTCTATTACTATACAGCAGCTTAATAAAATTCATTTAAGTAGAAAAGAGTAAAATAGGTTAGGATAGTCAAAATAGCTTTAAATCAAAAAGATTATCATTATATCTATTTTCTTCTCAGTATAGTTTACTTTTATGATTTAGTGATTTAAAAAGGAGGAAATTGTTCAAAAATATGAGAATTGAGTCTTAGAATATTATCAAAACTTATACTTTACTATCTTCCTTCTTTATCTTTCACCTGCTACTTTACAGCTTCTATTCCTTATTCTTTAATACTTCTTAAGAATCTATCTTGCATTTCTTATTTTATAGCAAAAAGAGTAAAATTGATTGTTTTCTTAAAACTATGAGATCCAATAATTATAAACACTAAAAGCTTCTTTGAATAAACTAGAGTAAAGAAGTTAAATTTATTGTTTCTAGATAGGAGTAAAGGAAGTGAAGCAATAAGAAGGATGGGAGGTTTAAATTAAAATAGTGAGAAGAGAAATAAAAATTTATCAATTAATAAAATGATGAAAATTCAAAGTTAAGGAAAAATCAAAACCGTTCCAAATTTTAGATCTTATACATCTTCTCCCACATTAGAAATACAATCCCCTACATAAGAAAACCCATTCTGACTTCCTAAGAATAATAGAGATCTATTTTCCCATTATGAAAAACTAAAAGTGATATAGAATAAAGAATCTGAAATGACTAAGAAGAAACCTCTCCACCATCGCTTTACGTTTACTACAACTAGGAATAGAAACAAAATATCTAATTTGCTTCCACCCTCTACTAGAAACAAAACACAATCAGCGAAAGACATTACTCAGTAACTATAGATATTTCCTAGATAATCCTCATGAAATCATAAAATGAATGAAAGGTCCTAGGAAATTATCCTGTAAAAACGAGATATTTTTCTACTCAAAATGCAGTCTATGTACAGAGAAGAAGAGTAAGAACGATTAGAAGAATTAATCCAAACTTAAGAAAACAGACTGAAGAAAAAAAGCTAGAAGCATGATGAGTAAATGAACTTCATTTAAAGCTATATAGAAAATATAAAAAAGCAATATGAGGATATGGCTAAATAAGCACAAGATGCTTAAACAATGAGACTAGAATAGGTTAAAAAGATAAGATAAATAGAAGAAGATATCAACAATATGTTAGGTGTTATCACCAAGAAAAAAGAGAAGCTTGAATAGCTCAGAGAATATGCAGTTTTCGTAGAGAATTTAAGTGACCCTAGTTGAGTTTTAAAAGCAAAAAAAGAGAGAAAATAAAAGTAGATGTAAACTTTTATTACATCCTCAGAATCACCGTCCAAAAAAATGAGTGTATAGAAACCTCGTAGTCAGTAATCTTCTCCAGAAAACTCTGACTCAGAAGAGCCTTATGCTATCTACTTCAAAAGTCCTGATGAACTACATTAAGTGCTAATGAAAATGGAGACAACAAATCTATTCCTTATACAAGTGAATTAAGAGTTGCAATAAGAACAAGAGGTGCTTAAATCTTAGAAGAAGTCTATCTAAGACTAATAAAAGAATTCTAATTTGAAAGAGCAAATTGCGGAATAAATAAAGCAAAACTAACAGACGTATTTAAAGCTATAGCATGTTTAGTAGAAATAGTAAGAACTTGATAACAAGTTACTATAACAAGGCTATATGAACTTAATATCAAAGAAAGTAGAGGAAATCTACAATTAATTAGGACTCAATGATGGATAAGGATAGCCAAGCATTATCGAAATGCTTTCTACTTTTGAATATTTACTTTTCACGTATTACACTAATTAGATATCTAAACTTGATAAGGGATTACTAGAAAAAAGAGAAAAAGAGTATAAAAAATTAAGAACTAGATAAAACTTTTTTCTCCAAAAACAACAAATAGAAAAGAAAAAAAGTGCTAAAAATGAACTTATTTTGGCTAGAAAGGCAAATATAGTAAAAAAGAATGGAAGGCCATTAATGTTTAGATCAAAGCCAACTGAAAAGCAAGGCTAAGTAGAAGTTAAAGAAGTATTTGACGAAAATGAAATGTGTATGGAATTTCTTAATGCAGACATTTGAACCATTAATTGTTTTATTCTGATTGTATATTCATTTATTTTTATCTATTAGTGCTATAAAAGACAAATATCATTATAAAGTATAACTGATTAAATTAGCATGCTAAGAACCAATTATGATAAGCAAATAGACAACATCATTCAGAGTTAATATAGTTAAACTAAAAAATAGTAATCAAGTAAAGAAGGATAAATCTTATTTATAACTTAAACTTTTTTCTTATATAGAGATTCACCAAATTATTCTCACCTAAGAAGAGAAAGAAAATATTAAACATTTGCTAGATATTAATTAATTCTTTTCATCGCAAGCAAGTATAAATTATACCAAAATAAGCAGAATGCTATGTGAATACTAATGAAATAAATTAAAATCTTGAAGCATATCTAACTATTCATTTAGTTATATTCTTTTTACTTCTAATTATTTAACTCTTTTAAGTATAATTTATTAAAACAGAGTTATTCCTATATAAAATCTAGGAATCAAATTTTCCTTTAAATTTAAGAATTTTAAATAAATAAAATCTTAACTGAAGTAGTAAACGAGTAAAAAGCCTAGTTTAAACTAAATTTAGTCTATTATATAGCAATTGCTCTCCCTATTTTGTTTAATAATAGTCATTACAAATTAATTAATTTAAGATGAGTTAAAGGAGATAAATAATCTCTGATATAGTAACTATTAGCAACTTTATAAAAAGGATACTTAATTGTAGTAGCAATGCACAGATTAACCCATATAAGTATTTTTATTATCACAAGCTTAGTAACTATAACTTTGAAAAAGCGCTTTTAACTAAGTTTAGATTATTATATATAGATATTATTAGAAAAGGGTTCTTTAGGAATGAAAGTTATTAATTAATATAATTAAAATAATGTTATAGCTTATAAACTATGGATACTTATTATCTTCGATAGTAATTATCAAATCACTATTATCTGCAAACATTCTAAAGATTGAACCTTTAAAAAATAATAGTTAGACTGCTAGAATTGAAGTAAATAAATGATTATGGAAACTATAGAATTAGATTATAATACCTTATTTAATAAATCCCTTAGTAGATTAAAGGCAAAAGTAGTTTATAAAAACCAAACTATAAAACTAGCTTTTTAACTAAAGCAAATTAATTAAATAGCTAATTCTTTCAAAATAATAATAACTGCTCTACTAATTTCCCTCATATACCTAAGCACATTTTATAGCAAGGTTGGATAGATAAAAGCTTCAGAGTATCTGCTTAGTCCTCTACTTTAATAAGCTTATGCATTATTTAACTATTCTATTTATATAACAATAATATTGAGAGAGGCAATAGTATGATCATAATAAAGTTATAAAAGAACTGTAACGCTTTAAATTAGCCCTAAGATATACGAGAATCAATTAGATTTAATAAAAAGACAAAGGGTTCATATTATTATATTAAAAATGCAGGAGTTAGATAAATGTCCTGGCTGCTAAAAATAATATGATGCTTTACGTCATACTCCTCATATTTTACTATGCGAACACACGGCTTGCTAATCTTGCTTGTACTCTAATTATGAAAAGGAGGAAGTTGTAACTTGCTACTTATGTAAGAAATTTTAAGGAGATCATCCTCAAGAGCTACCAAAAAACGAAGTTTTACTGAATAAGATTTTGGGAAATTAGAATAAATAAAGCAAACTAAATAAAAGGATAAAAGAGCTTAAATTTTTACAATAGTAAGTTAATAAGATAATCCAGGAAGTTTCACAGAAGTAAACTCAGATATTTCAAGAAATTTTCCTTCTCATTAAAGAAAAAATATTCTTTAAGAGCAATCAATTCAACAAGCTACTTTACAAAGTACTTGAACAGTTAGTTAAGAAAATAAAAACCCTTGAAGATTATAAATTGATTCAATCTAATTAAGATCCTTTAAATGAGGAAATTATGAAAGAGGATTTAATTCAAAAAACATAGTTGATCATTTAAGATGATGGACAGAAGCAAGTTTAGCATCTAAGTAAACTAAGAGAAAATATTATAGTAACTCTAGGAAAGCTATTTGAGCATTTGAAAAATTAAAACTTTGATCAGTCTGGAAATTTAATAAGTTAGACAATTACAAAATAAAGAGAGAGGAGTATTTAGAGTTCTTAACCAAGTACAAACTAAAACTCGCAAATTGAGACTAGAAAAAGCTATAAATCTAACCTTATTCATTTTTTTGAATACGACAGTTAGAATCTACAAGTGTTTAATATAGAAACAAAGTAGATTTAGAAGATAAAAATATAATAGCAAGTCCCTTATGATCATAGAAGTGTTGACTATTAAAATAAGTTCTATATTTTAGGAGGTAGTGATAATAATGTCGTTTTAAAAACTACTTGGAAAGTCGAAAATGATGGAAAATGTAAAAAGTTAAAAGATATGCTATAAGCAAGAAAATGGTTTGGAGCAACGGTTGCTAAAGGATATATTTATGTTGTTGGTGGAAGAAATAGTGAATTATAGAGCTTTAATTCTGTAGAGCGTTTTGATTTAACTAAATAAAAATAATGGCAAAAATGCTAAGACTTTCCATTCGGAATATATAATTAAAAGCTATGTAATGATAGTAAAGAATGTAACATTTTTTCATTTGGAGGCATTAGTTAACAGGAAAACGTCATATCCGGGATTCTCAAGTATAATATATAAAACGATAAATGGATATAATTAGATTTTAAGATTCCTGTACCCTTAAATATGTCAGCAGTAATTTTATAACCTCTAATAATTGCTGGAGGTTTTGAAGAAGGAAACGTTTTGTCGAACAAGATTTTCAAATAAGAAAATAAAAAATGACAAGAAGGATAGCTTCCTTAAAAATGCTTTAGTATATCTTAGGAAAGTAAAAAAGGAAGCATAGCTTATACATGGGCATTTTCAGAAGCATTGGAAAATTATTTCTTTGTATTATCAATTGATACAAATACTTTAGAAAGCAAAATTATAGATCAAGTAGAAAGATTTTCTTGAAATCTCTATTTTATAATCTTAAGCATGTTATTTCTTTATACATATCTATTAAAATACTCTTTCTTTGATTATCTAATTAATAAAATTCGCAATATTATATAATGTTATAGTATTGAATTAAAAGAGCTACTAAGGTATTTATAATTAACTATACTTGTGAGAGAAATGATAGTGCAATCATACTTAATCATATAAGTAAAAATAAAAATTGCTATAACTAACGTAAGAGTATTCTAAGGTTTTTTAATTAAATTTAATTGGAAAAAATTATATCAAGATAATTAAATTAAAATAAGCATGCTAAAGATATTCAAAATAATGCTTAAGGTTAGATTATACATAAGCATTTCTCACATATATCATCATCAACTTTTATAAGTATAAAGTTCTTAACTATCCTAAAAGTTGTATATAAAGAAATAATTTGAGCCTATTTAGAAGATTAATGTATGATATATATTAGTAAACAAGATTAGTTATTTCAATAAATATAAAAAGAACTCTTTATAGCTAAATAAATAACTTAATTAAGTTTATTTATATTAAAATCATAACATCATAGCTCTGAAGCTGAGTTTCTTTGTTATAATTCTAAGTTATCCTTTTCAAATTAATCTTAATTAGGCATTGAAAGATTTTTTTTTAATTTTAAGCTAGCTTTTCTTTCCGCACATCTTGTCAATCTTTCTTCTTCTATAATTAAAAGTTACCGAAAGCACTAAATCCTATCTCTCCAATGCTATATTTAAACATTATGTAAGCAAATGATACACAATTCAGACCTTGATTATCTTATTAGTCATTGGCTAAATCTATTTTCTAACCTTCTTCATAAATTTCCTATATCTTCGTTTACTGCCATTTTACGTCAATTTTCTAAACTAAACTCGTAAACTCATTAAGATCTAAATATCTGTTTTAATCTAAATCCGCTTAGTGAAACAAGCGACTTAAATTTTAATAGTCTTGCTATCTCTTTTGTTCATAGTAATTAACAATAGCAGTCATGAATTAAGCTTTGGTGCATTTATAAAGAGATGAATTATTATACTACATTTGAGTATAATTTATCTTACACTTTAGTTCTAGTAAATCAATATCTCCTGATTTACTAGAATCACAAAAAGTCATTAATTAATCTATCTCTTTCTGGTTTAATAAGAGTCCTAATGATTTGCTAATTTCATCAAATAATTGCTTTAAATTCATTACCTTATTTCCACTTTTATCCAGCTTATTAAAAATATCACTTAAGCTTTACCCTTATTTTTCCAACTTCCACATTATTTTTTTAATTACAAATGAAACTGAATTCTCAAAATTTTTGCTAAGCTAGTCAATTACACAAAAGGCGAATTTTTGACTTAAGTGGTTATATATTAAGTTAAAAGCGCTTTTAATAGGAATTTCCCCTCCTTAGCTTTATAGTCTTTGACTTTCGTTCTCCTAATCATTCTTTAGCCTTGAACTTTAAGTAAATCTAGTTTAGTCATACTCTTCTTTTATCTAATTAAATCCTTTGTTTATTTTAACTAAAAATACAGCAAGATTTTTATCGCAAGGATCAGGATGGAAAATTTGCAGAAGTCTACAAATCAGACTTCCGTATTAATGATTTTCCTCATTTAAGGTTTGCAAAGACTTTACCATCTATTGAATTTTTCTCTAAATGAGTGCATTTTTTCCATATTTATTATACATATATTATATAACAAATTAAGGCATTTAGCTTGGTTATATATTACTCTGCAAGTCTTACTCATCTTCTATTTATTTCTAGTGCAATATCTCTTCAAAAAGCTTAAACAATGAGGATATTTTTAGAGGCTTTTCTCCTATTCCCATCTGAATTATTAACGGATTTTAATCCAGCAAGTTCTATTTATTTTTCTATAAAATCTACGAAAATATCTGCTAATAGACTTTTAGCAAACTTTCCTATCAAAGATTTTTGCTTATTTATGACTCTTTTAGAAGTATATTTTAATCTTCATTTTATAAGTTTTCATTTTATTCTTATTCTATCTCTAATTTAGTATCTTTTTATGCCTTCTTCTCTATGCTTATTCTGTTGCTAGATTTGTTTACTTAAGTTTCGATTTAACTTATTTTTCTTCCTTTATCATTATCCTTAATTTATTTTCCCATCTCTGAATAGAAATGAACACCATTTTGCTTTTATTTATGTTGGATTTGCTTAAATTCTTCTCCCTAATCCAAAGTTTCATTTTCAGAATGATATTAAACCTATCCGTCAAATAAATTTTGCTCTTATTCCTTTTCAAGATTTTCCACTTTTTATATCCCAGCTTCAGTTGATAGTTCGCTATCATGACTTTAAGTTTTAATTGATTTGCTTATTTTTTATTCTTATAATAAAGGATTATTCTCTGCAACTCACTCTTAGTAGTTATTAATGCTATTTTTTATCTTCAGATAAGATTATTCACTAATCTCTTACCTATAAATTAGATCACTCTGATCTCTTTCTAAATCATTTATTTCCTCCTTTTAGTAGTTTATACTATTATCTTATTCTAATTATTCGAAAGAGCTTTCTTGTTAATTATTTTCATGATATTAAATATCTGAATCAGGACTCATACAATTTCAAAAGACTTCAGATAGAAATTGAATAAAGTTACCTCCTTGAATTAAACTTAAGCACTTATCCTCAATCTCTATTTTCTGCTTAAGAAATTGCTCAGTTTATTAATGCAATTAATCAGCTTTATTAGCTTCTTCTTTTTATCTATTTTACTTAGTTCTTCTTTTACACTCCTATTTAATTTCTCCATTCTAAGAAAGTTACTAGGGCTATTGACATAAAGTGACTTAATTCTAAACAGAAATGTCTTGAATATTCTACTTTATTGGCCCATTTAGTAGTTAACTTTGTTCTTCCCAGTCTTTTTATTTTAATGACTGCTGATTAATACTCTTCATTTGGTTTCCTTTCTCTGACATAATAAAAAAGTTTAGTTTTTACTTTAAAAAGGTATATTCTTAGATTTAACAGTAGATATAAAAAATCAGTGTTAATGATTATTATTTTTTATAAGCTTAGAATTTGAATACTTAGCTAAATCTTGGCCTATCACTTAAAGGTATTTATCATATGTTCAAAATGTATCATTTTATAGACTTAAAAGCTGTTTATACTATAATAACCCTTAAATCTATCACTTTCACCTTAATATGCCTTAGCTTACTCAGTTGATTTTTAAACTCTTTACAATATTAAATCTCCTTACCTAGTCCTTCTTCTACTAATCTTGGGTAATAAAGAGTTGAAATGTATAGAGTAAATTCACAAGTAAGGATTAATTTTTCTTTCTGATTAAATTAAATAGACTAATTGAAGCAATAAGGATATAGATAATATTATACTCCTTTAGTAATATAGAAAGCATTAATGGTAATTATAATTCTTACCTACCATCTTATTATCTACAGCCAGACTATCCATTTCTATATCTTTCTTATTCTTATGCTAAGCAAAATGTTATTAATCTCATTTATTTACTCTAATGCATATCATTTAGAGATTTAAAGCCTCAAGCCTTACTTTTAATTAGATATTTTAAGTATTATCTGCATGCTATAAGGAGTAGAAAAGTGTGAGATTTAATAACCAAGTTTGGCACAATGAAGATAATAAGGTATAAGTATAGTAAAACAATGCTTTTAGTTACTATTATGATTTAAGTTTCTTTACTAGTATTAAGCAGGAGAGAATCTTAAAACTATGATAAATTAGCCTATAAAGAATAGTAACTTATATATTAAGTGCTTAATAGCAAGATAGCTATTAATACCATAAAGAGAGAATATTAAACTAATAGCTTAAGATATGTCTAGCATAATCTGTTTAACAAAGACTAAGATAAATAGTAAGATATATTTATTTACTTAAGTAGAACTAAATAAATATTAAAGTTACTTATAATCAAAATCACTCCTAGGAAGGAGAACTTAGAAAGCTTCTATATTAATAGCTGCGAATATATAAAGGAAAGATTAGAAATAAGCAAATAAGAAAGCAGTGCAAATACAATCACTTCTAAATCATATAATAGTCTAATAAGCTTAGTATCTCAAATGTTAAACAACCTAAATCTGGAAATTTAAATTTAAGGTTCAAAATATTAGATTTACGTCTTAGTCTTCTTAATTTCTGATTCATATAAGTAATTATATTTACTATAAAGGGAAACGAAGCTATGAGGCACTGTCAATTATGTCTTTAATTAGAGATATAAAAAGACATAAGAATGTAAAGTTAAAAAATTAGTAAGTTAAATAATATTCTAGCAACTAAGCTTATTAATATTCAGTACGTATTTAGTTACTATTAGGGTTTATTAGGGAATATTTAAATAGAAAGTATACTTATAATTAAATTCCTAATTAGTCATCACTATAAGGATTTAAATATTCTAGATGGACATTGAATGTAATAATCTAATCCTTGCTAATAAACTTCTAATAGCATTGATAACTAAGATATAACCAGATTACCTACCTAGTAAACATCTAGCTTTAGATTACTTATGATAATGAATATACTCAAATAAAGTGACTATAATTCTAGCAATCTAACTAGAAGTTAATTGCTGTCATATAAAATTCTAAACGCCTTAATGAAAGAACTTTACAGGCTAATAAGGAAAGGTAAGATAAAGATTATCCAAAGATAAGAAAATAGAAGAGCAAAGTTGTATAATAACAATATGAGGGTTAAACACTTTTATAGTTTTTAATTAAGATTTAAATCTTATTATTTATAAATGGTTTAGCTATAAGAAGTCCATGAAAAGCTGTTGGAGATGAATAGACTGAGAAACTATGTTAATTAATTAATTAACCAGAAGGCACATCCCTAAAAAATAACTATGTGCATTTCCCAACTTTGTGAACTTAGAAAATAGACTGGGAGGGATATTAAAGAGTGTAGTTATAGTACAATTCAAAGACCACTTCATAGAAGGATGACGAAAGACTACTAAAATCTTAAAGTGGAGTGTAAATATTTAGAGCAGTAAAGTGAGACAATATTTTAAAAGTAACTGCAAGAATGGGAAAATTATTCCTCTTCTGAATCAGAATTGGAAGGAGAGAAAGATTTAAAAAAGCTGTAAGTGGAAATACTGAACCTTCAAAAAATGTAATAAGAAATGTCTATGGAAATTCTGAATTCATCCTTCGAACATGGAAAGATTGAAAATCCATTGTAAACTAAATTACTTTCCCAGACTTAGAAGTAACGTAGCAAACTTTGTTATGGCTTCTCAATGGGAATGGGTATTATTGGGGGAATCGTAGGTGTTCTTGGAGGACCGTAAACCATTGCTTTGGGAATGGGTTTAGGTGTAATGATAGGAAATAAAGTTGGGTAGTAGTTCGGATCCTATTAGATCGACCAAGCCTCTAAATTTAAGTTTTGAAGTTTTCTTTTGTTTAATGAATTTAGAATTAAGTTAAATCTAAAAATGCTTCTATTATAACAGAGGATCAAGTAGAATATTATCATCTAACCTATATAAGGGAATCTCTTAAATCCTACACAGAAAAGTAAAACTACTTACCAAACTATGACTCAAAAGTTTAGAAAGAAAGATCATTGCCAGCATGCAAACGTTCTTAGAAAAAAGAGCCAAAGGATTATAGTATAAATTCATCTAAATCTGCTTTCTTCTATAACATTTGCAAAGACTATTAAGAAAATAATCGCATTGGCAGATTATTTACCTTTCTTCTTGATAGTTCTAAGAATCAATGCTTTATTCATAACTTCCAGGAGCAGCTTTTATTACGTAAAGATAGGAAGCTATAGGTAGGAAAAAGAAAAACTCAATAAATAAGATTAGGGAATTAGATAATCTACTTAATGTATTAATAGTAAGTGAGCATAGTAAGTTAATCTAATGGAATAGTCTTCCTTAAATGTACTTCTAATCTATTTCCAATTAGCATTATACTAGCTTACATTAGCATATCTAATTGCTACTATATATGCCTTAATAAGATAAAAGCTTCTTCCTCTACTAACTTATTTAAATTGAATAATTTACTGTAAAAGTATAAAGTAATATATAGTAGCTAAGAAAAGCAGTTAGCTGTATAAATATCTGATTATTATAAAAGCAAATAGCCTTAAAGCAATAAGCAAAAAGAAGCATAAATAAAAGGATTAGTTGCAAGTATTAATATAGAAGTGTATATAAAGCCTAAATAATAAAAATTAAAACTAACTACTATACACAAAATAATTATAGGGCAGAAACTGAATACTTATTTAAATTACCAAACTATTTTAGAAACAATAGGAAATACTTTAAAGGCCTTTTTTTAAAATCGTTATTTTTAAACTGCTTCAAAGAAGATAATTTGTTAAGGTGCAATAAACATAAAGTATCATCTTAATGCTTAATTTTGAAAATAATATCCGCTATATAGATAAATCATAACTAGTTCCTTGATATTTACTCAACATTTAATTCTAAGATAAACTTAGTTAACTTATATTGAATCCAGACAATCTTAGTATTTAGTAAAGGATTATATTCATTATAAATATATCTAGAAGCTTATTTTATAGCATAGGTTAGATGTAGTATTGGAAAAGAGCTAAGCAGATTAATTGGAATTAGTTAATTGGATTTTTTAATGACTTCTGACATTTTTTAGAAGGGAATTTGAATTAAAAAATTGACATTAAATTTTGGAAATTGATTTGAGTAAATCAAATTGTTTTAATATGGGGTGTAAACTTGCAAAATGCGATGATAATGAATATCTCTGTGCTTCTTAATATTTACAAAAGAGTTAAGAAATTAAGAACGAAAACCCTCAAAGTGAAGGTTTATCCTCAACACATTACACTTAGAAGCACAAAGGAAACATAATGTAAATTATAGAAGGAATAATTAAGAAATAATTTTCAAGCAAGGAATGGAGTTAAGAAGCTATTCTTTTACTACAGTTTTGAGAATAATGTGTCTATACTCCACTTGCTAAGCAGTATGTAGAGCAAGATGATATTTTATCTAAAATTGAATATTTTGGAAACGGTAATGAAATTAGGCTCATTCACGAAATTGACGGATGGAAAAAAGTGGATTTACTAAGATATTTCTGCCAACAAACCGCTGGCAAATGTGTGACAATAAAATCTTCTAATTATTCAGAGTAGAGGTTTAACTTTGTTTTAGAGCAAGTCAATCACTTAGGAGTACTAACAGTAGGTATCTATTTGCACATATCTAATACTATGGATGTTGGAGTCATTCTAAATCATACTTTTTCGAAAAAATAGATGAATTAATTATTTTCAGTTAGCGAAAATAAGTAGAACTTTAGCTCAAATCAACGAAGTGGAAGAGCTTAGTAAAGCTAGAGCATCAGTAATGATATGCAGTTAATTTTAGCTTGGGCTGACGCTGATCCTTAACCCTTTTGCACAAAATTTGGTTGGAGTTTATTGACTAACTAATACACAATAATGTTTTATATATTTGACTCATCCAGAGATATAAACTTTACTAGAGCACTCTCTATATTTGAAAACTAAGGCATACCAATAGATTCGAGAATAAACTAAATCATAAGAAAAGCTAAAGGAGATGAGATTTACGTAATGATAAATCTAGAGAATGATAAAATAAAAGATTTAGGAGTATAAGTAGGAAAGATCGAGTAGGAGGACCAAAAAATAGTATACAACAACTTAGAAGCTCCATTTGACCAACAGAATTGGGTTTTTATGGAGTATAATTTCTATATAAACGAATATGTATTTCGTTTAGACAACAATGGTTTTGGTTTTAATTAGATAGTGCAATTTTCTTCTAATCCTACCAAGGGTTCCTGATATTCTTAATAAATTCCTTTATGATTTGCTTTTTCCTTTAAAGTATGTTAGAGTATCTAAACATATTAATTCTAAAAGTTCTCTTATAAAAAGTCTTCTAAAATACTGCTTAATCTTATAGAATATTTACTTACCATCATTGAAGGTTTTTATTTCATTGGCCCAACCTTTTTCTTGCTAAAAATCTCAGCTTTTGGTATTTTTTAGAGCTTCTATCTTTATTGTAATTTATACTACTTATGATATAAGACATAATTAAAGTTCCTTTAGAAACGCTTAATATATCCTCTTTATAAGTCTAGAAAAGTATAAATTTAAAAAAGTTAATTTCCATTAATTTTAAGAAACTAAGATCATTTATAATGATTTAGAAACCTAAAAAAGGAATTAGAAAGCTAAAAAGCAAAAGTATACCTGATTTAAATAGTTTAAGTATGAAATAAGAGAAAGTTATTTAATATAACGCCATTAGAAAATTAGGTAAGTATCATAAGACTTAAGTCTATCAATCAGTTAACTCTATTGTTTAAATTATATAAGGAAATCTTTTTTTAGCTAATTCTATAAAAATCATTGCTAATATCAACTCTGCGATTAATTATTTTCCTACTCTTTATTAAAGATTTGCAGGGTTTAAGAAGCAAGTAAGGCTATTTATAAATTAATAAATAGAATTATTATAATGGCTTTGCTTAAGAATCTGGTTAACCAAAAATATTTTTAATTCTCATAAGTATTAAAGTTAGTGAGATTTTAATAGTTTATAGAATTAATTAGATTGGTTTATCATTATATATAATGTGTTGCTCTTAAAGGTATAAAATGAGTAAAGTTATATTCGCTTAAACTATTCTATTTTTCATATCTTTAAGTAAAAGATTCAAAAGACTCCCCTATTTCATATATATCTATAAGCATTTTCTTCTAAATCAAACAGATTACACTATAGCTATTCTTATAATACTATAAGAAAGGGATCTATTACTTGAGTCTATTAACTTATACTACTAAGCAAAAAGTAACTCTATTGTATCTCCTATCCTTATATATGATACCTTATAGATTACTACTACTATATTCTATTTCCTTCGTTTCAATTTATTTTTGCTGCTTTACTAATTTTTTGATTTTAACCCTTCTACTATTATATTTGCAGTAAATTACTCTAATTAGATTCTTCTATCATCTGTGCTTCGCTTAGATGATTAAGGGAAATTTCACTTATATAAATAAGTATTAAATAGGCTAATTAATAGACTAGCTTTAGCAAATAAGATATTTAATGCTTCGCCATAAAAGAAAGCTTTTTAGAAGCAAGCAAAGAGTCTAATTTAGGAATATGTAGAAACGCTATATTTGAAAACTTAAAGTTTAGCTTATATTGCTTAAAGAGTAATTTAGTAATAACTAATATTAAATCATCTCTTAATTACCTATTAGGCTATATAATTAGTACTAGTTAAATACCTAAGTAGAAATATCTATTAATTGATATAGCAAAAGCAATATTAATAACAATCTGAGTAATAATGAGAACTATCTAGCTAGTAATTCCTACTTCAAATCCTTCTAACTTAGCTTGATTATAAGATATAGATACATTTTGCTTTACTTTGAGCTAGAATCATTAGTATTATAAACTACTAATTCTGCTTAGTAATCTTAATGTAGTTATTAATAGACTTGCTATCTACTTCATTTTATTTGATATCGCTTATTCGTTTAAATTATTTCAGTTCTATTTCTGAACTTTTGCTTCAGTGAAAAAGCACAATATTTAGCTTATTTAAGTATTAAAGCCAAAACCTCACACAAAATACAAGTTACCCCATTCCCCAAGCCTGCAATATTTGAGATAGAATATCTTGCTAACTAAAGCTTAAATTTACAAGTGCAGCTTAAAAATATCTACAGAGTATTTTATTAAACTTGGATATCTAATTTTTTCATTATTAATACAAGCAAAAGTTACTGAAATGTTTAACTAAGTAATCAATTATTGCTAATATAGATCTATTTTATTACTTTAAAGCTTAAAATAGAGTTACTATTAATTCAACTATAAGTCTAGAAAGATACTTAGGCTTTATTTATAAAAATTGCTTATTTATAATTATAAAAATTAGCTCTGTATAGCCTGCTCTTATATGCTTAATGTCTATTATAGCTTTATATTTCCTTCGAATAAGTTACATAATCTCTACTATCTAACTGCTTTTTACCCTAATATTATGAAAATGTGTTCTCTTTATTATCTATGTCATAAGTTTGAAGGTATAGAAGAGTAACTAAATTTGCCTTTACTTTCTCTTCTGTAATAGATAAATATCTAAGTCTAGAGATATTTAGAGCTGTTCTTATATCAAGAAAAGATATCTTTAATTTGCTACAATTAGGATATAAACTACTAGTAGATTCTTTGATTTCTGATTAACTCAAAGAATGATTAAACTAGATTATGAAACATCCTTTAATTAACTGATTTAAGAATACAATTAAATGCTAAGGCTATTTAAGAATGGAGCTTATTATTTAATTATATCAATTAAAATCTTTAGATTAGCATAGAATTATTAAACAGCCAGTTATTCAAATTGATACCATAAGCAATACTAATTTATAACCATCTTTATCCTTTTACTCCTCATATTGCTATAAATAAAAACTCTTTCTTTTAATAGATCATTCACTTAATTCGAACTGGTTATTCAAAAAACTATAACGGGGAAGTAAATTTAGCATATATTAAGATAGAAAATTAGAGGTTAAATATGTAGTTTATATAACTTAAAAGCTAGCAATTTAAAGCATAATTAACTTGCATATATCTCACCAAAGGTATAATCTTCCTATCTAGACAACGAATTAAATTTAACTTCAATACTAAAATTATATTTCCCATTCTAGTCTACTTTCTGAATGATTATTCTACTTCGAAGCTATTTCATTTTTTAGAGATGAAGGTATAAGCAAATCCAAAATAATCTACCAAATTACTGTAACTTAATTAAAAATAGGATCTATTTACTGCTAGTATAATAAAAACCATTTAATATCCACCTTCTTTCCTATTACTGTCACTTTACTACATTTCCTTTTATCTTTTCTAGCCTAGTTTTACCTTATATAAAGTTAGATAATTTTAATATAATGCTTTCTTACTTTAATTTAATATCTTTATATAAAAATTAGCCTCTAGCCTTCAAACCTAGAATATATAAATTAAACTTGAGATTTAAAATTTGAACCAATATTAAAAGTAAAGTGATATTATAAGCTAGATGCTAGTTATAAAGTATATCAGGCTTATATTATTAAGGCAAAAAGATTCCTATTTAACTTATAGATTCTTTCCATTTAATTTAGTTCCAGGCTTTGTAATTAATAGCACTTTAAGTGAAAATTTCTTATTTGTAAGAATAAAAAGTTTGTGTGTAGATTTGGGGAAAGTGATGATGAAGGATTATAGACGGGGAAATTATTGAGAAGAGTAAAATGAAGGAATAGAGTATATACATAAAAGGGTGCTTTTACTATAGATAGAGTATAGTAAAATATAGTGATACATAGAAATAGAATTTTAATTAGATTTAAACCGTCAGATTTTAATAAATTGGGGATTCATATAAACAAAGTTGATGTAATAGCATCCTCATTTATTAAGTTTTAATACTCTTGTTGAAATATAAAAATGGGTACAGATTGTTCTTGCTTGAGAACTTAATAAAACGAAAAAAAATCAGAAATTTTGCTTGAGAAGAAAGTGAATAAATTAAAGTAACTGCAAGGGATTAATCTTGATAAGATGGATTAACTTATTTAGATATAGTCTTTGTTCAGGACTATAGTCATAACAATGAGATGGAAGAAAATTTTAAATTAATATATTAAGGAAAAAAGAGAAATAAAAGAGATAAATGGACCTCTTCCTGATTATTCTAATCCTTTGACTAGATAAACTGCTTCGAAATATGGAGATTTTGTTTATGATCAGGATGTTGATGAAGATATTGAACTCGAATAAAAGGGACCCGTTGAACTTGATAATGGAGCTATATATGTAGGAAATTGGACTAAAGATAGTCTAAGGCATGGTAGAGGAGTTTAAATCTGAACTGATGGGTCCAAATATGAAGGATATTGAAGGTAAGATAGAGCTAATGGCAAGGGAAGACTTATTCATGCTGATGGTGATGTATATGAAGGAGAGTGAAAAGATGATAAAGCACATGGATATGGAACTTATATTCACATAGATGGAGCTAAATATGTTGGATATTGGCAAGAAGACAAGCAAAATGGATAAGGCGTAGAAACTTGGCCTGACGGAGCTAAATATGAAGGAAGTTATTTAAATGGGAAAAAACACGGATATGGAAAATTCAGCTGGGCTGATAATTCAATTTATGAAGGGTAATTCAAAGACAATAACATTGATGGAGATGGAACATACGTTTGAAGCGACGGAAGAAAATATGTAGGAACTTGGAAATTGAACAAAATGCATGGATACGGAGTTTTTACTTGACCAGATGGAAGATGCTATAAAGGAAATTATAATGATGACAAAAAACAAGGAAAAGGTATTTTCACCTGGCCAGATGGTAATTTTTAAATATTAGGTAGAATTTACGACGGAGATTGACATAATGGAAAGTAGCATGGATTTGGAAGTTATACTGATGCAAAGGGATTTAAAAAATAAGGAAAGTGGAAGGATGGAAAGAGAATTGAATGGTTTTACGAAGAAGAAAATTAGATGGATGAAGATATTTGAATATTTCTTATAAATATCAATTTGTATAATTTAAAGTAACTTTAAATTAATATTTCAATACTTTCATATTTCTATAGTATACAGCATTATTTTACATTGGATTTAAACTATTTTAATATATTTAATTCAGATCAGCAGGCATTATTAAAATTTAATTAAATCAATCCTATGAAAATTAATTAAAAATATTTAAATACTAAAAAGCAAAGCAAACTTGGAAGAATGCATTTTAATAGCATACTTCAATAATTGCAAACTTTAATTGCCTTGTTTTCAACTTTAATATTCCAATTTTTATTAAAAATATGTTTTTTATAGGTGATAGGTAGCATGAGAATTCCATATTATAATCCATTGATCATAAGGTAAAGTAAAAGATACTCCTATAATACATACAATAGATCAATAAACAATCTTTTATATCTTAACCTGATTTAGTCTGGCTTTATTTATATTGCTTAATTAAGTATTCTATATCTTTCTTAGATTCTTTATATAGTATATTAATAGCTTAAAATATTACTATAAATGGACCATTTTTATAAGAAAGAAGCATTGATAGCTAAAACTTAAAACTTTAAGATTAATTGGATTAGATATGTATAATTATACTTAAAGTGCTACTTAAAGCTCTACTTTGAAAGACACTCAATTAAAATTTGTAATAAGTATAGAAACACTAAGCACTAATATCAGAGATAGAATCAGATATAGATACATTAGAGCAATAATTTTATTAACTTACTAGTAAGTTTTGCGACATTAATTTAAACAAACTTAAACTAATTCTTTTATAAGGTAATTTAGTAATAACAGTAATAATTAAATTCTTAAATTATCTATTTGATTAGCATACATAGAACTAATTAAGATCTACATAGGGATAATTGATATTTAATATAGTTAAAATGATATATAAAGCTTATTTGAGTAATAATGCCTACTATCTTATTAGTAATTTCGTATTAGAAAATCCTATAAATTTAAATGGCTTGATTAAGAATTATCTGAAAGTTCACTTGGCATACCTTAAATTTCTTATTTTATAACTTCTTTGATGTTTAGTTTATTATTGAAGTTTTCTTACAAGATCTGTCAAAATTTATAACGGAGCTCTATAAGGAAGTAGCCACGGTCCTATTCTTGTAATTTTTTATTATGATATATAAAAAATGAACGATGTACCCAGATCATCCGAGTAGGTAATCAGGTGTTGTGTTAATAAATTATGATTACTTTTGTAATAGATGTCACTACAGATAAGTATGGATATGCCCTTTGTGGGATAATTTTAACTTATTTGAGGATTTTCTCTAGCGATCTGAGATGCTGGTTAATGGCTCGGTATAATGCTGGAAGTAATGAATAATGAAGTCCAAGTCTTTCTATCTTCACAAATTAATATTGTGAGCAGGTTTGGAAAATATCAAAGACATGATTGCGACCAAAAGCAATCACAATTATAATTTGTATTTAGAAGAATTTAGCTCAACTATGCTATTTGCACAATAATTGGATTCTTCTCTAATCCCTTCTAACTCCAGCCTTCAGGAAGATTAAAAGAATATAGAGAAATAAAATAATCAATTTTGATCTTAAAAAGGAGAAAAGAAGAAAATATGATCCTACTTTGGTAAAATAAATAAAGACCATGTGGATCATTAGTTGCAAGAGCAAAATTACTGGGAATAAGTAGAAACACCATAAGAATCAAAGTAAAACTTAACGAGAAGGGGTGATTCCAAGATTTTCTTCGAAGTAATAGAATCCTTTTATTTATTTCAAACCAAATAAAGGTGACGGCACATTAATAGATTGGAATTATTATTATAAGAAAAAAATAAGCTGGAAAGAATATGGATTTACTATCTACTTGAAAACTTTTACAGTGAGTAGTTTTGAGGAGGATTTTTAGTCGTTCTAATAGAACACATAGAAACTCTGGAATTCCTTTATTTAAAAGAGCTGCTACAAATTAGTATTTAATTAGAGAGCTAAAACAAACCTTTATAATAATAGAAGTTCAAGTTCATGAACTAATACTAAAAAATTACTATAAGTCCCAGTTTTTTTTTTTCTCTTAAGTAAAGTTTAGCATAAACGTCTAAAAGGTGAAATAATTATTTTTCAATAAAAAGGAAAGTAGATATTGTATAAACTTAAACATTAATGGATAGCCAATTATCTAAAATGAAGTAATTACTAGAGTATAAGTTAGGCGAAATAAATAATTATAGAATACACTATACAGTAAAAGTCTCTGGATTTAGAATAACAATTTCTGAAGCTATTGCAATATTATCTAAGTATTGAGCTATATCCTAGTATAATTCTTAAACACTTTGTAGAACTTTTATTTTACCTAAAGAAGTGTATGATGGTGATATTACACCTTGAGCTATTTTATAAGGACTTAAAGAAATGATAAATAACTAACTAAATTTTTAAAGGCTAATATTAAAAATTGCCCTTTAAATCTTCTTAATTTACGTTTGATGAGTCTTGCTTTATTAATTTAAGCTCACCTTCTTTTGTACATTTGGAAACAATAAAATTCAAATGCTTTTACGTTAGTTTGAACTAAACCAGTTAGAGAATCCCGACTATTATATTTGGTTTTAATTGTCAAAATGTTCTTAATACAATTTATCATATCTTAGATATTTAGGAATGAAAGCATCTAAAAGTATCAACTTAATAGATATAAAATAGTGCTTTTAAAGAGTTTAATAAGCATCTTACTCTTAAAATTAAAAGCAATCTTCTCTTAGAATGTTTCCTAATTAAAAGGGTTTCCTCACAGCATCATGTAGAAGAAACTAGGAGTATCGAAGAGCTTCATGAATAGAAAAAGAAAACCAGAAAAGCCTCTCACCAAGTCGAGACGCCTATGTCAAATGAGAAATCCAGGAATATGCTAAGAATATAGCCAACAAAAAGCTCAGGAATTCACCACTGACTAATATGTAAACTATGAACAGTTAGTCAAAGTAGTGCCAAACCTCCAGAAAGAGGTGAAAAGGCTGTAAAAATACATCAAGAAATAATTAGAGGAGCTAAATAAGCAAGAAGAAATTGATTCCAGATTCAACATAAGAAAAAAGCGTAAATATCTTCTGGAATATGTAACAGAGTTAGAGCAATTAATCATAAAGCTAAGTAGTGAATTGAGATATTTAGATATAATAATAATTACTTATAGTGATCCCACCTATCAATAAGGTTCGTCACTTTTTAAAGTTTAATATTTTGTTAAAATTTCCATTTCCAGTCTTCTTCTGGGTCTGCTTCTCGAAGTACATATCTATCTGTGCTATGTTCTCCCTTTTTTATTTTCGTAATCTTGTTTCAATCAATCTTCATTCCAAGCATTTGTTCATTTCTTCTTTGTCCTGCTATAATCACGTCTTCTAGAATTTCATGCCTTGCGTACATCTTTCTTCTATAAATTCTTCCTTCCGCAGTGCAATATAGTTTACTTATGGTTTTTCATAGCTTTAAATTTTCTGCTTTCTGTTTTTATTGGAATTAGAAGCAGTTTCTAACTTTGTGTCATGGTCTCTTGCAGTATCAGCATCGCAGTATTTTCCTATAGGGAATATCTTTTATTACAGGCTGTTTCTCCACATCCATAGAATCATTCCCCTGTATATTTTGCAAAAATATGCTTTCAGTTAGTTCTGCGAATTAGTCGAATTTTTTCTCTATCTCTTCTATTTTGTTGTTTCCTGTCTATTTATTTTCATTTTTCATTTATTCTTATTAATTGTACATCTATTTTTCTTTCTAGTTCTTGAACTGTTCTTAGGAGGTTGAAATTTTCTTATTACAGCAATTGGAGTGCTTAAAATATATTTTATTGCTCGTAAGATGAATCCTTTTGAGAAGAGGTTTTTTACAAGAAGTTTTCCATTTTTTTATATATTAATAAAATAGAGTGAAGAAGTAGATCCTATTAAAAGAAAATAATAAATAGATTTAATTAACTAATCGAATCCTTATCCAGATGAGAGTGAAGGAGAGCCGTGAATGAAAATGCAGAAACTGTTAAATTTAACATAATTTTCATGATTATTTACCAATAATTATGCACTTATATCTCAATGTTTCAAATATTGAAGCCATTATATTTTATTATTATTATTAGATAATAAAACAAAACTGCTGGTAGAAAGTCAGAATAAACCACAATAGCAAATTGATTAACAAGATCAAATATATAAATAAATGGAAAATAAAGAAGAAAAGATAAGTAAACCTAAACAGGTAGTTAAGATTTTCTACTACTGCAATTCAAAAACGGATTCTTGGCAAAAATGCAAGAAATCTTTAAATTTTAAGTAAGAATATTGGAAGACTAAAAAAGCAAGAAAAAAAGCAGTGTAGAAAAAACTGTTTCTGTTCATCCTATTTCCTCTATTTACCAACCTACTATCTTTTAGGAGCTAAAAATCCCTTTTTGAAATCTAGCATTTATTATATGTAAGGATTTAGATTATAAAATATGGGTTTAGAAAACGAAAAAACTAAATAAATTTATTAAGATTTAAAATAAGATGAAAAATCTTACCTAAAAAGTAAAAAGAGAATAGGAAAGGGGGATATTATTTCTAAAAGAGTTAATGGAAAAATAGAAAAGAAAATGTTGGTAATGCACGGTAAATAACCACTTTCTACAACAATACTGAGTTTGAAAAATTCCAGATAAGAGAGCATAAAGAAATTATAAGATACTAAAAAAATCTGAATAATTGAATATGGAGTTTAAAATTAGAAAATGTATTCAAGAATTGAAGATAATTTTCAGTGATAACCTTCCATATAAAAAACGTTAAACTCTTCCATGTAAGCAAAATAATAGCATATGGTTGAAAGTCCAGAGAAAGCAAAAATTTAGCATTTAAGTATATAATTGTTATTATTTTTACGTAATGATAGGTAGTATAAAAACCTTATGATATAATCCATTGATCATAAGGTAAAGTAAAAGATACTCCTATAATACATACAATAGATCAATAAACAATCTTTTATATCTTAACTGGTTTAAACTGGCTTTATTTATATTGCTTAACTAAGTATTCTATATCTTTCTTAGATTCTTTATATAGTATATTAATAGCTTAAAATATTACTATAAATGGACCATTTTTATAAGAAAGAAGCATTGATAGCTAAAACTTAAAGCTTTAAGATTAATTGGATTAGATATGTATAATTATACTTAAAGTGCTACTTAAAGCTCTACTTTGAAAGACACTCAATTTTTATAAATTGTAATAAGTAAAGAAACACTAAGCACTAATATCAGAGATAGAATCAGATATAGTTACATTAGAGCAATAATTTTATTAACTTACTAGTAAGTTTTGCGATATTTATTTAAACAAACTTAAACTAATTCTTTTATAGAGATAGATAGAATAATAAGTAAAAATATAGAAAGACTAAATGGATAGCCAGAATATAAAATACTGATAACTAAAACTTATCAAGTATCTAAGACGAATATCATTTGACTTAATCTTTCTTGCTAAAACTTGTAGATATAAGCACTTTAAAAAGACAAACTATCTACATTAAAATTTATATATTATCCACTTCTAATTATAAGCGCGAGAATTAAAAAACAGAATTCATAAGTGTAAGAAAATTATAGAAGCAAATAAGATTCAAATAAAATTAATACTTTTAAACAAAATTACAAAAGAAAAGCATAGCTCAATTATTATATAACGATACTAATAATTTTTGAATTATATATGGAAAAATAGTCCAGGCTGGATAACTATATTATCATCAAGAAACTAGACCAAGGATGTTCTTCCACTGTCTACTTAATCAAAAACGGCCAGACTTATGCAGCAAAAGTGGTGAGATAAGTTGATAAAAAAGTTTGTATGCTTTTGGAAAAAGAGTATGAAATGCTGAAAATACTTGAGCATCCAAATATTATTAAAGTCATAAAGCATTGCAATGGAGTGCTTTTAGAAGTTACAAACCACTTTTGGGAGTAAGAAAAAACAACTAATGTGAGTTATATAGTAATGGAACCTTGTTTTTAAGCATCTCTTTTCGAGATAGTGATTAATCATGGCAATTTGAATCAGAATCTTAGTTTATTCATTTTCAGATAGATTTTAAAGGCTTTAAATCATTGTTATGAGCACGACATCTTTCATAGAGATATCAAGCCTGAGAATATTCTTTTTGACTATAACTATCAAGTAAAATTAATTGACTTTAATGCTGGAGGATTCGGCATTAACAATTTCTAATCTGAAATTAGAGGAACTCTAATGTATATGGCTCCTGAAATGCACAATAGAATAGGATATACAGGATAGCAGGTTGACGTGTTTAGTTTAGGAGTTTTGCTTTTTATTATGCTAACTGGTAAGAGACCTTTCAAAATAGCTTCTTAACTTGATGCGTATTATTCCTTAATTGGCTAGTATCAATTTTCCTAATTTTGAAAGTTGCATGTTGTACCATATATAAACGAGGAGATTTAGCATCTGATAAATAGCTGCTTAAAGTAAAATGCCAACGAAAGAATAACATTTTAAGAAATGTACTCTTACATGATGCTTTACAATATAATGGAAGATTAGGCTCTAGAAGAACTAAAATCAATAGTTTCGAGTGCTTGAAAGAGTAAAGAATGCTGAATTCAGTTCTTAGTTTTAGTAGATTTTTTTCCTACGCCTTACATTTTTAAATTTTCAATCCCTTTTTCAAAGCCAACCTTTATCAATCAATCAACTGCTTTCTTTTTAAATATCTCTCAACCAAACATTTCTCAAATAAAAAGTATGATTATTGTTAACTTTAGTAATAAGGTATAAATATGGATATTTATAATAATAAATAAAGGTTACTTTAGCAATAAAACTAGCTGTTTAGGCTAATAACTAGTTAATAGAAATACAAAGCATTCCATATATGGGAATAATGATCTAATGTGGTAAAAAGGAGGTTAGAGCAAGATTTAAATATAACATTTTAAGAGTAAAGTTAAATAAGTGGTTTGAAGTAAAGGAATAACCGGTTAGTACTATTTGTATTAGAGAGACTTTTAGAAAGTATTGACTATATAAATTAAATTTAACTATTAATTACAATGGAAAAAAAAAGTGGCGGTTGGAGAGGTAATTATGGTAGAGGCAGAGGCTTTAGTAAAACATATACTAAAAGTAATAATAAGGACTAGGATTAAAGTGAAGATAATTAAAATAATGACTAGAAGCAAAATGAGACAACTGAACAATGAACTGCTAAAAAAAGAAAGTTTAATGAAGGAGGAGAATAAGATCCTAAAGAAGAAAATGATGGAGAAGAGGAAGAAGGTTATCTATTCGATTTAGGCAATAAAAAGAAGTGCAGAGTCAAGAAGTTTAAAGGAAAAATCTATATAGATATCAGAGAGTATTGACTTAATCCTGAAGGAGAAGAATGCCCCACTAAAAAAGGTAATACTTAATTTAGGTGTTTCATTGGGAGTTGATTAATGGAAAAAATTGAAAGGATATATCGAATATATTGATCTTGCCTTAGAAGAATTAGAAAAAAAGTGATTCTTTGGATTTTTTAAATCAAATTTTAAATTCAAAAAATAAGCTTTTATTATATAAGAGATTGGCTTTTATATAAATATAACCTAGACATCTATAAGTTCAAAAAAACATAATATCAGCATAATATAATCAATATCCCTGTTTCTAATTTTAAAACAATAATTAGATTTTTCTTTCTGATATAATAGAGATGTACTTTTGTTAATTTAATAGATAAAGAATTTCATTTTGAGATATGAAATCTAGACTTATATACATTTATCAACTAGTCCACTAAGTAATTAGCATATTTAAGAATTATTACTTTGAAAGTACTATTACTCTCAATATTCTTTTTATAGATATTTATTATCATTTTAAAGTGTATAATAAATACCATATCTTTTCATTTCTTAGTAATATAAATACTGATATTATTAATTAGTTGCTATCTATTATAAAAGCCATATTTATTAATATTTGAAATATTATCATTAAAGCACCTAAATTTAAATCTTTAGTGAATAACTTTAATAATAATAGTTTAATTTAGTATTTCCATTTTTTAAATCTCTCCTATTAGACTATTTTACTGAATCTAGTTTTTTACTTATGGAGGAAAAGAGTATTTAGTTGTAACTAAAATTTATATTGATTGACTAAGTCGCTTTATTATTATTTTCTGGTCAGATTTATAGTTTGTAATGAGTTCTAAATGATCAAATTAGAAATCTATAGGGATATTTTTGTAGTGATGTTCAAGGATTTATGATCATTATGCTATATTGTTTACTTTCTTTTTTAATTGAGCTAACGTCTCAAGATTGAATATACTCATAAAATTCTCGTCCTTCCTTAGCAATATGCTTACAGTTTAGCTATATAATAAAATCATTCTTTTATTGTTTTTAGGCTTTCTACTTTAAACTTCCAAGTTATTTCATTTAATTCATTTTTCTTTAATTCAAAGTCATCTCTAAATTTTCTTTGATGACTTATTTGATTTTTACCTTTCATCCTTCATATGATATTATATCTTGAACCTTAATATGAGTATTCCTTACTTCTCCAATTTATCTTTCTTTAATAGTCTTCAATCTAATTATTTTCTATAACTCTTGAATTATCATGCTAAAATAGTGATCTGATAATGAAGCATGAAATGCTATTTATAAAAAGCTAACTTAGTTACAAAGCCATAGGTTATTATATTATGGTAATAAAGATTCTAGCCAAGTACAGCAAATATAAACCCTTTATACTGCATTTTTTCTTCCACTCCTTTATTTTCATGCTTAGTTATTAAGATGAAACAGTTAAATCTTCATTACGCGATCATTACTTCAATCTTAGTTTCTTCCCTTTCTCATATTTGTATCTATAGCTTTGAAAAAGAGGATTAAATCATTACCAAATTAGCTTCTAGAGGTAATTAAATTGCTCTAGTCTTATAGTATTTCATTAACTAGATTGCGCTATAACTAGAATTAGAAAGAGCTACAATGTAGACAGCATTTGAAGTTATAGAGTCTAGAGTGATGATGTAAATAAAAGAAAAGGATGATTTAAGGAGTTTTAAAGGGTAAATTAATTAATTAAAAACAATGGAGGATTCTTATTATAGGCGATCACGCAGTAGATCCAGATCTCAGTCTCAGACTTCCCTGCACCCTATTGTTCTGGTTATTCCTCAAAACCTTGTTGAATTTTTTGCAGCTAAATAAGGGGAGCAAATAGTAAGAATTAGGGATGAAACTGGAGTTCAAAAAATTCACTTTTCACCAGATTTGAAATTAGAGAATTTCTAGGATGGGTTTGTTTATATCTATGATGAGTCTATGGAATTCAAGTAAAAAGCATTAATTGCCATCCTTGATCTAATGCAGAGCTAATCAGAGTTAAATTAGTAAAATCAAATTTGATCAATAATGATACCAGAGCCTGCTATTGGCTCCTTAATAGGGAAGAATGGAACTACCATTAAGCAAATACAGAATAATTCAAATACAGAAATTTCAGTCAAAAAGGAAATTTAAGGACTAGATGAGAGAAAGGTTGATATAAAAGGGTAAATAGACTGTGCAGTACAAGCTATTATTGAAATTTACAAAATCGTTGAAAAGGGAGCAAATAGATAGACAAGATAAGATACAGGGCAATAGTATCTGGTTAAAGCTCGATTCATATTTCCTAATTAAATTGCTGGCTATATAATTGGAAAGTAAGGAGTATTCACTAAAGAGTTACAATCTAAGCAAGGAGTTAAAATGCAATTTCATAATGATCAAGGGCCTCCTTGTCGAGCTGATGAAACAATATGCATTCTTGCAGGCGATTTATACGGAGTTCAGAAATCAATTTATAAAGTATTTGAAAAGGTATAAGACTACATTAAGAACCATAAACAGAGAGATGAAGGAATAAATATGCTAGTCCCAAGCAATCTAGTGTCAAAATTAATTGGCTAAGGTAACTTTTCATAATCTTCTTTAGGTGGAAATTTAATAAAGGATATATCATAAAGATCAAAAGGCTGTAACATTAAAGTATTATCAGAGAAAAATTAAGAGAAGAACTCCTCAAATGTAATAGTTTAATTAACAGGCACCTTAGAATCAAAATAGTTTGCTGCTACTATTATTTTAGAAAAAATAGAGGAGTTCTAAGGAAAAATTATTGACTCGCAATAGAAAATTTAGACAGAAGACAATCGTTCAGAAAATTTTAGAAATGACTTTAATGAGAAAGATTCACATATAAAAAATTCAGAATCACCTAGCCTTTAAGATCGAAGGGAAAACAATCATCACACTTAAAGAAAACGATATTCTAACTCAAGATCTCCCTAACGAAAATAAAATATTATTGACAAATCAGAGCGCAGAAAGGATTCAAGAGATCTTGAAAAATCTTCATTTGTAGACAGAGATGGAACAATAAAAATTAGCATAAATGTTGTCGTCCCCAATAATTTAGTAGCTATGCTAATTGGGCGTAATGGAAACATCATTAAAGAAATAATGAACAAAACAGGCAGTTAGATAATGTTCTTTCGAGAAGAAGACTGTGGCCTATATAAAACTCCTGAAGGAAATAGGGGCAGAGTTTGCTAGATAAAAGGAAACGCCAAAGAGATTAGTTACGCATTTGAATCACTAATAAATCAAGTAATAAGACTTGAAAACAATCCACCTAAAAAAGAGACAAATTGACATATCTAACTTAGCATTTTTATATTTCGAATAATTATATAATCTATGATTAAGAAAAACGCTTTTCATGGGATTTTTTTTCTAATGCTTCAATGATTCATAATAATGCTTATTTCTTGAGCAATTTAATTAAATCATCCTTGTTTTGAATAACGAACTGCCACGTTGCGAATCTTAGTTTTCAGAAATCAGATTGAAGCTAATTAGCAGATCTTAAAAGTTGTAGAGTTGTAGAAGCGAAGTTATATATTGAGTAAATCCTGCAAGCATATTGAGCCGTTTTCGAATTAATCTCCTTTGAAATATCATCAGTTTATAGTAAAAGCTTCAGAGATAATCTAACGCTAGAAGTTTATGCTAATCAGGTTAATAGCAAAGCTAAATAAATGAAAACGTAATTATACTCTTAAAAACTACATCCAAGTACTGAGTAAAGAAATTCCTTCTATATATCTAAATCTATTATCCAGGAAATTATCTACTCTTTAACTATTAACTTTAAGTACTAACAAACGATCTTAAGCTACTAGTAGGTTAAATATTTAACACCGGTAAGAAAATTAAAATGATCGATTACAAAATTAATTAACTGAGTCTATATTGTAATATCTCTAGGCTAAAGCAACTCCTAATTTCTCTAGATGATCATATATTATATAATATACTTGAACTTGCCAATACTCCTTTAGAGTAAAACTTACTTGCTTTAAAGAGTAAAGTTAATCAATCTTTTTTAATAAGCTAAGTAATTTAGATCAAACTAAGCTAGTGTTAAACCATTAATATTTGTCTTGCTGCTTGTGTTTAATAACTTCCTAATTAGGCATTTAATTAAAGCTTATAATCTTCTCGCGTAATTAGAATACATATCAGCAAATAATCAATCAACTAAACTAAACTTTCAGCTACTTAAATAGTAACCTCTTCAGTTATTTGTGAAGTGTGAGATATTCAATATAATATCAAAGATTTGAGCTAATTCTCTTAGATATATTTACTTCCCTGAATGATTTACCCATATATAATGCTCATATAATCCAATATTTTGATAATTAAAGGTAGTTTATCTATAAACTAGATTGGTTCTGTTAACATACTAACATTCACTACCCAAATAATTTACTAAAGCTATTACAAAATCAAGCCACTTTTTCCTCTAAATCTAATAGAATGCAGAAAATAAATTAGCTTGCTTCTAGTCAATTATAGTGAAATTATAAAGGAATGCATACATTTCTTAGAGTTTAAACAGATTAAGAGCACATTTAAGATAAAAGCTGTATTTTAAGATGCTCAATCTTAGAGGTCTTCAAGGTGAGGCTTTAACTCTCATTAGTATTTAATAACGTGGTATTTTCTCTTTATATCAATTATTATAATGAAAGCTATAATTATCTCATTTAAATATCCAAAATGCTTTTTATGGGATAAAGAAGGAATTAAAATTAAGTCTCTTATAAAGAAGCTAATTACCAACGTTTAAAGCTTCATAATTTTCTCTATTTTCTAGATTTGCTTCTTGAAGCTAAGTAATCTCTATATTCTAGAGCTTATTTATCTTTAGCATAGCAAACAAATCATTTTAAGCTTGTTGGTTATTAAGTTTAAATACTGATACTATATAGAATGGTTTTGAAACTTAATTAAAAGCAAATTATTGAATATGGTAAGTTGTTTGATATATAATGAAATGATACATCAATATGTTGGTTCATTAGCTATCTCTATATAATCGTAATTTTAGTCTCCTTATAAAGCTTTTAGAAGAGATAAGCTGTTAGCATAGCAATAAGCTCTAATTTTAATTTTTCTAAAGTTATTATATATTTACTCCTTCTAGCAAAGTCTTGCTGAAATATTCAATCTTGCAAAACTAAAAAATAGCAAGTTTTAGAATAATTAAATAAACAGAAAAAGATTAGTAATTAACATATTGGCATTCCTTTTCTAGATAGATTGGTTATTTTGCTATGCTTAATATAATAAAATACTAACTCTATTATCTCATGCGTATTGTATATCGCATCAAGGCTATTTTAAGCATATAATTGACTTTTTGATAAGATTTTGAAGGAACTAGTAGCATTTTCTACGTCAGTGTGTTTATTTAAATATAGTTAAAATATTAAAAAATTGGATTAAATAGAATTCTACAGTCCTTTGTATATATTTATGAATAGCTTCGTAAGGAAAAGCGGACTGAAGAGATTAATAAATATATAAAGAACAATCTTCAGAGTATTATAAGTAATATGGATAGTTGAGAAGTCTTTGTATGCATATGGTAGTTCAATCTTCTAATTATAGATTGAAAGTATTTTCTGGAGTTCGTAAAGTTACTTTTAAACCTACTTTTAAATAGAAATAAAATGGTATATTTAAAATATAGGCTTATGACTTATAATCTCATATAGAAATAAATGTATATTAAGTGAAAAGAAAGAATAGATTGGTAATATATCTATAATAGATAAGACTTAGCTAAAATATAAGGTATAGTAAAATGAAAAAGATATGTCATTCTATTAAGTTGTATTATATAATTGATTGTAGAGCAATGAGTGTCTATTAACTATAAGAAAACATTATTTCAAACCTTCATATGTTAGAATATAAAAAGGAAGTTAAACTTAAGGGCTTAAATAGTTTAAAGGGCTGATAAAAACTATATAGATTATAAGATTAATAGTTATGATTATTGCATTTCAGGTTTTGTTGCAGAATTCATCAAACAATTTCCACTTCAAACTTCTAATTTCAAAAGTATAAACTTGCTATTTATCAGTTATCATATATATATTTCCCTCTACATTAACAGGCATCACTATATTAAGTTTTTCTGCAGGTATATCATCAGATATTTGTTAAAGCAGCTCTCCATTAAATATGTAAGTTCATTTCAATTTACCATATTTTCTTTTCCCGATATTAAAGACTAATAAATTATAAGGTGACAGTTATACTACGTTCACACAAGAACCAGTAGGTAATGTTACTTGGAGTATATCTCATATATCTTGATTTGGGTTATATACTTATATTTTATTAGAAAACTAAAAAAATTATTAAGCTCCTCCAAATACATAAAGCTTATTAAATAGAATTCCTCCATTTGCAAAATTAACTCCTTCTGTTATATCTGCTATTTTAGTGAAAATACGTGACTTTAAATCCAAATATTCACAGTTTTAATGGATCTTACTCAACAGTCCTTAACTACCTGATATTAAGTATAGTATATTTCTTGTTTTATTATAAACTATTCCATGATTAGATCTTGGAAATAGCATTTATAGCTCGAAAGCTAGATTATTTTCTATCAGAGTTAGCCTCTTTTAATTATTGGAAATTCCTCCAGAGATGACATAACTGGTGTCACTTATCTATATAATGCTAACCTGAGGTTTGGTAATTTTGTATGTATCTATGCAAAAATTTTCGACTGTTTTATTCGCTATGTTGAACTTAGTCTATATTTTCTCTCCTTTTGATGATAAATAAAATAGATAATTCCAATCATTTAGTGTTCAAGGTACTGGTTTATATTCCTCTTTGATTTATATAGGTAATTGAAATAGCTTGAAATGCTTTTTTATCAAGTTTTTTATACTTTCCAGGTTTTCAAACTAAATCTCCAGATCGTCTTAAAGCATGAAATCACTATCAAACTGTATTTAAGTTTTTTTAACAGAATCTAGCTTCTAAAATACTTAGACCAGCTGATTACCTGATTTTAAGGTTTCCGCTAAATTCTGATCTTTTTAAAATTGATGTTACTATAAAGTTACCATAATCTCCTAATGTTCTTTGATATTACCATCTATTTTAGACAATATTTTCCCCATCTAACTTTCTATCTCAAGTGTTGCTGCTTCAAGCATAAATGAAATTTCATCTCTAATTTATTTGACTTAGGCTATTAAATTTTACTATAGCAATTCCTTTTATTGATGTAGTTTTATTTTCTGTTCATTGAGACTTTCTAAATATTCCTTTATTCAAGCTATTGATTTGTCTATGTTCACCTAATAGTTTTGTATCTCAGAAGCTATTTAATCCTTTGCTTACTTTTAGTCTTACACTAAATGAGTTTTATGCTCACCATATGTATGACATAGCTAGCAAATTTCCAATTTACACTAAAGGCATCAAAGTGAGAATTTCTAAAAATGATACTAACATTCATTTTTACCCTCTTAGCCAGTAAGTGTTGCTACATCCATCAATGCAAAGTTTTTGATAAAGTTTTCAATCATCATTTTACAAATAGGGCATAACTAATTTTTTTGATTAATCTGATCAAGACATATTTTACAGATAGAATGCCCACAAGGTACTAACAAATAGGGTTCTCTTTGAGAACTAAACTCATTAATACATATAGCACATTCAATGTTCATTTTTACATTAAACTTAATTTTATTTCTTTTCTGCTATTCTTTAAATAAAAAATTGCCTCTATCATATTGAAGATTCAGCAAATAGACAGTTTTGTCCTGAGAGAATTGAGTATGTTTATAAAGACTTAAGCCATAATATGATTAAGTTTAATGATTAATTAACTATCAAAGGTTACTTTCTGTCTTTCTTCTTCTCCGATTTCTCTTGCTTTTTAGATTTTTTGTTGTTGATGAAATTATCCCTTAGTCTCATAATATTCTCTATCTTCCCATTAATTTTCTTCTTCACTTACTTGTTCAATGATGTGTTGAACTTTGAAAATTAGTGCTTTATCTTTTTATGTGACTTTGTCTTTTTATTATTCCCTTTAACTTGCTTTTGCATTTTATTATCTTGTATTTAAAGTTGAAATAACTAGGTAATTAAATATCTAAAGCTAACAAGTTGAGAGTGCTTTCATTTAGGTTAAAGTAGATTTAATTTATTAAATAATTTTAACGTTTTCAAAGATTGGAGGAGGTCTTGAGTAAGGAATTCTAAGAGTAGGGGTTTTTCTTTCCAAGTGGAATTATAAGTCAAAGCTTCCAGTGCCTAGTGGAGCTTAATTTCCTAATATGATACTTTCACTTACTCCTTATACATGATCTTGTCTTCCGTGTACAGCTGCATCAAATAGAATATCTGTTGTTTTCTCAAAACTTGCTAACATGAGACAAGAGTTTTTCATTTTAGCCATTCCAAATCTTGTGATACCTAAAATTTATCCTTTAAATGTCATAACATCTGCTGCTACTGAAATATGTCGAGGATCGACTGACATACCATGGCTTTTCATTGTATAAGTAATTTCATTTATAATAGTTTATCTAGCTGCTTCTATCCCCAAAACTTGCTCACACTCAATAATATGATTGGTTTTTGTTTTCCTTCCATCAATCCCAGGTGTTGTCATTATTTCCTTAAGTCCATAGCCCTCAGCCAATAAATGATACTCAGGTGGATTATCATCACTTTTGCTAATAACAGCTCTTGAAATTTGAGGATACCCATGAATCATCACCTTTTTGAGTTTATGCTGCAAATCTTAATAAGACAAATATAATTTTTCCTTAAGAATCTCTGAACTTTCGATAAGTAGCTAATAAGAGTTAAGTACTCTAACATTTTTATCCTTTAATTTTAATTTAGGATGTTTAATCAAAGCATCTCTAATTTTTTCGATAGTTATTTCTAGTTTAAGCTTCTATATTGTATCCTATGCAATTTCAAGCAATATAGAAGCTCCGTCTTATTTATAAATTTGCTATATGTACTTTGCAACATCACCTAAGTATGTTCTTTCAACTCTTCCTTTAATAATTCTAGCGCTTATTGGATCATTTCTTATAGCAAGATGGGCTGTTATTATGGGTGTACTTATGGTCTTTGTTGCGTTTATTATTTCCTTTATTCTAGGGACTCCCAAAGTGACGTTCATACTAGCAACTCCTGCGAAATGGAAAGTTTTTAACGTCATTTAAGTTCCTGGTTCTCCAATTGATTGTGCAGCAATGGCGCCCACAGCATCACCTGGTGTGATAAGTGCTTTCTAGTACTTCTTCCAGCATCTTTGTAAAAAGAGCTATAGCTGTACATCATTAAGGTATTTCAAGTTGTTTATGATTGATTAGGATTAGTAATTGCTAGTTACTACCTTTAGCTCTTCTGAAAAATTATAAAGAAAATTTTGAGTAACATCAATCATCTTCTCTTGCAAAATTTGTTTCTTACTCCTTTACTAGTCACAATAGCGCTATGTAAGATTGATAACCTCTTAATGTGTTAAAGGTGGTCAGTTCTACTTGGTAATTTTCGATTGGCTTTATACATTATTTAGTTCCTTTTAGCAATCATATGGTTAATTGTCGTTACCTTCTATATTCATGGGATCAAGTCCATCATCTCCATAAATAAACTGGACAATAGATTCATCACTTGCTCTGACTGTATAATCATATTTAACACTCAAATCTTCCATTGACTTCATAAGTCTTCTCTGCATATAACCAGTTTCAGCTGTTTTTACTGCTGTATCGATCAATCCCTCGCGTCCTCCCATTGTATGGAAAAAAAATTCGGTTGGTGTAAGTCCTGTAAAAAATGAGTTTTATACAAATCCCTTAGCAGCAGGGTTTTTTGAGTTTGGTTGAAAATGAGGGAGAGTTCTACTACTAAAATGAAAAGCATCAGGAATTCTCTATCCACTTAGTGTTTATTAACCTACGCAAGCTATCATCTAGCATAGGTTTATATTTGAACCTTTTGAACCGCAAATTGACATTATAAGAGGCGCATTAGTTGAAGGTAATTACTTCGTAAGCATTTTTCCTGCTTCATCTCTAATTTTGCTAAGTTCTCCATTTAGCATACTTTCTAGTGTTTAGTCTAAAGTACACCCTGCTTTAAGTACAAGTTTTCCTTACTTTCAATCTTCAATATGCTTTTCGCAAATTTCATATCTTTCCGCAATTAACTAAGCCTTACTTTATGTAAGTTCAGGATATGGAAGAACATCTCCTATGCCAAGACTCATTCCTTTTTCACAAAGATATCTAGAACTAAGCTTTGCGAATCTACTCATAACTTCGCAAGCTAAATCACTGCTTACATCTTTAATCAGAGTATAAAAAAGTCCACTTTTAGAGCCAGAGCCAAGAGTACCTTTACAAAGATTTCCAGATAAATGCTCAGAGTTCTGAAAGACAACCCATCCATCATTTAAACACATTTGCAAATCTTTTCCTGAGTAATTTCTAGCTTTGGCTTCAAAGTTAACGTATACTCTTGTTTTACAATTTGGTCTTAAGAGTTATGAAATTATCTATTTTCCAGTTCATAGCATTTTAGGCTTCATTATTGCAGGAGGTTAAATTGTAATCTCCTCCAAAGCATCTGAAAATGCACAGCACAATTAGCAATACTAACTATAAGTGAAAAAGGAATCTTTTTACGTGATTACATAAGAAGCTGTCAGGAAATCTTAGGTACACGCTACAACAGGCAATCCACCTGTAGGAACGATAAGATTGTTCTTTACATTCATTAATATATATGCATCTGCTTTTGCTTCTTCAGTCTATGGTAAATGAATGTTCATTTCATCTCCATCAAAGTCAGCGTTGTATGGTGTGCAACAACATTCGTTGAACCTCAAAGTACGATTAGGCATAACTTTAGCTTAATGTGCCATAATCGAAACTCTATGCAATGACGGTTATCTGTTGAAAAGTACAAAATCTCCATCTATTATGTGACGTTCTACCAAATCTCCTGGCTGAAGTTTCTCCGCAATCTTCACACGGTTTGTATAATAAAGTCCTATTTTATCACCATTCTAAAATTCAACATTATTAGCACCAGGATGAATTTCAGGACCATTTCTAACCAATTTTTTAAGAACTTCTAAGTTGATTTTGTTAACATAAGCAGGATAGGTCATTGTTCTAGCGATGAGTTATGGTACAACAACCTATGTAATTTTAATATTAGGATCAGGTGAAATTACTGTTCTACCTGAAAAATCTACTCTTTTACCTGAGAGATTTCCTCTAAATCTACCATGCTTTCCTTTAAGTCTTTGAGATAATGCTCTTATACCCTTGTTATTAATGTTTACTCCTGGAGAGTCTGAATTAATATAAACAGCAACATTGGCTTAAAGCTGCTCCCATTCATAATTCACTTTTTACAAGCTTTATCCTTCGTCTAAGGCTTTTTTAATTTACTAGCTTAACTATATAATCTAAGAAAGTTTTATTGTTAGATCATCTTCGTTCTATTAGCTAACACCCATATGAACACTTGGTCTAATGCACACAGGAGGAACAAGAAGGCATGAAATGAGCAAATCTTTGGGCGAGCTTTGCATATCAAGTAAGATTAAATCTTAGTTTCTTATATTAGAAAATAGAGAATGGACTCTTACTGGGTTCATATCCTCAACAACTTTACTACTGTCAATAAACTGCTATAGGTCTTTAACCTAGCTTATCATATATTAAAAGCCTTATACTTGCTATTTTTAATATTTCTCATGGACTAACTTCATTCCACTAGCACTTTGTATCTTTTTAACTTATCCGTTTACTGCTAAACAGTAGCAGCATTTGCTTATTTTTTTAGCTTAATCAACTATTTTTTTGAAGATTTAATTTTTACTTAATGGATCATTTTTCTTCTTTAGCATCTTTTCAATTCATATTTAACAATCTTCAGGTTTTTAAACCAAAATTCGTGAGCAGCTTTTGCATATAATTTAGAGAATGGTCATTATTTGTCTGAAATATCCAGTATGGAACACAGGTACTGATAGTTTAATATACCCAAAATGACCTGGACATTCCTAGAGTTTTTATCCACATGTTTCACAAGGTCTGATCTTTTCTCCTGTTCCTAATCTCAAATCAAGAGGCCCATCCTTTAGAGGATCAAATGAATTTTCGACATAAAAAAGTTGCTATTTAACTTCAATCACCGATATTCTCTATATATCTTCATCTGAAAGCAATCCAAACTTAATTTTGTTTACTTTGTGAGTGACTGCGTTTTCGTTAACAGAAGGGAAATTTTAGCTTAAATAAGACATTTAATTATAATAAAATGCAGCAAAGAATTTAAAGATCCACATACTACTTTATCTAAAACTATAAGGATTTACCTAATACAGTAATCATAAGCTAACTAACTCTTCTCTATCAAGAAAGCTTGCAATGATACATATCTTTGCTCAGCTTTATATTATTTCGAGTATCTTTATCAAAAATCGTTATGAATTTAAAAAATTATGACTTTTAACCTTAAAATCTCAGAATGTAGTATAATTAAATACAAGATTCATGATATTTACCATTAATCATAATTGTGAATTAGAATAAAAAATTATCACCATTCTAAATCAGAAATATATGCTTTGACTGTCGTAATTTTGCTTTGCTTATTTAAGGTTAAACTATCTTTCTTGTTTTCTTTGATTAAACACATTTTATCTATTAAAGCTATATAATTTTACTTTTCTGAACTGATTTTTGATTTTGGCTTTATATGATGAACTATCATATAACTAGTTTGTTGAAGCTTCTTATAAATTATTAGCTAATCATGATTGATAAAGTTAATTAGGTAATATTGAGTAAGCTAGACTATCATAATATAAGCCTATTTAATCTTTTAGATAAGCACTGTTATTGCTATATTTAAAACTAAAGCTATTTTTCAAACTGAACAATTAATTAAATAATCATCTTTCATTAGGAACTTCCCAATCTTCTTCTGAATCACTCTGACATGTTTTACAGATTCTTTCCTTTTGCTTTTAGCATTCAATTAACTCTTTTCTTGCCTTTTCTAGTCGCTCGTTAAAGTTTCTAGTTCTGGACTTGATAATACTGAAATCTAGTTATTCAGTTAGTTTGCTAGAGATGGAAATGTCGCATTATTGCTAACCTTATTTCTCTAGCTAAATGAATTCAAGTAAAGAATCATCTTCATGAAAAGAATCCTGCCCTTATTTAGTTATGCACCGCTCTGCAAAATCAAGCTTTTTTTAAAGTCTAACTGGTGAGGAAAATTAATTTTACAGAGTTTGGATGACTTCAACTGCTCTCTATGGACTATTTAGTTTATGATTATACTTTGGAGGAAGTTTACTTTTAGCTTTTTAAACAGTTTGACTTTTTACGTCAGGCTCTTTTCGTTATTTTCGAGGAGATAGTATTTTCTATTATGTCTTAGATTAAGATAAAGTATATTTAATTTACTGCAGCTGCTAAGCAATTTAACCAATACTCTACTCATTTCTAGTGGAATTTGTCGGAGTGTTTTCATTGGATTATTTCCTAGCAGTTAGCATTTTGTACGCATTTTCAAAGCTAAAGCTTGGCATCACAAGATTAGTATCAGACTTATGATTCCTAATGAGTGTTTTTTACTAATCCTAACAAGCAGATCCTGACTATTTTATATTCTAGCCTCAGTTAATTTTGCCAAGGGCATTCTAATTTAGGTTGAGTATTTTATATTACTTCTGATTTATACTTTCCATAAATTAATAAGCAAATCTATTTATTTTCAAACCCTTATTTATATACCTATTACTAGTTAGAATACTCATTCATTTCCTTAAGCATAGCTTAGTATACTCCTTATACAGTTAGACTGAAAGGCTTTATTAAGTAGTATACTATATATCTTATAGTACTAAGTAGATTTAGCTTCTGTAGTGCATAATCTCATATGATAAGTAAGATAGAGTATTTAAATATGCTAGTTTCTTAGTATTCTTCAGCACTATTTTTATAGTTAATTTACCATTTAACTATGAAATATCTAGGGCTATAGAAATATTTCCTAGCGCTTAAAGCTTACTGTATTGATTAAACTAGAAAGCGCCAATCCTTGGTTAATGCTGTTATTAATTATCATCATCGACTATTTTCTAAGTCCTTCAGAACTATTAAGTTGTAGAAGTATTTTTAAAGGAAGGCTTTGCTTTTTAAAGTCTGGAAAAATTTGATTTATAAGCGTAAAAAGGCGGAAGAACGAATAGGTAGTCTTTGCTTTTTAAAGTGCTTGTGAAGTAAGTGAAAGTAGTATGCTATAAAGCATAAAGCTAAGAAACAACTTAACGTTCTAGCCTTAAGAGTGTATAACGATAACCTGGTAAAAAGAATTTGAGCCAACTTAAAGGTAGTAAAGAAGATGACTGCTTCATCTCACTAATAGTCTAAACTAAAACTTCAAAAATGCTTCAAAAACATAAAAGTTTATACTGAGCTTTAGAAGCAAAAGAGGGAAATTAAATAGATAAGCGATACACTTTACTACCATCATTTAAAAGACAAGCATTTCAATGCCTGAATTTAGTTTCGCTAACTTGTTTATAATAGCAAAATTATACTTAAACATTGAATCAAAGCTACCAAAAAGAGTAAGGAAAACCAAGACTAAGAGCTTTTAAAATGCAGATAATTGATACAGTATTTGCATCATTTTAACTTATGGAAGAGGTATGTGAAGTTTTCCAAGCAAATGAAAAAGGTTAATTCATTCCGGAAAAAACTTCTATTTAAAGCTTGAATTTATGTAATAAAAAGCGAAAGATAGATTTTCAAAGCCATTAGGTATAACAAATTTGCTATATAAAGAAGAAAGTTCTACCAATGGATTCAGTATACAGGCTACAAGCTTAAGTAGTATAATAAAAAGTAAATAGCTTAGAGACATTATAATAAGAGACTATAGAACTTAAAGAAGGAATGCTTCCATATCCTTTCTATGTTTCCGCTTATTGAAAACGTTGAGAAGCATCGTTCGTTTTTGGTCAAGTCTAAACTCTTTTAGTAGTGAAAGAAGTTAATGGAAACGAGACTTCATTCTAATATACAGGCAGCTAAGTTTGTGATGAATAAAAGCTAGAAAACACTTAGAAAAATATGGCATAAATGAAAAATCTGATCTATCAGCAGACTTAAAAAGAAGATGATGCCACTTAAGTTCTATAGTAGAAAGCTTCTCCAAAAAGGATTAATAGGACTATTAGAATGCAGGTCCATAACACTTTTAGCTAAAAATAAGAGAATTAGTGCCTTTAGAAGAATGCAACTGATTAAAAAGGCAATGCAAATTTGACTTCTCTATCAAACTTACCGTGCTTACAAATAAGAATTATATTCATAGGCTAAATGAAAGTATCATGTGAGACTGGAAATAATAGCTTCAGAATGTTTAAGAAGATGGAAGCTTCTAGTAAAACTGCAGCAGTCAATTCTGAAAATTGGACTTTTGAAATGCTTCATAAGTTTTAGCAAATGGAAAAGAACTTGCATTTGATTATTTATCTCTTTCCCTATTAATTTGCTATTAAGTAATCATAATCTTGTTCCTACAACTTCTCTTAAATATCCGATTCATTTGTACTAAATACTTAAGCTATTTTTCTTTCAGTGACTTACTAAAATATTTATTATAAGCAATAGTTAAAATAAACCATCATAGGTAAGTTTATAGCTCCTTCTTTAAACACTAGATCTACAAATATCTTATCAGGTATTAGATTATAATTGTACTAATTAATAGTTTAGCCATCCCTTACTACGTGTAACTGCTTATATAAGCTAAGAGATTTACTTTAATTGTTTTCTTTTCTACTTCATTCTATAGCGAACGCAGAATTATAAAGTACCTATTAAATAGCTTATACGGCTAGTTATCAGTTTGATATCACATTATATAAAGTGAGTTAAGATAGTAAAGTAATTGCTTCCATGCATAGGGTTAACTAATTAAAGTCCAATCAAATAAAGTAATTTTAGCATTGAATTTAATAGTTTTAATGCTATCCAAATTAACTTAAGTTTGATATAGGTTAGTAAAAAAGAAGCTTCAAAGTGCATAGTTTTATTATTAGATTGTATAAAATGAAGATACTAGATTTTAGGTAGATATCTGAACTTCCTTATTCTTAGCAAATCTTTACTTTAATGGTTTATAACTGAAGTTCAACGATATTAAAGGATATAGTTATAAGTACTTGGTTAATTTATAATGACGCTATGGCAGAATCATCTAAAGGAATGAGGATACGATAGAAAGGAATTGGAGCTTTATTAAAATGCATGTATCTTAGTTTAAATATCCTGGCTTATTAGTTTAATAGTTTATAAGATATAGCTTTTATTTAATATCCCATACTCAGATTTACAATCAAGTTAATATTTTAAAATGGAACCAAAAAAAAGCTAAGACAGTCTTTCGCTAAGACCTGGTTAAGAGATTCCAAACTAATAAAACTGCTAAAAAATATTCCATTTAGATCTTTCAAGTGGAGGCTTATAGTAAGTTATTACTCAGAGTTGTATAGAATGATCTATCTTAATTCCAGCATGTCAAGACATTAACGCTTGATAAAAATAATTTGACATCCATTAAATTCATGCCAGTGTTGTCTAACCTCATCAACTTATGTATTAATTACAATTAACTAACTGACCTAAATGAACTACTCAAAGAGGTCAAATATAAGTGTCCTAAAATTGAATTTCTCAGTCTAATGTTCAACCCTTGCTGCCCTTACCCTATGGAGAGTGAAGCTGATATTAAGAAATACAGAAGTCATGTAGCTAAGACACTGCCAGGGCTTAAAATTCTGGATGACTAGGGAATAATGCAAGAGGAAAGAGTAGAGACGAACTAGTAAGAAGTAGCTCAATTAACAGTAAAGCCTATTAAAAATAAGAAAAAGTAGGGTAGGAGTGAGGGAAATCGCTTTATTAAGAATGAAGATTTATGACAGAATTACTTAGATTTACTTTTTATCTAAGAACTTAATCTTTACAAGCCATTAAATCTCAAAAGGCTTTTTTTTAATCAGCTCGCTAGATAAAACTTATAACTTAATATGTTTAAATAGAACCTTTTATGAGTACTGTAAGTAAGGAGATAGAAAGCTTAATTATAAAAGGGTAAATATTATGAAGCTAATTTTGAGCTAATTTAAGTAGCTTAAAAGCTAGATTTGGGAATAAAATAGAATTAATAGAAAGATTTTACCCTTTAATCAAGATTATGCCTAATACCGTTTCTAATATAAATTAGAATTTTCCTTCTATCTTAGTAGGAAAAATATCTAAATCAAAGAATAATAAATAAAGCTATTATATCATACAAATTCAAAATACTAAGCTTTTGCCTAATTATCTAAAAGGTACAATTAATAAAGTTGAATAATAGATCAACACTTCCTTCTATTACTATAAGGTTAAAATTGACCAAATATACTCAGAAAGTAGATTAGATACTAACTAAAGCAGAATATAGGATTAAAGTTCTAATAATATCCCATAAAAGATGCAGCAATCTTATATATAACAAATGAGCTCTTCTATAGCATCTCATATATATTTGAAGTATTTTAGTTAATAGAATTATTTCAGTAATGAAACCAGAAATTACTCAATTATCTTAAAGCTTACTGAAATATAAAGGCTATAAAAGTTTTGCTAGTAGGAAATAGCAATTATTTAGATCTGCATTCTACAGACAAATTTAGAGATTATAGCATCTCACTCTAAAAAATATCTGCATGAATCTTAAGTAGAATAGAAGGTAAAGAATCTCTATTTTACAGAAGAGAATTACCAGAATAGATAAAAAAGTAACTAAAGCTTCATATTTATTAAATCTCACGTGTATTAAGGCTTTAATGTATATGGGTATTTCTACTATCATTATAAACTAAAAATGTTGGATTTTGGAGAAAATAATTTGGCTGATTTAGATCCTTTTGAATTCTAAAGTTCAGCATATGATCCTTTAAACGTGTTCAAAGATATTTCAGAACCTACAAATTTGTTCGATCTTGACTTTGATTAAACTTAAAATTAGAATTAAAACTTAACTTTTCTGGAGTAAGCATTTGATTTCTAGGAATAGTAGCAGAATGATAGAGTTAATGAGAATGAAAATCAAATTAAGGGGTAGAAACGAAATTCTGAATAAGAGCTTTTCAGTAATGAAAGCAGTTAGGGAAGCTTGGTTACTTAATTCAACACTCAGAACTAAGACAATGAATCATCTTCTGAAGATTAATCAAAATTAAGAAAAAAGCGTAAAATAAGCTAATTCAAAATAGCAGACAGTGACTAGGTTACTAAAATGAGATAAGAACTTGCAAATATAATTCACTCAAAGAAATTTAGTGATGAGTACAAGAAAAAGAACGGAGCTAAGTTAAGAAACAGAATATCAGCTTAGTAAAGTAGAGACAGGCAAAAAGCGATACTTTAACAGCTGCAATTTTAAAACGAATAATTAAGTTAAGAAAATGAGCAACTCAAAAGTTTAGTGGCCAAGTTACAAAAAGAAAATGAAACCTTACAAAAAAAAGCTAGCAATCAATAGAGAGTAGGCATCAACTCTAAAAGATTAATAGCACCTGTAGCAATAACAATGCTAACAGTAATCTGTTGCATTTAGATATTCATGCCTATACAAGAAAACGGCATAAATTAACGATAATTATCAATAATAGATTAGTAAACGTTACCTCAAAATTCATCAAGCCTAATTTCTTAGTCTTAGAATAGTAATTTCCTTTCATATGAAAAAACATAAATATAGGAGAAATATTAACAGAGGTTTCTAGATAAGTTTGATTCAGAAATAAATATAGAAGATGACTTAAGTACCGTAGTTATGTACTGTGATTAGCCAGATGTCTTTTACCTCTCCAACTAAAGTATAAATATACATACATTTAACTTGGTTATACCTAATCGAATTTTTAATTAAACGGCTGAAGGATCAGTATGAATGAGACTGAAAGTATTGGATGTAAAGGAGTACTTTGATCATGAAAGAAACCATCCCATAAGCAAAGACTTGGTTTCCAACTACTGATAATTTTGTTTAATTTAATTGATATTTTCACCGTTAATCTATCAACCTATTTCTTCTCTCATATCCTATAACTATAGCTAATAAGAATCTGCAGTATAAAAAGCCTAATCAACAAAGGTAAATAAAATATAGTTTTAAAGGTTTAAAATTCCTAGGTATAGTTTACTGCTTGGCAATTGAAAATAAAAAAGGTAGAAAATAAATTATACTAACTATAATGGGAAACTGCATTAAAAAGATAGTGAATTCATTTATTAATTAAGAATCCATCAAGCCTGAAGTTTTTGTTGAGCATCTTATAAGTTTTATAAGGTAAAGCAGATTGAGGGATGTTGAAAAGGCTTATATTCTAAGCTTTGGACTTTTATACCATGTAACTGAAAAATAGCAAGAAGAACTTTAGCATTTAGATGGGTTTCTTTCAGTTATGAGTGAAACAGCGCCTTATTTTTATGTTCTCGAGAGCGATTATGTTGAGTTTACCTCAAGTGAATATCCCGAATAAAAGGTTTAGAAAAAAGGAATTGTAAGGGAATGAGTAAAGCAAACGCTAAGGGATATCTTACTCAAAAAAGGCATTATGCTAAGATCATTATACGCTAATCTCTTTACTGCTTTGATATATGCGAAAGATCCTGTTTCATGTATCCAGAAGGTATCAGAACGTATAAAATATAAAATAGAGTATTAGGTTAATAAAAAGAAGGAAAATTATGCTAACAAGCTTGGTATGCAAAGATCGCTGCTTGAAAATCCAATTGTTCATGCTATAAAGATAGAAAAGCTTGAATGCATGCAAACTCTCATAACTCATGGCAACTTTAATGTAAATAAGCAATGTCCTATCTATAACAAGCCACCTTTATCCATCGCCATTACACGAGATCTAAAGATGGTGGATTTTTTGGTTAAAAACAATGCAGACTGTACATTTATTGAGCTTTTTGAGTGTGTAAGGAGATTCAAGTACAATCTTAGTCAAGTAATTGAAATCTTCGCTGAGAGACTAGAAATCTATTATATTCAGGACAATAAAAAGAAAACCACCATTCTGCATCTAATCGCTAAGAATAAGATAAGTGATCAGAAAGAAAAGCTGGAAGTGCTAAACAAGTTTCAGAACACTTTCTATAAATACATAAATGAAGTCGATTTTAAGAGGAGATATTTCTATGAGTGTGAAGAAAACGAAGAAACGAAGTAATAGATGAATTTATTTTCAAGATGGATATGCGCAAAGCTGCTATTATAGGTAAGAAAGAATGATTATTTATTATCAAAGATTAGCACTGCGAATCTAATAAACATATCAACCTTTTTATATATTTAAAAATGTAGTTTCTTAATCTTCCTGATGATATTATTTACTCCATTCTCTCCTTTTTATGCTCTAGGAGTATTTTTAAAACTTCATAAGTCTGTAGAGAGTTAAGAAAATTGTCCTGAGCTTCTGCCTAATCTATCTATGGGTAGTTTATGTATGCTTATCCTAGTAGCTAATTTAGCTGAGCTAAACTTTATAGCTTTAATGATAAAATAAGAGATTTCACATGCTTGAAGTCTTAAGCTGAAGTGTTTATTAGTGCTTGTAGTTAAGGATATTTGTAAGCTGTGAAGGAGATAGTTTGAAGGTTGAGAAAATAGTTCATTAGGAGTGTTATTTTAAATAAGGTAGTCAATCATAAGAGAAATGATAGACTATCTGGCTTGTACTTATCTATCATAAATTAGAGTTTTGAACTAGCTAATTACTTAATTTCTATAGGAGCTGATGTTAATTCATAGAGCTAGAAGAGATAAACTCCTTTACACGCAGCTGTTAAATCGGGAAATTTAGAGCTTTGCAAAAATTTGATTGAAAGTCCAGTCATAGAATGTGATGTCACTAACGAGAAAGGAGAAACTCCTCTTACATTAGCTTGTTCAGAAGGAAATACGAAAATAGCGTAACTACTAATTAAAAAAATTAAGGACTTCAAATCAAAACAGGTAGGAAAAGCATTGTCTCTAGCATGTAATGTAGGAGATTTAGAATTAGTTAGGATATTAGTGGAAAACAATGTTGATGTAAATGTAATGGATGAAAAATCTCCTTTGATGATAGCTTGTGAAAAGAGAAATGTAGAGGTTGTTTAGTTTCTTTTAACTTCTAAATAATTAGATATAAATGCTCAGTCAAATCAATCAGGGAAAACTGCTTTATATTGAGCATGCGAGTAGGGTTGTGCTAAGATTGTTAAGTTATTAATTGATGCAGGAGCTGATATTTAAAAGTCAACATTTAGAGATAAAACGCCGTTATATGCAGCTGTGGAGATGGGTAATTTGGATGTAATAAAAGTGTTATTACCTCATATTAGTAGAGAATAACTATTCAAAGTAACCAAGTTCGGAACAACTCCGTTATTCATTGCTTAAAAGTAAGATTTAATTTAGAATGGGAATAGAAAATGTAAGAGACTTACTCATAAATTACTCAGTAAATGGAACTATTCCAGATTTTGTGCTAAAGTATGATCCATTTAAGACTTAGTAGGAAGAAGATTATTCTACCATCAGAGTAAGAAATTCAAAAAAAGCCCCAAGTTTTTATGATAACATAGCTACTTGTAGTTAGAAATATCCAAGTCATTTTAATGGAGGTCTTAAGATGCAAAGGCCTCATTCAGCTATCTACTAAGAAAGCAGAGAAAAAAGCAATAATTAAGATAAAAATGGTAATGCTTTGACAAGCTTTAGTACTAATTAAAGAAATCTCCCTATCTTAAATTAAAGCACCAATCCCTATAAACACTAAGCATACGAAATTTTGCACAAAGTGCAAAGCAATACTAAAACCTAAAGAGGTCAAGGCAAATAAAGCGCATCTTTACTAGAAATACAGTAGTAAAACTATGCGAATAAGCAATCAGTTAATACAACTTGAAAGGAATTTATGCAAAGATAAGAAAAGCAAATCAAAATAAAATAAAAGATAATTGATGAAGGATAAAAATTCCAGTTCAAGTAAAATAAAAAATAGTTCGATCAAAAGTAAACCTCATAATTAATAGAAAGGCTATTCACTTCTAAAAGCCAAGAACCTGGAAAACAGTAAAACTAAACACCTAATAAATGTAAAAATTCAGTTACTGATAGAAGAAGCAATTCAGATGTTTAGCCTTTGAATCAGTTTTAAATAGATAAGAAAATAGCGAGTAATAATAAATCTCCTATAGGAAAGCTAAGTAATGCTAACTTTAGTATTTAAAAGCCCTAGTTAATTAACAAACCCTAAATAAGTAAGAATAGAAATGATTAAAGCAAACATAAGAATAAATTTAATGATGAAGAGGCGAAAATTAGAGAAGATTCTAAGAGCAAGTTATATTCTGTTGGAATATAACAAAGATCTAATTTTTATACATAAGATTCTTGCTTAAAACAGACTTTTGAAACTAATTGAAGAGTAAAATCTCCAAGACTATGCATCAAAACTGAAAATCCGCAAAAAGTATAAAACATAAGCAAAACATATTAGTCATAAGACTCTAAACTAAGTTCAGATCAAATAAACAGATAACTCTAGTAAAAGGAATAAAAAGAAACCTAATTAACAAAATATTAAAAGGTATAAAATATGACAAATTAGTAAAATGTAACATAAGATTAGACACAGAATGAAACGTTTGAAGTAATAGAAGTAAATGAAGAATTAATAGTATAAGAAGAATGATTTTTTAATATATTTTATCTTTATAAGCTTAAAATGCATATATATTCAAACTGTAGACAAAGTGGTCAATACTTATTTACTTGCTTTACTATCAATTTATTACATTAAACAACCTACTTCATATGTTTACCTACTTAATTAAATCAAATATAGTATTAATTTCACTTTTCAATCATATTCTTTAAAGTATTAGGAGATATAAAAAAGCATCAAAAGGAATCTGTTCAATGTGATAAGAGGATAAAACTAAAGATTAGAGTATGTAATCATTTTAATTGAAGGATATAAATATTAAGGAGGTAAGTGCTATGTGAGTATAAATGCTTTAAGAATGAATCTCATCTAGAAAATAAAATTAATGATATCAATTAAAAAGAAAAGAAGGCTTGATTAGTAAATGAGACTACTTACATTTAGAAGTTATTACCTAATAATGTTTATTAAGCTAATTCTTTATATTTAAATAACTTAAGACCATCCGTTTTCATACATAAGTAGATTAAATAGTTTAGCTACAAAGGAAGTATAAAATCTAAAGGATCATTTTTAAGCTTTTAGAGAAAAGATAAAATAGCTATGGAAAGTACTTATAGGGAAATTTTTATTTCCTTATTTCTAAATTAAACCTAAAACGAGGGTAGAAAATAAAAGATATCTAATACTTTTAAATATTGAAAACCAGAAATTACATACTATCAAAAATTATGTACACTTGAAATAGCCTTATTAAGAGATTGTTATAAAGTAAAAAATGGGATCTGTAGTTCTTTGAATAAGTTAAAAGTGAAATACCATAAAATTCTATAAAAATGAATATAAGATTACATAAGTGATTATATCTATTAGATAAGATTTTCATAATAATATATACATATGCAGTTAAAAAGAATTCACTTGATCAGCAAAAGATTTACGCTTTAATTAATTTCTTAATCAGCTAAAGTAAATAATAAACGATAGTGAAAAATGGTAGTAGGGGATTAAAGGAAGTAGCTTTTATATCTGAAAAGAATACTTTGAGAAATTAATTATTAGTGAAGTAAAGTGTATATCAGTTAATAGCTGGCTAAGTATATCTAGCTAAACTTTTTACACATTTAACTATTTCTGTAACATAGACTCTTCGTTTAGACTAACGGCTAAGAAATCTTTTAGGTATTACATTTCCTTTTACGATTTATATATTTTAAAAATCTGCTTCATAAGGAGCAAATTCTGCATATTTAGAACTTTAGACAGAAGAATAGCTTTGCAGACTGAAAACTTTAGGGTTTGAAGTCTTAGCTAGTTCTGCATTCTAAAAGTAGATAAAAAATTACCATGATTTTCTTCATCTCTCTATGTCTATTATTTACTTTTGAGATTATGGTCTTCATCAATTTAGGGTACTTATCCTTTAGAATTGTAATCAAAGGTTTTTTAGGTATTGCATATGCTATAGAATTTGAATAAGATCTACTAGTCGTATAAGCTGGCTTATCGTGGAAAATTTCGTAATCACCTAAAACTGTTTTAGTGAATTAAAGAATAGCCATTTAAGAATTATCCCCCTTATCAACAGGTCCCATTTTAACAATACCGTCTAAAATCAATAGTAACTCATACTAATATTCGCCCTCTACTATGAAGTCTTCTTCTACAAAGATACGTCTTGGCTATAGATGAAACACTATTTCATTTTTAAATTTGCAATCAGCAAATTCTTCATCTGGAGTAAAAATAAATTTGAACCTATAAAAGATATCATTATATAGATACCCTATAATTTCATTCATAAACCTTGGATTTAACTTACTTAGAAATTCATTATCTATACAAGTCATTTCTTCAACATCCTTACATTTTCAGTATTTCTTAGACATTCCACAGATTCTGTCATATTCCCAGTAGTTCAAAAAGTGCTAAAATAGCTTCTTTTTTAGATGCACAGGAATGATTTTATGTTTCTTTTCTAGTTTATCTATTCAAACGTCTAGATGCTACAGATTTATTTTACTTCCTTCCGTCATATTTGACCAAATAGATAGCTCACACTTTATAGATCCCATTGTATAGCCAAACATACCTATGCCTACATACATAATTATGATCATAGCTGCAAATTCATAAGGCTACTAAGCTGTATAATCTCCATATCCAATTGTAAAAAGAGTTGTTTGAATGAAATAAACTGAGACTAAAATCTATGATAAGGCACTTCTTTCTTACAGTTAGTAGTAAACTATAAAACTTCCTTCTGCATTATCTACTTACTCCTTAGCATAAAGATACCAAATATTTGCAAGGAAGTAAGTAAGGAAAAACATCATTAGCATAAGCTTCACGATTCTGTTTATGAACTTTAGCAAAATTTCATCCTCAAGCTTAATGACACTTTCATCTACATCCTTCCTTCCAAATTCACTACTAGAGTAAAATATCTTTTTTATCAAAATTCTCAAACCTTTTTTATCAAGCAAGTTAATTACTTAGGGAATCCTGTAAATACGAATAAGTCTGAAAGAAAATTCTCAGCTCTTGTCTTAGAATATGAAGCGTCAGGGAATGTTAGCAGCTAGATCTAACAGCAAAGTTGAGTTTAGATATTTACGGAATATGATAGATCGATTTCTTATTATAGAGTTAGATTTTTCATCGTAAATTTCAGTATTCAATACCAAAAACATTTCAAGGAAGAATAGTCCCATTACTATCCAGTCAAAAGTTTCCTCTTCAGGTTAACGAAAAACCAAGCTATGAGTTAAAATAAGCTTACTAGAACATTGAGGAAAATATTGAATATATCACTATAAAACTCATCAAGAAATCAAAGAGGGCTTAAGGCGGATTTTTATAGGATATTAGACACTTAGATTACTAAATTTTCACCTTTCTTTACTAAATTTTCAAGTCGTATAAAGAGCTTTTAACATCATAAGAGGATGAAAAATTATAGTCCTAGCTTTGCTTATTCTATTTATCTTTAAACAGTTTTTAGAAAGAATCTTCTTCCAAATGGAATGGACTTGCATTTCTAGAAACTTCAACCATTTCTCCAAATATTCGACTTCTATCTTATTTATCTTCATTTCTAAGTTACTAACTTACTTGTATCCTATTTTTGTCAGAACTTATTCTTAGATAAGCTTTTAATCCATATAGCCTCAAGTAATTATAACAAATTCCTTAATTAAATAGTTAGAAATTAAACTAACTTTAAAATCTAAGGCAAGTTGATAAGACAAACTATACAAATATGCCTAACTGTATTACCAATAATGCTTTCTCAGTGCTTAAAAGATTCTTAAGAAAGCTTCTAGTTCATACTAAAGAGGCTTAATCTTAATGAGGCAAGTGTATTTAATTCCTATCTATTACTAGCACTAGATTTATATAATATGCATTATATATCTATACCTGCCATTATGATATTATAGCATGATATACTATAATTGGAGTTTATTACCAGATGCTAAAATTTGTAAGATTTAAGGACTTTGATTAAAGAAAGGGTAATATAAATGAATTAATTCTAATAATATATTTATCGAAGGGTTCTCTACTAGTTAAATCGATATTTTGCCTATATATTAAAAGCGAAGTGTTAAGGAGATATTGAGGTGTATCAGAAGTAGTAAATATCAGAAATAGAACTGTGATTTCTAATGATCATTGATATATAAGCATAATAGTAGTTTAACTTAACTTGCAATTCAATTAATTAAACTGTATTTATACTAACTCTTCAAAACCTCTTTTACTCTCTAACTAAATGTGATATTAAGCAATTATTTTATCTTTAATGCTTATTGGTATAATCAAGATTGAGATTGATTTATCAACTTTGTAGCAATCTTTAAAAGCTATTAAAATAGATTCTATACAAGATGTACATTTCGTTAGGTTCAAAATCTTTTGACAGTAAAGAAGAAATATTAAGGAGGAAATACTAGGATAGAAAATATTGATAATTTGGGGTTAAAAATAATGTGATCAGCTAATAATATTATAAATAATATAAGCATCAAACTATTCAAACTTGATAAAGTAAATTTTCTTTAGTTTAGTTATAAAACTATCATAAGAGGTAAAATACATTAAAGATTCTTAAATAGAGGATTTGTTTTTATATAATATCAAAGCAATTAATTGTAGCTTTAGAGATGAAATAATTCTCCATTATTGTAATCAATAATCATTCTGTTAATACTTTGTGATTTTGGATGCTTTGAAATAAATAGCTAATTAAAATAGTTATGATCAAAGAGATATTTATGCTTAAAATATTTAAATGTCTCAATCTAAAATTACTCCTTATCATCTAACTATTCTCATTGCTTACTTCCTTAGTTTCTAAATCTTAGGTAATTTGCTTAAGAGATTTTCTAATATTATAAATACGAATATTGATAAAATAGTTTTCAAAAGAATGAAATCTAATATAGTAAGTTTGAAGCTAAATAAGGTTTTTGCTTGTGTGATATGATTTTCTTTAAAATATCATTTTTCACAATTATTTTTCTTCTGTTAGTAATAATTTTAATATAGTGCTCTTCTAATTTCTTTCTAAATAGAATATAAATGTTCATTTGTTCACTTTTTTATTGCAAGAATTCTGCAAATGTCGTTTCCCTACTCTAGTTATGATTTATTTTAAAGATGCTTTTTATTAGTAGAAGGTCGTTCATTTTTGTACTAAAATAGACAAGTGGGCTGCTGATAGATTAATTTACTTCAGAATAGGTTGATTATTTTCAAGCAAAGTCTTATTATCAAGTATAAGGTTTATCTATTTGAAAATGTTAACTTAATCATCAATATGTTATTATTATCAAATTTAAGTTCCTCTTCTTTATGTAAAAATCATTTATTTAAGTTTCATAGTCTTAAAATATTATTCTAGGGTTCTCTTAATTTCTAATCTTTGAATGATCTGAATCTTATATTTTCGTTCTTATTTAAACATTATGTGTTTTTAAATTTAGCTATTAATTTGAGTTAGTGCAAAGTGAGACTAAGAATGTTTAACTTGCTATTTAAACAAAATAAAACACAACTTCTTTATTTTCTTTTAGCAGCTGAGAATTAATAAAATTCACTTACTCTTTGTGAAGGTTTAATTTATATTTAACTCCTACATACTTAATCTTACGTTTGATTATACAACACCTCGTTATTTTATTAACTTTAGGGCTATTTTTCAAAACATCCTATCAGTCTAACTTATTTATATTTTATCTTGCATTTTACTTATACCAATATATTTTAAAGTAAATCCTTCTTTAGATATCTTTTTTATGTTTAGCTTTCCATATTGCAAAAAGCACATAAAGTATATTTAAAAAGCTAAATGTCATTTAATTTCCTAAAGCTCTTTTATTATCACTTTTAAATAAAGCATTTTATTAACTATATAATCAATCTTTAGCATTTAGTGTATTTACTAGCAATTTAATTAAACTTAATTTAAGGCTTTATCCTTTATTAAGCTAACTATTTTTTATCTAATCCTTCTAGTGGTCTATCTACTTTTACTGTTTTGCAGTTACTTAAAACTAAAACTTCTTCGTTGTTTTACATCCCAAAGTTAGAATAAAAGATAGTCTTTAGATCTTGTATTGTTAAATAAAGACTTAATTACCTATCTTCATCAAATAAGCTTCTAATTACACTCTGCTAAATCAGCTATATTTTTGTAGGTTAAGATCCTAAAATAACTTCATTTAGCTTAATAATTCTCCCTGTTTTTTCGCTATCTTCATTACCATCTAAACAAATATCCTTTTTACTAACTCTTTAACTTATTTCACTTATTTATCTAATACTGATAACTTTACTTAAACCAACTGTATTTAAGATAGTAGAAATGAGAAAAAGGGGCTAAGGATAACTTAAAGTGATTAGGAACGATATAAAATACTAGAAACTTACATATAATAGTAACTTTATTAAGGAGAGTGGAATAAAGAAAGCTCAGCTTAGAAACGTTTTCCATATAAAAGCCTATTTGCTAACTAACTTCTAAGAGAAGTAATTAGTTTGAAATAACTGATAGACTTTTACTCCTCTATATTTAAATTAAATTTATACTTATAAAAGCCAAAAAGTCATATAGACCTAGATTGCACGAAATGCTTTTAATATTTTCAAACTATAAAGTAGGTCATCAAATATTAATCTATATTGGAAACAACTAAAAAAGACAGTGAGGTAGTTTTAAAATAATTAATAAAGCAGAAGAAATTAGATATCCACAGTTGCTTAGCAATATTTAAGAAAGTAATCTAGTTATTTTGTTCTTAATATTAAGATTCGCTTTTAAGGTTATACTCATTTAATTAGGCAAATAGAACTTTTAATTATGTAGTGTATTAAAATTAACGAATATGAATAATACAAACTTTGATATTTTAGTCTCAAGATTATACTTAAAAAGAGTTATTGCTGAATACTATTTTAATGAATGTTTTATCATTTGATTACATTAATTATCTATCTCTTTTCTTTAGCATTCTCGCTTCATTCTAGGTTTATAAAGAAATGTATTAATGATCCTGTACAAACTAGAACCATTTTAATATTCAATATTTAACAGCAAAAGTATTTTTCTTAATATATCTACCATTGTTAGACATAGAGCTACGCTGTTTTAATTTTTACCTAATGATAAAGGATCAAGTGTTTAGATTAAATATAATCACATAAATTGGTCTTTTACCCTTAATTTACCATTTATTTTAATTTAGCATTTTCTTATTCTCTTTACAAGTTTAATCGATATATGAAACTCCAATAAATCAACTTTAATATAAGCTATTATTATACTCCAATAGCTTGAATATTGCAGCACGTATCTTTTTAAGAGCGAAATGTTTTTCTAAACACTATAAAAATGTGAAGATCTAATATTATCAATGTATGCATTATAGTTATACTAATGATGCTGGCATATAATAAAATGGAATGGAATGTTTAATTGAATTCAAGTAAATAGACTAAATACTTTAGTAGAATTGCTCTTTATTTTATAAAAATGCTAAGCATTAATAAAAAGCTTCTCTAATTCAGAACATTCCTATTGTATGCTTTACTTACTCTCAACTTGACTGCCTAAATTTTCTGTTCCTGCAACACTTATCAGTTCTGTGAAGCTATCAAACCACTTTTAGCTTTACTTGCCACTAATTCAATTTTGCAAGTTTTTGGCAATAGTAAGGCGAAGGAGTATTAGAATCTTCTAAAGATAGGAAACGTTATAATAACAATGGCTTTTTGTTTCTAGATATACTAGATAGATGAAATCATTCTATGCTATCAGTTAGTCATGTTTAAGATCCTATTTCCTGTCTTTATTCTCGACTAACTCCAATCCAACTTACAGTTCATACTGGACGTTTGCTCCTCTTTACTTCTTCTTAATAGATATGTTCTCCGATGTTCTGAAGAACCAATCGAAAACTTCGTGCAAATTTTCGTTTTTTAGATTCTAAAGAGTTTTTTAATGATTTATTGGAAGAGGAAGATATAAGAATAACGATAAAAGATAAAAGAGTAAAATAAGAAAAATAGGAGAGAGAAGAAGGAAGGAATAGTACTGCTAGAGAAAAGTTCCATTGTCTATAGAAATAAATTCGCTAAAAGGTTGTTTGGAAATAAGTTGATTTCTAAACTGTAAGAGTGGAAATATTATAAAAAAGAGTATAACAGCTAGTTAGAAAATAAGATATGAGATGATATTTAAAACGAATACGTCAGTCTCAATCCAGAACTCACTTCTTTTGGAAGTGTGTTATGTGATCTTTTCGACTGTTAAAATAGAAAGAATACGAAGCATTTATAGCTTTATGGGTAGTCTATAATGAAATAAAAAGACAAAAGCTTGTATCTTTTAGTCATTTAAGACATAACTGACTAGCTTAAAGTTTAGCAGCAGTTTAGTGAAGTACTTTCCAAAAAAGGAAGCACTAATTTGGACAGTCCTGGAAAATCAACATTATTGAAAAAGCGTAAATTGAGAAAAGGCTCATTTAATTAGATTCAAATCAAAAATATAAAATTATTTTTAGATGACTATGAAATTCTAAGAAAAAAGAAGCCATACCAGGATACCAAAAGTAAGGATCTTTACCGATCTATTTCACTATAGATAGCGCAAGAAACATACACTTTTAGTATAGGAGATTTCTGAACATTGATATTATTGTTTATTAGTTTACTACTCTAAGTTTAATTATCTACTTCTTCGTTATAAATACTTCTATTTATAAGCTTTTTGTCTCTATTTTACTGCTCTCATAATTTACCAATAAAAGACGAACAAATAAGTTTTGGATTTAAATATTTAAATTAAAGTAACTTTAAATTAGAAGCGTTCAAGTAACTCTAACTTAAAAGACTAATACTAAAAATAATCTTAAGCTTTAGAATTTATCCTTAACATTACTCTCTAAAATATACGATATTTAGTCATATCAATAAGATCAAAAGCTTAACAGTTATATTAGCTAAGTTTACTTGCTTATCAAATATCTAAGAAAATTAAATTTTTATTGGGTGTTAGTAGAAGGAAACTAGAAAGCACTTCAACTCTTAGTTAAGTAATATTTACATAAGATTTAATTACCTTAAAATATAAACATAATTGATGGTAATATCCCTTTATAAAGCAAGCATTTATAATACAAATTTAATTAAATGAAAATACCAATCAACTAAACTTTTATTAAGCTAAGTATTGATAAAGGTAAATAAGAGTATGACTTATATACTTCGTCTTGTTTAAATAGCTTCAAATCTCTATCTTAGATTCATTGAAGGAAGTAGAAGATCACAGAATGAAATGCATGCTGTAGATAGATAAGGTAATAAATACCTTTTAAACTTAATGTAGATTTTCGCTACAAAAAATCGGTTTTTAATTTACTTTAAATTTATGCACTTAAAAGTTTTACGTTATAGAGTGTATATTCTTAACTAAAAATAAGGGATAAGGAATATTAATTTTAATTTACAAATATATTTGGAGATTAAACTATATGATTCATAGGTTTACAATGATATGCTGATAGATCTGATAGTTGTCTTATTTAACAATCTAGTTGCCTTTTTAGAAGTTAAACTAATTAGTCATAATCCTTAAGCTTTTTAGTATATGTATCACATTAATGTTGTTAGTTGTAAATTGTACAAGAAGTAGGTTAAAAGTATGTAATTTTCTATCATTAAAGACAAAATAAAGCTAAATGGAAACTGAAAATGAGATAGTTCAAAAGAGTGTAAGCATTAGCTCTATTTAATTTTAAAAATAAGTGTTTTATTTTAATTAAATGTTTAGAATTTTCTTTTGTTATTGACAATCACATTACTTAAATCTTGGCTTCCTCTTCAAGCTCATTCTCATCGACAGTATAGATATCAGGCCTATATATGCTAAAACCGTCATTAGCTGTTGCAATTACACTTGGTTTAGCTGTATTTACGTATGCTAGCTCTTTAACTTCGATATGTCCCATATGAACAAAAAGCAGTTGATCAGGCCAATTTTCATAACCTGGCTCCTCTTTTTCTCTTTCAACACTTAAATCTCATGTTGATATTAAATCGCCAGCAGCTACGCTTAATTCTGAGGAATCTTATGGATTTCACATAATGCTATGCACAGGATCATTATGCCAATGAATGTGTGCCATTGTGTTTTATAGATTTCTAAGATTCCATACTTTAAAATTTCCAGCATCACTTCCACTAGCTAGTAGATTCTCATCTTATAAATTTCAACTGATAACATTCACATCAGTATCATGTGCTTATCAAGAAAGAACTGATCTTGGCTCTCTAATGTCAAAAACTTTGACAGTTTTATCGACTGAGCAAGAAATTACAAAGTTAGGTTGGTTTGGATGAGAAACTAGATCTTCTACTGAGCTATAATGTTCAGCATAGATTCTGCTTAGTTTAAAACTTCCGTCAGGCAATTGATTATGAATTTGAACTCCTTCTTAGTTTCCAGAGCATAGCATGTTTTAGCTTGTTCAACATAAGCCCCAGCCTTCAGATTTCATTTCTAAAGTCTAAACACAAGACTCATAATTTTCTTTGGGCATATAGCAAAAATTAGGATCAGATAAGCGATTTATGCTATTAGTTATATCATGTATTTCTACTTAGTTAGTCGCACTTTAGGCTGCAACTAATATTTTTTATGATTTATCAGGCATAACTCTAACTCTATTAAAATTGTGAAAATGAGCCAAATCTTCATGCCAAAGTTCAGGATCTTCAATTTCTGATTCTGCTGATTCGCTGCTAGAGCTCTCGCTTTCGAACTTCTATTAATAACCTTCTTGAATTTCTTGGTTTTTGAAAACTCTTCTACGAGCATGGCTTGTTAACGTTAATTAATTTCATCTCATCACATATAGTTTATTGTCAGCTGGCTTTGCACTTTAGCTGCCAGCAACTAAATAAACTGTTAAAGGATCAGTATCCTAAGCGTTAACAACATCAACTGAAAGACATGGCCATTCACATTTGCATCTATGCAACATTTCGTAGGCATTTTCGTCATAATCCAAAAGTTCGTTTCTTCCTAGCTATCTTGGATCTTTATTAAAAACTTGTTTTTGTTCTTCTTTCTTCTTTTTTTATTCTGGTACAACTCTTATTTTTACTCCTGCTTAAGAATCTTCAATTTAAAGCTTTTAAAAATCCTCTAAGTCATTTTCACTAATTTGTTCTTCAGAGCTACCAGAATGGTAAACTTCTTCAACTGACTCATATTCGTCAGAGTATTAGTCCTCACATTCCTAATCAGAGCTAAAGTGAGTAGCAGGGTCAATTTCTTCTATTTGTTCCTTCTTATTTTGCTTCTTGAGTTACTGTTAGAGAACCTGCCTCCTCTTTCTTCTCTTCATGTTGGAATAATGATTTAAATAAAATTTAAATGATTATAAAATTCTATTTAAACTACTACACTATAATTAGTCAATTCAAACCATTATATAATGTACAAACTAAGAAATTTACATCCTATACTGATATAAAATACTTCCTTCCACTCTCTAATTTGTTTATATGCTTAATCAATATCTACAAGCACTAAAGTGATATGCATGTATAGTTCATTTAACTTTCTATCAAGTAAAGTTTCTTCTAATTTACCGAATAAATATGAGCAAATGGTTCTAAAGTAATTTATCTGATAAGTCTCTTAATGAGGGTATGTTTTTATTTAAAAGCACATGTTTTTAGCTTGATGATATAGCAAACTTTTAATATTTCCTTCACTACTTTTTTTAATTTAGTTAATTAGAATCTCTTAGTTTAAAGGCATATAAAGAGATATTTTAATTCATAAAATGCTATTCAAGTTAATGAATAAAGGATGAATTAGACTGATAACTAATAATGTTTAATTAAGCTTAATATATAAAAATAATTATCAGTTTAACATGAATCCTCATAATCTTCTAGTTCCCTCTAATAAACTATGATTAATCAATCATAAGTAAATTATTTTCCTTTTGAATTAGATTCTTAATTCTATACTATACTCATATTACAATCTTAGTAGATCTTGCCTCTACATTAACATTTATCTACTCAAGGTTACTATTTCTATACTGAGAAATTCTCCTTAATTATATTTTATTTATAGTAACTCGAATGGTGAACCTTATTTTATATTAATGCATATCTTCGTACATATTATAGAGCTTGAGTATTAATATTAATAAATAAACTCTATTTGAATGCATAATATTTGTTAGTAGTTAACTAAAGCTAAAATATTAAAATCATTAATAAGATTTAGATTTCATAGTTTTTAACTTTTATAATCTGTCAATTTATATTTTATGCTAATCTACTAGACTCTTACTCATCTTCTAGCTTATTAAATTTCGCTTAGAAAATAAACTAATTTCTTAAACTCTAAAAATATTAAAGCTTTAATATCTAGCCTATTTTTAACTTCCGTAACTAGCTTACTAAGCAAAAATATTTCATCCTAGACACTAGATAAATAATAAATTTATTTGTCAAGCTTAATACTAGAACTAATAATGCTGTATAAGCTTTAAAAATATTATAAGCTGTTTTATTTAGATTTGACTAATTAGATATTAAATAGATTAGTTATTTCTAAACTCTACTTAGCAACTTTATTAGCTTTACTCTTAACTTTGTTAAATTTTCTAACTTTATTTATTATATGAGTTATTAGAGGAAATTCACTTTCCTTATAAGAAGCACAAGAGTTTAGATTCTAGAGATCCTTTTGATTCCAAGATTTAGTAAATCTGGTTAAGTTTCTAGTGATATTTGATTCTTGGTTAGTACAATATATAGCAGTAGCTATAGTTATTTGATATTTATATAAAACTAGGCATTTTCCTTGCTTTCTAGCTATCTAACTACAATAGTAACTCCTATTGCTACTCCTCAATAATAGAGATGCATTTTGCTTAACTTTTATTTAGTTAGTTCTTTAACGTCTTAGTAAAGATAAAGAGTTGGTAGTTTGAGCAATAATAGCGAGTTTCTTTTTTAAGTTTTAGTGAAATACAAATAATTAAATTTCCATTGATGGGATATAGTAAAGATATTTTCACTTAGCCTTAGCAGACTAACACTCTTTAATGCATAATTTGCTCTGATATAGCTTAGTTTCCAGTCCAGTGTGTACATTGTGATACTCTATTTTGTGAAAAATGCCTAGATGATTATAAAAAAACTAAATAGACTTGTCCTTACTGCAAATAAGGAGATTTATAAGTTAGGGAGATAAACAGACTACTGAAAATTCTAATGGGGTCTTTATAAGTAAGATGTAGAAATGAAGGATGCAACTAAATTCTGAATCTTGAAAAGTTAGATTAACATGAATCTGTTTGCCAATTTCTTAAAATCTACTGCAAGAACTTTGGATGCAAGAAATCTACTTACAAGAAAGATGTTGAAATACATGAAGCTTTTTGCTAATTCAAACTCATTGATTGCTCATATTGTATGCAAACTTTCAGATAAAGTGAGTTTGTTAAACACTAATGCGTATAGACTCTTAAAACATAGCTAGTTGGGTTTTAGGAATCAATAGATCGAATGGAGAAAAGATTGGATGTTGTAAATTAGATGAAACAAATTGTATAAACCTAAAACGAAAAAATCTTACAGCTGGAATCAGACAGAAAAACACTTAAGGATCTTATCAGTGAAGTACAAATCAACTACTAATATGCTCTATCTTAGCTATAGAAAAACTCAATAGAACTAGAAGGATATAGAAAAGAAACTTAAGATTAGGTAAATGAACTCTCTACTCAAGTTTCTGAACTTACATATGCAGTTAAGTAGGTTTAAAAACTACAAAACGAGTAAAATTTTAAATAGATAAAGCATTAAGAAGTTGATACTATCATCGAGGTTTCTAAAATAGAACATATTGAAAAAAAACCGAAAAAGAAGGTAAAAAAAGAAATTTCTGCTGATAATTCGAGAGAAGAAAATAAAGAAGATAAATAAAATACTAAAAATTAAGTAAATATAGCTTATGTTGAATTAGAAGCTGAAGAAGAGTAAACTTCTCCTAAAAAGGAGTTTCACATGAAATAAATAACACCTCCTGATATATAAAAAATAAAGCAATAAGAAGATATTGAAATTGTATAAAATAAAGATAATAGGGAACGAAAATCTCCAAAATACATAAGATAGAATTAAATCCCTAAAGTGAATCCGAATATTTAAGCAAGGAATTAAGAATCAGAGAAGCCAATCTAATTAAAAAGTAAGCATTTATCTTAGAGGAAATATAAGAAGCAGTAAATAAAGCATTGCAAAATATTAAGAGGCCATCATCTTCTCCTACTCCTTAGGATTAATTCGCTCATTTGTAGACAATGAAACAATTGTAATAGTAATAATAATTGCAATTGCAATTGCAATAACAACCGCCTCAGTAATCATATTTAAATTCTAAATCTCCAAGAAAACCTTTGCTTTATATTGATGTAAATATGTCTCCTGGAAGAAAGGATAGAATAGTAGTATATTCTGGTGATACTCCAGAAGATTTAGCTAATTAATTTAGCTAAAAGCATAGTAACTAATAATATAGATTTGGATAGATATAGCAAAGATTAGTTGATAATAATGATTCGTTCTCAGATGAAAGATGTATGATATAGTTATGTTTATTAAACCATCTTAATTGTATTTTTAATTTTACAATATTCACATTATATCGAATCAACTTTATTTAAATATATATCCAATATCACTAAAGTAGAAATCATCACCTATGATATATCTAATTCTATAACATTTGATACTTTTAAAAGATGTAATATAAAATTGGACTATTTTGAGAAAAAACTCCAGAAGTTAGATTCTAAATAATGACGATTAAATAAGATTTCTAATATCTTTAATAATCTTCATTATAATTAATAATGTCTAAGTTAACTACTTATATATAAGATTACTAACTATTTGCAATTATATAATTATATAACTATTGTTAATTCCTCTAACTAGATTTGCTTTTTACTTTTTTATTCTTAAAGTATCTATATATCCTTATTTTAAAAGTATACTATTATGTTATAACTTCATATTTAAAGGCTTGCTAAATGCTTTTTTAACTTAGATTATCTATTCCCAATTTTACTCCATAGCGAATTAAAAAGTCCTAATATGTTAATAAACTAATAAGTAGATTTTTTCTTAAATATTCTACTTCTAGTTTTCAAGGAGTTTGAGTATAGTTAAAAAAGCTTATTGATTTGAGAGATAAAATTCGTATTATCAAGAGAATACTTGTTTAGAGCAGTTTATAAAGTGTATAGATTAGATATTTAAAATGGAAATACTCTAGTTAGATTCATAACTGTCTATATAGAACTAATGCTAAATGAAACCCTAGAATAATATAAGATAAATATTCTTTTAAAAGCATGGAAAATTAAAATAAATTTACTGTGGAGACTCTCTAACTAAATAGAACAGAGAATAGATTGGCTAGTTTAGATATAATCAAATTAGTTAGTAATTTGGATAAATTCAAATGCAGCTATTTTAGTTAGTAAAGAGTAAGAATGAATAATCAGATGAAATATTTTAAGAATATAAAATAAAGCATCTCTTTAGATAGCACTTGAAGACATAATCTCTTAAAGTAATCCTGAGCTTAGATTAATTTTTACAATTATAAGAATAGTAAAGAGTCTATTTAATACTCTATTTTGATTATAACTCTCTTTTAATAAAATGTCTGAAGATTCAGGAACTGAAAGTGAAGGAAATAAAAAATAAGTAAAAAAAAGAAATTCCAAGAAAAAAAATAGCAAGGAGGAGAAGGAAGAAAATAATTAATTAACTACTAATTAAGTGACATTCAATAGTAATTAAGCTTAACCACCTATTATATAATCCAAGTAACCATTTAAAAGCTCTCTTAAAAAAATTTAAGGAGAATCTACAGATTCTTTAGTGAAAAATGTTAAATTTAAAAGTGAACATAAGCTACTCCAGGCTTTAGAAGGATTAAACGCAGAATAATTTAATTGTCTTGAAAATGCAAATTAGCAAGACGTAAGAAATCTGATCACTTCTTGAGTTGAATAGAATAAAGAAAAGCTTTAATAGCCAGAAACTTTAACAGTATAAAAGAACACATAAAAGAAGGGAATTGACCTAATAAAAGAAATAAATGAAGATATGGATTTAATCAAATCTAAAATCAATTACGTTAACGCTAGTAGAATACCTTTATACAGTAATTATTAAAGTACAACTACGTAGCATGCTAAAACATAAGGACCTCTTACTTTTTCTTAAGAAAAAGAAAAATAGAATGGAATTATTAAAGATTAAGAATAAGAGAAAGTTTAAATAAAAGTAAACGATCAAGTGAAAGAAAAAGAAAAAGAAAAAGAGAAAATGAAAGAGAAAGAGAAAGAGAAAGAAAAAATGAAAGAAAGTATTTAAGCAAAAGAGAATCTATAAATAAAAGTGAAGGAAATTGAGAATAAAAATGGAATATAAAAGAATATTGAAAACTAGATTAGAACATAAAAAAAAAAAAAATTAAAAAAATATACATAATCAGTTGAATTTGGACCTCAATTTACATATTAACCAAGAACAATGGTTCATCCCGTAGAATCTGATTAAAAAGCTTGTCAAACTTAGTAATCAGCAAAGAAATATTCCACTTTATAGTAGACTAAAACCATTTAAAGGAGAAATGTAAAGATATCAGCTTAATAGTTTCCAACTATAAATAACAACTAAAATTAATCAATTAATAACTTATACAAACCACAATTATTCAATCCTAATTACTATCCTTATTCTACTAAAATATCAGAAGTTAAATCAAATAAGTATTTGAGAAGTAACGTGGAAGTAGACTTAACGAAATAGAATCAGATACAAGCCTAACTAGGTAATGACCAATTAAAATTTGCCAGAAATGAATTTAACTTTGATACTTATACCTTAGAGAGAAAAATAGATTTCTAAAGAGACAACGAAACAAAGTTAGCTTAGGCGTTAAAACTTATCAAAGAAGTATAGAAAAAATCTGAATATAAGACATTATGATAATTTATTTAAATTCGTTAGTTCTAAGAATAAAACCATCTATTTATAGCTATTTTTTTAATTAATCTTATTACATGCATTAAAACCTTTGAAGAGCAAGCTTTATTAGATCATTTTTTTAATACCAAAAAAAGGAAAAATTTTAATAGTTAAAAACCTAAACTCTTTGCTGTATATAAGATAAAAGTTAAATGAATAATAGTTAGCAAAAATAGCAAGTCAATATAAAAGAGAGTACTGAGAAATGATTATATCATGATTACTCTAATCCTTCTAAACTTCGTTAGCAATTATTTAATTTTTTAAATCGAAAATCATTTATAATTGGAGCAGTCGCATTGTTCTATTAAAAACAAAATAGTGGTCCAAATATTCATCTTTAAACATAAGAAACTATAAAATAGGAAAGTTTGAAAATATCAAAGAAATGAAATAAAAAAAAGTTAAACTATCTAAATAGTAAATTTTAAGAAATTCTTTAAATAGAAACAAGTAAATACTACTTATATGCTAAATATAAATAAATAGAGAAACTTAATTTTCTTAAAGTAAGAGTTGCTTAAAATTTTAAAAGCTCACCTCATTTTATAAAAATTGAGGCATTTTTTAAATTTGCTATATTATTGAGAATAAACATTTATCTAACTCTGTCCAAGAAAAAATTAACTATATACTTTTAAAAAGAATAAATGGTTACATTTCAATTTTGTATCTATAGGAGTATAATTCTATAAAATTATTATAAAATTTGAGTTACCAAAAACTTTAAATTTATAACCCAAAAATGAAAATAAAATTTAATATATATCATAAAATGATATCATTATCAAGATTATACTTAGGCTTTAAATCAAAATACTTTTCTTGTTATTTTTGAAATAAATAAACGAGAAAATCGTTAAAAGAAAATAACTATAATACTCTTTAAAAAACGACTAAGTAGTTTATTTAAAATCCCTAACTACTATTATAGTTTCATCTAAATTATGGTTATTAATTTTTAAATAAAAAACTAAATACTTTTTTAACTCTTATTTTATAGATTCTGATTAAAAGAAGTTAACTCAACGAAAGATAAACATTTATTTATTTAAACTATGAGATAAAAATAGAATTGAGAAGACAATTTAATGATATTACCAACATCTATAATTGTAGGAAACAACGCTTGTTATTAAAATCGTCTTAAAAGCTTTCTTAGTTAAAAATTTATTTATATTAAAATACTAACCTACATCAAAATCCTGCGTTTTTGTTTGAAAAATAAAGTGAAATAAAAAAGTAAGTAATTAACTTTTTATTAAGATAACTTAGATGCAAAACTTGGAAAAAGTAATAAAGATCTAAATTTCTCAAAAGTAACTAATAAGCATAAATAAGCAACTAAATATTACTGAAGTAATAGAATAGTTTTGAATCTTAAAAATGAATTAAATAAGTACAAAAAAATACAAATCTAAGTATTTTAAAGATAGTAAGCACAAAAAGAAATTAAAAAATACTTTTTTATAAAAAATGATTCTATCATAATAAGTTATTTTAGAATATAATTATTCCAATTACCTAAATATTTATAAATATTAATAAATATATTCCAAATTGAAGATATTATTAAAAACTGAATATAATCAAAAAAATCGATTTAGTTATATTTTGATGACTCAATTGAGATATCTAAACTTTAATGATATTCCTATTTTAGTTCTTGCAGGACAAAATAAGTACTTTGTTTCTTTCAGATAGCATAAATATAAATTAAAATATAGATATCTTAATGTATATTTAAATTTACTTAATTTATAGTAACATCTTATTTCTAAAATTAATTCTTTAATTTTTATAATTGACTTTGTTTATTCAGAAGCAATATCCGAAAAATGTTCACAAAATAAGCAAGTTTTTTGGCTTTTTGTTTTCGAATTCAATTGCTTTTATGAATTTAAACTTGAAGCTTTGTAATTTTTCCAAAGTTTCTATTTATAAAATTATATTCTAAATCTCATTAAAAATATTAAGTATTTAAATAAAAATAGGATCTTCAGAGATACAAAACATCTGAATATGACAACCATATTTATGTTTTGAATGTATCTAAAAATTAACTATACAATTATATTCATTTTTTGATATAAAGTTCTAATTTTTCTTATTTTTACTCTTACATCCCTCAAGCACAAACCTCTATCTCTCTTATTAATTTTTCAGCAAACATTGATCTTTTTTAAGGTGTTTTTTAAACAACTTTTAATTTTTATGCCAAATAACTTTTGATTGAAAATTAAGTTAATTGATTCTTTAAAGTTTTAATAATTATAATTTTCTTTATGGAAATGAGAATTTAAATATAAAAAAGCTGATGACAATTATAATAGCATCTAATATTATAAATAGGTTAAAATTTTATTGATGGATAAATAAAAATAAATTAGCATCTTTTATTTTAATTCATTTCACTTATTAAATAACTTTCAAATAAAAACGCAAAATTGCAAGGTAAAAACGGAATAGTCAATTTGACTTTCTAGAAACTAAAATAGAAAAGCCAAAAGAAAGGTGGACAAAGAAAAATAAAAATAGATGATTTCATCAGAATCTAGTTCTTCCCCCAAAGGTAAAGTGATGGTTGGAATGTAATAAAAATAAGAATAAAAAAATGACCCATATTAAAAACTCTAAAATTAAGACGAGCAAATGAAAAAACTAATTTTCCGACACGAAGAAACCATATATAACCAAAGCATATAAATAAGAGAACTTATGAGTAACATTGATTTCCAGAATAATAAATTAACAATTTTAAGAAAATAACTAATATAAAATCAATTAATAACTGAAGAATAATTTTGAAGATAATCTTAATCAAACTTACCCAATAATTAAATAATGGAATTAGAAACAACTCCAACTTAAATAAAAAAGAAGAAATCTCATAATTAGAAATTTAAGATCATATATAATAAAAAGATTAGAAAGATAGAAAACAAATTATTTATAAAAAACTAATCAAGACAAGAAATTAAACAATGTTGATCTTTCAAATCAAGATTCCATTTATTAAGGAAATGCATAACTTGAAAAAAACTGAACGAAAAAGAACAAAACAGAACATGAACTTAAATTAACAAACTTTGAATTGCATCAAATGGAATTTATAAGAGAAAAATATTTGCTGGATAGACTGAAAATCAACAGTGGTTACCTTCCACTTAATCAAGAAGGTCGTGTTATCCATCTTCGTTGAGAAAATGGCAGTAAGTACCTAATTGAAATCCCAGAGAATGCTAAACTCTTTTTTTACATTTATTTTATAATTAATTAATTAATTATTACTTCCAAATAACTCTAATCATATTAAACTTCTTTAAGTGATTATTCTAAATATCATTAAAAGTGTCCATATCCATTCGATTAATGCAAATATATTTCTTAAATATTTTACCATGTTTTCAGTAAGTTTTGATTTTAGAAATTATGTAGATGCTACTCAGATTTTAATTAAGAAATTTAATTACAATAGTTGTATCTATTCGCAACTATTTAAGCACGTAAAGAATCTAGTCTCTGAAAATTAATAGAAAAGTATGAAAATAGGATAGATGTAAAGTAGTAAAAAGAACTTGGATACTAATTTGAAAAAAAGGTTCATAAAATATTCAAAAAATGAGAAATTTCTTGTAAAAGGTGCCTTCTTAAAAGATTGCATCTCAATCAAGTTATGATCAGTAAAAATTACTTTAAGAACTCCAAGCTATGCAATTAGAAAATTTTAAACTCCTAAGAACAGTATAAGAACTCTAAAGGAGATTTATTACCTGATGATTAATTAATAAGAACAAAAAATTGAAAATAAATAGTCAGGAAATATCAGAATGGAAGAGCTAGAAACAAAATTCAGCCAATTCGCAGATTTAACTGAAATTATATTCCTCTAAAAAATTTCGATAAATGATCCAATGGATTCGAACAGCAAGCTACAACAACTTATTTCCCTATCAAAAAATTATGACATGCTGATATTGCAAGAGACTTGGACATAAAGTACGGAATTGCTTCTAATTTAGACTTAAAGAAAAAAGAATTATAGAAAATAATGAAAAAATATTTTTAGAATCTATTATACTCAAGAAGTAAAAATTTATAGGAAAAAATATTTCAACTAAACAAAGAAGTTCCACATATTTAGTGAGCAGTCAATGAGTTCAATAAGAAATGAATGGAAATTTACCTATAAGAAACCATTAGTAAAAATAAATAAAAAATCTAGAAGATTTATGATAGACTTGATACAGACAAATTTGAAATTTCTATTACTTAACAATAAACTATTAATTCGTGGAAAATCAAATAAAGGCGACTCCATTTTAATCAGTTTTTTTTTGCGAATAAAAGATGTTAAAATTCAAAGTAAAATAAGAATATAAGCAATGCTATAATAGCAATTTGACGAAAAATTTATATAAATGCTAAATTTTTTGAATTTCAAAAAAAATTAACTATATGAATGCTTAGAAAAGTAATAGAAGCACATAAATTAATACTGGGAAAATAAAAGAAAGCTTTAAGTATAATTTTGCAACAATTATTTAAAAGAGTTAAAAAAAAACCTTAATTGGCAAAAGAACAAAATATATGAAATCTACTATATATTTGTAAACAATAATCAAGACAACTAACATTTTTTAATCCCCAGATAATAGTTGACGGGAAAAAGGTTCAATTCTTAAGAACATAAAACTTATGTTATTCATTTTCTAAAATTTCTAAGTAAATTTATATAAAAAACCAAGAAAAACTTTAATATTAAAGAAGAACAAATTTTATGAATAATCTAAGGGAAAAAAGTTTAAGATAGATGACTTTAAAAATAAATTATATAGTTGAGAGCCTAAATACTTAGATTAATAAGATAACAAGCTATGGAATATTTGAAAGTTCTCTAACTCTACTTTTTTATATCTACCTGCTTCTAGAAATGTTTTTAAAGTTTTTTCATTCTGTATTCAGTAGGATGCCTAACGAGATATAAAATCTTCTTTATCAACATTTATTATTATAAATTATCTTGATTCTGTTCTTCATAGTTTATGATCTTTTTCTCATCTCCAATTATAGAACATAATGTAATTCTTGATTAAATGATTAATTAATCCACAGTGATAAAATTTCTTTCATTGGTTTTAAGTATTTAAAATAAAGATGCTTTTTTTAATTTACCCTTTCAAAGATCCATCTCCTTGATAGTTTTCAGATCCCTTGATATTCATTTTAGTTATAGCTTCCCATTCTATTCCTGCATTAGAACTTCTTCCACCAATTTGCTTTTAGCTTTTATTATCTTCTTTCATTTTGCAAGATTCTCTCTTTTTATTAAGCATCAATAGTTTAAATCCCCATACATCGGTCGTCTTTTCATTTTTCTATAATTCTTGCATTTTTGCTTATTGGAAAGATTTTCTATCTCTAAAGAACTATTTATTATTTTATTCTTTACCTTTTCTTCTTCTTTATTAAATAAAAAATCCAACTACATATTAGAGTCTAATTAAAAAAATTTGGTCGTATAGGTTTGAAAGAAAAAATTCTTGAAATTAAAATATGATTACTAACAGTATAAGATAAACTAATGACTAAAGTGATCACTTTAAAATAATGAACATTATAAATAACTTTAGCTTAGAATGTAGAAAAAGAGAAATGGTCTTATTAATAGTTAAAGTTGTAATGTCTAAAAAGTAATAAATTAGAGTGAAGATTTTAATATATTGGTGTATTTTAAATGTACTGATTAAAAAAGAAAAGATATTAGAATTGATTTTAAAGTGTTAGTATTTTAAACTTATATTTAAGTTAACTATTTCCTAAAATATTTATTAATGCTGATAATCTTTAAATACTTTATTTAACTTGAATATTTTAATAGATTAGATTCAATCATTTTCATAAAAATAATTATTCAATAAATCTCAAAGTTTAAGAAACTCCTCTATATACTTTATAAGATGGGATCTTCTTTGCAGTGAAAGGATAAAATTTTGATTGTATAAAGTCAGATCTTCATCTATTATCATCACAATAAATTTATATATGTCCTTTAGGATTATTTTTACTTCCTTAAAAAACAACAACATCTCCTTATTGATATTTATTATTATAAACTGTTACTTCTTAAAACCAATTATTCAAAAGTCAAGGACCGAAGTCTTTCGAATTAGCAATTCCTGTAGCTTATACTTTTTTTCCTTATGCTTTTTAAACTGCTTCTCTAACTTATTTGGCAGCTTAATCACTTGAGAATTAAGAAGTTACTTTTTGCTTTATTCAAATGTTTAACATTTATTTTCAATCATAATAGGTATAAATAGTATATTTTGGTGTTTCTTAATAAGGACTAAAACTATTTTATACGAAATCAGATCTATACTTGCCATCTTTACAATAAATTTAGATATGACCATATTTATGATTTGAAGTACACTAGAATACTACAACATCTCCAACTTAAATATTTTTTTTATTTGTATGATAATTATTATATCCATTTTATAGAAGCCAAGGTCCATAGTTACAAGCCGCATTAATTCCAGTAGCCTAATCTTTCAATCCTCTAGCTCTTTAAATTGCTCTTCTAACAAATTCTGCACATCTTCCTTAAGATTTTTATTTTGCTATCTTTGTAATTTCATCACTGACCTGTGATTTCCATCTTTATGATTATACCGAATGACTCTTTTAAATCTTGCTTTTAGATAAGTTTTCTCTCAAAAGAATACAATCAACAGCAAAAAGAATGGCTATTAATAACACTACTGATATTTTCATTTTAATGGTAAATAAAATTCCCATAATTAATATCAAAAGTAACCGTTTTTACTGCTAGAGCATTAGTTTTTAAAACCACCCATTTCATAATAGTAACTTTAACATAAAAATGGAAAATATCTAGAGTCATTTTATCAATAGCTAGCATATAGCTGAACTATTCTAGTTATAATTATGGTTATATAACAATATAAAAGGTACCTAAGAAATATCATCTCTAAGCTCATTTATAAAAAGCAAGAAGAATAATCTAATCTATCAGAATAAGTTCCTTAGTAAACTTAAGGAAAAATTATCTCAGGAAGCTTATGCATAATCATTGTAGCAGCAAATTATTAATATACAATACAAATTAAAATTACAAAGATAAAGGATAGAAAAACTAAAAAGTTAGCTAATAAAATTGGTTGAATAACTAGACTTTAATTCCCATTTATAGAAGAAGCATTCAATAAAATTTAATCGTAAATTGTAATTAAATTGGAATAGATGGTAAATAATTTAATGAGGCTCCTTAGATGTTTTAATTGCAATTTTTAATTTTAATTTCAAATAAAATAACTTTAAGAAAGATAACAATAATAACAAGCAGTAATTTAAAAATCTTAAGATTAGTAATCAAACACTCCAATGGAATTTGAATCTGAATAATAATCATGAGATGTGATGAATTTCTTTCGTAGAAAAGCTCAGTTCTATATAAGTTAGAAAATCGTTGCTGGAAGAAAAATAAAATTGAAAGAATTAATAAGAAGAAGAATTAGACGAACTTTTCTGCTTTTGGCCAACAAGGAAAGGAATAATAAATAGGAATAAAATTGATAGCTCAAGAATATAAGAATAAAATAGCAATTGAAGAAGAAAAAGAAAGAAAAATGGATTTGGGTGAGATAAGGATGGCGGACTAACAAAGTCATATACAATCCTTTAGTTTGGGAGATTGTGGTTCCAAATGAATAAAGGCCGTAAAATTCTCTTCTTAGACTATAGAAATTATTATTATCCTTTATCTTTTGATAGTTTTTCCCTAAATATCTTATATTCTGAGAACAAACTATGATAAAAGACTGAGGTATATAAAATATATTTTAGAATAGAATAGCTCGTAACTATGCTGTTCTTAATAGAAGTTTAGTTAGTAAGCTTTAAATAGCCTAACTTGGATTGAATGATATGAATATTAGTTTAAGATTTATCAAAGTTTTTTAGAAATATTCTAAATAAGAAGTATCTATTAGCTAATTTTCTGTTAGTGCTAAGTAAAATATTGTTAATAACGATTGAAATAAATTACAAACTAAGAAGTAGTTGATAAAAAGGTTTTATTGTGTATAATGAGAAACACTTTAGATCTATGTTCAAATTAAATATTTTTTATAATTTACTTCTAGCTTTTAAAATAACAATAAACTTAAAAACTTTAGCTAATTTAAATCATTTAAGATAAGCTTACAAATGCTTATTATTGCTACTTTATTAGTAATATATTTATACAGTTATGCTTATGCCCTTATATTTATGCCTTTATATTTATCCGTTTATGCTTATACGTTATGCCGTTATATTAATGCATTGCAATCAGATAAATAAGTGCGAAATCCTTTAAAATAAAGCCATATAACCGTTAAAGAGTTAAAAAACGTCTATTGAGTTAAATTATATTTGAATGCTAAATTTTATTTCATTATAGTATACAATTCTGCTACATTTTAAATTGCCCAACTAGCTCTGCTTCTCTAATTTGTAATCATTAGCTTCACGTTTGACTCTTATAGTATTTACATGGATAAAGCTTGGAAAGGAACATTTTATAGTATTAGAGTAAATAAATAAGGCTTATTTGATTCCATTATAATGAGCATAATAATACTAGACATTAGCTTTGCTTCTAGCCTTTAAACTTAACTATTTCCTAATCAATATTTTAAATCACTTGCTAATTTGCTAAATAATACCTTCTCTAAATTCTAAGTCTTTATGGGAAATTAAAACAAGAAATTTGGAACTTTCTTTTAAAGCAGTAGATATCAACACTATAGAACATGATACAGTTAATTAAACTATTTAAAGTAAAAAAGAAATTAATAATTAATTAGTCTATATCAGCTCCCATTATTATACCAACATAATTCTATTATCATATATAATTACTTTCCTCTCTAATATCTACATTCCAACCTAAACTAGACATATTACTATTCTAATTATACCAACAGAAAAATGTGAAGCAAGAAAATCAAAAGAAGAAAGAGAAGCAACAGAAAAACGAGAACTAAGAGAAGTAATTAACTTATTACTAATCAAGTGATATTCAATAGTACTTAAGCTCAAGAACCTACTGCATAATCATGTAACCCTATAAAAGCTCTCTTAAACAAATTTAAGGAGAATTTACTTAAATGTTCATTATGAGAATTCTTTATTCCTCCAACTATAATTAGAGGTTCTTATAACACTTAAGGACATTAAAAAGCTTCAGATACTTTAGTGAAAAGTGTTAAATTATAAAGTGAACATAAATTACTCCAGGATTTAGAAGGATTAAAGGCATAATATTTTATGAAGCTAGAAAATACAAGCCAGCAAGATGTAAAACACATACTCAATTCTTGCGTTGAATGGAATTGAAAAAAACCTTAGTAGCCAGAAACTTTAACAGTATAGAAGAACAAATAAAGAAGGGAATTGATCTAATAAAATGAAGATATGGATTTAATCTAAATTTCGTTAAAACTAGTAGAATACCTTTATACTGTACTTATTAAGATACAACTATTTAAAGGGCTAAAACATAAGAACTTCTTACTTTTTCTTAAGAAATAGAATGGAGTATCTTATGATTAAGAATAATAGAAATTTTTAATAAAAATAAGCTATCAAGATAAAGAGAAAATGAAAGAGAAGCTGAAAATAAAATTTAAGAAAATTGAGAATAAAAATGGAATAGAAAAGAATATTGAAAACTTGATTATAAATACAAAAAGTAAAAAGGCTTAATCAAACAATTGAATTTGGATCTCAATTTACTTCAAAACCAAGATCAATAACCCATAGAATCTGATTAAAAAGCGTGCAAAACTTAGTTATCAACAAAACAAAACTCCTCTTTTTAGTAGACTAAAACAAATTAAAGAAGAAATGCCATTTTAATAGTTACCAACTTAACCAACAACTAATTAATAACTTATAACAACCACAATTATTCAATCCTAATTACTATCCTTATTCTACTAAAATATCAGAAGTCAAATAAGTATTTAAGAAGTAACGTGGAAGTAGATTTAACGAAATAGAATCAGATACAAGCCTAACTAGGTAATGACCAATAAAAATTTGCCAGAAATGAATTTAACTTTGACACTTATACCTTAGAGAGAAAAATATATTTCTAAAGAGATAAAGAGGCAAAGTTAGCTTAGAAATTACAACTTATCGAAGAAGTATAGAAAACATCTGAATATAAGACATTATGATAATTTATTTAAATTCGTTAGTACTAAGAGCAAAAACATCTGTTTATAGTTATTTTAATTTAATTAAGTCTTATTAGATTTTGAATTTTAGAAGGGAAACTTTGATTAACTTATTTTATTTTTTAAATAACAAAAAAGTAAAAATGTATTAAACTTTGTGTTTTAAGCTCTTTGTTGTATATAAGATAAAAGTTAAATGAATAATAGTTAGCAAAAATAGCAGTATAAATAAGAGAAATGATTTCATCATAATTGTTCTTATGCTTCTAAACTTCGCTAGCAATTAATAACTCTTTTATTAAAAACTCGAAAATCATCTATATAACTTTTTGTACTATTCCATTAAAAACGAAATAGTAACACAAATATTCACTTCTAAATAGGAAATATCAAAAAGCAAAAATGGATAGTTTAAAATAATAAGTTTTAAGAAATCCTTACAAGTAAATGCTATTTATAAGCCAAAAAATAAATAAATAGAGAAAGTTAATTTTGCATAAAGTAAGAGTCACTCTAATGTTAAGAACTCACCCTATTTAAAATATAATTAAAATAAGCTTCATTATTTGAAATTATTGCAATATCACTAAAAAAATTAAATAATTTAAAGCTAAGAAAAATATTAAGAATAGATGATAAACATTGATAAAAAAATGGAATAATCTATTCGCCTTTCCAAAAACCAAATTAAGAACGCAAAAAGGAAAGCTGCGAAACAAATGCAGAGACAACAACAAGAAGAAGATAAATCAAGTTCCTCCTCTGAAGGAAAAATCATAATCGGAACAATAGAATCGAATCCAGTAAAGGTATAAAAATAATCCGAAATATAAATATAGCTTGACCAAATGAAAACAATAATACAAAATTATTAGGAAACAATTTACAACCAAGGGGAAAAAATAAGAGAACTAATGAATACTATCGAAGATTAAAATAACGAGCTTCTAATAATTAGACGATAATTGATTTAGAATAATCTAGTCACGGAATAGTAACTATATGAATAATCTCAATCGAATTTTAAGCAAGAACAAAATATGATTATCGAAAATGTAGATGATAAACATTGATCTTGCAAAATTATTTATTTAAATAATAAATGATTAGAGTATTAATACCATAACGAAAATTATACGAAAAACAAATTTAAAATTATGAAAGCAAAAATAAAAACTAAAACTTAAGATACATTATTAAATGGATTAATATGTGAGGCTAGATTTAAGATCTATTGTAAAAATAAAAGCTAAATTTTGAAATAATTTAACAAACTAGTTAATAAAAGAGAATAACTTATCATAACTCTTTTGAATAATGATCAAATATTTTAATTTATAAAATTGATGGTTACTAATAAAATTTTATTTATAAAATGCTTAGAATTTAAAAATTTTAAAGAAATAAAATAAACATTTTTCATCGCTATTTAACGCATAGAAACAGATTATGATTTATTAAAACGAGATTAATGAGATATAAAAGTATTATATTATATCAAAAATGAATATTTATATCTAAATAATAAAATCAAATTAAAAAAGCAGGAAGGTTTTATAAAGATAACCTTATTTGCTAAATTTAGAAAAAAATGATAAAGATCTAAATTTCTCAAATATTCAATGAGCTTAATTTATTAAAACTTGCTCAAATAATAACACAAGTTTAGAATTAAAAACGGATAAATAAACATCTTATAAATGTAAATATAATTAGTTTTTAGATAGTAAGCAAATTAAAATTAAAAGTATGCTTTTAAACAAAAATTATTTTTATTAAGAAATATAATTGTAGAGCATAATTAGATCAAATTAGTTGAAATAATTATAAATAATTAAAAATACTTTTCCAGAATATAGATTATTAGCAAATATATTAAGCTAAAAAGGTAAAATTTATGAACATTTGCTATTTTAAAGCTGGTTTAAATATTCATTTTTAGTTTTTTTTTCCACTTCAAACTACTTAACTCTGTTCCATATTTTCTTTCTCTTTACTTTTGTTAAACATCATAGATATTTTGTATATTTATAAAAATAGTTATAACAATATAATTCTGAAATGACCTGAAAATTCATAGACTACTAAAGTAAGATAAATAAGCATTTTGTTTCCTAATTTTCATGGAAGAAAATAAAAATTACTAAAAGCTAGGTTTGTCTTCTATAGAGGATATTTATTATCTAGCCTTTAACAGTAATATTTCATAAATGAAGCTTAATATTTGTAAGTTCTAGTTAATATTATAAAACAATACCTTTTTCTGAAATTTAAGCTCCATGTACTATGGTAAATTATAACCGAGAAACTTATAATCTCTCTTTAAAAAGCATATTATAATAGCAAACTATAAAGTCTGATAAAGTTAAGTAAATATCTATTAAGATATTGCTTCATTATTTCTATCTAAATTGAATGCTGCTAAGTTTAAATCTCTAAAGAAAATCCTGTTTTAGTATACTTAAAGGATTTGAAATTATTTATAGAATAAGAGAATTATTTAAATAAAAGAGAAATAATCAACTTATAGCCTTATAATCATACTTCCCTTATAAGTAAAACTTGCTAGGCTTTAGTGTATGAATATGCTTAACGATTAGATTTAGATCTTATTTAAGTAATTACTAATAAAGCTAACGCTAATTTAAGCTAATTTAGATTATATAGCGAAATAAGCTAGAAAGCTATGTAACTAATTAATAAAGCCTAATAATAATTTATACTTATATCTTAAGTAAATATAAGTCTCTTCTTTTACTTTTCTATTCAAATATTTAATTAAAAGCTTTTCCTTTTTAAATTAGAAGGATTATTCTAATAAGTATTTTATCTTTGAATAACCTAGCTATTTATTTAAAGGTTTTAGAGATTGGGGGATCTAAATGTGGGAATAAATAGGCTGCATAGAGGTTTGTTTAACTTTAAGGTTTGTACAAGCTTTCCCTAGAATGTTAAACTAAGTAGATCAATAAATTCCCAGCTATTACATAGAAAATCTTTAAATTACTGATTGCTAGCTTTGTTAAAAAAGGATTACAAGTAGCATACTCATAAGTGGATTAGATTTCTTTTTTATGAAGAAATTAAGAGATATTCAGCATAAAGCATCTGCTTTCAGAGCTATTTAAAATTAGCTTTTTATTAGAAAAAATGTGAGTAAAAGTGAAAGTCACTAGTAACTATATTAGATCATTAATATTTGAAGCAACAATCCAAAAGGACTAAAGATGTTGTCATCTATGTAGCTATCTAATTCAAAACTTATTGAATTAGTTAAAGACAGATAGCTAAAATATTAATAAATGCGCTATTTTGAAAGAGGCTGCTAAAATCTTTCCTATTACTAAAAAAAACCTTTGATATTTAAATAAAGCAAAGCTTCTAAATGGATCAGTTGTAAATTTATCTATAATCAAAAGGCAAAAAATAGTTAATTGGTAGTAAAATATAAATCTAACTAAAAGAAGCTTTAGCTTCTAAAAAGGCTAAGATTACTATCTTATGCTTTCAATCAAAAAGTAGCAAAAAAAGAAAATAATAGGAATTAATAAAATAATAATATAAATAAGGAACTAAGATATAAGTAAAAGCATGCTAAAGCTAAATGAAAATATATTTATATCTTATCTTATTTACTTCTATCTTCTATTAAGAGTCTTAGATATAATCTCTACATTTATTTAGTTATAAGTTACTTTATTTTAAATAGCTTAGTTATTAAATTATTGATAAGCTTAGTCAGATATAAATACTGAAGAAAAGGATTTACTATTTCAAGAGCCTTGGATTTTAAAATCGTTTAGATTTTGAATGGTGAGAGAAGAGAATTTTGCATAAGAAAAGAGAGAATAAAATTGATTCTAAGGATGAAGAATGGGTTATAAAGAAGGTCTAATTAGTTTCTTGAAATAAAAAATAAATAAGTTAGAGTAAGAAAGGAAAGGATGTAATTTTAATTTTAATTAAGTTAATTTAAAATAAAAATGTAGTTTGGTGGAGGTCTGCAAGACTTACTAAAAGAAGGTTCACGCCATTTTACTGGCTTAGAATAAGCAGTTTTACGTAATATTGAAGCTTGTAAACAACTTACTTAAATCACAAAAACTTCTTTAGGGCCTCATGGAATGAACAAGATTGTAGTCAATCATATTGACAAAATTTTTATGACTTCAGATGCAGCTACAATTGTCAAAGAGATGGAAGTAGTTCATCCTGCAGCCAAAATGTTATGTCTTGCAGCCTAAAGATAATAAGAAGATTACGCAGATGGTGCAAACACTTTATTGTCACTTAGTGGTGAGTTGCTTAGTAACGCTGAAGTTTTAATAAGAATGGGCATTCATCCTAACTATATAGTAAATGGATATAAAAAAGCTATGCAAGCTGTACTTTAAAAAATCGAAGAAAAAGTACACTATTAAATAGGAGATTTGCAAGATGCTAACTAGGTACTTCCTACACTAAAATCAATCTTAGGATCTAAATTCTATGGATAAGAAGATATCTTAGCTCCTTTAGTAACTGAAGCTTGCGTTAATTCATTTAAAAATTAATAATTCGATACTGACAATATAAGAGTTGCCAAAGTATTAGGAGGCTCTATTTGGGACTCTTAACTAGTTTGTGGTATGGTACTTACGAGAGAAACTGAAGGAAGTATACGTAAGATGGAAAATTGCAAAATTGCAGTTTTTGGATGCCCTCTTGATCCTTAAAATAGTGATACAAAATCTACAGTTCTAATAAAAAACGCAGAAGAGTTACAGAATTACTCTATATCTGAAGAGAATAACACTAAGAACATCATAAATGATATATGCGACTCAGGAATTAACACTATCATTGTAGGTGGAACTATACATGAGATGTGCCTTCATTTTCTAGAAAGAAGAAATGTATTAGTTTTCAAATGCTAGTCTAAATTCGATTTAAGAAGAATCTGCAGAGTTGTAGGAGCTTAGGCAATTCCAAAGTTGTGCAAACCTACATAAGAAGAATTAGGAAGTGCAGATCTAATTGAGCAGCAAGAAATAGGAAACACGAAAGTAACAATAATAAAAAATAAATCATCATTGATTAACACTATTGTTTTGAGAGGATCCAGTAGAAACACAATGGAAGATGCAGAACGTGCTATTGATGCAGCAGTTAATGCATTTAAATAAGCTACTAAAAGTCAGAAATATCTACCTGGTGCGGGTGCGACAGAAATATGGCTTGCAAAATACATAAAAGAACTAGCTGGTAACGAGCCATCTTTAGATTAATATTCAATGCATAAATTCTCTGAAGCCTTAGAAATTGTTCCAAGAATGATAGCTGAAAATGCTGGACTAAATGCTAATAAAACAATAAGCAAGCTTTATCAATCGGCAGGTGGTATTGACGTTGAGTCAGGAAACGTAGTTGAGAATCCTTTAATTTATGATCATTTAGAGACAAAGAAAAATTCAATTAAATTAGCTGCAGAAGCTGCTATGACACTTTTAAGAGTAGATCAAATTATAATGTCCAAACCAGCAGGAGGTCCTAAGCCTAGAGAAGCAAAAGCACCTGATCACGAAGATGATTGAGGAAAATGAAATTTATAAATCTTCTAATATTTTAATACTAATAAAAACATATCATTCCATAAATCATTTTGCATCATAGCCATATACTTTTATTAATAAACCTTTAATCATTTTAATACAAAATAGAAAGTTATATTACAGTATGAAAATTGAACATAATGGAAATAATTTAGCATTAGGTGTTAGTGTTATGATGTAATACTTATTATAGTTGACAGAGTGTCGAAATGTCCAAAAGATACTTTTTATTAACTTTAATAAACTAATATAATATGATTAAGCTGATAAGTATAAAGATTGGATGGAAAGGTCTTTTAATATCCCAGATTAAATGGCATATAATAAAAAGAGATATTTCTAAAAAACGCAATTTTTCTCTAAGTTGTATGAAATCTTAACTATATATTTTGTCTCATTCTCCATATAATAAATATAATTTGATTAGGATTTATTTTTCAATAAATAAAATGAAAATAATTATTCTTCTAGATCAATAATAAAAGCTATCACTAATCATTGATATACTTTATTTTAATTATGATCATTTACTTAATAACTTTTCCTCCATTTAAGCATCATATACAAATAAACTAGTAATAGTAGTTATTTGATTCGTTTTAAATGTTTATAACTATTCAGCTTAAAAGATAATTATTTTGATTGTGAATCTAGATAATAAAAGTTCCATCATTAAACAAGCAGGTTGAATGCATATGATTAGTTGGAGCAATTCTGAGTTTAATTTGAAGTCTTAATCATTTTTAATATTCTATTTACTTATGAAAACTATATTTAGATTAGTTTAATTAACCTTTTCTTGTTTGAATATCCTCTACTAATATAATCGTTTATATAAGCATTTGCTTAATTGATTTTATTGATTATTGATAAATAACATAATTAACAGATTTGTCAAATGGTTATATAGTAAAGAGATAATAAGGGAGTAGTATTTTAAAGATTAGTTAACTACTTTATTTTTAGTGTGATAAGGCAAATACTATACAGGTTTAAATTAAAGTTCTTAAGTTTATTTTATATAATACTAGAACAAAAAGCTTAGTGAAAGTTGAGATTTTAAGTGATAAAATCTTAAATTCTAAGTATAATATACATATAAATACATTCGAAAGTAAGCATAGAGTCATGGTATTACTAAAAAGGCAATCTACTTGCTTTTAGATATATAATAATTTACAAGTAGTAGTTTCATATTATAATCTTAGCTTACTTTCTAATTAGTTGAATATAACAGATATACTTTATTTTCTATTTTGATATGCTTCTCAATGTTTTTAATATGATAGTCCATTTTCATACTTTAGCAGATTCCTTATTATTTGTGTAGTTTTCTAGGTGTGTTATTTATATTCTGCTTGATCTTGCAGCTTTATTAAAAATTAAAGAAATTAGTTTATGCAATTAAATGCTTCTGCTTTTAGATCTGAATTGGTAAATAGTTGAATTAACATTCTAATAAGTTTTTAAAGTATTGAATCTTATAAAAATTGATTAAATCATAGTTAACAAGAAAGCAGTCGATACAAACTAAATAAAATAGCTATGAAGAGCTTTAAAGCAACTATAAGATTGATAGGCACTTCACGTATTAAATAAGTATTAAATTTACTATCTTTTAAAAAGTTCAAAACTAAGTAAGATAATTTAAAACGCTAAGATATGCTTTATATTATAAAGTGCTTATGAAACATTTGGCAATCAGGTTTTTATTTCTGATACATAACTCTAACCTATAAACTTAGGAACTTGAAAATTGTATTAATCCATTTATTACTGCAGCTTATTTATCTTCCACAGTCCTAGAAACGCTTTTCTTTATTAGTTTTCTTCATTTAATAATCTCTTTTTATGCATTTTTTATATGTAGTGTGCTTTAATAAAATTGCTATTTTTTCCACTTTTTTACAGCTTATCTTGAGTTAAGGTTTTAGAAGGCTAAAAATTAGTTTAAGATAGTTACTCAAATTTCCTTTTATTTTAATTTGAAGCTATCTCTAATTTTTCTCGACACTGCTGAATTTATTTTTATATTTGAATGTTATTTCTTGAAAAAGCTCTACTTTAGTTATCCGTCAAATCTATTGTTGAATTATTAATTGAGACAGGCGCTGTAGAAACTCTTTTTTATTTATTCATCTGAAAAGTTTACTAAAGATTTGAGTTACTTTAAAGTACTTTTTCCTACTTTATTGCATTCTCATCCCATGTTGAGAAAAGATTTTTAAACTATCTTTTTAGATGCTAGCCACTAATAAAACATTGTATTGAGAGTTCTACTTTTAGTTTTTAATCGAAAATTTACGAAACTGCTGAATTACTTCTCTTCTTCGATTAAGCAGATTTTATTTTCCTTTCATTTTGTATTTTTATAAACTTTTATGCCTCATTTCTGCTTAAATAGATTTGTCTAACTCTTTAAATTTAACTTTAATTGCATCTGGATTTTTTTAAATGTTTACTTTCTATCATTTACTCTGTCTATGTTTTAAATAGTTGAGTAACATTTTGGAATTTAGTCTTCAACTCTTGACTCTCTCTTTGCTAGCTAATTTATTTTTAAGTTTCTTAATCAATTAATGAATCTTTTTCTTCTTACTGTGGACTTAGATTTTAAAACAGAGTTTAAAATAATGGAGTTTTTTCTTAGAATTCCTTATTTTTTTATTATATTAATTGCGTTTTAAAATTGTAAATAGATTTTTTAGATTGGCTATTAAATTAATTATCCTTATTAGTATCGACAACACTATCTCTTACTTTCACTTTATATCCTTCTTACATTTCTCAAGTTTTAATGCTTTGGTCATGTTTTATTTAGTTTAATTCTTCTTAAATCTATTAAGTTTCTTTTTTGTCAGAAGGCTTTAATAGTTCTGTCGAACTTTCTTTTTTATTTGGTTCGACATTTTAGATAGAAGATCTTATTGTTTTAGATATTTAATTATTACACTTCTTTTTCTTCTGTGAATAATTAGTTGAGTTGTCAGTAAAAGTAAAAACACTTGATCGTCTTCTTAGCATATTGAGCCTTTGCTAAACTTGAATTGCATTTGTTTTGTTTATATTGAGAAGTTCATCTTGTTCTTAAGAGAATGTTTTAGCCTTTCTTTAAATAGCCACTTTTCTTTCATTTTTTTTGCTCAATAGGTTTTTAATGCTTTCCTTTTGCTCCTTAAAGTTCTAGAATTACTTTTTTTCTCGGGATATCTAAATTGAAATTTCTCCTTTAGCAGACATTCCTCCGTTCATACCAAAACTCTACAATACGTTTTTATAAAAGCTTTTTTCTTATTCAAACAGTAATTCTTCCGCTTATTTTACTTTAGTCTCTTTTATAATCTTAGGAGAGTCTAATTCAAGTTGCAATATTTTGCTATTAGAGCAATTTTCAGTTTTAGAATTTCAATATGCTTATAACCTAGCTAATCCCTCTTTCTCCAATCTATCTTCTCTATCCTTTATATTTTATTTGTATTTTTAATACTCTTCATCTGACAGAAGTAAAACCTTTCCTTAAGATATAGCCATTTTCAGATATAATTACTAATCTTACTTAATTCTTTAATCATTTAAGTTTAATACTTTAATCATTTAAGTTTAATACTTTCCAACTTTATAACAGATTAAAAGAAACCTATACTCTTTAGCTATCACTTATACCTTTATGCAGCCTATTCAGCTTAAAAAATAACCTTATTTCTCTCTAATTCTAGTTTATATATTCCAATCTGATAAAATACAGTACGAAGCATATAAATTAGTTTATAAACAAGATTTTCTTAATTATAGAGATTTAGCAAAAATGCATATAAATAGGTTATTAATATTTAGACTATTCTTCTATGATTAAATATGTATACTTGAATTTTCCTATTCCTCTTAGTTATCTTAGTTTGCTAATTTCTCTAATCTTTTTTGTATTTAATCAAGTTAGTTTTTTTTTAATTTTATGCTACTACAACATTATTTAAGGTACTATAACAGGTTTCATTATATCTAGATTTCCTATGTTCTATATCTTACTCTAACTTCTGAATGTGCTTTAGTTAGTTATTTTTAAGGGATATATTGGTAATAAGGTACTAAGTTAAATATTTAACTAGTAATATATGAATTCCTTATATTTTAGAATGAAGTAGTAAATCTAGCAAACTGTTTCTTTCCTTTTATTGTATTTATCTGCTTTTAAGTTGATAATAGTAATCCTTACTTTTTCTTTTTATTACTAAGTGAAAAGGTAAATTTTTATTATTAGTACCAATGAATCTCAATGTGCTAATGTACTATGAATCTAATAATGGATATATAAATGATAGTATGTCTAGCTTTTAACAGTTGGAGACTTAGTTGATTGAGAGTTAGAAGATTTAATATAATTTAATGCTTAAAAGAGCAATTTATCATTTAAAAAAGGGCTTTAGGATAATTAAAAACAATACTAGCTATCATTGCTTCTGCTTATTAACTTGTCTAGCTAGGATAATAATATAACACTTTTACCTCTAATTAAGCAATCTTAATCAACTATAGTATTAATCAAGAGATCATGCTTATTTATTCTTAAGCCAATTAAAAAGCAAAGTATGTCATTTATCTGACTGATAAAATCTAGTTTTTATACCTTATAAAGTTTTCTAATCTAATCAATTTACTCATATAAATAAACCCTAAAACTAAATACTTACATATCAGGGACTGAAATATGGTATTTAATCTACTTACTAGCTAAGCAATCATAATTAACTATCTATTTAAATTTAAAATATCTTCCTTAAAATTGACTTATATTTAGTATAGGAAATATTAGATTATTTCAGACTCAAATATCAATTATGAGGGTATTAATCCTGGCTATTGTTTAATACTATTAGCTTAAAGCTTCTCAGACTAAGATTTGTTAGTTTAAATCTCTATAAAGATATGCTTGAGTCACTAAACGGAGTTTTTATAATTATATTGTTATTAGTTGCAACAGAGAGGAATAGAGAATGTAGAATAGTAATAATAATGCTATTGCTAGTTATACTATTAAATCCTGTTTAAGATATTCCAATCTATTTCTACTACTTAATCAAATAGCAAGGTACAAATTAAGTTTCTTCTCCCTTAAATTACGAAAATCTGAAGATAGCTAGTTAGGGTATAACATGTATAGTGTATATTAATGAAACGTACATAGTAAAGAAGTGAAAGTGAGATTTGAAGTGTAAGAAACAGTAGTGAAGAAGTTTTAGAATTTGAGAAATTAATTAATTTCTTTATTTAAATAACTTTTTCTATCTTCGGTTATAAAAATGGAAGACGAAAGAGGAGGTAAAATGCCAGGATATACAGGACATATCAGGAGATCGTAATAAAACGAAGAAAGACCAGAGCGTTCAGGTCCGAGATCTTAGATACCAGGTTACAGAGGATTTATTCCTGGAGTTCAAGCTGAAAATCTATTTGGATCAACTTATGGAAAAGTAACGCATCAAAGTGCAACAGGAGATTTTGTTAGAGGACTTGATATACCAGGATATCATAAGTACTAGTCGTAAACATAAAACTAATTTGTGAATTAAGCAGAAGTTAAATAAAAATCTACTCAAGAAATTTTAGGTGTTCAAAGAAAACCCTCTCCAAAAAGATTGATTGTACCAGTCGAAGCAATTAACAAGTTTTGGGGAACAGAAGAAACAGAGCAAGCTCAATTTGAAAGAAGCACGAAAGCATTTTTTTCTTCATAGCTTGATAAGAATAACAAAGAAACTGGATAATAGCAAGATTGGAATCAATCAATGGAGGTTTTTTATGGTTAGGAATAGGTTGAAAAGCCTCCTAAGTAACTTGGAGAACCTATACCAGGATATACAGGAGTAAGCAGAAGAGTTGCAGCTGATAACGTTTTTGGAATGACATATAACGAAGCTAGAAGATAGGCTGATCGAATTCTAGAATAGCACAAAGTTGAAGGTACAAAAATTCTACATGAAAGAGCAACTTATAAGCCTGTTTACGAAAAATGATATACCATTTATTAATTGGCTTTAAATATTTATTCACTTATCCTCTTTTCTTTTACCCTACAAAATTATATTTCATATCTTTCCCTTTAAGTTTTATATAAATCTAGTAGTCATTCTCATCATAAATTGGACTGTTAGCATTCTTTTAACTTTGAATGATGAATCCAAGCATTAAAAAGATAAAAATTAAATTGAATTTACTTATAATTACAAGGTTATAGGTTGTTGCTATATTTAGAGTTGATACAAATAGAATTATATAAAAATATCCATTCCAGGATGATTCAAACTAAAGAGATTACAAAGTTAATAATTTCTTTAGTATTTCTAATCACTTTAAACCAATATTTACTAGGAGCTATATATCATTAAAACATTAGCTCTTAAATTGCCTAGTGATATATGGAAAACAACTTAGGATGTGTGATAATATTATTATTGATACTCCTAGCTAATTTGCGTTTCCAAAGTATCTGATTTATTAGATATAAAAAATGCAGAAATGAATTGATTCTAAACTACCTGAGTTATGGACTGAAATAGTTTATTAAGAAACAAATCCATTTTTATATGCTAATCTAGTAAAAAGGTTAAGATTGTTCAAAAAGAAATTTATAGAGTTATGTTATTTGATTACAACCCACTCAGTGTTTCTTATATCATATAAATTAACTTTAAGATCGGAGTTAAAAATCATGGTTTGCTTATCTTAAACGATAGGCATCTCACAATTAACTTCTAATTCCGAAGGGTAGCTTCTTCCATGTTAATAGATTCTTTTTCCATTAAAAATCTACGTACCTTTTAACTAGCCTTTGTTATTTCAAAATAGGTAGGAAAATGCACAATCAATATAAGATGAAGTAACTGAACTTGGAGTAGTTATTTTTTTTTCAAGTATATCCCACTGGTTAATATAAGGGTCATATACCTAAATACAATCTACAAATCAATCATTTCATTTAGAAATTCCTCCGATTGTTACAACATGCTATGAATCGAAACTTGCTCCAAACAGTCAAATATCCCGAATTATATTTTAAATTTATCGAAAATTTTATCTTTCTAAGTCAAAAATTTCGCACTGTTCTACTGGTTAATTTTAGACACTAAAGCCAGAAATAATAAAAATAGAAAATTTCTTATTAAAGACAGTACAATGATTACTCCTTTAAAACTACATGAAATAAGTCTATGGATTTAGATTTTCTAGCAAAGTTACTTGCTAGTTACTTAGTTCTTGTTCTAATCCACCAGATATTAAAATACTTCTGTCCGATATATTTAATAAAGTTGCTGTCTTATCAAAGGACTATAATAAGTTGTATTCTTTATAACTTTAACTCTCAGTGTTAAACTCTATTCTTTTATTTAGACTTATTGTTGAAATTCTTGTAAATCATTTGTAGCTAAGATTAGAACAAATTTCATACTTTAAGAGTAGCAATCCTATCTTTCCGAAATAATGAAGTAGTTAGACTTCATTCTCCTTTGCTAGCTTTCTTAGTGCTAAGATTTTTACAAACTGAGCTGATTTACGCTTAATACTTTCTTTATTTATACTTTATTCTTATCCCATTATTCTTATTTATTTTACCAGATTGGCAATAGTCTAGTATATATTAACTATATGTATTTGATTATATATTTATACTTCTAACCATCTCTTTACTACAACACTCTTATATTTTTTATTTCATAAACCAAACTAACTTTGAAAGTTTAAAACTGGGGAAATTCCTTTAAGAATATAGAGCAAACTTATCAAGACATATAAAGAAAGTCTTTAATAGCTAATAATCAAGTTTATTACTTAGCTAAGTAACTAAAGACTTCCATAATTAATAAGGTTCAAATGCTTAAAGCTATCTAATTATGCTTTAGTATTATACCATTAAAATAATCCAAAAGTACTACTAAAATCCCTTTTTTACTTAAGGTTTTTAAACTTGCTAATAAACATAATTAAAAGCTAGATTCTTTAATTAAAAGTATATAGAGCAGGGAGAAATAGCATTAACTTATAATCATACCATTCATACTTTACTACTACTATATTAACCTCTGCTTTAGTCCTTTTAATTATAACAAACTATTTTCACCTTTTATGGAAATATGGATTTTGATATAGTTCATAAAAGCTTTATCTAGTTATAAAATAGATCATATAAGAAATAAGGAGTTAAGGTTAAGAAAGGTAAAATACTAGAATCAGGAGAAGAGTAAAAGTAAATATAGCCAATGATTTGAAGTAACTAGAGTGAAATAATAAACATGATATTAGCTACTTCTAATAGGCTAAAATATCCCACTAATTCTAAGTAATATTAAAGAAAAAATGCTTTAATTAGTTAGATATATGAAATTAATAAGCATTATAAAGCATTATAAAGAAAGTTAAAAGTTACTCTTATTCAAGTCTTAAACTGATATTAATAATCATTATAACAACCTATTTTAAAAGGGTTTTATTTAATAGATATAGGATAATGGATTCATTCTGTGGTAGAATTTAAGAATTATACTCATTTTTATCTGTGATATAACAGTAAAAATTTAAAGTATTAATTATGAGTTTCAATAAGAAGAAAATGACTTAGTTGAATTTAGAATTAAAGAAACCATTTTTAAATAATAGAAGGTAAAATGTAAAAGATTTTAATCTTATTAGGATTTCTAATTTGTCAAAACTTTGGTAATCTAACTGCAATAAAACAAGCTGCTCAATTTGTAGATTGTAAAGGAACTTCTCTAACAGTAACTGCTTTGGATGTGACTCCTCTTTAATGTCCAGCTTCAACTTCTTCTTGCAAAATGATTATCACCGGAAATGCTCTACTGGCATTTTCAGTGAAACAAGCTGTAATTGATATTTAGTAAGCTGGTGTCTCTGTTTTTAAGTAAACTGTTACATTCGTATCCTCATGTGCTGCTGCAGGGATTTGCACAATGTCTTATACAATATCAATGCCAGTGGTGATTCCAAGTGGATCTTATACAACTAAGACGGTTTTGCAAAACGACAAAGACACTAATTGTGTTTGTTTCACGCACGATGTTACTCTTTAACACTTTTAAGTTTGTGCTTTCTTTTAAATTTTTAACTTAATACTTTCGCTAATAGCATACAAACACTATCCCTTATATCTTCGTTAATAAGGAAGCTATCTACTTCTATCTTGTTATAGCCACACTTAAAAAGTTACTCCAGCAGAATAAATCCTGCTATAAACAATTTTCTATTCTTCGTTATATCTCAGAGTAGTAACACTTAAGACAAAATTAATATTAATGATATCACTTTAAAAAGCCTAACGAATTTAGTTAGTGCTAGACCTTTATTTAGAAATACAATTAATTAGATGATAATGATTGATATATTAAGTTAAGTGAGTTTGGGGGTTTTAGATTCTATTTACATATAATAGAAAATTAAAGTCTAGATGTATTCTAAATTATCCTATTATGCTTATTATCTATTCTTACTTTCTCTCAGTTATAAATGATATTTTAATTTAAAGATACTTAATACTTTAAAACTAATCAATTACAGCTAAAACAAAAATACTAAGCTTCGCTAGAAGCTTTAATTTTCAGGTGTTTAGCCTTATTATACTCCTTTACTTCGAACAAAAAGAGATAGATTTTCTTCTTATGTGATCAAATCAACAAACATCATATAATTCTATTTTTTAATTATATTTTGAGATGGATGGATTAAACCCTCTAGAATGAATCTTGAAAGAAGTAAAGCTATATAAGATGTTCATCTTGATATAATAATTTAATAGTAACTATTTTGATCTTAATTTATTGCGTTTGTATTATTCACTAGATAACTTCTTATAGATTAAGTAAGTTATACTTGACTATTACTATTATTAAAATAGTTTTTATTATCTATTGCCAATTTTGATTCTTAATTCAATTTTAAGTAAAATTTAGCTATGAAACTAAATTTAAATGGGAAAGCATTATTCTTAATTTCCTTTACTCTTACTATAATGCAATTTTATATAAAAACTCTTTATACTACAAGCCAATCATCTACTCCATTAGGTATAATAAGGTCTATATTTAAATGCTAATCTTGCACTTAATCTTCTTCCATTAATAAAACTTTGCTTTATAGTTTATTTTCAAATATAAATGCTTCATTTATCTACCATACAAGATTAGCTTTATATAAGCATTTTTTTGAGATTTGGATAATTTATATGATAGTTAAATTCATTTTAAAATATAACCTATGAAACATTACTTAATCCTAAGAAAATAGCTGTTAGCTGTTTAAAATTAGCATTACAATATCCCTCTTTTGTTTATGCTTCTTATAAATTTACCAAGTTTTAAATTACACCAGAGATGATAAAATACTTCCTAGCATCCCCATTTCATAAAATTCCAGTATATTTTATTCTTTTAAGCAAATCAAGTCCAAAACGAAGAAATAATCTTATAGCCAGTATTTAAAATTTGTAATTTACGCAAATACCAAACAAGAAATCTAGCCATTTAAAACTCAATAATGCTAATTAAGTTTCTTAGAATAGATTGAGATTCTTATATCTTGACTCAATTTATCATCACTTTAATTTAAAGCTTCTTCAAATCCCCAATAATAAACTTTTTTAGTCATGCTTATTGGAGATTCTTGACTCCTATCTTAATTATTATTTGCTTTACCTAATCAATTTATAAACAAGCTTAGAACAGGATTAGATAATCTAGCAAAATAGCAAAATTATAAAAATATCCAAAAAAGGCAATTAAAGCATTTAATTCTAGCATATTTAATATATAATTGAAGATTTAGCTCTCTATGTAATCTTACTTATATCATCTAGGTACTTCTTAAAATAAGCTTGTTCTAATTAGCATAAGACATGGTTTAAGAGAGTAAGTAGTTAGACGCTTGATATTGTTCAAAGTAGTTTATGTTAATTAGTTTTAGATATTAATTACATAAGTCTTTTTAATGTTTTCACATAAGCCAAGGATGACTTAAAGCTTCAGAAGCACTAGGCCTTTTGTCTGGATCTAAACTGAGAAGAGAGCAAACAAAATTAATAAACTCTTCGCTATTTGCTTTATATAGGTCTTTTAAATTTATTGCATGTACTTTTTGCGCTTAAAATTGCTATAAATACTCTGGGAGTTCTTAACTGGTGCTAACTATTTTACTTAGTGTTTATTCTTCAGATGAGCTAGCAAATAAAGATTTTCCTGTAGAAAGTTCAGATAAAATACAACCAAGTGACCAGATATCTATTTTTGGTCCGTAATTTTAATTTAGATACACTTCAGGTGCTCTATAGTCTTTACTTTACAAGTAGGGATGTTTCTCATCAGTTATGAAGCAAGCATGACCGAAATCAACAATTTTAACTTCTAGTTGAAAGGAATTCCTTTTTCATAGCACAATGTTTTCAGGCTTTAAATCTCCATGGATTATTCCAATATTGTGAAGAAAATCCAAGCCAATTAAGATTTACTTAGCGATTGATTTTAAGCCTTGCTCTTAAAAGAAAATTTAGCATTCAGATTTTTGCTTTAAAGTGAAAAGATTTTCCCCTAGCATTTCCATAATAAGAAACAAATGCTCTCTATAGTAAAAGAAGCTTTTCAATTTCACTATATGAAGTCTATAAAAGTCATTTCCAGCCTTTTAATTTATAATACTCATTATTTTAATCTCGTCAAGGCCTTGGTCTAGCATGTCTTTACTGTTCTAATACATTTTTACACAAACGTTTGAATTATTTGTTAAATCAGTGCATTGGAGAACGCAAGTAAAACTAGTACTTGCCACGTGGCGTTCTATCCTATATCTCTCAGCTATTTTTTCTCCAATAAGAATAGGAAAATCTCTCATTTACTCTAGTCCTGTTTTTTATTCGTAGATTATAGGTAAGTTAAGTGTCTCTAAAGTCTGAAATTCATTTTCGTCTGAAGAATAATTTTCTGATACCTACTACTTGCAAATATTTATTAATGAACTGCTTGTAGGAGACATTCTTGGAGACATTGTATTAGGTGACATATTTTGATTGCTTTCTCCAAAGCTAAACATATTATCCTGACTAAAAGAGAAAGTCTATTACTGTGGAACTTATTCTCTTGAATTAAAAGCAAACTAATCATACGTGGTTGATGCGTTTGACTATTTCAATTAATTAGAATGAATACTTTCCTAATTTCTGGACGTATTGCATGACTCTCTCTCTAAAATCAGCATTTTTAGTTATTGAATTTCGTTATTAAGCTCTTTTATTTCCATCTAGTTGGATAAGAACATTTGCTATTATAAATATTCACTCTTATACTAATTGAAATAAGGATCATGAAAGTCAAATTTTGGTTGTTATAGTTACTATATTTTCTCTTCAAGTTGCTTTATGTACTTAGATTGCTGCTTAAACAGCTTATTATATTAAGACTGCTGCTTTTCTTATTAGTGCTGCTACACTTAAGGCCAGTTTTAAAGAGAATCTCTTATTACCTACTCCCTAATATCTTCTAATGATCTCTACTTATTGGACTTTTAGTTTGTTTTTTAGGACATTTTTTGAAATTAGCTTAAACAAGATTTATCTTAGTGATATACTAGAGATCATAGCAGAGAATAAAAATGATTTAACAATAAATCATAAGAAAATTAACCTTTAATAAGATCCTTAATTCTTCTGTACTTTTGATTAATATACACTTAGATAAATACAAACTTATCTCTTCTTAGTAATCTATTTTGATGCTTAAGCTAGTATGAATAAATAGTCTCTACTCATTTTTGTTTCTAGTAACATGAACAAGAAAAGAGATTTTGTTTCAAGATTTATTATCATAAACGAATATACTTAGTATGAATATCTTATACATTAGCTACTAGATTGGTTATTACATCTTATGAGTTTCTCAATAATCATTTTTAAGTTAATAGCCATATTTATACTTCAAAGCATTCTCTGCTTTATTTAAATGCTTTAAATATCATTACTGTTTAACTATTTTTAAAAGCTGAGTACTAATAAGAGCTATTGGAATCTTATTTGAAACTAAGCAAGCTTTGATTTATAAAATTTAGTTATTTAATCTTATTTCTTATATATTAAATCTGCTTAATTATGTGAATTAAAATGGTAAGACTAGTAAGGTTATAATATGATATTAAGTGATAATAAAATAAAATTTATATCACGCGCTTATTTAATTTGAGCTTTAAACCTCTATTATCAGATCAGGGTCTTTTCTTATCTTCATCTCCCTTTTTATTGTTCCAGAAGCTTATTTTTTTCTCTCTTTGGCCTTCTTCTTAATTCTTTTAACTTATTTAATCATGGACTCTTCAGTCTAATTTTAACCCTTATTTTACACTAGAAAATCGAATTTCAAGGGAATAATTTTGCTAGCTAAGGTATTTACAATAGATTTCTTTTACGACTCACTTACTAGTTATTTGATCTTTTGCCTACTTTTTAATTTCATATACTCAATTTTAGAAAAGTTCAATGGTCTAGATTTATTAGTGTTAAAATCAGGCTCTTTAATATAGATTCGACCTTGTCCTTAACTTTTTTCTTGCTCAGTTTCAAAGTCACTTTAGACTTTTTCATCATCGAATTAGAATTTCAAATGTTAATACTACCTTTTTAAATTCAGCAAATAACTTCTCTATTCTTCACTTAGGGTTTTAGCTGATTTTAATTCTTGCTGTTTCCTTTAAACGTTATCCAAGAAGGCTTAATTAGAATACCTATTACTCTTTGATTTTATCTCTGAAAATGTATTAAACGAAGTATCTAAGCTTTATTAATCATTGCTCTGATCCAATTCCTTTGCTTTCTCATCGAATGTAATGCTACCTCGTTTGAAATTTATCAATTTTTTGTTCTAGCGAAGCTCTTTTTCAAAAGTATTCTAAGTTTCTGAAGACTCAAATGGAGACAGTTTAAATTACAAGTTGTTGTTCTTCTAGACTAAGTTAGAATCATATTAGGATTTAATCCTTCTATGTAATTTAGGTAGCAAAACTAGCTTGTTTATCTTCATTTCTTATTCATAGCGCTCTGCTAAAGACTAATTATAGTCAGAACTATCACTTGACTTTATTCTAAATTTAGGAGTTTATCTCGAAGTTCTCTAAGACTTTGCTAAATCAAATTTCACGCTTTCTTTCTTATTCTTAGAGTTGATTGGTAGCACTTTAGTATAAAATTTTCCTCTAAAGCAGTATCTTCCAGGTTTAGAAGTTTAAGGTGGCTTAGGCTACTCAGTAACCTAAAAGAAAAGAGTTTTTCCAAACGTAATTTCTTTGTCTTTATTTAAATCCATAAGCGTATAACTAAAGTAATTCTATTTACTTTATTAAATTACAAAAATCTATTTCTTATTTACACTTCAAATATATAGATTTAACTCATTCCTTATTTAATACTCACTCTTATTTGTCCCTTTAATATAATTCCTTCTCTTTCTATTCTTTCTTCCTTTCTATTTACCTAGCTAGTTAGCTATTTTTAGCTTAGCTAATTAAGTTACTATTGATAATTATATAAATTACTAGACTTTCTTACTTTACCTATTAAGATATTATCTTATCGTTATTATTAGCAATACATTTATAACGCTTCTATTTAAAGCTCTTCTTATATCTTCTAAAGATAAGGATGCTTAATGTATTTGCTTATTGTGAACTAATTATATTAGTAGAAGTCTTAATTTAGGGATTTGCTTGGATAAGCTTTAGTTTATTAATATTTAAATTGACTGGATATAAGAAATTTGCTTATGGAACTGCTACTTTTATTTCCTTACATCTTAAACTTAAGTGTAATATAAGTGATAAACGTCATATACTAGTAAGCCTAAGCTTTTATCTAAGCTAACTTAAATTAAGTTGAAGTTATATAATAATTGAAATGGAATATAGAGGAAAGTAGTAAGAGAAGCCTCTAATGAGATCTGAAGATATTAAAGTAATTAAAAACTTATTTAACTCAAAGACAATGCTTAATGAAGTGTTGACTATCTCTGCTATAGGCTATTCAATGTTTTATAATTAAAGTGAAAACTTTCATGAGGATATTGCCAAACATGTTGTGGATACTCTCGATGAACTCTATACAGGAGATTGAAATTGCTTCGTTTGGAATAGAGGCTAAGGCGTGGGGTTTAGCGTTAAGCGAAATCCTACCAAATTTATTAGATTTTAAATGAAAGAACTAGTATATACAGTTTGGTAGAGTTGATTACCTTTTGATAAATACTCTTAGATTAATTTTGCTTACTATACTTGCCTCTATTTCTTTAATCAATTAATAAAGTTAAAAACAGAAAAACGTATCAGAATCTTTTTTACTTTCTGACCCAAATTGTAAATTAAATCGTTAATACTAACTTTTTAGTCCTTTATTAATAACATAAAATTATACTGAAATGGTATAACAAAATGATCGTATAGGAATAGTCTTTTCAATCATTATATATATTCACTTTAGAACTCAAATGCCTAAGGGAACAAAGCAACTCTATAAAAAGAGGAATTTTTCGTAACTTCTAATACTGTTAATAGATATAAAGAAAGCAGAAATAAGGAGGCATAAGTAAAGACAGTAGGTGATAATAGAAGCTTAGAGAAAGATATATAAGTAAAGATTACATTTTACTTAAATGAATAATACTAAGTCAATTTGTTCAATTACCTTTTTTAAGCTAAATCTATTCATAAAAGTTATCATATTCCTAGCTTTAGTTTAAGTACTCCTATTCATTTTAGTCTTTTTTGTCTTCTAAAAGTGAAACTAAACTTATCGAAACTCTTAAATACTAAGAGTGTCTTATGTATGGTAAAAGTGTTAAGGTTATAATAGTAAGTAATTAATAGAAGTAGATTAAGTTAAAAGTGAATAAAAGAGTAAAATAATTAACTTTATTAAATGGATTACGGAGAATAAGTCTATCAATTCTGACTTAGATTTGAAGCAGCATGGAACTAAGTAAAAGCTGATTTTTAGTATAACAATTAATCCTATAAAATTGGAATTATCACTGTAACATTAGTAACCTGCTTCTTGAGTCTTATTATTAGTGGAGCTGATCTTAGTGGAATTGTTTTTATCAAATTAACTGAAGATTCTACTGGAGATGCTGATTTAGTTTGATCGCCAGAGTCTTGGAATGATACTGAACTGTTTGCATTTTTAAATTACACTGATATGGATTAAAAACTATAGGGGTAAAGACATTTAAATGGTATTACTCCTAGATGATACTTAGCTGGAAAAATTTATCCTTAGGATAAAAAGAATGTGTCTGCTTACGTTTATGTATTTCTAATCGATAGCAAAAAAGAAATTGATCTAGGGATTGGAAGAAGAGCAGTAACAAGACCTCTAGGAATAGGCGAGTGCTATGCAAGTCTTAGTGCACTTAAACTAATCGAATCAGAATACTTCTAAGGAAAATTCTTTACCTTTGAAATAGATATTGTAAGGACTCTTAACCTACTAACATAAAAACAATCTACTGATAACTCTGATATTTTAGATCTATTATTTCCAGGTGTTGACGTTAACAATTCTTACGTTTAGTTAGAAAATGATGAGATTGAAGTTATACTTGAGGAAGAAGAAAATTCTGAGAATCCTGAAAATGTTGAAGGATCTTTTGAAGAAAATGCAGAATTTGAATATGAAGATCAAAGTGATTTGTAAGAAGAAATAAATGAAGCCTTTGGAGAAGAGGAAGTTGACTATAATGTAGATTTTGAGGATTTAGTGGAAGAAGCAAATGAAGCTTTAGAAGAATTTAATATTTCAGGTATTGATATCGGTGACCTTACTGAAGAAAATTAAACTACCTAAGTTTCTCTTTAAGAAATTCTTGATGGGTTATAATAAAATAACAATTTAGTATTGCAAACTTAGTTCACAGTGCTTGAGGCACTCAAATATCCAGCAGGTAAATGACCTTCAGGTTTTGGAAATGTTATAGCTGTAGAAGCTAAATATTTTATAAAGGAAATTACTAAAACTTTACAAACTATATATGACTATTTAGAAGCTGGTAATGCATAGCAAAGTTAGATGGATTAACTCTAATAGCTAATTGATTTACTATCCAGTGAAAGGGTATACTAATATGCTCTATAGGTTTTAGGAACTCTTGATAATAGAGATGAAATTTATTTGGAGTCACTTAGAAAAAGAGAAAAAATGCTTATAGAGGAATCTGATGATATTTATAAAAAATTAGGTAAAGATCATATGAGTAATCTAGATGCTCCTATAGCAGTAGGCTTAGAATAAGTAGATTTGATCAAAATGTTCATAATTAATGTACTAATTAACGTCATTCTAGTATTAATAATACTATCGATACTTTTGATTTATAGCTTGTAAATGGCTGATCAAGAGAAGAAAACATACGAACTTGGAATGATAAGAGCTTTAGGAATGAAAAAAGGTTAAATAGTTATACAAATGAGCATTTAAGCTTTATATTTTAGTATTCCAGGTATTTTGGCAGGACTTTCATTTGCATTTCTAATTTACTTGATAGCCATTTTTGCTTTATGCTCATGATCCCAAATAAAATAATAATATGATTTAACAGCTGCAGCTTGGGCTGTAGCTATTATTTTAGGAGTTTTAGTTCCACAATTCAGTAATACATATCCAGTAAAGCGAGCTTTAGGAAAAGCGATAAAAGATGCTCTTGATAGATATAGAGTAGCTGTTAGTGAATTATATGTAAATGTAGTTAAACTTGAAAAATTAGGCTTGAGTCCACCTTCAATGGTTGCATCTATTACATTTATATGTATTGGATTCTTAACTTACTATGGTGCTCCACTTACCTTTCTATATGATCGTTTAGACGTTTTCTTCATACTTCTTAACTTAGTTCTTATGCTTATGATACTAGGACTAGTATTTCTCACCTTACCAATCTAAAGGCCTATCTAGTTGTTTTTTAATTGGTTAACCTTTAAAATAATTAGAAAGGAGAAATAATTTGAAAGTTTAGTAGCTAAATAGCTTTAAGGGCATGAGCATAGGAATTGAAAGACATCTTTAATGTTTACAACAGCGCTTTCCTTCCTGATATTTGCTGGAACTGCCTTTTCTCTATAAGAAAATGTTGTGAAGGATAACTTGGAAATGTTTTTTGGATCTGACTTATGAATCTACGAGCCAATAGATGAACTAGGATTAAAAGAAAAAGAAATTTCAGATTTTATTAATGACTATGATAAGAAATTTCCTGGAGAGATATTGAACTACACTTTCGTTACTTTTTCTTTAAATAGGTTTCCATAAATAGAAGGAGCGAGTATTAGTCCTTTAAATGGATTTCCTGATGCAGATATATATGTATATGGAATAGAAAGGAATTATCTTTATTCTACTTTCGAAAACTTTTTCTTTGACTATGAAATAGATATTGATGTTCCTAAAGTAAAAGGAACAGATACAAAAGATGGAGTTGCTGCTCTTTATTCAGATAAAAATATGGACATTTACGAAGACAAAGGAATAGATCCTTTTAATCTGCTTGTAGGAAATCTTACTTTTGATTATCGAACAAATATATAGATTAAAGGAATGATGCCTTTAGGTCTGAAGTACTCTTTAAGTATGGATTTAAATACTCCTTTTTAGCTGAAAGTTAGTAGGGATAATGAATCGGATATAAAAATAAGAGGAAAAACAAGAGTAATGTCAAGGAAACTTCCTGGTACTTTTTTTAGCGGTTATAGATAAATAGCTTATATCTTTTGCTAATTATATTTGCCAATGGATAATTTTAGAGATGTTGTCAGATTAAGATATGGTAACACCTGACCAGAAGATTTGCCTGTAGATCATATACCTAAAGAAAAACTTTTTATTAAGTTAAAATCTGGAATTTCATAAGAAAAAAGATAAATCATAGCAAATGGATTAAGAAATCACTTTTCATCAGATGCTACCATACTTGCAGATGTACGGGATATGGTTGATTAAACTTAAACTTCGATAACAGCGCTTTAAGTAATCTTTATCTTAATAGGAATTATTGCAATGATTTTGTCATTCTTTTTACTTTGGGTTTCATTTGGTGCTAATGTAAGGGAAAATATTTATTAGTTTGGAGTATTGAGAGCTGTAGGCCTTAACTGTAATTAAATTATTAGAATCTATATTTATGAGGCTTGCATTTTAACTTTCGCAGGTGTGATTTTAGGAACTATTGTAGGAATTTTAGTTGCGGTCACTTTAACTGCCTAGTTTAACCTTTTTACTGAACTTCCTTTTGAATTTGGTTTTCCTGTTGCTATGTTTCTAGTTATGCTATTTTTAAGTTTTTTCTTTTCCATAATAGGTTCATTCCTACCTGCGAAGGAAGCAAGTAAACATACAATTTCGGATTTAATCCAAGGAAATGTAGACAATTGATTTTACAGACTTTTTAATTAAAAGCTAAAATATTAATAAAATTAAAAAAATTAATTTTTGAGACATCATCTAGCTTGTCCACAGTCAGATATTACTACCTTTTTAGTAGGCTTTCCGGATTTTTGTCCTACTTTTTCTATTTTTTTCACTAATTCCAATCCTTCTACAACTTTTCCAAATACTACATGCTTTCCATCAAGATGAGGGGTTTATACCGTTGTTATAAAAAACTAACTTCCATTTGTATTTGGTCCTGCATTAGCCATAGATAAAATTCCTGCAGAAGTATGTTTATGAATAAAATTTTCGTCATTAAATTTTGTCCCATAAATGCTTTCTCCACCAGTTCCATCTCCTTTAGTGAAATCTCTCCTTGTAGCATAAATTCAGGGATTATTCTATGAAAAACACTTCCTTTATAATGTAATGGTTTCCCTGATTTTCCATTTCCCTTTTCTCCAGTACAAAGAGCTCTGAAATTTTCTGCAGTTTTAGGAACATCTTCCCTGAAGAGTTCTATTACTATACTGCCAATATCTTCTCCATCTATAGTTATATCAAAAAACACTTTAAGACTATAATCATTATTAGGTAATTTTGGCTGATTATAATTAAAATCTTATTTCACCACTTAAGTTTAATTAATATTTTCTGCTCCTGTTTTGCTGCATGAAGATCCCATAATTTATTATTAATCCTTTAGTAACTTATTTTTGTCTTTAAATGATCTATTTATATTTAACAAAATTAAAACGGAATTAATTTTAGAACTTATAATACTACCTGAGTAAAAAGAGCAAATCCAAATGAAGATTATAAATGCAATTCTGGAGATAAAAGTAAGGCGTTATTTTAGAAATGTATAAGAAGCTAAATAATAGTTAACCTTCTCCAATCATAAGTTGGGAGAAATACCATAAAACTTAAAATTCCTTAAGAGATTTATAAAGCTAACATTGACTTAATAGCTTGTGGATAACAGCATATTATTTTCACTGCATGTAAACCATTAATTAAGAAAATTAACTTTAGTCTTTAGCTTCGGATTTAATAAATATGAATATAGTGAAAGAAAGAAAAGAAAAATATATAGATGAACTAAAGCCAGTTAAGAGTTTATTACACGAAGTTTTATTGAACAGAGAGAATAGAAAAGTAAGAGTAACTTATATTTCTTCTGATTTTTTTATTTTCTTTAGTAATATGAGAAGTCGCAGCTAAAAGCCCATCTAATTTAGATAAAGGAAAAATTGGAATTGAAATAAATGATAATTAGCATAATTTCTATTAAACAGTAAGTATTAATTTTGAGATGCTTTATTTGAATAAAACAATTAAAGTTTTTGCTAGATTCAATAGAGCTGCTATGCCAATAAAAGCAGATTAAATTTAAATTTGATGAGAAATATCTAATAAAATAGATTTAGATAAAATATATTTTTTAATTTATAACAGTGACAGATAATAAAGAATTCTTTGGTAAAATTAAAGAAGAGTTTAATACTTTAAGTTCTTTAGATATTGGTGATTTTACTGAAGAAAATTAAACTGTCTAAGTTTCTATTTAAGATATTCTTGATGAGTTATAAATAAATATGAATATTGAGCGCGTAGAACCTTTTGGCGCTCAACTCTTTCATTATTAATACTTAATATTAAGAAAGAATATTATCATGCTTCTTGTTAAAATTCTAGTAGTCCAATGAGTCATGTCAGCTTCTCAAAATGAGGAATCTACTTATTAAATATTATTCTCGAATCTTGAATCAAATGCTCCAGTTTTCTTAAATAAGTTCAAATAAGAATTATTTATTAAATCATTAATTAGAAAGTCCATCAGTCAAACCTTAATATTGCTATCGAGAACCCTCGGGTAAGTTAGGCTTGCATCTTCCGAGCTTGTCCACACTTGCCCATCTAGTACGAACTTACTCGTAATGTAGTATACACTGATCTGAGTATATTTATAAAAAATTAGGTAAAGATCATATGAGTAATCTAGATGCTCCTATAGCAGTAGGCTTAGAATAAGTAGATTTGATCAAAATGTTCATAATTAATGTACTAATTAACGTCATTCTAGTATTAATAATACTATCGATACTTTTGATTTATAGCTTGTAAATGGCTGATCAAGAGAAGAAAACATACGAACTTGGAATGATAAGAGCTTTAGGAATGAAAAAAGGTTAAATAGTTATACAAATGAGCATTTAAGCTTTATATTTTAGTATTCCAGGTATTTTGGCAGGACTTTCATTTGCATTTCTAATTTACTTGATAGCCATTTTTGCTTTATGTTCATGATCCCAAATAAACTAATAATATGATTTAACAGCAGCAGCTTGGGCTGTAGCTATTAATAATTATTTCAACTTTAAGAGTTTATTGCCATCTTTAATTGCAAGAAATGTTTCTTTCAATCAAAGACATTTAAAGACTAAAAAATCCAAATCAATATTCTCTTATCTTTTTTAATGTAGTTAATTTGAAATATTTTCTTACTTTTCCAACTAATTTATCCAAAAATTAAGCTCTGAGAGATAGTAGCAATCTAAATAATCTTTATCTAAGATCTAAATGTTCTTATTACTTTCTAGGTAATAAATTGATATATATCTAATCATAAAATATTTATCTCCATAATCGGAATTTCCAATCTTCTTAAATAATTTTCTTAAGTGCTTATAATGAAAACATATCGTATTATGTTCAAATTTGTCCTATTCTCACATTTACGATTACAATTTTCAATTTAGAGCAATGATAGTCTTACAATTCTGTCAAAAAAATGTTTGACTAATTCTCATTTTATATATGTAAATAATTTCTCATATAAGGTGCTTATTAAGGTTTGAATATATTATATATAAAAAAATTTTAAGATGGAGGTTCCCAAATTTTAGCTTGCTTTAGTGGGTGAAACCTTCGAAGGAACTAAAGCCATAATCTAAGGTTGAAGAAAAAGATAGCTTCATCAGAGGTTGGGAAAATAAAGTTCCCATTATCGACTATGTCTTCCACTGCTCTGGCTTATCCTTGGAACATTGGAACGGAACGATCTTCGGCTGTGGCGACCTGAAATCTGATTTGGGGTGATATGTGAATACTGCCTTGGTAATTTCAAGAGATGCAACTCGCCATGGCTCCATTTTCAAGATGTATTCATCTATCAGTATTGAACATTAAAACAGTGATTAACCTAAAATTGGTAAAGCCACTTTAATTTATTATTTTATGTTATTTCTGGAAATAAGTTAAGCTATCTTTAGCTAAAATTTTGTCTGTAGTCATTCTGTCAATTCTTGAATTGGAACTCTAAAAATTTAGCTTTTATATAGCTTTTAACGTGCTTACCAAATATATTTACATTTCAGTTTATTTTTCACTTAAATTAATATTAAAAAACTGTACCATCTTCATTCCTTCATTATAGTATTATTAGACTTATTATCAGTTTTCAATTATTCTTCCTATTTTAGAATTACTTTGTTTATAATTTTTTCTAATTTTATAATAAAGTTTGTGTTAAAAAGTCTTAATTTAGATCTACATGCATACCTCATTAAAAATCTTGGCACCTTTAGGAAGCTTTTCTTGACATGAATCTCTAACTTCAATAAATTGTTTTAATATTGAAATTATGCTCTTTTAACAGTTCCAGATACTAATCCTCTCCATATTCCTCTTAAGTAAAGTAAAAAATCGGCAAAGGTTTCAAACAGTCAAGGTGTCACGTTCTTATATCTTATCAATTAATAAGTTTTTTTACCTCTGCTAGATTCTTAAACTCTGCTTCCTTATAATGATAAATGCAGCTCTTTTTTAATGCAATAATATTCCTAAGTATATGATTTATTGTTTTAAATTAATGGCTTCTCTTTATTATTATTATTACAGATATAATAAAAGTAAAAAGATGAGCATTTTCTGGGATTTTCAACCCATTTCCGTAATTTCTCTCCTTGATCGAGATCACCCTACTCTCCAATCCACTCTTCTCTGTTCTTCTATTTCAGGATCAGATTTCTTTTTCTTCTTGTATATACTTCATTAGAGAGAACAGAACATATTTCTATAAAAAAATTATAATTTTTACTATTTTACTACATTGCATATAGGCAATACAAATATTTGCAACTTACATCCCAATAATCTTAATTCAATCTCCTTTAATCACTTTCTTTTTACTGCTCTCTAGCCAAGTTGCTCAACTCTACATTTGTTCTTCATTTTACTCTAAAATTTAAATTCTTCAACGAAGCAACTTTGAACGATAAATTTAATTCTTAATCATTTAAGTTGTTTTCGTGTAGGGAAGTTATGATAAATAAAATTTAGGTTCTAGGTTAAAATTTATTGTAAATCATAATTCTAAATATTCTACTAAATACTACAGATAATTTTAGATCAATCCATTAAGTATTTTGTATACTTCATTGATACTACTTAATGATGAGCTTTATAGTTTTCATTTTAATTACAGCAAATCCTAGATAGGTAACTTTTCTTAATGCTAATTGGTTAATTATTTAGTTTCTTATTAAAGTCTAGATCCTTCTAAAGCGGATATATATTTGCATTTTTCAGCATTAATATTGAATCTAGCTCAGTAAATACTTTAAATGCGGCCTAAATTAATCAATTCATATTATCTTAATCAGACAGTGATAATAAGAAATCTATCCAAGCTTTGTAAACAAATAAAAGTCCATAACATTTAAAGCCAAGTCATTTTTAATAAATTACAAATATCTGATAGCAAGGCTATAGAAGATAATGTCAAGAACTAGATTATGTAGATTTCTTTGCAATACACTATTCTGAAATTCAAATTTCTAGATAAAGTTCCATCTAAAAGAAATCTAACATTTAGATGGGAATAAAATAAATTGAGGAAATTTATAAGAGCAAACGAAAATTAGTTCTACGAAATGTCTAAATAATAGATTTCTATCATATTTTGATTTTTCTTTTCAAATCAATTTCTTTCTTTTCATTAAACATTCTGTCTTTACTAAAATACTAATTCATTTATATAAATGCTTTTCACTCCTTCAGCGGTAGCACTCTTCTTAGTTAGCTAATTAATTTTTTTCGGATTTAATGGATATTGATTTACTATATCTCTAATTTATTTCCTATTATCATTGCATTGCTTCTTAAACTTTATTAGTTGATTTGATTTTACAGTTTTTATCAATTTTCTTCTATTATTTTCCTGTTCCTAAGTTCTGCCTACTTCTTTTACTAACTTTTAGATTGATTATATAAATCTTGCGAGATGCTTCAAAAGGCGTTCAATTATCTTTCCTGGGACATAAGTCTTGATTCAATATATTCATATAATTCTATTTTTTAAATAATAATCATTCAATCTTTCTTTAGCTTTTTGACCTATTTCTGGAGAACCAGCATAACTTTAATCAACTATCATAGATTTATTGCTCAGCGGTGAAATCAGAGGATTTCGAGTGTAAGATAATTTTGTCCTTTTTCTTAGTTTTCTTTTTAGAGATAGGAATCTCGATTTGGTGGAAAACCTTCTTGTTAGCTTTTTTTGACCTAATATTTCAAGAATGTCACTTAATCTATCTTTTTAGAATCAAGAAATAGTTTCCATATTCCTCCCATCTATTCCATTTTAAGAATAGGTTTATCATAAACTTGTAAATCTAGTTTATTTATTTTCCTTTCTTCTTTTTCAGAAGTTATATATTTCACATTAGGTAGCATTATATTTAAGCATAACCATCTAAAAACTCTACATGTTTCGTTTATTAAATTCTGCATACTTCTTTTTGATTTAGATAGTTGGATTAAATTATCTACTCTTCGTCTGCATGCAGCTATTATCAAAGTTATTGTGATTAAATCCAAGTATATTGACTTTATTTTCTAAGGATAAAACTACAATATCATAGTGCAAAAAGGTTAACACTTGTCCATATGAACTTCCTTGCATTATTCCATTATTTCATTAAAGTCCTCTTAATTATGCTCAGTATATTGGAAAAGAGAGCTTATGTTATTATAATATAAAGCTCTTCTTCAAAAAAATAAACAGCCATAACTATGAATTATTAAAAAGAGATATAGCAACTGTTTTCGAAAGTCAGGTATTAAAACTTAAGTACTAGAATTAAATGAAAAATTAAAACCTTGCTATAAGCAATAGTTTAGATTTAGCAAGAAAATAATTAAGAAAGGAAATTAGTAGCAAGCTGTAAATGGAAGAGGTAAAATTCTAACTAAAGTAAATAGAATAGAGATTCAATCAGTATAAATTATAGATATTATCAATAATTCAATAATCAAGTAAAAACAAATAAATGGAGATCCAATAGACATTGTGAAAGACAAAAAATTAATTTATAACTATAATCGTAGAAATATTAAGATGCTAATTTAGCAAAAAAAAGGAACTTTGTAAAAAAACGCTAATAGTTCAAATAAAAACAAAGAATAGAGGTAAAAAGGTTATGGACCAAACTAAGTTAAATATATTGATCTAGAAAAGGTAAGATCTATATAATAAAACTGCTTTAAGGACTGAAATTACTCTAATCAATAGCAAAAGCCAAAAATACAATACTGTAAAAAATGTTTGAAGAAAATAAAGGACGAATAATAATTAAGGAGGAAGAAAAGGATTGAATTAGAGATAAAGATAAATATTAAGGTGAAGAAAAAGAAGAACAAGACATACTTGAGCAACTCCATGGAAGAAAAAGAAATTCTATAAAAACAAATACAATTGAACTTGGAAGAGGTTAGCTTAATAAAGGTAGATTAACTATACTAATTATTATTATATTATTATTATATATAAAATGGATGTCAACCGCTTCAGAAAAATTAGTAGGTAATCTGGTGCAATGCATACTGCATTGCGAGTAATCTCGCACTAGATGACACCACGGGGAAGGGCGGATAAGATTCATTGAGACATGCTTAACTTACCCCGAGGGCTCTCTCTAGCGGTATGAAAGTTTGACTGACGAACCTTCCAATTAATGACTTAAATAAATAAATTGGATTATAGAGCGCGTAGCACTCTTGTTGGTGCGCAGCTCTTTAAATTAATTTTATTTAATGTCGAAAAATAAAATTTTATGGGTCTCTCTATCTTTGTTTTCTCTTCCTGCAGTACGTCCCTGTAATTTTTCCTTCCAAAGCATAGGATGCAATATGCGATTACGGGTACATCTTTCCCTGACCTATGATTAAGAAGGTTTTCTCCTGGCATTCAGAGTTCTCCAGCTTGTCGAATCTTCCTCTCATTATTGATTTCTCTTTCTCCGATTTATCCTCCGTCCGCGCTAATTTTTTAGTTGCCTTGCTGGGCCTCCAAGCAACATCCGAAGGAAAGGGTTTTCCACCCTATTTAAAATATTTAATAACTAATTCTTATTTAGACCTTATTCGAGAAGACTGAAGTATTTTACTTAAGATTTAAGAATAGTTTTTAATTAGAAGATTCCCCATTTGGAGAAGCTACATGGGTCATTGGACTTCTAGAATTTTAACAAAAAACATGAAAAAATGTTTCTTAATATAAAATATTAATATTGAAAGAGCTGCGCGCCAATGAGATGCTACGCGCTCTATAATCAAAAATTTATTTATAAAAAATTATGAAGCACTTAAAAGACTTAGAGATAGCTTCAATCTATTTATCTAATTAAAAAGTAATTTTCTCTTCGTCTTTCAGGTTTGCTAGTATCTTGGCTTTTTCATTGTTTGATTATAAAATATGTCTATTATTTTTTAAATAACCCAGTTTTAAATAGTTGCTTGCTTCTTTTTTTAAAAACCCATTTACTTTAACGAACTAAAGTTCTTTCTTATATCAAATTACATAATCTCTTTATGAGAGTTTAATATTTAATTTTAATTCCGTGTTTATGAGAGAAATAGAACTTCAATTTTACAATCATCTTAGTTTCCTATTTTGAGAATAAGAATAGTGATTGAAGTATTTAATTTCTTATTCTTATAAAATCTCAGTTTATTATTAAAGAAAGAGTGTAGAATTAAGAAAATATTTCATTCTACATATTTAATAATTCATCCTTAAAGTCATATGGATCTGCTGCTTTTCCATTAGATATTTCTAATATAATTAAAAAATTTCTTTAAGAGAAATAACTATAAATAATTAATATATAGGATGTAGCTATTTTATCTCATTATTAATTTAATAAATTATATTGGCTTACCTTTTACAAAAACAATGTTATCTTGTGTCATGCTTCGATGTTTGCTAATAACAGAATTTTATGATTAATCAAAAAATATTTTTAGTTATTGATTAAATTAAATTAGTTTCTTTATCCAAGATTCAGTAAGGACTGTAGCTATTATTTTAGGAGTTTTAGTTCCACAATTCAGTAATACATATCCAGTAAAGCGAGCTTTAGGAAAAGCGATAAAAGATGCTCTTGATAGATATAGAGTAGCTGTTAGTGAATTATATGTAAATGTAGTTAAACTTGAAAAATTAGGCTTGAGTCCACCTTCAATGGTTGCATCTATTACATTTATATGTATTGGATTCTTAACTTACTATGGTGCTCCACTTACCTTTCTATATGATCGTTTAGACGTTTTCTTCATACTTCTTAACTTAGTTCTTATGCTTATGATACTAGGACTAGTATTTCTCACCTTACCAATCTAAAGGCCTATCTAGTTGTTTTTTAATTGGTTAACCTTTAAAATAATTAGAAAGGAGAAATAATTTGAAAGTTTAGTAGCTAAATAGCTTTAAGGGCATGAGCATAGGAATTGAAAGACATCTTTAATGTTTACAACAGCGCTTTCCTTCCTGATATTTGCTGGAACTGCCTTTTCTCTATAAGAAAATGTTGTGAAGGATAACTTGGAAATGTTTTTTGGATCTGACTTATGAATCTACGAGCCAATAGATGAACTAGGATTAAAAGAAAAAGAAATTTCAGATTTTATTAATGACTATGATAAGAAATTTCCTGGAGAGATATTGAACTACACTTTCGTTACTTTTTCTTTAAATAGGTTTCCATAAATAGAAGGAGCGAGTATTAGTCCTTTAAATGGATTTCCTGATGCATATATATATGTATAGATATGTTTCTATTTATGCTATTTAAAATTTTTTTTCCATTCTAGCTTTCTTCCTATCTGCAAAGATAGCAAATTTACAAATTTTTCGAACTTAATTTAAGGAAATTTAGACAATTAATATTTTAGATTTTTTAATTAAAAGCTAAAATATTAATAAAATTAAAAAGATTGTTTGAGGTATCACTTAATTTCTCCGCAATCAGCTATTACTACCTGTTTTTTGGGTTTTCCGGATTATGTTCCTATTTTTTCTATTTTTTTCACTAATTCCAATCCTTCTACAACTTTTCCAAATACTACATGCTTTCCATCAAGATGAGGGGTTTATACCGTTGTTATAAAAAACTAACTTCCATTTGTATTTGGTCCTGCATTAGCCATAGATAAAATTCCTGCAGAAGTATGTTTATGAATAAAATTTTCATCATTAAATTTTGTCCCATAAATGCTTTCTCCACCAGTTCCATCTCCTTTAGTGAAATCTCCTCCTTGTAGCATAAATTCAGGGATTATTCTATGAAAAACACTTCCTTTATAATGTAATGGCTTCCCTGATTTTCCATTTCCCTTTTCTCCAGTACAAAGAGCTCTAAAATTTTCTGCAGTTTTAGGAACATCTTTCTGGAAAAGTTCTATTACTATTTTACCCTCTTTTTATCCATCTATAGTTATATCAAAAAACACTTTGGTATTAGAATCTTTTTTTTCTCCTTAAGCTTAATCTTATTAAGAGTCTTATTTCTTTCCTTTACTTTACTTAGTATTTTCTGTGTCAGCTCTTCTGCATGAAGATCCCATAATTAATTATAAATCCTTTAGTAACTTATTTTCGCCTTTAAAAATATCAAGGCAATTCTTTGTAATTATACAACTTAAATGGCATGCTTTAAGAACTTATGATGCTGCTTGAATAAAAAGAGCAAATTCAATTTAAATGAAGATTAGAAATGTAACCCTGGAGATAAAAGTAAGGCTTAACTTTAGAAATATATTAAGTGCTAAATAGTGATAAACCTACTCAAATCATAGGGTGGGGAGAGATACCATAAAAGCTTTAAATTCCTTAAGAGATTTATAAAACTAATATTGATTTAGTAGCTTGTGGATAGCAACATTCTATCTTCTCTGCTTGTAAGTCACTAATTTAGAAAATGGAACTTTGGTCTTTAGCTTTGGACTTAATAATTATGGATAATGTGGAAGGAATAAAAGATAAAATATTAATGAACTAATACCAGTAAAGAGGATATTTTAGGATGTAAACATGGATGGAGAGAGTAGTAAAGTAAAAGCAATCGATATTTCTTGTGGATCTTTCTTTTCTTTGGTATTATGTGAAGTTACAAATTTAAAGAAAAATGTCTTATTTACATTTGGGCACGAAATCGGAAGTGGAACTGTTAATAAGCTACATTAATTTAAGCCAACAGTAAGTCTTTAAATTTAAGGTGCTTCAATTTGAGGAAGAGCCATTAAAAATTTTTGCTGGGTTTAATAGAGCTGCTATGTTAACAAAAAATAATTAAATTTATATTTGAGGAGAAATGCCTGATGGAAGCAGAGGTAGAAAACCATAAATTCTAAATCTTTAGCAGTAACAAGTTGATAAAGTTAGCTTCGGAAGAAGGCATTGTGTGTTTTTAAATAAAGAGGGGAAAGTATATTCCTGGGGAGATTCTACTTATGGAGAAACTGGTTTAGGAACGACGTCATTTGTAAAATCTCCGAATTTGTTAACTTATTTGCCTGAAAGAATTGTTAATATTGCATGTGGAGCGAGACACACTCTTTGTCTTTCAAGTGAAGGTGATATTTATTCATTTGGAGATAATTCAGATGGATAATGTGGACTTGAAGTATCAAGAATATGCACACCAGCTATTCTTTTCTAACATACACAAGAAATTAAGGCCTAATTTATTTTTGCAGGAGAAAGCCATTGTGCTATGATAACAAATTCTGGAGAAGCATACATGTGAGGAGATTCAGGCTCAGGAAAATTGGGATTCTAAACAAGCAACAATATAGCAGTTCCAACATTAGTTTAAAAACTACTCGGAAAAAGTGTCATAAACATGGCATTAGGAGGAGATTTGACCATTGTATTTGTTGGTCAATTCTAGCGATCTTTAATTTCTAAATCTTCCAACGAATTTTTTAATAAAGCAAATTTCCAGAATATGAAAGGCATTACAGTTCTTGCATCAACTTTCCCTAAAACTAACATGCAGAAAAAATAAAATACTTAGAACGAAAATGAAACGAAGGAAGAGAAGAAGGTCTAAATGGTTTGAATAATTTTAAAATAATTAGGCTATCTTATCTAATTAATCTTTTATCTATTTCAAATCATTGATTCATATATATAAAGATTATCTTGCTATCTTACTCATATCAGCTCTAACTTCTAAGAACTATTTATGGCTAATTCATAACTATTTTATTTGATAACTTTAAACAAAATTCAGTATTTTTGAAAGCAATTCACCTAGCAATATTATATCCATGAATGCCTTGTAGATTATTAAGTTAGAAAACGTTTAATTATTATAAAATAGTTATAGTTATTCAATAGATCTAAACAAATAAGGTGAAGATAAAATATTAAGGTGTATTTATAAGCTCTAACCAAGTTAAAGAAAAGATCTTAATATCGATATATTCTGAGGATTTTAGACAATAATTGATCTTTATAATTAAGCATAAACGATAAGATCATTAATCCTTTAAAATATTAAAGGGAAACTATTTTTTAAACTTAATAGAACTAAACAAAAATATCTAAATAATTCTACTTTTTTAATTTAGTTAAAACAGATATAAATTAATTAATTTCTAGAAACTTAGAGTGTAACTTTAATGATTTTGGCTTTAAAATAATTGAAAGATAAAATAATTTATTTTTAGAGAATATAGTATCGTTTCAAATGTATAATAGGGTTTTGCCTTTAATTTATCTCACTGTGGTGCCTAGCTTAACAAACAGCGTTTTAATTATTTAAACTAATTATTTAGATAGAATCATTTATTTATATTATTAATCCTTATGAGTACATTCTTTTAATCTTGGTAATTGATATTTATTCTATAAAAGCTCTGTACTCTATAATGAATGCTACCTAAAAGAAAATAATATTAGCATAATTCTTTAGATTAAATCTGGTATTTTTGGTATTAATTTAATAAAGAACTTACTTATATATCTTTACTTTATTTAATGAAACTAGGTATCATAACTAGTAAAAGCTTAGCTAAATTTATTAATGAAATATCCATTCATATGCAAAACTAGTAATAAGATAATCTAATATATTTCCAAAATAGTTTATATAAGTACAGACAGATATTCTTTACAGCACTATCATTAATCTAGAAACTATTATTATAATATAACTCTTAAAAGTTATTAATATAAAGGATCTAGCTAAATAGCAGAACTTATATATACTTAACTACATTCAATCATCTATCTACTTTTATAAGCTACAAAATTACATTTTATTTAGGGCTAAATATGAAGTAAGCAAAAATCATAGAAGAAAGATATTTAATGCATATTTTAATTAATTTTTTATCATAAAAATAGAATATAAGAGATATAAAGTAATTATGATATTACTTAGTTAAAAAAGAAAAATTTTAGTTTCTGCATAAATTTAATCCTAGGAATTGGTTAGTTAGAAACCTTAGATCACAGTATGAAAAAATTGATTGATAAAGTTACATATTTGAATTTTCGAAAATTTTGCTTTAATAAAACTTAAAATAAAGCAAATATAAATATGAAAAAGAAAATAAAATTCATTAAGAAAATCACTTCAAAATTTAAAAAATAAGAAAGTAAGTTAAAGAATTACAATTTAATTAGAATATTAATTAAGTAATGATTTATTAGAAAAAAGAGAAAAATAAAATTGAATAGGTTTAATGTAATTGAATTTAAAAACATTTTAGAAATTATTAATAGAAAATTAAAACTACAGATAAAAGAATATCTAAGAATAAGTAAAAAATTAAGTAAATTGTAAACATTTTCTTTTTTTGGAAGATTTTTAGAAATGTATCAAATTGATTTATTAGAGCAAATAGAAGCAAAAAAATTAAAATCTAAAAATATTTATTTTTTATATGATGAAATTAAAATATTAAAGTTACTTCTAGAAATCTAAATATTTGATTCGAGGTTAAGATAATTGGATAAAGATAAACCTAAAATTTGGGAAAACGTAATAATGTATATATTGCTTAAATTTTTTATTTTTATATATATTAAATAATATAGGTAATTTAGATTAGAAAGCGCGTAGCACCTCAATGACGTGCAGCTCTTTAATAAAGATTTTTTAAATCGAAAAAATCCTTTTCTGAAGTCTTCCACAGTGTTAGCATTCTTTGAGAGTCTCGTCTTCCATAGGCGTGATTGGAATGCTCTCTAAGAGACCTTAGTATCTGGCATCTTTCATCGATAACGTTACTTTATGCCTCTTTCGCCTTTTTCTTTTCTCTTAACTCCTACCAAGATTCTTGTTCGGTTCTTCGCCCATAGGCATTTCCTAATATCAGATCTTAAATCATGTCAGTTGGAGGATTGCTCCCTATTTATTTATAATATAATATTTTTAATTATAGTTTCCTTTTATTTTTATTTAAGGATTTATTTTAATTAAATTTAATTCTATATCTAATTTATAGTATTTTATTAATCTCATATTAAATCTTTCCTACTAATTTAAATACTATTTCATAGAATTAAATACCTTCGATATATCAACTTGTTTTATTTTTTATTTATACTTGATATTATATAGGATTATTTGAGTTTATTTGCTATTTTTGTTAATTTTAATTTATATAAAAAGATTTTTGATTTATATTTTTAATAATAAATTTAACTAAAATTTCTTTAAAATAATATAATGTTTATCTTAATTTTAATTAATTAATTTTTATATTATATTAATATTAATATTATATTATTTCATTTTTATTTAATATTTACTTTCATATATTGAATTTTTGTTTAATCTAGTTTACATTTATTAAAATTTTATATATTTACTCCTTAAATTATTTTTTTCAAGGAAGATTCTTTTTTACCTTTTAATTAGATCTATATATGATTAATATTTTTAACTTTTATATTATTTTTTACTTAATAGATCTAGTTAGTTTTTTGTTTTATTTTTTAATTTAATTTAATTTAAATCATACCTAATATTTTTATATATCTATTTATTTCAATTTTTTAATGTATAAAATACTTCATTTGCTCATTTTCTTTATTTTAGTATACTTTATTAAAAATAGCTCCTGTAAATTATCTATTTCTTATTTGATATTTTCCTATCTAATAAATTATTTTTAATTCAAAGTTATATAATCATTTAATTATTTTATTTCATATGGAATAGTTTAATTTTATCTCCATCATTACTCTAAGCATTTATAATAGATCCTATGTTCTAATATTAAACTTTTGATTTTAGGTAGTTTTATTAATATATTTAAACTAGTTATATTTTATACTATAATATTTAAGTTCTATTTAATATAATAAAAATGCTATTTATAGTATATATTTAATTATTTAGATAGATAGTGCTAAATCAATCAATTTCTAATTTTATATTCTTAATACATATTTGCTACTAGTTGGCTATCTTATTTGAAGATAGTTAACTAGTACTAGTTATTTAAATTGATTGTAGTAGTTTCTTTATTTAAATATATTTCAAGTTTTACTATTTTGATACTTTTAATATTTATCCTTTATTTGCATCTTAAGCTTCTTATTTTATTAATATGTATTTAGACTTTTTAAGGCTTATCATTCCTTAATGCTTAGTTTTGTTGGATTTAATTCTTAATGTAATCATTTCTAAAAAAGAGATTATAAAGTGAAGACATACAGTTATTAATTAGAACTGAGTTTTGAAATTTATAGTATAATGTAGTATTAGGATATAGAATGGAATGAAAATAATAATCTAGTGATTTTATATAAATACTTGCTGCTCAGAGTAGTAAAAAGAAGGTAAATCTATTAAATATAAGCTTTGTTATTAAAAGGATTATACAGATAGTCTAGTAAGTTTTATAGTATTTGATATAGAATGATATATTAAAATGCTAGAGCTAATTTTATAAATAATGGGATTATTTAAAAAGTTAAGTATTGATAAGGAGTATTCTATAAGAATAAAAGCTACCAAAGTATTAAGGAGATAAGAGTACTGAAAGAGACAAAAATAATTTGTTTAATATAATAAGATTTTGGTACTTCATAGTTTGAGAAGGAGCAGATTATATAAAGTAAATATCTTTAATTGAAAATTTAAAGGAATTTTTTGAATATCTATATTTAGTTAAACTCTGGATTAATAAACAATTTTAAAGGAAATATACTTGATATATCTTAATTAAAGAATAATAATTCTAAGTACTTGTTTAAAATAGAGAGTAAGAAAGTAAAAGTAAAGAAAGATTTATTTATAGTGAAAGAATAAATCTTATAGCAATATTAATTTTAATAAGATGCTAAGTCATTAAGAAAGTAAGAAACTAGATGAAAATAAAGTAGTTAGAACATTTTTAGATGAGTTACAAAATAACGAAATGTAAAATTTGATTAAATAAAAGTTGAAAGTCCAATGTCATAGATTATTAATCCTATTATCTAAAATCTAAGTAATTAAACTCTGGAAGAATGTTAATATAAAGGTAAGTAATCAGAATAAATTACTAATTTAAATCTTTCTTTAGCATTAAAAAGAGTTATGTAAGAAATCTAAAATTATCAACTGTAACCATATAATAAGCTTTTTATATTTTAACTGAACAACTACAATCATATAGACTAACTTATTATGCAAATTCAGTTTCAATTTTGAGTTATTAAAAAGGAATAGTAATAGGATGCAAAGATAAAAGGATATAATATGAAATTTCCAAACTAATTAATTAAAAGGTTTATGACAGGTTGTCTATTTATTATATTATCAATATCAATATCAATTTCAAATGATTATAATTGAATAAATCAGGAAATTTTGAAACAAAAGAGAAAAAAAATTGATGAAAAATAATAAATAAGAAAAGTTTATTAAATCAGCTTTTTTATTTTAGAAATATTTTCAGAATAGCAAACATTTTTTAATTTTATCATTTATCTATCACTTTATTAAAAAATATAAATAAAATGGGAGATTATAGCATTCCAACGTTCTAACAATTGTAAAGAAAAACGAATCATTCTGAGCAAAAAACCATAATAAAACATAGTCAAAAATTTTATTGTTCAAACTCCTTAATTATATCTTAACTAGAACATTTATAGACAAAATCATAGATATTATTTAAAAAAAATCAAAGCTTTAAGTAATAAAAAATGTTTTAATTCATAATTAGTTTAATAATATTTCACAGCTTACAAAATATTATCCATCTCTTTTATTCTAATTAGCATGACATTATCTCTCAAGGCGATATTATTATTAATTGATAGTTCGCGAATATAATTTTATAGATAATATCTATCCAGATATATCCATCCTAATCTCATGTACTTATAAATTTATTAATTGTGATTTTTTATATTATATGATATATTTTGTTAGATTGATCGCAGAAAGTAATATTAGTTAAGTATAAAGTATCTTTATTTTAAATTTTGCAAAAAATTATATCAAAATTGTTCTTTCAGAGCTCACAGCTATATAAAAAGTATAAAAATATCATTTCTATAGAAATGCTTTCTTAAGTACTTTTTATTTAAGAATTGCTTTTTTTGTATAAAATGCTCTAAATTAAGATTAGCTATCGTTTTATTTATTTTATGGTTCAAAAGTTATTCTTAAAAGCCTTATGCAATAGATTATTTATAGAGAAAACAGTAAACCACTACTAATATATAATTAGAAGGTATTTGATTTAAATGCTATTTAAGAGAGGTAATTTTCATTCTTTATTCAAATCAATGCAAATATCATTAGATCGTATGTACTAATGTCCAATATGACTAAACTCCTAATGCACTAACAATATTCCTTTAGTAAAAGGAGAAAAAAGATTCTAAGATTTAAATAATCTACATTTTATGTGAATTTCTAGGATATAAATAACTAAAAAATATTACCTAAAAAAGAAGTTTAGTATTCTAAAGCAACTAACTAAGGAAAGAGATATAAGATATAGCTGTATGATTATATAAAGAAGGAATTTAATTTAATTAAAGGGATAAATACTTTTATTAGAATAGGATACGATATCACTATTTTTATATCTAAATATATTTTTATTTATTTCTATTCAAATTTTTAATTATACACTTGTCTATAAATAGTTAAACTACCAGACTTCTTTGTATAAAGTGAAGATATCTCTAGATATATGAATAAGTTGTATAATACAATAAATATTAGATTACTATTTAGATTATCTAGCTAAATTATAGAAATTTAAGTATTACTATAGCCATATATTAGAGACATCATTTTATTATGTTTATTTGCTATTGTGAGACTTTGATATTTAGTTAGATTTTTTAAGTGATAATTAAATGCTTCATATCATCTAACTAAACTTTATTCTAAATATTAAAAACACTTTTTTTTATGGAGGTAGGGAGTTATAATAAGATAATTTAGAGATTAAATTAAAGCTACTATTAAAAAGTGTTTGCTTTTAAAATGTGGTTTAAAGTTCTATAATTAAGTCTAAAGTTTAATTAAATGAATTTTCAAATGTAGTTACCTAAGTAAAATAAAGATAAAGTTTATTGAGGTCCTTTTTCTATGCTAGCTTTGAGATAAATATAATATATTCCATAAAACGTTGTCAGTCGCTGCTTGGACTAATTTTTGAGTAGCTAACATGTAAAAATCTTAGATTTACTAGCGAATATCTAATTCTATAGAATAAATTTATTAATTGCCATTCTATTTAAATTTTACAGCTATAAGTTATTAATTTGGCTATTTATATGCCAAATTAGATATAAACCAATGTCTTGCTCTTAAGTATTGTTACAATTATTTCAAAAGGAATATATTGATCATTTAGTATTTCAATAGCTTAATCTTTTAACTAGTTTCACCTGCAGATTCAATTTAGTTATTATACGAGAAAGCTATCAGATAGAGTATTTTGGAAATCGTATAAGATTTTTAATTTTTTTAGTGGAAAATTAAAAGTCTAATGCTTAAGTAATTAGCCAAAGAACTGCATTTTAATAATCTCTAAATAATATAGAATATCCTATAAAAATCAAAATATACAGAATGTGAATATTTCCTTTCACAGCATTTATGAGCTTTATAAAATATAATAGTTTATGACTATTTCTGGTTATAAAGAATTTAATAGTTTAATTATATAAAAATATTTGATAGGTAATTTTAAAAGAAACAAGTATAATTAAGAAATCTAAGGAGCCAAATGAAACAAAATTAAGTTAGTCTTTCTTTCATTTGCATAAATGATAAACTGTCCAAGTCTTTTACTACTATACCCCAAATCTCTTTTATTTCTTGCTGATTTTTATGTTCTTTTTCTAGTTTTCTCTTGCAGCATTTCCCAAAAAATAATAATCTGAGTCATTTTATTATGCCTAGCTTCAATTTTTTTCTCTTTAGATAGTTTCCAAATTTTCTTAAAGACTGAAAACTAATTAACCGATAAAAAAATATAAGTATTACTATAGACATTCCTTTATAAAAGCCTCCAATAAATGCAAGTAAGTCGAATCCTGTTAAATTAATATCACTTAAAGCAATGTAAAAGTTATCTAGTTAGATAAAAACCCTATAATGTGTTCTCTAATCACTCGCCTGATCTGAATCCCAAAACACTTATTTTTCCACATTAGCTATTCACTATAAGTAATCTTTTCTCAATTCAACGTTAACCTGTGGAATAAGATTGTTTCTTTTAATAAATTTATTTTCTCTCATTAAGCAACTGATATGCCAACACTTTCCTGATCATATATCTCATTCTTCTAATTATCCTAGAGGTTAGATTTATTGCTCTGTATCCTCATACTTTTTATCAAAATATTTATTTTCAACATAGAGATTTAATTTAACGATATTGCTTTCCAAGAATAATTTAATTTTCTCTTCCGTTTTACAAGCACCTTAGTAATTTGTTGATCTATTTTTTCATTAATCTTTGCATTACTCAAGAGCAAACCAAAACATTTCAAATCTTTAAGATGATTCTAGTCCCTAAAGTCCTATTTGATCACGATTCTTAAAGCATCACCATGAACTAAGATTTAATTTATCAAAATCCTTATTGTTCTTATGAAAGAATCTTCTATTGCATGCTTCTAATTCTTATTCTTTTATTTCCTTTTTTTTAATTTAAGAACCATTAACTACTTCAAATATCTGGACTTAAGAAAAAGCAGCAAAAGTAAGATAACTTTCATCAACAGTGACTTTAAAAGCAACATTGATATTTTAATTAACTTGATTAAATCTTTCTTTCATAACATTAGGATCAATTGTAATTAATTACGATTGCTAAGCATCTTTTCTATCATTAAGCCTTATCAACATAAAAATCCCATAAAATATTGTTATTACTTAAAAAAACAAAGTACAGAACCCTCCAACTCTTGTTGTTACAAACCTATTACCTTTAAGTGTTAGCATTATTCTGTATTTGTAATGATCAATTCTTCCTAAATTTTTCCAAAAACAACTACAAAATCTTTATATCAGATTTTTAGATTATTTCACTTTTCGATCATTCAATAAGGAAAATGTAGATTCTGTAATTTTATTACTTTTAATAGGAATATCATTTCCCTTTGTTGTATTTTCCTCAAACTCATTTTTGTTATTAAATAAGCTTTGATCAGTATCTTTTATGCTTACAAGTTAGTATTATAAAGGTCCCTCTCTAAACCTTTATCTAAAGGTTGGGGGATCTTCTTGTTAATTCTTTTTTAATATAATCTCTTAAGCTTCTTTTTAAGCTTTATTCTTCTACTATTTGACTATTATATTCTTCCTTTACTTATATAACTCTTTAATTTTCTAAACCTAGATTTAAGATAGAGAGAGTAACTAGCTAGTTTCCATTACTGTTCTCTGTTATAAATAATAGTTAAATTACTAAACACATACTTTTAATATTTCTTTACTTTACTATTTAAATATGACTGGTTTCCTCTAAACTAAGCAAACTATTATTTATACTCCTGTATTCTACTAAGCTCTTTATTTTATACTTTACATTTATATATATAATTAATTACGCTTTAATTACTTCTATGAGTATTAAGAAATTATAATGCGCTTAGAAAAATTTTGATTTTTTTATGTTTAGTAAAAAGAAAATAATGAAAGCAAGTGACTGTAAGATAGTTATACTTCTTAAGTATTTAAGGATAGTTACCAGAATACATTTTCCTTAAGATAAATCCTTTTATAAATCACTAACTCTATATTTCGGTTGTAATTATGAGTATATAAGAGGATAAATTTATTCCTAAGATGTATTCAATTTTAATGCCTTAAGTTTAATTAAATAATTTTTAGAATTTAACTAAAGATGTATAGTAATAAAGATAGCAATGCTTAAAATGGGAATTAACTGATAGCTCTTTGAAAGGATTATAATAAACAGTTACTTATGAGTAATAGCAGAAAAAAGATTTAGTTAAAGTTAAAAATGAGTTAACTAAAAGTTTATCAGGTGTTTTACATATAGGATTGAAACATATCTTATATATCAGATCTCTTATTAGTATAACTTTTAGCTAAACTAGCTGTTTATGCTTTTAAATTGCTTACTTTATTTTTTTCATATCTGTTACTTTCCAGTTCTTGAAGCTTTAATTAAGACTATTATTCTTAATTCTCTTTAAAGTAATCTATAATACATTCAAGATCTTATAAGTTTTAAGCTTAGACTGGAGAAAGCGATCTCATTCTTTCTCTAATAGACTAATTTTAGAAGTTTAGTGTCTGTGAAAAGGTTTTTCTGTTATTGAGCTAATTATGCCAGTGTTTCTTTTAATGATTATTTTATGATACATCTGTTTTTCCAAAATCAAACTGACTCTAAAGTTCTTATTAAGGCTATTTATATTTTCTAAAAGACTAAGGTTGATTTGCTATTTATTTGAGAGACTTTTCAAAATTATTTACGCATTGTTCTTGCTATTTATCAAATGATATATTTTCAGACTTAAAATTAAAGCGTCTATCCATGTAATTTGTTCATTGGTACTCATTATTAAAATTATTTTGAGAGGTTTTTAAGTTTTCACTCTGAAATTCGGAGCTTATTCTAAGACTAGGAGATTGCAATGAGTTTTGTAGCTTAGATTCTTAGAAAAGCTATTTAATAGCTTGATTTTGTCTTTCAATTTGAAGTTAGTAATCTTTTTATATTATACTGTCTTATTTTTCTAAATCGTTCTCTAAGCATTTTTGATGAAGTTCTTATGTTTCATTGCTTTTAATCTTCTTATCCTTAGCTTTGTCTTATTTATCCTGTTTTTCATCTGTATATTTATCTTCATTTATCTAAACGCTTTTAGTTAAAATTTCATGTAGCTTTTAATTTGTGCTATATGAAAAGCTGTCTGACTTCTTGTGAGTAGGAGACCTTAAACTATTAAGTCCTTTATACTTTAATAGATCATCTTTATCAAAAAAATGATTTATAGCTTTTTGCTTTAACTTAGGTTCTGGGGCTCTCACACTCCTACTTAAACTCTAAAAAGTAATTTTCTCTTTGCTTTTTATTCTTGAATTTTATCTTCAGCTTTCATTTAGTTTCATTTAACTTTTATTCTAGCTCTATCTTTACTTTGATTAAGATCTTTACTTAGATTAAGATCTATTTATAATTTCTTGCTTCATATTTCTTTTTCCTTTATGATTTGATTAAGCTAATAAGCTTTATTACAAGAGTGATTTTCCTTTAGCTACTTTTTACTTATTTATAGCATTAGTTCTAGTTAAATTTAACTAAAAGTCCATTTTATTTAGCTTCTTCTTTATTTTCTTTAGTTCTGTTTTGAGTGTGGTTTGAGGTTTTTCTTTCATTAGTAGTTTAAAGGGAGGATATTTACCATATTGATCATAGAGGTTTCTCATTCCCTCAAGACAGATTTTTCTAATGATAGAATCTCATTGCTATTTCGGATATAACTTAAGGAACTATTTAATTTCATCAATGTTAGTAAAATTATCCATTAATAACTATAGCTATTTAAACTAATTCCCTTTATTTATTTCCTTACTACTATCAAGTCTATATCCTTTTACTCTTATTTAGTACCCACTAAGCTTTACCTTTCTATTGTTACTGTATTAGCTTAGTTCCATACTTCTCTTTTAATAATAGTCATATTCATATTTTTATACCCTTTTAGTCATATTTAGATTTAATTAGCTATTTCAGGAACTTAGCTGATATTTAGTGGAGTATTAATCAAGAATTTGAAAGTAAGGTAATAAGGAAAATAAAGGATTAAAAAATTAATTATAATTAGTCAAATATGCCTCTTTATTATAGCCTCTTTCTACTTCCTAGAATAGAGTCGGAAAGAATTAAACTAGATTCTTAATTCTTATTGTTATCATACAGCAAAACTAAGTGATTTAGTATATAAATTTTGAGCTTAAGAGTTAACTAAATAACTGAGAAATCACTAAATAAGCTAATATTCATATAAAGTATTATTACTATGATTTCAATCTAATAAAAAAGCTATTTATCTAAGTTTAATGCATGCTTAATTATATTTATTTAATGCTGATTATATTTAAAATTAAAGTTATTACCTTTTTCTTTTTCATCGACTTTTAAATATACATTTGAACAAAGAATTTGTTGATCATTTAAATAGACAAGATACTTCGTTTTTGATTTTAACTTATTGATTTTTATTTTTAAGGTTCTATTATAAATTAAAATATCCAGAATATTTCTTTTATATCAGTTCTTTTTCCACTTCTTTCTTATTATTTTATTATAAAGGTATTTCACGTTTTCGTTTATGTAGTTTATCTCAGTTCAAAATAGATAATCTTTTATATTTTCTAGTTAAGCTTAAAATTTCCAATTTCTATATGCTAAGCTTTATTTAATAACACATCTAAGTTTGTGATATAAGATTAATACTATTAAATTCCCATATATCTAAATTTGACTATTCACATAATTTTATTAATAATACATAATCAAATCTAAGAATTACCCTTGCTTACTAAATCCTCTATAGTTAGCACTCTGCAGTATATATAAGCAGCTTGTATAGAATTATATTAATATTACCATTTTGCAATACTTAACCTTTTGTTTTATCTCATATCTGTTACTATAAACCTTAAAATTATAAATATACATTTAGTTAGAAACTTACCTTCTTCTATCTTTTTCCTTTGCTTAAAATCATAACAGCAGTTAAGATCTTAAATTAGCTTTCTCTACAAGGAAAAGTAGATAATCTATCAAAAAGCATCCAGAATTAAATTTTAATTAGCTGAATTATTTAAAAACGAAGGTTCTAAGCTAAAAGAATAGAGATGGAAGATACTTTCTATTTGATTTAAAAGTTAAATAATCTAAACTATTTTAAATATTCCTTCTATTTTTATATTAAGGCTTATACCTTTAAAAGCTTATTGTAGATATCACTTAGATATCCTTCATAATTAATCTATAGCGATACAATTTTAAGATTGCTTTTCTTATATTTACCTTAGAGATATGGGAGAGAAATGAAAAATAAGAGGAAATAAATTAGATTTAGTAATAAAATGCTTCATGTAATCCTCTTAATTAATCTGAGTTAAATATTTTATATCCAAGTGGAAATATAAAAGTAGATACATACTAAATCTAAGTTCTAAAATAAGACAAACTATTAAAAGTTTATAAGCTAAATTTAGATTTTAAGGGAAAATGCAGACTATTTTAGTTAGCAATTAAAAAACTTCAATACACCTTTTTAAACTTAAAAAGACGCTTTTGCTTAATAATAGAATGTAAATATCAGATTCATATATAATAATACAATAATTTAAAATTAAGGGTAGTAATAGAATAAAGACAACTTTATCCTATTTCACTTGATCATTATTTGAATAATATAGGTAAATGTAACTCTTTACAATATGTTTAACTTTTTAATATCCTATAAGCAAAAATATTTTATTAGCCCTTAATATGATTTGCTTGATTTAATGTAATCTTATATTTATCTTTCCTTCATAAATTAGTTAGTTTTTATTTAAAAAGATAAAATAAAGGGAATTGATTTAATAAATTTAAACTATTAGTTAGGATTTAGCTTCTCTTTATCCATGGATCTACTATATTAGTTTATATTGTTAAGCTTCAATCTTTTTAAATGGTTCTTTTATAAATCAAGTTAGTTTCCTTTTATATAACTAATTTGTATATTAAGCTATTTCCTTTGGTAGATGAGTGTTTTGAGCTGTTTAGGGATATAGCTTTTCTAAATTTAATTTACCTCATTTATACTTATAAAAATTGGAGAAATATAACTGAAAAATAGCTTTTTAATATTATTACTTCTATTAAAAAAGGGTTAAAGACTTAAAGTAATTACCTCAAGCAACTAAGGAATTAAACTTCTAAATTAGATTAAAAGTATAACTAGTCAAAAATATAGGAATAGCTTGCATAAATATCTTGCAAATTCTACAAATTAAGTAATTTAAATATAAGAAATGGATAGCATTAAGGTAATAGACAACTTTATGAGTTTATTCTTAAAACTGCTTATTTATAATACTAGTTACCGATACTAAGTTTAAATTATCTTGGCTTTTAATTCAAATCATAAATTATAAGCTTAGTGTTTAGATCTATATTTGAAGACTTAGAAAATTTACCTTTTTTTCATCTTTATTTATTTTCAAAAATGTAAGAATTTTTCTAACCTAGAGGATTATAAAAATTTAGATCATATAGGTTATAAAGTAGATACTTTACTAGCTAAAGGACAAACTAAGAGAAGTATCTTCATAAATATAAGAATAACTAGTTTCGTTTAATTAATACCAAATAAAAAATATTACTAGCTTGCTTTAATTAAGCTATTTGCATTATATTTTACTTTAAACACTCTTATTTATACATATTCAAGAGAAAAGCACCTTAAAATACATCTAACTTAATATCTTATTTCTAAACAATAGATTGATGCTAAAATTAAAAACCGATATTTAAATACCATTAAAATAAGTTGAATGCCATTCATTTGATTGAGTATCTAGTTTTGATAATATGTAAATTCCTTGCTAAGTAAGAAAATAAATTTGACTAAATGATATGTTAAATCTTAATTAAAAGCTAGACTAAAATTATAAAATAGGTGAATGAGAGTTAAATCAGTTAGTTAGTATAAAAGGCGTTAAAGGATAAAAAGGAAAAGGGTAAACTTAATTAAGATTTTTCATCGTCCTTATTGAAGTATGAATTTAAAATATAAAAATTTTTAGGCGTCTTTATGTATCTCCATAATAACAGGTTGTTATATCTTTATGTTTCGAAAAAACTAGCATAATAGTCTACATTTTATAATAAAGGGAATATTCTATCAAAATGACCTTTTCTGAATATAGAAACTTACCTTGCAAACTCTTCTTCATATTCAACTAATATAAGAATAGAATTTTTCCAATAGTTGGTGACTTAGTCAAGACTAGTAGCATTTAATAGATCTTTAATGTTCCTATGAGCAATGTTTTACTTTTGCTGAGACTAGTTTTCTTTGTCTCTTTCTTTTTCAGATTAAAATCCAAGGAGTCTTTTTTTATTTTTAATAGCTTCTTTATGCTCTACTTTTTTTCTATCAAAAGGTATGAAACCAACTAAATGAAAAATATCACACATTAGCATTGTTTTTATTTTTTTATCAATGGGTGAGCTACTTGAAAGACTTGGACAAATGTTAACTTCCAAAAGCCAAGGTTTCAGAGTATCATCAATTAAAATATCAAAGCCATAAAGTTCAAAGCATTACTAATTTCCATGTCTAAAAAGATTCAACTTATTTACAATTTAAGGCTCTACTGCTATACATGTCTTAATGATCACATCTGATATATTTTTAAATAATTCCTTTACATCAACCCCTTGGTCTTTTAAGTACTTTTTATATGCCCATAATGATCATTTCGAACCACTTGAGTCTTATTCGGAGTCTTAGTTTCACATAAAATTTACGTTTTTCTTATTAACTGAAAAATTAGTTAGATGGGAAAATTTAACGTGCAAATTTTTATGAGCAAGTGAAAACGGAGAAGTTGCAAATCTTACAAGTCCGTCTTGGAATAAATAAATTTTAAGTGGATCATAATTTGTAACACACACATATAGTCTTAGGTCGTATTTATAGCCATTAATAATGTGAGGATTTGAAATATATCTTTATATTATACATTCCTTCTTCTTACTTATATTTGAGTTTTTGTCCAATAATTTTATGCCTCTGCCACAACTACTAGCACAAGGCTTTTTAATTCATATAGCTCTAGGATTTTCTTTTTGATCAATATTAAATCTCTTTCAGCTTCCTGGAAGAATATAAGTTACAGGAGCTATGTCGTAATCTTTATCTCCAAATATTCTTTTCATTCGAGAAACGTTTCTTCATAGATTGTCTTTTCTTCCAAGATTGAAGCAACCAGGAAAATGGTTAATCTTTTAAAACTCATTCATGCTCTTTAAATAGTTTACATTTCCTGCTGTTCAAATTATGTTCCAACTATCATTATGTCCATTTGCATGCTCAAATCCTGAAAACTTTAATGAATTTACTACGCTATTATAAGTATGAGCATCCTCTATTCAGTATTTTAGAGTAAATTATGAATCTAGTACATAGGTTCTTACCTTATCTCTCTCTTCTTTGCATGCTAGAGGATAATTAAAAAAAATAGTAGGAGGTCTGTCCTTGAAAATAGACTTTTACATATAAACTTATTCACTAATTTCTATTTGAATAGAGTTATTTTACATCTTCTTTCACTAAGATTCTTGCTCAGAAGCTAATGCGTAATTCATATTATTTCTTTATATTTTCGTGTTCAAATCTTCTTGTCCACATTATTCAGAAAAAGACTAAAAATAATCTTCCTCGTTTTTCATCTCATTACATAACTTAAAATCTCCTTCCTATCATTTGCCTTTTGATAAACCTTTAGCTTTGAAATCTTTAGATTTAGCTTTTCTCTTTTTATTTAGCTTCTTTTTAGAGCTGCTCTTGCTTACTAATTTTCTTCCATTACGAATTTAATTTTTTTTGTCAATAGTGGAACTTTTGTAGGACGAGCAAGGTCGGCTAGTTTATTGGGTAGAGATATACGACTCCTGAATAAAAAGTCCTTCTTTAATCTCATTTTTGCAATTAAGGCTAGAAACAACAAGTTCTGTTTTTCTAGGATTTCTTTGAGTTCTCTAAGCGGGACTAAAATTAGGTGGGCGATGAATAAGTGATTCCCTTTCTTTAATATAGGGTAATTGAATATCTATATTACAAAACTCATTTAGTTTCTCCATTTTTAGTTATATTTAACTATAATAATCACTTCTCACTCTCTCTTCTTGCTATTTTCAACACTATAGTCATTTAACTAACTTAATCTTCATTCACTCTCTTCTTTTAGGAAGTAAGGCTTAAATAATTCCACTTACTAGTGAGTATAGAGTTTAAGCGTTAGTGATAAAGCAGTTGATTATCTTTAGATAATTAGTAAAATAGGTAAATTTCTAAAATATAGTTAAAGGGAATAGTTAGATTACTAAAGTAAAAGATAAGAAATAACTGTAATGGACTAATTAAGAAAGATGCATAATGCTTCTAATTAATAACTAGCTTAACTTAATAATTCCAATATGCTATTTAGTTAGTTTAAGTTAGTAGAAAGAGCAAATAGTGCTTGTTGATATATTATACTCACTATATTGAATGAGTAACTACATTTAGATAATTAGACGTTTATTTAACTGCTTATAAGATCAGGAAAATTTGATTAGAGCTTTCTTTATCTAACATAATGAAACTTACTTAATTAAATATAAACTTTTGAAGGGTTAAGCAAAACCAAGAAGCTAGTTTGTTAATAGTATCTATATAGAAAAATCTTTATAAGCAAATTAAAAAAGAAAAGAGATTTGAAATAGTAGAAAAATTAAACTAGTAGCATAATATTATCAACTTACCTCCTTTTATGAAATTATTATTTCAGTTTGAGAATTATATCAATATGCTAATAGTTAAATCAAAAAAGCATAATACCTTCATACTCTAACTAGTTTTGAAATTAAGTTATGTATTCGTGGTAGTTTAGATGGATCTAAAAACTAAAATTGAATAAGGTTTGGGTGAGATAACGTAAAGACAAGATAATTAAGATTTAAAGAAGGTAAAAGTAATAATGGGAAAAATATTACTATTAATTACTTCATAATAAGTAATTGCTTGCCAAATAGTAAAGCATTCCCATGTTATCTATACTCAATTAAACTAATTATTTAATCATTTCATAACTCTTAAAATTATAAGGCAACAGTTTGAAGATATAGTATTATAATATAATGAAGATTTATAAAAGACTTGAAAATCAAGTAAAAGCTTTACAGAGTAAGCAAATAAGTAGAGTTGAAAGAAATAGACATAGAAGAAATAAATAAAAACTACATATAAATAAAGCAGGTTTCTGAAAAGACTCATTCACTTATTAAAGGTTCTTCCTCTGTGTAACTATTTTTTTCCGTATTTTTGCTTTTAGTCTAATTTTTTATAATTTCCTGCTACCTTTTTGCATTAGTCATGAAGGTCTATAATGTAGAAGGAGTTCAATCTTGGTATTCTTTTAAGCTTTGTTGAAAATCAAATAAGTAACATTATAATAGTGTATCGCAGCTTATTCCATATACTTTAAAAAAGCATGAAGTTGCTATTATTGAAATTCCTATGAAGGTCTGAATATAAAAAATTACGCTAATAAGTACTGTTCGATACTCAATTTAGTCACCAAAATCTGAAAGATCACTAATGAGAAATACTCCTATTGCCAAACTCATAGTTACTACAAAAAACTATCCAATATTTTCAATCATTTAGCCTAGTCCTCTTACATCCACGAAATGCTAAGAATTTCAGTTAACAAGTTAAAATGCCCTTTTTCCGCTTTTTTAATAAGAAGCTCCAAAAATTCCAGCTTGAATATATGCATTTTTATTACAATATCATATAAAGCAAGTCTTATCTTAAAGAGGATCACTTTTCCCATACTCACAGACGCAAAATTTTAGCAACCCTTGAATTAAACTTAATAGAGAATGAAGTAGAGATCCTAAGGCGATGGTACCAAACTACTTAGCATATCATATACATGCTTAGTAATAAATAGAAAAGCTCTTTATTCTATTTTTTTCTTTCATATAGTATCATTAAGACCAACAGCAAGTTAGTATAAACTCAACCGAGTCAATTATAAAAAGAGCTATTCAAGTAAAAGTGCTGGTTAAAGCAATAATGTATCATATTGAATTTTTATTGTATTCATAGTAAACAGAATGCTATCCATCTACTTTTATTTCTCCTATGGAATGCAATAAAACTACACCTATTACTCATAAGAAAGCGAACAAAAGCATCCAAATAATTGCAAATGGAGTAGTTATGAGAACGAAAGGGGTTTAGAATATGAAATTGGATACTGTATCTAAAATACCGATGCTTTTCTTAATCTCCTTTTATTAAGAGGATATAGTGAATGCATAGATTATAAAAATGAATAAAGAACTTATTCCTAGGCTTAAATACTCTCAATATTATTGAACTTCGCTTGCTTAACTTGCTTAATAAATTAAGAACCCTCCAGAAATTATCTAAAACAATCCAATCAAAAAAACCATTGATCATATAAAAAATCCCCCACATAATCTTACGAAAACTTAAAATATGAAAGAAAGCGCAAAATTTACTCCTAAGACTATTAAAATCACGTTCCAAGAGCGTTTAAATTCAGACATCACATCTTCAAATGTTAACCCGGAGGTTAAAAATTTATCAGGGAAATATTAAATGTCAGCATATTTTGGGTCTTCTAAGCATTTCTGCTCCTTTCAATCTTCTTTACTAGGATATGTCAAGGGAAGATTTTACGTAATGTTACCTCTTGATAGAATGTTTCTATAAAATTCTTATCCTCTTTATAGATTCCAAAAAGAGCAGTCTGAAACATATGAGTTTGTGAAGCACTCTATTTTTTATTACCACTACTAGGGACATTTTTTGACACATACTTTATAAAATTCTCCATCACCTTAAGGAGTAGGCCTATATAAATAGGGATAATCCAATCTTTAATTTAGGCCACAATATTATCCTTCTGAATCAAAGGAATAAAAAATTTCATTTGCATTTCCTTTCTTGAAGCCATATATAAGTAAACTAAGAAAGCATCCAAATGATAACACAAATAAAATACTGCAAAGAAAGTCATTTCAATCACGAGTCTTAGGAAGGATGTTATTATTTTAGGTAAGCTCTTAATTATCTGATTACATTTATAATATCTTTCTAAGTCTAGCCTTTAAATCTCTATTACTACAACATTGTTGCCCGTTTTTTAGTATTATCAAGGGAAAAAATCAAATATCCTAAAAAAGTTTAGAAGTTAAGGTGCTAGTCAGAAACAATTTTAATATAATGCTTTATTTAATCTAACTTTATTGCTTAATTTATGAAAATGATCGATGCTAAATAGAGTTAAATGCATTTTTTCTTCTAATTAAAAACCTGCTAAAAACTTAGAGAAACTTAAACTAATTATATTATTATTGAAAACCTTATTTGCTATTAGGGAATAAGAGAGTGAGATCTTATAGATTACCTTAGTAAATAGATATCCTTATAATCATCTTATTTTGAGTATATTTAATAAGAGAACCTAGAATTAATGCCCTAACTATTGGTAAATTACAGAAACGAATATAAAACTTTTTAGTTACTCTTCAATAATTTAATTTAATAAATAGCTTTATGAGTCAAAAATAAGATGTAATTATCATATCATTAAGTAATAGTCTCTTATAAAACCATTTTTTATATTTCATCCTACTTATGTAAGTTTGTTTAATGGTATTTTTAATAGAAAGGAGTTTGCTCTTCAAATAAAAATTTTTAATTAAAGAATTACAAAAGTTTAGATTATTAAAGGCCTTAGTTATCTTGATTGATATATTGCTCCTAATTTATTTTTTTGAATTCTATTTCACTTTTTTAATTTTAATCCTAAAACGACAAATCTCTTTCGCTAGCATCCTCATTAGTTTTGGAGCTTTAGAAGGGTCTGTGACTATGTCATGCAACAAGATAATCATTAGATATATTATTAATTTCATTTATTATTACTACATCATTGTCAGTTTATAGTTACATAGACTGCTAATTGATCTTTTATGCAGGGTAGCTTGCTACTTAATCAAATTTAAACTCATTTGACGATAGATCGCTCTATTCATACAGTCCTATACTTGGATCAATACACTCCTTACAAAAATTAAAATTTTTAGGTTCTGACTAAGGACTTGAAGGATAAGTAGTTTATAGTTTATTTCAATCGTTTTTTTAATTAGTGTCTTCTTATGTCTTAATTTCTTCCTTAGTACTGCTTTTTTCAAGTTAAGAAGAGCTTTTATTTTTCTTTCTTTTTGTTAATTTATCAAGCAGCTCACAACATCCTAATAGCTTTCATAAATTCATTTTATTAAACACTACAAACTAAATTCCTTTTTTTAAAGCTCTATTTAATTAAAATTTCCCTCTAATCTTTATCTATTCTTGCTATATGCTCACTACTTCTAATTAGCACTACTTAGCTCCTTAATATTTATACCTTTGAAGATTTCTATTTTTAGCTTTAGATCTATACTTGGTAAGAAAGGAAAAACAAAGATTAAAAATATAGGAATAAGGATTTGAAAGAAAGGGAATGGTAATGAGTTTAGAAGTAGATTATTAGTATTAACATTTATTTAAAATGCTTTGTATGTCCTTACTCTCAAGCTTTTGCTTCTTGCATGTTCTTCACGAAAGTATTAAAGTAGTCCTAAATAATTGGCTCGTTGCATTTTTAGGACAGCTTTTTAAGCAGTAATATATTTTCCTCATCCAACTTTATTTTATTCTGGCTGATTATCTCAAGTAACTCCTGAAGCTTTATTCACTATAGATGATTAATATAAATTTTGAACAGGAAGTTAAGAGATAAGTCTGAAAACATCTACTTTTCTTATAATTATTTTTAAATTGATTGGACTAACTTCAGACAGTCTGAAGGTTGACTTAAAAGTATCCTCAAAGCTCTCAGCATGATTTTTTTATTAAGAGGTAAACTTTTATTGTTCAATACATAATCTCATAATTTTTGCATTTCTTACAAATTAGGCAACTACTCTTAGATTTAAAACCCCAAATCATATATTTTAATATCATTAATAACCTCCTGCTTAGCCATTAGCTCTGAAAAGTATAGTTATTTGGATATCTCAAATTAGTTGGCTTCATATAGTTTCCTTATATATAAGTACATAATTTCTAAATATTTAGTGTTAACCAATTCTTTCTGCTCATTCACCTTTTTAGAGTATATAATTCTTGGTATTAACTATTTCACCTGCTTCATTAATCCATTGCATTCAGTAATGTTATTATACTTGATGCTCCAAGTGATTGTAGGCTCTAGAAGAAAAAAAGTAATTTCTTATTTGTTATCCACTAAAGATTTTAAGATATCAGCTGCAAATTACTCAAATCCTTTACATCTTATAAAGAAAAGCAAGGCTTCTCTTAAGTGAGTTTTTTACATTTATTCGTAAAAAGGAATAGCATAAAGAAGGAAGGATTTTAGTGTTTTAGGCCATTTTCCTAATTAGCAAATTTCTATCATTCTTTCTAAAATTAGCTATGAAGGGATATACTAATTATAAGCCATATGATCTATTAGTTTTTTTAAGTTTATAACGTTCCCTCCTTCGTCTCCAAAACACTAGATCAAAAGCTCATACCCAAAATCGCTTAAACTGTAATCAAATATAGGATGAACTGTACCATCCTTTTCTGCAGTCAGTCTTTTAAACTTTTTAACCTCAGTAACCTCAATCAAAGGCTTTTCGAATATAAGTTTCATAAGTTTTGGATAAGTAATAATTTTATCAATTCTCTAGGAAATTTTTAAATCTCAAACATCTTTAAATAGCTCAAGTATATCTGAATTATTCAGACTGCTTTCTTAATCAGCCAATATAATTTTACACTAATAAAGAAAGTCTTCAAAAATAAACTAAACATCCTAAACGGATTTTGCTCTTATAATTACTTCTGTTATTTTAGTATGCGAATATAGTTCTTAGAACTTCTTTTTCTTCTTCTAGAACTCCATTTTATGTATCTTTTGAAGTTTTTCTCTTTCTGCCATCATTTATTCGTTTTACTCTAAGTATTGCTTGATATCTTAAAAGAACTCTTCTTATGTCTTTTATTTTTGGTCTATTTCTTCTGATTTCTATATGAATTCCCTAAATTTCTAAGCCGCTTAGTTTTCTTATTGTGAACTATACTCTTTGGGATACATTTCTTGGTGCGCATAGAATCTGACTGGATAGACTTGATTAATAGAAGAAGATAATTTGAAAGAATCTTTTATTATCTTAGAAACCATTTTGATACAAATTTATAAAATGGAGCAAGTGTCTGTTATTGGAATCGGAAATCCACTCCTTGACATCTAGGTTAATGCTGATGATGCTCTTCTCCAAGAATATGGCTTGAAAAAAGAAACTGCTATACTTGCAGAAGAGAAGCATAAGTCATTATACGAAAGAATTTTCCCAAATGCCTTGATTATTCCTGGAGGAGCTACTTTGAACGCAATTAGAGTAGCAAATTGGTTTTTAAATGGAAGAAAGAAAGTTGGATATCTCGGTTCCATTGGAAAGGACAATTATGGATAAAAATTAGTAGAAAGCTTAAACAAAGAAAACTGCAAACATCAATTTTACCAGACACCTAGCACTCCTACAGGAACTTGTGCCGTGCTTATTAACTAAGGAAGAACTTTAGTAGCCAACTTAGCAAGTGCTATTGAATTCCCATTTTCTCACTTTTAAGAAAACGAGGAATATTTTGCTAATGCTGAGATTTGCTACTTTTCTTGCTTCTTTTTAACTTCTTGTGCAGAAGCTGCTATTGCTTTAGCTAAAAATTGTACTGCGTGGGATAAGCCATTCGGTATCAATCTAGGTGCAGAGTTTCTTATTGAATTCAATAAAGACTAGATGCTACAATGCTTAGAACATGCTATGTTTGTTTTTGGTAACGAGACTGAAGCTTTGAAATTTTCCCAAGTTCATAATTTTGGAACTACAGATCAGAAAGAAATAGCAAGAAAGATTGCCCAAATGTCTTTCGCTCCTAAATAGAAATTTCCAGAAAGGAAGAGATATGTTATACTTACATAAGGTAAAAATCCTACTATTTTGAGTGACGGCGAAAATGAAAAAGAGTATCCTATTGTTCAAATAGAACCCTCAAAGATAAGAGATACAAATGGAGCTGGCGATGCTTTTGTTGGAGGATTTTTAGGTTAGTACTCATTGACAAAGGATTTAGAAAGTAGTATAAAAGCCGCTTAGTATGCTGCATGGGAAATTATTCAAAGAGACGGATGTTCTTTACCAGAGTATCCTCCTAATTTTTGAGCTAAACTTTAATTTTATTTAAAACTTATATAACTAAATTAAATATCTAACCTATTTTTAAGCATATCTTAAACTAGATAGTCATAATACTGATTTATCTCTAAATTACTTCTATTAGCAAAAATAATAAATCAGTTGAACAAGAAGCAAAACCAAGATTCTTAATTTAAGGCATAATGAACTATCCATTTGGTATAAAATAAAATATTCTATTAAAGCAGTTAGTGCTAGTTAATTCTAAGCAAATATACTATGAAATGTCCAAAATTATAAATAAGTAATTAATTAGTCTTTTAGCATGTTGAAATAAATGAAGTATAGAATGATTGGTATAGATAATTAGTCTAATTTTTGATTTGTGGATACTGTTTACAATATTTAAAATGCTTGTAATATCAGTTAGCTATTCTCAAAACACTCTTTTGCTTTATATCTCTATTTAAGATTTCAATTGCTCAAGATTGAAGAATTAACGGTTTAATTTACTTTTAAAAATATTAAAAAGAAACGCATACTCTAAGTTGATAGCAGTAGTATAAGAAAGAGAAGAGATTTGAGTAGGATAAATAGAGGAAGTAGTAAAATGAAAGGAATCTAATTAAATTATATTAAACAATATATCTCATGGCTGAAATGAATTATATTATAGCCAAGCATCAAAAACTTGATTTAGCTACTTTTCTTTTAATGGCTATTCTTTATGCTCTGTAATTAATTTATTTTTATGACTTGGAACATCTTCATCTTCTTCGAAAATCTTGCTCATACACTTATTCATTGCTAATAGCTTAATTAGTTTTGACTCTTCTTAGGAAAAATCTTCTTCCTCTGCCATGGTACTTCGAGTTTCTAGATATGAAATGCAACTTAAACGTAGACTCTATTTAACCGAGCACTACATACTCTAACGAGAGTTAATACTTGATATTATTGAATTTCTGTTTATTTGGCTTGATTGCTGATATTATAAAGCGTTATTATCTGGATATATTTAAATTGTTATTCTATTGCTGGGAGAATCGCAAAACTCAGGTTAAAAGTCTTTATATTCCTCTAAATTAGACTTATCACTATCGTTTGGAATGTGAATTGCAGCTTCCTCTGCAATTTCAAAATCTTCTTCATGTTCTTAAAAGAGTTTATAGCTCTCAGCATATTTCAATTTTTTCTAATTACAGTCATTATCTTTTTTATTTTCCTAATTAGAGGAATCTATTGAAAATTGCTTGTGGATTCTTTAAATAAGCCTAGGGCTACTAATTTATTACCATTTATAGTTTTTATTACTCAAACTCTTTTCTTAATGAAAGTCAAATTCATACTTCAACTAAAGATCCCCAGTTCTTTTATCTAAATGTCTATTAATTCCTTAAATAATTTAGGTAGTAACCAAGTCATCGCAATCGTTAAATAACCTCTTATGCTAGTAGTCTGAAAACATTTTATTTAAAAAATAGGAATTTTCCTTTAATTTAGCAGTCTAAGAAAATAATCAAACTAAGAAATAATTTGAAAGGTTTAGTACTAATTAATAAGAAAATAAACAAGAAATTAACTTACTCTAGTTTTTATTACTCCCTTGGCTGTTTACTCTACTCTTATTTGCTTTTCCTTATCCTTGTATTATTCATTAGATTCTTTAGGTATCACTTTTTAAAAGGGAGTATTTTATGAAGATTTTGAAAGTTAATATAAATAGCTAAGTTACTTATTTGAAGAGTATGAGATTGAGAATTGAAGATGTATGTTAATGATAAAGCGAGAGAGATGGAAATAGAATTTTTAGAACTAGCTTGCTGTTCTAAGAAGTATCTATCATCATAAGTCTAAGCTAATTGATTATATCTACTTATAAAATTAGCTTTCAACTTTTATTAGGATAAGCATAGAAAAACCCTCAATTTTATAGCTGTGATTGAGATAAAAATAGAAGCTAAAATTAAAACTAACCCTTTATTAAAAAAGCGATCTGAGATTATTTAACCTTCTCTAAATAGTATTATTATAGATACTTGCTGCTTTTTAACTTAGCTTTTGATAAATAACAGTAGTAATAAGAAATAAACCTAATGAAACTTAATTAATTACCTTAAATAGGAAGGGGTAAGAATTTATTTATTGATAGTATTCTAATAATTTAATTCAAAATACAGACACTTTAATTAGTATCTTGATACAGACTAGAGTATTACTGCATTTATTAACACTATACAGCTTATTTTGTTTTAAAGGCTTAGTTTTCTTCTTATATTCTAGAAGATATTTGAGTGTAATAGTGATTAAGTCTATTTTAAATGTAAAAATATACTCTAAAAGTATAATGAATGTGTATATAATGCAATTTAGATTACTTAATATAAGCTAAATGGTTATATTTTTGAGTTATATAGCTACTTAATTCTAATACATAGAAAGCTTGAAGGTATTATGCTTTAATGCTATATCTTACTGTTTATTTAGTTAATTTATCAATATCTTAGAATAAATCTTTAAGCCTTAATTTCAAATTATTGGTTTGATACTTTTATAAAGCAAGCACATAGTAAAAAGCTAACTAAAGGCTTCTTAAATGGAATGGATTATCTCCAAATTAATGAAATTTGGTGCTATATAAATATCAGAGATAGTTTGAAATTGGATAATTAAATATAATAAGACTTGCTATAATTATTTAAGAAGCTTCAATAATCTATTCTACATTTCTTTACTATTCCAACTACTCTTTTAATATCTAAAAATGTTTCTAAGCATAAGACTATATGAGTAAAATAATAGTGTTATTAACTTGTCCTCTATAGGTTATAGTAAATAATTGAGAGTTCTTTAGTCTTTTACTTAATACATTTAGCTTAAAGGGAAATTAAATTATTATAAGATATTTGATTCTAATTGATCAAAGTGTCTTGCTAGTAGTTCCTAGTATAGTTGAGCATTTTATTATTTATAAGGATACACTTTGATTATATTATTTAAGCTTACTTAATACCATAAAATAACCTCTTTTACCTAGTTTTGCTTTCTTACAAAGATCTCTGCAATCTGTTAAGGCTCTTCAACTAGTAGTAGCTAGTAAATATTTAGAAATGGATGAAATAAGTAATCTTTAGTAAGTATTACCTTATAACTAGTACCATAACTATATTTTTAAAGGTATACTAGCTAACAAAGCAGATATCTTTATACATTTACTTAATATATTTAAGGATATCAAAATGAATAAAGTATAAGTTAGTATAAGTAAGTGAGGTATCAATAGAAATAACTTAGTAAATAGCCAGTAAAAGAGAATCTAAAGATACTTTTTGTATCAATTTCATACTAAATACTTTATATTAGCTGAGTCAGATATAATTATAGTAATTTAACTTAATCTATTTAAGCTAATTCCATATCATTATTATATATGCAATAGAAGATATTTAGAGTCTATCTTAGTTAGATGATAAGGGGATGTACTATTATTAATAGAAATTGTTAGCTAATTAGAAAAATTTTGTGAGTACTTAATTGGAAGCTTTTTGCTTAAAATTTTTTAGTCTATGGATAGTCTTTTGATTAGATATAGGCGGAAAATATATAATAAGGAGGAAAGAGAAGCTAAGTGCTTATTATTAGAGATTTGAAATGAGATAAAAGTAAAGTAAGTAATGTTGATAGTGAAGAGAGGGAGAGGTTTGAACTAAAGTAGATTGAAGCTTAAATTAATTTTTAAATTAAAAAGGAGTTTAAATGGAGTCAGCAAATCTTTACGAAAACATTATTAAAGAAGGCTGGATTGAGAAAAAGTCAAGATACTTAAAAGAGTGAAGATAGAGATGGCTTGTTTTGACTCCTCTATATTTAATAACACTTAAGTACATGAAAGGCTATAGTTCAAAACCTACAGAGAAAATTCCTATTAGTGATTGCATTACTGTAAAAGCAGCTGATGAAGAATTCAAGAATGAATTAATATTCGTAACTTTATAAATTTAGCTTATTGACACTAAACAAAGGTGTTATTATTTTAGAGTGAAAGATCCCAATGAAAGAGAGCAATGGATTGGAGTTGTTGGAAAATCCATGATAAAGCCAACAGGTAAGATTTAATGTAGTTATGAGGTCAAAAAGCGAAGAAGAAATGCTGGATAATATGAATTAACTCTGAACTTAATTAAATTTTAAAAACTTTTAGGATTTTCCAGTGATGGATAATATTATTATTATAAAGGAAATATTTCATAAGGCCTAATCAATTTCTATTATATCCATCTCATATAAGTAATTACCATCCACTTCTATCCAAAATTATTATAATCTCAGCATTTTCAAGCTAAGTAGTAAAATGAAGAAGTTTAATTTTAATGGTATAAGGAGTAATATATAGCATAGATTCTAGAATGTTCTGATAGATAGATGATTAAGCAAAGGGTGAAATTAAATAGAAAGTTCCATATTTCTTAAAGTTTAGTATTATAAGCTGTTTAATTATAATAGCAAAACAAATGAGATAAATCTTCTCTTTATTATATTTAACCTTCATCCTTAGCATCCCTATTTTGAGTCATTCTCATAGATACAAAGTCAAAGGAGTGCTTTTACCTAAAGAAATAGATGAAGAAACTTACTGCCTCTCTTGTTTAACATTAGTTGATTCAGTGACTGCCTAACTAAAATTTAATTCTGATGAGGCTGATGTGTTGGAAAAGATTAACAGGAACTCGTGTGATAATATAAAAATAGGAAGATTCCATCCTAAGCACAACTAAAATGAGTTTTGGCTAGGATGCATGACCATTTTATAGAATTGGCAGGAAGACATGGAGACAAGCTTGTATACCTATGTTAAAAATTTATATCCATATTGGTGGATTGAGTAAGATGCCTGTGTGGAAGTAACAGGAGCTTGCAAAGATAGACTTGATCTTATAAAAGAAAGTAGATAAGAAATCTTGAAGGAAAAAGAAGCAAATGCATATCCACCTAGAGGAGACTCTCAATGGGGGGATAAAACCAATAATAAAATATAGAAGAAACATATGGGTAAGAAGAAGGAGCTTTGAAACAGTTTAATTTCAAAATTTAATTCTTTGAAATATCTTATAACTTTAAATTCTTATCGAGCAAGCTAGCTTAAGTCATTTTCTATACTAAGATAACTAAAAACTATTTTAACAGTAAGATTCTTCATTAGCTAGCTTCTATAATATCACCATTATAATCTCAAGTAAAACTCAATTTTTATTTATAGCTACACTAGCCTATTCCCCTGATTATAACTTCCACTACCGTTTAAATAACAAAATTTTATCATAAAAAGCACAAAAAAGCTCCTATTCAAAAATTAATATCTAAAGCTATTTACTTCAGTTAGGTTTATTTAAATAAACTAAGCAAGCCTTAAAGATCTAGAAGGTAGGAGAATAAATTTATAATGTATTTTCTTTTAGAACTTTAAAACCTTAACGCCTGTAAAATCTAAATGAATGCAATTAGTTTAATTGAAGTAAAGAGGTTTAATGGCTAATAATACAAAATATAAGCTTAAAGCAAAACTTACTCCATAAATTCTAAATTTAATAACTAAAAGGTTTCTTAATTAGTCTTCTAATTATACTTAGGAGAATATATCTAAGTGGTAAAAATGGCTTAATGACTAAATAAAGATTAAATAATAAGAAAAATAGAGAGTTAAGAATACTCTTTTGAAAATAATACCCAAAGTGAGCTAAATCATTGTTTTCTAGAAGTTTTAGATGCCTTTTTATTAAACAGACTAAACTTTTGTTAGGTTCAGAACATTGTTTAAGCTAATAATGTTGATGAGTAAACTTTAGGTGACATCCTATGATTAATAGGATTAAAGTTTGATGTAATGATTGAAGACTAGAAAGAAAAATATGCTTAGTTGGTATAATAATTAGGGGATAATCAGCTTATCCCTTAAAGGATCTTATTAGAATCTTTAGATGAAACTCTCCTAGAGAAATTTTAGTTTATTCCAAGTACCTGAAAAAGCAGAAAAAAATAAGTTTACTATAAGCTTAATTTATAGATAGAAAAGCATAGCTCGATAAGAGATTAACCTTTTGGCTATGGAATCCTTTGTGAAGTTAATTAAAAAGAAATCAAACAAGTTGTAGGATAATATGATCTCGATCCTCAGAAGGTTTTATCTCTTCTACTTGATTTTTAAGAAATATCTAGTTTTTCTTAGGATTAAATGAGATAAAACCTATTGCTATTTTCTAAGCAGGCTATTTCCCAAGCTATGATACTAAAATTAAAGCTTTATCATAGATAGCAAACTCCTTTGAATCTAGCTTTACTATGTGTAAGCTTAATAGAATCTTAGTTCTTAACAGTTGATGATATATGGCCATATCTTTATCCTTAAAGACAGGATATATATGGGCTATAAACAGAATTAAATCAGAAAGCTAATTAAATATACACTAGAAGTACTTAAAATGGCTTGAGTGAAGAGTGCAGCACATAAGAAACTGAAATGTCTTTAAAGGAAGAAAGATAATAATTCTAGAGCATCCAAATCTATAACTAAAAGCTTCTAATTTTAAGTGTATTTATAAGAAACAAAAACTGGATACTATCTAGATATCTTTATGACTTACATTTATAGGAAAATCCAAAGGATATTTTATTACTAGATGATTTAACTATAGAAGCGATTTTACAGTTAGATTATATTATAGAGCCACTCTATTAAATGCTACCTAACGTTAGAAAAGTATTCTATAAAGAGAGTAAGCCCAACTAGAATAAAGAGTAAATGCTAATAGAATAAAAACTTATTATAAGCTTATGGAGTTAAAAGGAGAAAATTGTCTTCTTCCTGATTGATATAATAGGATTGGGATTCTGTAAGAACTGTATTGTGTTTTCTAAGTTATGCAAAGTACTTGAATATGTGAAAAGCTTTAAATCAATAGATCCATCCGTTTTGTAAATTTTGCTAAGCAGCTTATCTTTTATGCCATGTCATATGGGTAACATTTTATGAAATTTATTCAGAAAGCTAGATGTTATGGAAAGATTCCGCTTATATGATAATTGGCTATAAAGTTATTCATAAAGTACTCATCTCTTAGTTTAAAAAGCTATAGTAATAAACCAAATTAGAAACTGAACATAAGAGTTGGCTAAAGAAAAGGTGAAGGTTAATAGAATATAGTTGATAAAGTTCAGCAACTCAAATCCTTTATTGGTCATAAATGAAATTATTGAAACTATCAAATCTCAAGACAGCCAAATACCAATCTTTATAAGTTCATTAGCTATGACTAACTAAATTACTTTTGATGCTGTCTAATTTTTTATTTTCAAAGCTATTTCCAATGAAAATTAAAGCAAGATAGAAGAAAATGTTATATAACCCTGATTTAGTAATCTCTGTAACTTTAGTGGCTTATTTTATAAGAAGTATTATCAGAATGATATGAGTGCAATCATTAGGTATACTATGAGAAGTCTAGTATAAGACTAATTTGTTAATATAGAAATCCTTAAAAATATAGTCAAATAAATGTCTGGTTGGAACTTAACCTCAAAGATGAATGACCATTAGTTAGAATGTATATCAGGTGGGAAAAACTTATAATTAGAGGCACTTAGTCTAACTCAAAATTACATAAATTCCCAAAAGTCATTAACTAAATTATTAACTGATATACAAGATCCCAATCTATTAATATTAATAGCCTTAAAATGCACCAAAGCTTTATACACTGAACCTTTATAAAGTTCAAATTTGTGTTAAATGAGTTTCTTATCAGATCTATTAAAGGAAGTCTTTTAAATAATCATTTAAGCTTATTATCTGTATGGATAGTTTGAGTATAAAAAGATATTTGCTAATGAAAGTTAAGTTGCCTCTTTGTGAAATAATGGTATTAATCCTGCTTTATGTTGGACTATGCAAAGACCAGCCCTTCCAGATATCATTGATAATTTGGAGTAAATAAAGGAGCAAGTTTGTAACATATACCCTTAAATACAGAGTATATCTTTATTTTATACTCTATTCTGGAGTTTAAATCTATAGGATATTAATTAGGCTAAATTATAGTATGAAAGTGTAATTGGAAAGCTACAGCATGAAATCAAGGCAAATGAAAAGCTAAAGGATAAAATATAACAGAGAGTGGGTTGACTAAAGGACGAGAAAGAGTAGCAGCAAAAGCGTGTGGAAAGCATAATTAAGTTTATAAAAGCACAAAAACTTTTAGAAAGCCAAGCCTAATTATAACTTTTGATTCAAGTAAGATTATTTTACGCAGCATTGCTTTATTCCGAGAGTTACTTTGTCTCTTAGCGATAGCCTCTATACCTTCCATTTTTTATAGTTAATGCAAGAGTAAAGGATTAAAAACTTTTTTACTTGGATAGTTTTGAAAAGGTTTGTGTCTTAGATATGCCTGAGTTTAGGATGTGTAACAGAAAGGGAAGCTAAGTTTATTGGTATTTTCTTGAGTCGATTTTGATCTCTTGTAGCCGAGTGAAGTAAAGAGGAAGTTTATAGTTAAAAATGCTTTAAAACTCTTGGATTCTAAAAGATAGATTATGGAATGTTTAAGGTAGAGGTTGTCTAGTGTCAAAGGACTTCTATTCAAATATTTAACAATTTACTTCAAAGTTCAAATCCCACCAACGTTCTGACTGTACTAGGGTGCATTATTGACAAATTTCCTTCATCAAAAAAAATAGCAGAAGAGTTAGAGAATCAACTGAAAGCTCTTTTAGCGAGCCAAAAAGAAGAAAATTTGCAAGCACTAACTAAAAGATGCTATGATACTCTACTTTAAAGATTACCTAAGTTGCTTAATGGCGACTAAAGTAAGAAAGTTAAAAATAGCAAAGCTAAATCTTAGAAAATTCGACCGTCTTTGTAAAAAATAAAAATTCAATAATAATCTATAAAAAAGCAATAAACTGAATAGTCATAACCTGATAATAAATAGGCAAACTAGATAACGTAGTAAAATCCTCAAAATTTAGTTGTAAAAAATGCTATTGAAGAGTAAGCTAAAACTAATTAGCCTTAAATCGTTGATCCAATTACAAAAGAGAACAACGAAGTAGAAAAAACCGAAAATTAAGTTAATCAAAGCTCAAATGATAAGCCAGAAAATTAAAAACTTTAAGAACTAAAAGAATAATAAGAATAATAAGAAAAGAACTAAATTTAAGAGCAAAAAAACGAAATAGAAAAGATTATGTAAGATAAAAATTAGGAAAAAAGCAGTGAACTAGAAAGAAAAGAAGAAAAAGTCAAAGTAGACATAAAAGAAAAAATTGAAAAAGATAAGAAATTGAATTAAAAGGAAAAGATAAAAAAAAGAGAGAGAGATGACAAAAGGGACAAAACAAGCAAAAAAGAAAGCAACCAAAAACATAAGAAATAGGATAAAAGAGAAAATCATAATAGAAAAGACAAAGAAGAGAAATAAGATAGAAAGGAAGGAAAAAATAAAGAAGATTAAAAAAATGAAAGCGAAAGAAAACATAAAGATGATAAGAAGAAGGAGAAAAGAGAAAAGCATAAAGATACAAAAGATAATCACACAAAAGTTGAAAACTAAATTATTAAAGAAAAAGATAGAAAACATCAAAAACATCAAAAAAAAGACAGCTCAGAAAAACGCGAAAAAAAGGAAAAAACAAAAGAAAAAGAAGAAAGATCAACAAAGTATGATAGGCATAAGCATAGAAAAAGGTAAGAAAATTAAGAGAAAAGGTAAAAGGTAAAAGATAAATTAAATTCTTAATCAGAAATTAAAATATAAGATATTGAGTTAAAGAATAGCGAATAAAAGTCAAATCATCATAAACTTGGAAACCGAGAAGTAAAAAAAGAGAGAAATTCGTCTAAAAGACATACCGTCCGTTCTACAAAAGAGCACAGAAAAAAAGAAAAGAGATAGCATAGTGAGCAAAAGGAAATTAACCAAAATAAAAAATTGTAAGATGAAGAATAAGTATTGCATTAAAAACGTTAAAGAGAGATAGAAACGGTTCAGGAATCTAAAGTTGAAAACAAATCTTTAAAAAAATCGAGTGAACAAGAAAAAGATAGCGAATATTATAAATAATAAGACTATTTGGATTAAGAATTAGCCGAACCATTACCAGTTAAAAAACACAAATCTAGCACAAAAGAAGGGAATAACAAGAATTAGAATATAATTACTAATTAAATAGTTTTACTTTATAAAATGGATTTAATTATCAAATTAGAAAAGTTCTTATTCAAGAAAATCTTTAGTCAAGATTCTGCAAATATAACTACAAATAGATAGTAAGTTTTAATCAATTTTTTAGAAAGTTTTTCTTTTAATTCTACAGTCTATCAAGTCTGCTTCTTTATAGAATTGTTATGACTCTAGTTTTACAAGAATTTTAATCCTTGATGATAATGAAAATCATTGTTACTTTTTTAATTTGGCTTTGCTTCGTGAAAATAAATTTAAAATATGCCATGTAAGCGATTTTGTAAGTTATGACATCTGAAATATTATTATGTAAACCTTGCCTTTCAGATGTAATAACAGTTTGTGCTCTTCCTAGTGTTTATGTACTTAACTCTGAAAACTTGATAATAGGTATAGTATTTTAGTTATAATCGATGTTCATTATGCTTTTCATACAGTAATCTATAAAAATTGAGTAAAGTCAAGTAATAAATGTGATAATCCTTATAATGTTCCTATTCTTCTTAGTAGCAATTCTCTTCTTCTTTAAGTAAAAAAGAGTAGAGATATAGACTAATACCCAGTTTAAAGACAAATTGTAACTAGTAGCTGCTTAGAAATCCTACTACTAGCAAATGCTATTTACTTTAAAAGCTCCTTTATACTCAATCATAGGATTAATTGACAATATAAAGCACAAACTTTAGGATACTGAGCTTGAAGCAGGAATTTCTATTATATAGGACTCCTCTAGCGTCATCCTTTCTATTTGCTAAAAGTTGAGCACTGAAAGAATAGAAAAGGTGAAGAAAGAGGCAGTTTAGATTAGAAAAGTAGTACATTAAGTAGTTTAGTCTTTATAAAGTAATCTATCTTACAAAAATTGCTCCTTTTGCATGAAAATTGAACCTCAGGTACCAAAGTTCGTTATCACTGATAGCTCTTATTTTATTTATATTGTACTTTGTCTTTTAACTAATGCATTCATATTTACAGACTAAGGCTAGATAAGCTTGTAGATTTTATGGATATCTGACACAGAAAGCATTCCGATAGCAGATAGAGATAAGCCACCAGTTAAAATAAAAGCAAGTAGAAATACAGCTTGTCTAGCATAACTTACTATTACTAAAGATAGGAAAGAGTGCTCATTCTAGAATCTACCTTTATTTTCTCTTTCTCTTATTTCTATGTAATCCAGCTTTATTTCCTCCAGGTTATTGGCTGAAATGTCTTCCTATGAAGAGGAAGAACTAGTCTACTATAACCCAACTGGAGAAATAGTAAGAGATATTGGGATTTAAACAAGTATTACTTAAGTAAAGGAAGCTAAATTAGAAGCTATGCAGTCTTTTAAGCAAGAGGACTTCAATTAAGACAACTTACCTATTCTTTATGAGTATGGATATGAAAGAAAAGGAACTCTTAGGATCTTAGTAAGTGACTGTGGAGAGTAAATTCAAGAAAATTTAATGTATCTTCTTTCAGATTAAAACAGAGATAATGAAGTCTAAGATTAACCTTATGAAAGAAGGCGTTAAGGACTTTGGGTCCTTTAAAAGATTGTAAAAAAAATGAAAGGAAACTTAAGGGTTTCCAATTTAAGTCCTGGAAATCTCTTTGAAGTAACTATTCCTCTTAGAGTTATCAAAGATTAATAAGTTAGATTCGATGCCCCAGTTTCGTCTAAATATGTTGGAAACTGCAGAATCCTTCTAGTAGAAGATTCAGAGCAGTAAATATAAAACTTGAAGAAGCAGCTAGAAGTACTTTCATGTGATGTATACATAGCATATAATGGAAATGAAGCCTTAGGGCTTTTTAAAGACAACTGCTAGTTCTTCTTCAGTTTCATTATAATGGAATTGAATTTACAAGTTATGGATGGTTTTGAAACTATCAAATAAATTAGAAGAAGCGAAAAGAAAAAATAATGGGCTGAAGTCCCAATAATAGTAATAACAAGCATCATTAATGAATAAGCCAAGTAAAAGAGTAAATAGCTTGGAGCTAATGATTTTATTTTAAAGCCTATAAACTAATAGATGCTCAGTCAATTGATAATCACTTACTAGCATAAATTTAGAAATGGAACCCAAATAATTTTCATTGAAAAAAAGGAAATTTTAATAAACCTTTATTTGAACCATTTGAGGGAAATATATGACTAAGTTTAATTTATAAAGGATTTCAGAGAAGCTTTCTAAAAGATTACTAAAGATTATAGCAAAATTGCCCTAATTATTATCAACTGTGATATGAAAGATGCTTTTAAATTCTCTCTTGATATTAGAGCTTGGGAAACAGAAAAGGAAGTTAGATTTGTAGTTCCAATAATTGGATTAACGAGCTATATAGATCAAGAAATCTAGAAAATATCTAGCGAGAGTGGTCTTAATCAGCTAGAAAAACAGCCAGTAAGCTAGGAAAGCTTGAAGTTTATCGTAAAGCGCTTTATCAAAACTTAACTCTTATTTAGTTAATAAAAAATGGATTAAATTTCTAAATCTTTGCCTTCTTAGGATGATAAAAGCAAAGGAAAAGTTCTTTATAATCCTTTTAATTAATAAAGTAAACAAAAGGAGTAGCCTCTTAACTTTGATCCATAGCACAATGATAAGTAAAGCAAGCCATAAATATAAATAGAAATTGATCAGCTTGAAAATAGTAAAGAATAATTAATCGATTCTCCTCCAAATCTTGACTTTGAGCTATAAAAAATGTTTTAGCCAGTCTAATAATCTGTAAGCATAAATTAAAATTAAAAAATCGTTTCCTAAAGCGTCTATTCTTAATTACCAGAAAACTTTGATTTTGAACCGCCTGAACTAAACTTCTGCTCTATTCCAGATCTTTCCTAAACGAAAAAACTATTAAAGAATTAATATGTGATAAGCCCAAAGTATACGATTGACAAGCTACAATAAGAATTAGCACATTTAACTTCAAAATAGCAAGAAAAGTACTAGTGACTATGTCAAAACTTTGGCTTTTATAGAAATGCTGAAATAGGTTAAAATTCATTCTACAGATCTCTTGGTTTTGTTATATTTGAACATTATCTCTATAACAATCAAAGGTAGAAAACTCAGCCTTTGCTTATAGATCTAATTAAAGTCAAAGACTCTCCTCAAAAAAACTAGCAACTTATTCAAAAAGTCTAAAGTTTATTTTAGTAAGATTAAGAAGAAGATTTCTGTGAGCTGTTTGATGTTAAAAAGAATGAATAGTTTTATAAAGAAGTTGAGAACTTTATCAAACAAACGATTCATTCATATGGATAAAAAAATGGAATAGCTAATTTATTACAGAATCTCAATAATCCACTGAAGCTTCTAGAAATGTATCACTTGGATCTATGCAAAGCACTAAGCATTGAGATTTGCTCAATTAGTTTTGACTCTCTTTTTGAAAAATTCAACGAGAATGAGAATATGAAAGTCTATATACTGATTGATAGAGATCAATGCTTCATTCTGTATAAAACCAATTATTCTTATGACTTTTGAGTTTCTTAGCTTTTACAAAAGTAAAACGTGAAAGAGCTTGAAGGAGAATAATAGAACATAGTAATCTCAGATTTTCATTTAGTTTAATTGCTAAGCAAAAGGATAAGAAATCTTAACGAGCTAGTTTTTTAAACTTATAAGCACTTCCCTAGCAGATTATAGAGGTAGTTCACTAAAGAGAACTAAGAATTTTCATCTTAACTATAAGAAGCTCTACTAAAGTATAAAGACTAAAAGTAAGAGACACAGAATTTAGATGAACTATTTCTTCTTAAAGAGAACTTAGAAGATTTGAAGTTTAATGAATTGTCTAGTGAGAATTAGCTAGACATTTGTAGCTAATGCGAATCAAATAAATCCCAATTATAAACTCTAGATTGTGATCATTTTATCTGTCAAATATGTGTACAAGAAATGATTAATAGAGGAGCTTAAGATTTTTGCCTGTAGTGCTTTTAGGAAATAAAAATAGAAAAACTTTAGTTGCTAAAATAATTTTAAGAAATAGGATAAAAGGGAAGCAAAGAAAGTCAGATAAATGATTAAAAAGTAATACCCTAGGAAGATTTAAATTAACGTAAAGAAGAGGAAAAAGAAGATATATTTACTGATAATTAAATAAATCAAGTGGAATCAAAATAAAATCAAAATAGCAATTAGGAATTAAAAGATTAGGTAAGGAAATAAGTTGAGAAGGATTAAGAAGAAAGTAAGCTCTATAAATCATAATAACCTTAATAGGTTATTCACAATTCTTAATCTATGTAAGCTCTTTCAAATTAAATGTCTGTGCCTCCAAGTTAAATTAAAAAATCAAAATCAAGAAACTAGCAAGAATTCCAACAAATTGAAGACTAAAAGATTAATTCTAAAATCGATAAAGAACTTAAGAAATCAAATTTTGGAAAAAAATGCTAGAGTTGCTAGAAAATTAGCTAGATTGAATATCTTAGTTGTGGATGCAATCTTTGTGTTGAGTGTATAATAAGTGGAATAAAAATATCAACAGGTAAATGCTTAAATGGACATTCCATCATTAAAGATATGAAAAGAGTAATAAATTATAAAAACGAGAAACTAGCCGAGTAAATATAGTAATAATAGCAAAACTAGTTTTTGGATCGCATTTAATAATATGTTTAAGAAGAGTTACTTCAAGATAAAGAATCTGAGCACGATTTTTAAAGTAATAACGATCAAGAAAAAAACGGTTAAAATCCTAGTTAGAAAGAAGTTAAAAGTATTTAAAATCAGCAAGTATTTTAATATAACAAATTTATTATGCAAATGTTTCAAAACAAAACGGAAATGACGTAAGATTTTATATTTAGATACTGTCCAAATTGCAAAAATTGATTTTCAACACTTATGATAAACCCTTAAGCAAAATGTAATTAATGTGACCTTACTTTTTGCAAGATTTGTTGAAAGCATCCTCCCCACCAAGGAGACTGCAGTTAGAGTGATGCTTAAAAAGTAAGTGCTAAATTAGATTTAAAAAGAAATTAGCAGCATACATTTGTAATTTTGCCACTGCTTAAATTGCAATACTTTACTACTTAAAAATAATAAATTATGCGAATTTATTTGCTATAAATGCAATTACTGGCATTGTTCTAACTGTCTTGAAGAGTATTCAGTAAGTATTTATTCTAGAGAATCAGAGCCCATGGAAATCACATTCATCTTCAAAACTGCATGTTCTTTCAAGAGCAAGAAATTATCAATCAATACTTGCCCGAAATTTGCATCCATTGCCGAAATAAAAGAAAGTTATGCTTATTATGATTCTAGTGATTTTTATTTTATCTCCCTTTACTTAACTAATTAATATTAATTTTAAGCTCTATATTCAGAACCTGTATTCTATTACCCTTATAAAGCCAGTAACAAAATCTGCAGCTGCAGAAAATAATTAAGCAAATATTTACAGGAAATAGTTAATTTATTAGCATGCTTAGTAATATGATAGTACTTAATAGCCTATTTAACTATAAAAGAGAGATAAAGTATAGAAAAGTTGACATAGTATCAAGCATAATTTATAGTACCTCTATTAAATATCTAGAAGTAGAGTGAAAAGGATCAATTAATAATTAAGAAGAGGTAAGAAAATAATAAGGAGGAGTTAAGCAATTAGCATAAGTTACTTTTAGTTATAGAAATAGTACATTTAAATAATTAGAAAATCTCTAACTTTTAACTTTTATTTAATCAGCATCATGGCGACTAAGAAATGGGATCCTCCTGATATGTTTTCTCCATTCAAGAAATCTAATTAAATTAAGAACTACGAACCTATTATTCTAATTAAACGGACACATTCTCTTAATATAATAAGACCTAGTTGAATTCAAGAGAGTATATCAAAAATACCTGTTTAGAAGTAGAAAATGAACAAAATGTATAGGAACAAATCGTGTAGATGTCAGTGCTGTAATGGAAAACTTTTGAATAAAGCTGACTAAGTTATTAATTAAACACACGCTTTCAAATAGTATTTGGACCTAGTTGATGTATCTGAAATATAAATAGCAAGAACTAAAACTATTTTATAAATCAAAGAGTATTTCCATTCGTTTTCTCAATGCTAAAGCTCTGATAAAAGCAAATTTCTAAGAGTTCCCTTTATAAAGAGTTAAGTAAAGTTAGATATGTTAAAAGAGCAAAAAACTATTGATGACTCTAAAAAGTTCAATTTTCCAAGGCCTCAGACAAATTATATTAATCAATTGCTAAGCTAATAAGAAACAGAACCTCCGCCTGAAATTAAAAAGCCTTAAAAGCATAAAGAAATAAAATCATTTCATTTTTAGAAAATGTCTCACTTACTTAAAGCATTGGACTCTCCTTCAGAAGTTAATCAAAAGAAGAATAAAATAGTAATAAAAGACTTTATTTAACCATGCCTTAAGAATAAAGAGAGTAGCAATCCATTAAATAAAACTAACCATTTCACTTTTAGACCTTAAACCAAAAGCTTTTAGCCTAAAGTTTCTCAAAAAAAGTCAATAAGACAAGACTCTTTTATAGAAAATAATTTGGATAAAAGGAAGCAATTTTTAGAGCAAAAATTAAGCGAACAAAACAAATAAATAAAGACTTTAGATAAATATCTCTTTAATGCTTAAGACTTTCAAAACCAATAAGGATGCTTAAGTCCTTTATCAGAAAAAAATAATAACTCTGAGTATTTTTATTCATTTAATGAAAACCAATTTCCTTCTTCTTTTGAGGCATATACAATGGACCTAGATCACTCCAAAATTTGAAGAAAGTATAATCATATAGTAATAGATAAAAGCCATTAAGTAGACAATGTTTAGTAATGTAGCTTAGTAAAAGTTAATAAGGTTTATAGAAACAACAAAATCCTTCCTAGCTATCATTTTTAGCATAAGCATGGTAAATTTTTTTCCTAGTATGGCTAATAAATGCAAAGCTTTTTGCCTAAAATTAAGAAGTAGATTAGTCCAGAAACATCACCAAAAAATATTCTCCATACTCCATAAAATAAAGTCAAAAGGAGAGAAAGCAAATCAGGAGTATAGTTTTAAAATGTAAAGAAGTAAAAAAGTCAGAGTAAGACAAAGAAAAGTTCAGAGAAGGAAGTGAGGCATTTGCATATGTACTAGTGAATTTAATAAGTTTAATTATATTATTTTATCATTTAATGGGTAATATTTGCGTCAATACAGCTAATAAAATTCCATAAGTGTTATTAGTTGGATTAGATGGTGCTGGGAAAACGTCATTCTTGTTGTATTAAGATTAAAAAGGTGAAACAAGTGGTGATAAAGCATAAGTGAAGTTTGAACCTACCTTGGGATATAATTATGAGGAAATTGTGCTACCAGGAGAATAGAGGATAGGTGTATGAGATGTAGGAGGAAAATAAAGTGTCAGAAAATTATGGGGAGTATATTATAGAAATGTTCCTTTTATAGGAGTTATTTTCGTTGTAGATGCAAATGATGCTTAAAGACTTCCAGAAGCCAAAAGAGAATTGCATAGACTTGTTTGCGAAGAAGAACTTAGAAATGTCATATTACTAGTCCTTTTCAATGTAAAGGAGCCGATTAAATTCTTTGTGAAGGAAAAGTAGAAAGAAATAGAGGAAAAAATGGAAATAGATAAAATCCACCCAAGTATTGAAAGACTTTCAGCATTATGCAACGTCACTTTACATGATGATTATTATACAAAACCCTTAAATTGGTTTGGAGAAAGAATAAGCATAAAAAACTTATCAACATGATTCGAATTAAAATTTTGGTTAAAATATATTATAAAAATGGCTTGATTCTTAGTAGTTCTATTACTATACACTGTCAATTGTTAATTAGATTACTATGAAATGCTTAATGTTCCTAGAAATGCTTCTTCAGATCAAATCAGAAAATCTTTCAGAAAGTTATCCAGAAACTATCATCCTGATCTACATCCTGGAGATGAATATGCTAAGCAGAAATTTTTGGAACTTAATTAGGCTTACGATGTTCTCTAAAATAGCGATTCAAGGAGAAAGTATGATATCTATGGGTCAGAGTATCAGAAAATAGAACAGTAAGTTATCTATACAGAAATATGCAAAGATAGAACAAGCCTGATATAAAAATGTTTTTATGGGTGAATCTAGAGGATTTATATATGTCCAAAATCTTTAAATACCAAATGAAAAAACTCATGTTTTGTCCTTTTTGTAGAGGATCAGGTGCTCAATCTCCAAAAGATATTCACCTATGTCAAAACTGCTAAGGTAAGGGTTAGGTACACACCAGAATATAAGTAAGGCCAGGGTTTTATTAATAAGGAATGGAAATGTGCCATTATTGCTAAGGCTAAGGAAGAAGAGTTCATTCAGTTTGCGAAGTTTGCAAAGGATAGAAATTATAAGAAGGATATGAATAAAAAGAATTCTTATTAGAAAAAGGAATACCTGAAAATTATGAAATTATCCTTAAGGAATAAGCAGATGAATCTTTAGATAATGTAGCTTAAAATTTCGTTTATATCGTAAAGACAATTCCTCATCCTTAAATGGTTAGAAGAATTGATGACTTGTATTTAAACTTATACATCAATTTAAAAGAAGCTTTACTAGGATTTGAAAAGGAAATTACCCATCTTGATGGCCATATTGTAAAAATTTCTAAAGAGTCTATAAGCTAGTAAGGGGAAACTATAAAAATAGAAAAAAAAGGAATGCCAAAGCATTAAATACCTTCTGAGTTTGGAGATTTATATGTTTAGCTTCATATAAGAATGCCTCACTATTTATCTCCAGAACAAAAACAGAGTAAGTTTTTACTTTAGTTTTAAAGAATACTTTATGATATAAACATCTATATAATAAATTTTTTAAATATCTTCATCATTTAAATAAAGCATACACTCTTTATTATCTAAATACTATTACGTTTAAGATTTAAAGAGCTACTTAATTAACTCTTATTCATTTACTGATTTCATTTATAGTAAAGAATATTCTAAGTATCTTAATATAAGCATCTACGTTTTTAGCACTATCAATACAGTTTGATCAGCTATTAACGGTACATTTTTATAATGCTATCATAAATCATTACTTTCATTAAACTGCTAATCTTCTCTTTTCTTCATGAAACCAATTCTTATTTAATGGAAGTATATCTTTAGCAACATTTTGCTTATGATTACTAGGTTTACTAAATAAAAAATACAAGTTTGAACTATATCAAAATGCAAGAAAGTAGTTAAATGTAATAAATGAAGGCTAAGCATTAATAATAGATATAGCAACTAATAGTAAATAGACTAGCCAGATAAATTTTAATCCTAGTCAATTTTATTTAAACTATACTCATACCTTAATAGCTACTTATTACGTCTTTACACTGACTATTTACTTCCCTAGCTACTTTTATATATTTATAAATTAATTTCCTTAAACTAGCTAAACTAAATAGCAATGTTAAGTAAACTAATCTGTTCTTTTTTGTTTCTATAATAGATAATTAAATAAATAAAGAGATATAAAGGTTTATATTTATTAGAAAGTAAAGGGCTATAGTATTGGTAATCTATAAGATTAATAATCAGAGATAAGCTTATTTTAAACTATACGTTTCGCTATATTCCTCTGCTTATAAAGTTAAGGTAAAAAGTAATAGTATATCTGATATTTAAAATAGGTTTATAGAACTAATATAGAAGAAATAAAAAAACAGAAGCAGGAAGAATTAACTAGAGGTTTATTATAAACTTATGCTTAACATAATTCGCATGAAATATAACTATAAGTAGTGCAATTATGTCCAATACTCAGAGTATTGAAACCTTTTATATCTTATTATTATTATTAAATAGGCTTATTTGTAGTATTCTAAGGAAATAGATTATTTGTATAATCTACTTAGGAACTATTATACATTTCTAGTCACAATGGATTATCAAAGCTAAGTGAATCTTATGGATAACTTAAAGTAGAAATGGATAAGAATGAGAAGTAATATATCCCTAAGAGTTTCTTCTAGTTGTATAATATATTTTCAATAAAGTTGCAAAACTAACTAAATATGACATCTTATATAATCTATTATACACAGCTACAAGGCATTAAAATTGTTAAATTTGGAAGGAAAATTTCATTAAAATATCAATCACTTAAAAATGATAAGGCTAGTGATATAAGATTTTATTTAATTGCTATATTGACTAATAGAACATATAAGGAAGTTATTATTTAACAATAACATTCTTGAATGTAGAAATGGCACTAAGATATTAGTGCTACCTTTCTGATATTTAATTGTCAGCTAAATCTTGTACCTTAGTCTAACTCCTGATAAATGGAAATGAGGTCAGTTAAGTTTGTAATATAGTTTTAGACTAATTAGTTAAATTTCCAGCTGTAATTTAAAGCTTTTATCTTAATTAAAAAGCCTTTAATTTTAGAATTATAAAACTTTGCTCTCTATGCAAAAATAGGATAATCTAATAAACTCAGCCAGGGTTAAAAAATTTATTTCTGGTGGTGTTGCTGGTGCTTTTGCTAAGACTACAATAGCGCCTTTAGATAGAGTAAAGCTTTTATTCCAAGCAACTACAAGATAGTTTACTTTTGTGAATGCATATAACGAATTTATTAGAATTTATTAAAAAGAAGGAGTTAAAGCCTTTTGAAAAGGGAATTCAGCTTAGATAGCTAGAATTGCTCCTTACGCTGCTATTTAATTTACTATGTATGATTATGCAAAAAAGGTAAGAAATTAACAAAGAAATGATTCATTAACAAGTAGGAAGATTCTGACTTCAAAGTTTTGCTATACAACTTTTGTCCTGGTACATTAGCTGGAATTACTGCTGTTGTTTTTTCATATCCTTTTGAAGTAGCTAGAACCAGAATGGCTCTTTAAACAACCAAAAATGTGTATAATGGACTTATTCACTGCTTTGTTTCTATGTTTAAAGAAAATCCTTTTATCTTCTATAGAGGCATTTCTGCTACTGTTGCTGTAAGCTTTAATTCAGGGAATGATTCCATATAGTGGAGTTGCTTTTAGTGTCTATTTTACATTAAGAGACTACACTGAAAAACAGAAGGGAAATTCAAAAACGTGATAGCATTTTGTTTATGGGGCATTTGCTGGGATAACAGGTTAAGTAGGTAAGTCTTAACATAGTTTCATATCCTTTTGATGTTGTAAGAAAACGAATGCAAGCTGGAGGATTTGTAGAAAGAGTCACTGAGCATAAAGCAACTTTTAGTCGTCCATCTAATAAAGTTTGGCAAGTAGTTTTGGATATATTTTACAATGAAGGATTAAGAGGATTTTACAAAGGATTTAGTATGAACATCATAAAAGGTCCTTTAGGTGCAGGTATCATTCATTCAATGAACGAGAAAATAAATAACTTTCTAAACAAAGTAATGTAATTAAATTCTTCAAATGCACTTTATATCACCAGCTTCCTATTATATGTTAAAGATATTTTCAGTTAGATCTATTAAAAGCACTAGTATTTAGCTAAGCGTTTAAGTTTAAAAAAGCACAATTTAAAGCATTTTCCATTAATTTGCTGAAATTATAAAAATTAAATTAATCATTGTTGCTAATGAGATACTTTAGGCTGTGCTGTTTTTGGTCTATTCATTTTATTTGGGACTCTAACTGAACTAATCACTTCGAAAGTTTCTTCAGGTTCTTAATTATAAGATTACCTTTTTAAGGCTAATAACCAGCAGTTTCAGGTCTGACAGCTGAAAGAAGTCTTGAAAATCCTTATCCAACTTTTGCTAATGGTTCTCGCCTTGGTAATAGATTCCAAGGATGGTACTTTTCAGGAAAACCTTTTAGTGCCTATAAATCTATAAAAATAGAAAAATACTTTTATCACAAGATGCGCAGGAAAATCCTCCTAAAGGTTTTTTACTAAGCATAGCATCTTTTTCATGATCCCTTTTAGAAAATAAATATTCATATAAGTTCTTTATCATTTTCTCTAGATGTTTTAAAGCCTTTTTTGTTTCTGCTTTATCAGCCAATTTTTACTGCAAAGCATTAGAAACTAAATCAAGCTTTTCTAGGATTTTTTCTTCCATTGCTCATAATATATTTATATCAAAATCAGATCCTGGCTGTACACCTGCTAATTATTTCTTTAATGCCTCTATTTCTTACAGCAGCTGCTAGTATTTATTTTCTAGATCTGCACAATTATCTTCTGTCTTAAGTTACCTTTTTTCTAGTTCAGCCATTTTTTTAAGTAGTTGAGCGAATTGATCTAATGCATTTTAAATCTTGAGAATTAAATTTGGGTCTACAGCTCCTTCTTTTTAAGAAAGAGTAGCAAGTAACCTTTCAATCTCTTTTTTGAAGTAATCAAATTCTGCTTTAGTAGCATATTTTGCTAAATCAGAAATTTTAGCATAAGTAGCTTCTGCCTTCTAGAAAGTCACATAATTTTATTCAATCACCTAAACTCTTTGTAAAAGATCATTTAGCATTGCTTTTTCTTAAGCTGACATTCCTTAAATTACAGGAGCACTTTCTCCTTTTTTTCCTATTGAAGCAATAAGAGCTTTCAGTTCGTCAATATCACTTAAATCTGCTTTTTATTTGAGTGCTTCCTGTAGTTTTTTCAGCATTTCCTTCAATAAAGCTATATCTTAAGTATGATCAGCTGAAACTTGCTCAAGTTTCTTGACTCTATCAAAAAGACTTTGAAGGTTATTTAGTAGTTTTATCATTTCAGGATCTATGCTTTCTAAAATTTTCAATCTGCTCAAGATTTCATCAACTGTTTTCCTAAGTAACTGAAAATCAGTTTTATCAACTTTTTATTCAATAACATTTATTTAAATTTGTAGAACACTGATATTTTACTCCACCTTCTCTATTCTCACCTCAACAGCTTTAAGTTTCTTTAATTCTTCTCTTAAATCTTCAATTTACTTTTTGTTTCTCTTTATTTTTTCTTTATATTTAGCCATTTTCTTCAGTTATTCTTCTTGAGTTTTTCACTTTTTCTTACAGTTCTGCTATCTATACTTCATTTTTCTTCACTCTTTGTTCTAAGTTTTTATTATCGGCCATTTAATTTAACTGATCTTGCTATTGTTTGAGAGTTTATAGAAACCACTCTAGTACTAATTTTAATTTTCCAGTATTCCAATTAATAGTCAGCAAATCTTCTAAGTTAAAGGGAATTTCCAGTTCAAGTCTCTCCATTTTTAAGTTATAAAAGTATTAAAATTGTTTTATTTTCTTTATTCCTTTTAATTCAAACACTTCTTCAATATTTACCTCTATTGCTCTTCTTATACTACCCTATCCAGTATTATCAAAGAGCAAACTAAGAGTAGCAGCTTTGTATTAATATTAGTGAAAGGTATATTTTAAATGATGGCTACTTAGTCTTTTAAGTTCCTTTGAAGCAAATTAGAGAGATATTAGAAAGGTATGATGTATAACGTCTAACTATTATAAATAGACTACTTTCATTTGCTTATTAACAGTGCTTTATATTTATTTCCAGCATTCCTATCAATATCTATAATCTCTCATAACATAGAACTGTATTAATTATACTCTTTAAAAATGGTTAATTAAGGCTATTAGAATAGGACATTAGACAGTTCTAACTGCAAGGATAATTTAGTTGCTAAGAGTTTTTAATTGATTAAAATGCAATTAGGAAACCTAAATCTATTGTATCTAATTCAGTACTTAATTATAATTAGGAAATTAGTAATTTACAAGCATCTTACAGCTAATAATTCATTAAGTCTTTATTTTAAGAGACTTATATCTATTGACTGAATAGGTTATTTATACAGGACAACAATGATTTGTTAAAAAGTTTGAAAAAGGATTAAGATAGTTTAAGTATAAGTAACTCTATTAAAAGTGTTGACTATAATATAAGAGATGAAAGCATTAAAATAATTAGTTATTTTATTGTCTTTTATAGTAGAATTTTAAAAAATCCAAAGCCACGTTTATCTCTAAATTTGTTTTCACGACTGATCCAAGCTTGCTTAGAAGGTCTTAAAACACATCAATTTTATTTCCTTTTTTCTTATTAGCTTCATCAGATACAACAAGTTCAGGACTAAAGGTAGTTTTATGCTTGATATTGCTCATGTTTAATAACAACTTAAGAAAGAGGACTTTCTCTCCAACAGTATCATTTAAATCAGAGTCTACAAAGAGTAGAGAGCATTTCATATCTTCTTAAGAGAATAACTCAAATTTTGGCTAAATGAATTTCAAAACTCCTTGAGAGTTCGTTCTACAGCCTTCTGGGAAAATAACAATAGGTCTGATTGTATTTCTTAGCACTTATTAGAATTTCTTTGTTTAGCTTTCCTTTGAATCTCCCTTAATCTAGATGACAGGATTAAATAAAAAGGAATAAAAATTAAACATCGACAGTTTAACCAAATCACCTTCAGTGGAAACTCTTAAGAAAATAGGGGAGAATTTAACCTTAAAAGCTAAGATATCTAAAAAGGAATTGGAGTTAGAAATTATTAATTAGCCACCTTGAATTTCAGGAAGTTTCTATAAGCTATACACATTCTTGAAGTATTAATACGAATATTGGTATTCAAATTTAAGCTAATATACTCCATACAAGAACAGTATAAACCTTCCAAACACTATATCTATTAGCCTTTGAAGAAACTTAAACAAAAAATTTAAGAAAATCTATATAAAATATTACCAATTTTATAACCCAGTTTAGCACAAACCATACTACTACTGCTACTATCAGCAACAATAGCTTCAACAAAAACAGAATAATACCTAATATCTTCAAAAATGCACCTTGAGTTTTATATGAAGGCAAAAAGGGGTTTATTCCAGAACTCTTGTCTGCAAACTGGAAATATTTTTCCATTTTTGCTTTCTGTATAAATTGTTTATTAAATATAAATTATCATTTTTAAACTATATTCTAATAGTTCAACTCTCTACCTTTACTTTTAAACTAGTACAAGTTTGCTTATATTCAAATTATTCTTAGTTTCTCATTTTCTATATTTCGCTTATTTAGATACCAAATAGTTACAAATTTTTAGGACTTAGAATAACTAGAAAATTCATATACATCAAATTAGGAAAGAGCAGTAATTAGAATTAATGTTTCTCACTCTTATTTTTCCTTAATGCTTTAGGTATAGAAGTGTATTAATAAATATTAGTAATCTTAAAACTATTAATAAACTAGTAGCTACTTAGTTCAAATTAGCTTGTCCTATTTCAATCTTCTTTATATTCCTATATTTTACAATATAATTGTATTAACCAAGACAAATATAAGCTTTTATAACTATCAAGCTAATTTAGATTTTTATTAGCTGTAAGTCATTTCAAGTGAAGGATTAGTGATTATTAATTAAGCGTTTATAGCATTTCTACTATAAACTGTGTATTAAGTCAATTATATTAGCTGAGCATATGATTAAATATTTGAAGCTAATTTCTATTATTTTTAGTTTCAAACTTTGGTCAACTACAAGTTGTTGTTTATTTAGAAATAGTTATGATGAATCACTTTAAGCTTATCATTCTAGTTTTTCAAACCAAAATAGAATTATAAATATAATTTCTAAATACTAAGATTTATAATATTAAAGCTAAGGAAATAAGGGAAGCATGTTTAAAACCCTAAGTTACTATAGCAAACATAATAAAAGATATAAGACAATCTACTTTATTTCTATCTAACTAAAGTAGCTTTTATTATTGATAGAGCTCTCCTCTTTCTATTAATGTATTGCTTATTCTTTTATTTTAAATATTGTCTTATTTAATTTAAAATTAACTATATACCATTTAAATGCTTATTTATACCTTTATCTATAATAGATCTAAAGCATACTTATACAAACCTAAATATTTCATAGGCAAGCTTTAATAATTATTAAGTTATTTTATGGTAATTATATGACAAATAGAGTATGTAACTGAGTATTAATAGCATACTGTTTAGCTAAAGAGAAAATTATTAGATAAAATGTTAAATTTCAAGAACTTTTAGTTGTAGCATATAAACTGATTGTTTCTATTATTTCTTTAAATGAGACATCCAAACTTTTCAAACCTACAAAGAAACCATCTACATCTGGACATTCTGCCAATTCTTTGCAATTATTCTGATTTATGTTTCCTCCATAAATTATTCTTATTTTGCTTGCTAGTAATTCGCCTATATTCTTTTTAAGAAAATTTCTAATGAACAAATGAACTTCCTGACACTATTATGAAGTGGGAATTTTATTAGTACCATAAGTTCAAACTGCTTCATAAGCTATGACTATTTTATCTCAATCATCAATTGCTGATAGTAGCCCTTACAGTTATTGGGTTAAAACTTCTTCTGTTTGATTGTTCTTCCTTTAATCTAGATTTTCTCCAATGCAGATTATAGTATAAAAGCCTACTTCTTATGCTCTTTGCACCTTTTTAGTTACTATTTCATTACTTTCCCCGTATAAAATTCTCCTTTCAGAATGGCCAACAATGACCCAGTTAATATTTATATCTTTAAGTTATTCGCAAGTAATTTCTCCAGTATAAGCTCCATAAGTAGTAGCAGAAGAATTTTGTGCTGCTATAATAATTTGTTGCTTCATAATTTACTAGCAAGCATATATATGCAAATACATTGGAGCAAAGCATAAATCTAGCTTATTTGTATCATACTAAGCTTGATTAATTACGTTAGCTACAAGATCTTAAGCTTATTGTAGGTTCAAATTATTTTTTCAGTTCCCACAAATGAAAAATTTTTTGTAAACTCCCAAGTTTCTACAAGTAAATCTCTTCCTTTTATAAGGATTTTTTTAAAAGGCATGCTTCTAAAATTATTGATGTAATCTAGTTCAACCTTTTGCTTTTAAAGAGAGATTTTTCTATAATTGCATAATTTATGGTGAAGGCTGCTCAAGTGAACCTTGACTTTCTAGTTAAATGGTAAATTCTTTGACATATTCATTAGTAATTTCTATTATTTCCTTAAATGATGGTTTTAAAGAAGCTCCACCTATCAGAAATCCATCAACATCAGGCTTATGTATTATTTCTAGACAATTATCTTCTTTGACACTACCTCCATAAATTATTCTTATAGTTGAGGAAATATTTTCTCCTGCGTTTTATTTTATGAAATCTCTAATCATAAAATGCACTTCTTAAGCTTGTTAAGGACTTGCCGTTTTACCTGTGCCTATAGCTCACACAGGTTCATATGCTATAACGACTTTATTTCAGTCAGAAATAAATCCCATTACTGACTTCAGTTATTCTTAAATTACTTCAAAAGCTCTTCCAGATTCTCTTTCTTCAAGGTTTTCTCCAACACAAAAGATAATAGAAATTTCATACTTTTATGCTCGTTCAACTTTCTTGCCAATAACTGTGTTACTTTCTCCATAGTACATTCTTCTTTCAGAATGTCCAATAATGGTTCAATTAATTCCTATATCTTTCAAATCTTCACAAGAAACTTCACCTGTATGAGCGCCAATTGGTTAATCTGAGACATTTTAAGCGGATACTAAAGTTTCTGGCTTAGCAAATTAACGCATTATTGGTAAGTGAATATAAACAGGACTAATGCATACTTCTATAAGCTAGCTATCTCATTCCGTATTATTCACAATAGTTTAAATTAATTCCTTTCCTTATATTGAGGTCAAGTTACTTTTTCAATTTCCTCCTATAAAGAATTTTCTCATTTATAATCACTATAAAATTACACATCAAGCTTCTATTTACGCCTTATATCTAATTATTAACTATTCAAGTATTTCCTTTAATAAATTAAAGACTTTTAGTATATTGACTGATTTATTCCAAGTAGCTATATAATTAACCAATTATAATTAGCTTATATAGATACTATACTTCTAACTATCTTTGCTATTTTTTTCCTTTCAAACTTTTTTATTTCTGCATTTCTTTCTCTTTTTTAATAACTGTCAAACAAAGTTAGTTTAGTATACCTTTAGTCATTTATTGAAAGTGAGTGCTATTTCTTTATATAGATATAAGGAAGAAAATAAAAAAATAGGGTTAGTTTTGGTGATTTGGTATATCAACTTTTAGTAATTTTAATACTATTTCCATTGCACCTTTTTCTAAAACATCTACTTCTTTGCTTAGCTTTACTCTCTTTTGATATTTTTGAAGCTTATATATATGCAAATAATCCCATTATTATTAGGACTATTTTTAAACAAAGATGATTTGATAGTTAGAATCGAAGTTATTTATATAAGCGCTATATTATTACATATTATTGTAAGATAAGATAATATTCTTCATTAGTTTAGACAGCTTTAGAGAAGAAAGAGGACTAAAGATATCTTTTAATTTTGTAAGTTATAATATGGAATACTACTAACATTTTTCTCTGCTTCATACTTTCATAACTGTATCCAACTGACACTGATCTAACTTTATACCCTTCTTATTTTATTTATTTCCAACTTAATATCTACATTATTTCAAATGCCATCATACCTTAAAATGAGTATAGTATAATAATGAAACATATAACGAAGTTAGTAGATTAGTTTAAGATAGTAGCGCTTAGGTTTAGAAAGAATTGATTTATATACAAAAAAGCTAAGAAATTGGTACATCAATAGTGTCCATTAATTCTATTAATTTCCATAAAGAATCTTCTTATCATACTCTATATGCAACTACATATTGATAAGCTTAGATAATGAAATTAATATAATTCTAGTAATTAAAATTGTAGATTACCCATATAGGTGAAAATTATAACTGCTTATATAGATTTATAGACTAAAAACTAAACTAAGGCATTTCTTTAGCTATAGCACTTAATTAATATCCTAGCTTTTAGTAATTACCATTAGAATAGGTAATAAGTAAAAGGCTTGAAATAAAGACTTAGCTTGCTTCAATTTAAATTAACAAGTTGAAACATTTTGCCCTCATTTCTTCATCACTCAACACTAGAGTCATTCCATTTTCTCTTAAGCCATCTAACTGAGTGTATTAACTTCTTCAATACCAATGAATTTAACTTAAGAATGAATTTAAAAAGCAAGGGCTAGCTTGAAATAAGATAACGTTAGAGGGATATAAAAAATGAGTTGTATATAGAAGAAGTAGTTGATACAGAGAAGATTAATTTAATAAAAATGATTAAACTGGAATAGTTTAATTATCCAAAAATAAGCACATCAAATCATTTCTCCACATTTTTAACTCAATTAACTATTTTTGAAAGTTAGAGTATTTTCTTGAGTTATAAGCAGATATAAATAAAACCTTCTAGATTATTTAGAGAGCTTTTCCTTAATGTTTCATTATAAAACAGTTACCTTATATGTTTCTAGTAAAGAAAGTAGGAGACAATTTTTATTAAGATGAGTGCTATTTTTATTGCATTATGCAATATCTATTGATATGAGTAAAAAACTGGTTTAAAGACGATTTAGTATAGAAGCTAGACTAAGTGCAATTAGCCATTACTAATGATTTTGTAAGCAGGTTTAGATTGCTTTCTGCAGAGTAATTCTTTATCTTAAATAGCAAGCAATCCTTTAATACTATATGCACTTAATCCAACTTCAACATCAAATCCCTATTTGCATTTTTATATTTAATAGCCCTTTTAACTTTTTCTACTCTTGCTAAAATGGTAATAAGGCATAAAATATTACCCTCTAAAGAAATTTGTCTTTAATAATTTAAGTGGGGATAAGCAGAAAAAAGAAAGAAGGAATTCTTATTAAATCATAAAAAGTGACAGAAATAGAGAAAGAGAAGGGATAAGATTAGAGGTTTGATATTTAAATACATAATAATAAAAGTTTGATAAGCAAGAGTATTATTTCCTATTAAGTAACTAGATGTAACAATTAGGCTTATTTTATTATATCAATATTACTCATCATCATAAACTCCTCTTTACTAAAAACTTACTATATCAGCTTCTTTTACCTTCTTAACTCATCCTCCTTATTATCTTTAAGCTCAGAGGCAGAGTTATTACTATTGCTTTAAAATAGAATTGGGTTTGTATTAGATTAAAGGATTTAGCCTCTTTAAAAAGCATGTATAAGTTGCTATACCGTTAACCGATAAAGTTGATTAGAAGGCATTTATGATGAAAGATGTGTGAATCTTCAAAGTAAAGACTTGTTAGAGAAGACTTAAGTGTAAGTAAAGGTAGGTTTAGTTAGGAATAACTACATAGTATAATGTTTTAATCTGTCAGTTTTCTTAGATTTACAAGGGTAAGGAATTAAATATACATCCATGTTATTAAATGGGGAATAGTTGATAGATAAACAGTGATTTGAAAGTAAAATATTTCGATTAAACTTAATTAAACAGTTTAATTTCAGTAAATGATGCTTTTAAATTCAGAAATCATCTCATTTTTTATAATGAGTGTTTATAGAAGAACTTGGACTTAGTAAGAGGACAATGCTATACGAGCATTGATAGCGGAGTTAGGAACAAAAGCATGAATTTTAGTTTCATAGAAGTTTACTCAAGAGTACAAACTTGATTATAGAACTCCTAAGCAATGTAGAGAGCGTTGGCACAATCATTTAGATCCATAAATTAACAAGAAGCCTTGGTCTGAAGAAGAAGAGTAAATAATGATACAAAAGCAGAAAATATATGGAAATAAGTGGGCCAAAATCGCAAAATTCTTGCCAGGTAAAACTGATAATTGTGTAAAAAATCGTTTTTATTCTTACTTGAGAAGAAAAGATAACGATTAAAATAAATCTAAAAAGACTAATAAGAAAAGCATCTAGTAAACCTCTGATTAATTAATCAAGTCAGAAACCGATTTTAAAGCAACTGAAGACTAAATCATTTTGCCTTCAAATCATTATCATTAATCTTCTTAAGTAGCAATTAAAGAAGAAAGCATTTAATCTTAAATTTAGACAGTTCCTTAAAATGTACAAGGAACCGACTGCACGTAGAACGAACAATTCTCGAACTAATAACCTTAATATCAAAACAGTTTAATATAAGTTTAGCAAAACTTATCAGCATTTCAACCATATAGCAGAAATTAAAGCACCGCAACATGAAAACAACAACAAGGGTCATATATCTATAATAACAATTTAATCTATAGTGACTGGTAAAACCCGAACGCTTTTGCATATACTTACTTCCAATAATAAAGTTAAGTGTAAAATCATTAAAATATAGAGATTAAACTTTTATGTTGATTTATTAAAATTTTTGTAATAAACCGTATTGAAATAATATTAAAGTGCATCTTGCTTAAGACTTATTATTTATATAAGATAAAGCAATTCTTTACTTTATTTTAAAACCATTAAGTTCAAATCTACTTTAGATATTTTGTCATTCAAATCTTAATTAGTTGCTTATCATTAAACTTAATCTAACTGATATAGTTTTAGCTTCTTAGTTTAAGTATTCTGATCCATTGTTATTTTAAGCTTTATTTTCTAAGCTGAATTTTTGAATCCTTCTTCATGTCTCCTATGACAACTTCAGTTGTAACTCATATAGATATATTTTAGGAATTATAGTATCCCATTCTTATTGAGCTTTATCCTTGGTAATTAAAATTTAGAAGAAGAAATCACTTTAAATAAAATGTTAATGGAATGAAGTTACTGATATAAATCAGATACTTCATTTTAATTATGCTCAAAAAGTTCAAGCATCGTTCTTTCCAAAGTAATTAAAATTTAAGAAGTTACACTAAATATAAACAAGAAAAATGATAAGATGCAGAAAATTTAAAAAGGAAACTTATAGGACAAGTAACAGAAAGAACAAGAAAGAGCTAGTATCTTAATACAATTTATGCAGAATTATGTAAGATAATCTCCTAATCAAACTTATATAAGCTTCAATATAAGATATAATAACTCATAATCAGGGCTATATCTATCTATATCCTATGATAAATATAAAGCTACTTGCTTTTTGTGATACTTGATGTTGCTTCTGATGTTATAACTTTAAGAATTAAGTCATGCATATTTAAAAATTTAATTTGATATTTCCTCTAAAGGACTAAATACAGAATAGCTAAATTACCTTAGTTAGTAGGAGTAACTTAATATCTATTTAAATGGCTGAGTATTAGAGCATTATTATGATGATAACGTTTGCACTATAATGCAATATAATCTACTATATTAACGAGCATATTAACTAGATTGGGATATGAACAAAAATATTTTCTTTCTTTAATTGTGAAGAAAGTTTAAATCTTCTTCAAGCGTTAGAATATTGGTAATTTTGAAAAAATTTTAAATTTTTTTGATATTTTGATTCTTCGTCGATTATTTAAAAAATGGACTCGACTTAACAAAAAGAAGGACTTTCTATTGAAGAAGAAGGTTAAATAGTAAAAGGCGCCAGTATTGAACTACATTTCTAAGTTAAAGATTAATCCTCTTTCCCTCTGACTTTTAATAAGGAAGTTGATGTGAACTGGCTAAGATATTAAGTTGCTAATTATCTAAATATTCCATTACAGACTGTTGAATTAAAATTTGATGGAAAAAAATTGTTAGGTCCTCTTAGCTTAGAAGATTATCCTTAGATAGTGAATGGAAGTACAATTGAAACAATACTTGTAGAGGAAGATTAATGAACATTTATATTCATAAATACTTATATTTTTATATTCTCAGTCTAAAATCCTTACTATCTTCATTCTCAAAATAACACATAAAGCACATGAACCCCATTAATCAATCCTTATAAAAATAAACAAGTCTTTACATTAGAGTTAATACATTCTATAAGGTAAGATATTAGAATCATTGCTATATTAAATATAATAGACATTCATTTATCTTCATTTAACTATTAACTATCTATGCTAGATGTATGAAAGGCCCTTTTATAGTGAACTTCTAAGATATTAAACAGTTTTCTTATTACTAACCTTAATTTGACTGGATTGAAATAAGGTAATTATTATCCTTTCTCTACTATTTTAATAAATGAAGATTAAACTTCTGTCAGTTAGATTATTTCACGCATTACTCTAAATTACATTAACGATTTTGAAGAGTTTTGTATTTAAATCCTTTATAAACCAATATCTTAAGCAAACTAGTTAAAAGATCAATATTAAATACAATGTTAGGATTAGAAGTAGAGCAATTACATTTAATACAAGACAAAAATTGGACATTAGAATATGAATGCTCTAGTGCATAATTTAAAGTTATTAAATAGGGCTATTATAGCATTCTAAATTAGGATTCTAGGAGTATAACATTTCTTATTTTTAAAGCTTAATGCTAGATTTAATTGTTAACATACCTTATTTTTTTAATTTGTATGAGAAGGGGGTTAGTTTTAGAATACGAAGCTTCTTTACTTAATTAAAAAAAATTTGAGCACTCTAGATAAACTAAGAGAATATGCTTTATAAAAATTAAATAGAAAAGATTCAAATTTAAATAGACTTGGGAGTAATTTCTTGAAGAAATTCACTATATGAAACATTTCCATCTTTATTTCTATCATATCTACTCATTAAGGAAATTAATTCTCTTTCATTTGGATATATTCCATTTACTTTAAGGGCTTTTCGGAACTAAAATTAAAGACTTACCTCATCTATAGTAATGTAACCATTAGAATCTATATCTAACTATTAGAAAACATGATGAGTATTAAAGCCAACACCTCTTACCAGCTTGTATCTTAGATCTTCGTTTGTTCTTTCATTTTCTATGCACATTCTCAATAGTTTAGCTATTAATACTTAAGTTTCAAGTGCGAAAACAAATTTTCCTTGATCTCTAATTTATTATTCACTGACCATTGATTGTCTGGCTGATAACATTTTAGCATATTCTGGCTATTTAGGTGCGAAAATTTCACAAAAATCATTATATTTTATTCTTCCATCACTATCTCTATCAAATCTCCTAAAAGTGAGACATGCATCTTCGAATTGAGCATAAAGACTGAAATCATGGAATACTTTTTCAAAATCAAGTTATGTTAAATAATTTTTGCCTGACTAATCAAAAAATTTGTAAATATCTAATAGATTAAAATCAGCTCTAAGGCTTAAATCTTATCTTATTAATTCTAACTCTCTATCCATGCTAATTTGCTACTTAAAAACTCTAACCATTTAATAAAAATGCTCATCTTGAATATTCTTTGGAGGCAAATTTATTGTTCCTTTAGACTCAGTAAATTTAGACTTAGTAGCTGTATGTTGATATTTATTAGGAATGCTATAGTAAGATTCCTTATTATCTTGCTGCCTTAATTAAGAGTATTGCTCATTAGATTGAATACTTCTAGTTTATAATCTGTTTTCTTAAGGATAAACTAGTTCTTACATATTTTATGGCTAATACTTATTTTTAGGTTCTAAGTCATTTTTTTCTTAATCTTATTATATCAAATAATTAAAACTGCCTTAATCTTAGCTTTGCCTTTAGAACTTAAAACTAGTTTAGTTCTTTTAAGTATAGTAAGGACTGTAATTTTATGGATTATATTAAGCTCTTTAAATCTGATTTTTAGGACTAGCTACATAGCTTTTTCTAAGAAAATCCTAACTTTCTCTTAGCTTTTACTGAAGCTTTAAACTACTATAATAGAGTTAGTCATCTAAAGCTTGCTTTCATTAATTAGGTCCATAGGTTTAATAGTTTTGCTGGATGTAATGCTTTTACTGTTTTTTATGTTAGGTAATATTTCTGGAATGCTAATCAGACTTTAATATTCTTCCTTTTTATTAGCCTAAGTAACTATATTTTACTTAAGGGTTTTCTTATACTTCACTAGGAAGTATTACTTAAGCAAACTCCATATACGATATTAGTTCATCTTAATCAGAGTCAAACTTTCTAAGTATATGTTCGATATCTTCTTCATAAAATTACCTTCCACATTTTTTAAGCAAAGCGCGAATTTCTACTTTGGTAATATATCCTGAATTATTTAAGTCTAAAACCTTGAAAGTATCAAGTAGGTTAAAATCATATCTAGAAGCAAGATCATGCTTGCTACGATTTAAGTTTCTTAAATATTCAAACTCTTGTTATAACAATCTTGATAATGAAATTTCTATATCATATGGAACTAAATGAGCTGGTATACTTGGTCGTTTTGTTACTTTATCACATAAAGCAGGATTCATTTTAGGAAGAACAATGCTCAAAAAATCGGAATAAGTTAGTCGTCCATCCTTATTAATATCATAATGTGAAATAAAGGTTAAAATTTCATTATCAGTACATATAACTCCTAAGAATCCTAAGAAATCTATAAAATCATTGAAACATAGATATCCTTGATTAGACTTATCAAGTCTTCTAAAAACTGAATAAGGTTCAAAACTAACTTCCTCACAAAGAACTTATCTTGCTACTTCTAAACTTCTCTCTCCTTCAGCTATATTAATCAGCAGTGTTGCTAGTCTCTACTAAGTTTCTAAACTAAGCATAATTATCTTTAAATATTATTGCAATCAAAAATTATTTTTGATATACTATATTTGGATTATTTTAAAAGATATATTTGCTTAATTAAAAGTATAAAAGCTTTAATTTAATGCTTAGTTAAATAAAGTCTTCACTTATGATTATTTGGATTTACTAAATCTTCTAAACTTGTTTTAGAAGATTAACCTTAATCTTCTATCTTTTAGAAAGCTACTTCACTTTCAAAATTTGGTTAGTCTTGTGCTTTGCTTTCCTCTTGGTCTTTCGGTAATACTATTTATGTTTTATTTTCCTGATTTTTAGGCTTATTAGTAGGAATTATATTTTCTGAATTATTAATCATTTACTGTTCTTATTATTGAGTTGTGTTTTCTGCTTATTATCCATCAAGGTCAGCATGATCTATCATTTTTCTTTTTTTTCTTAGTTATACTCTGAGATAGATAATTACCTATTAACTTCTTTCTCGTGCTTTCTTTTTTTTTGCATTCTTTCCTGCTCTTTTGTAATCTCTTTTTCTTTGTTTTCATAAAAAGGCATTTCGTTAGAGTAAACTAGCTCTCTTACATGGAAAAGCACTGATTAAGCAAAAGCAGAATTTGATTTCCCAGATGTTTTATATCCTCCTTCTAAAATGCTTACTAAACTAGAAAATTTTACTCAATCTGCCTTTAGCAGAAATGTTACTAATTTAAACTAATTTTTTAGTCAGTCACTAGAAATCAAATTCATCAAGCTTGATAATTCCATTATTTACCATATCTTACTAATGTCCATCAAAGCCAGCAGATAAAAATATAATATCAGGCTTAAACTCTAGTAGTCTAGGAAATACTTTTTCTCTATATTCTAACGTAAACACTACTTACCTTTTCTAAAAGCAAGACTATCTGTTGCTCTATACATAGGAATATTCAAAATTCCACCAGGATAACCTTTTTAATTTGACTAACTAAACTTTCCTGATCCAGGATAGAAAATTTGATGCCCTTTGATCTCATATGCATGTGATGATATAAATAGAACGTTTTTAAAATCAGTTTCATCATCTAGTCAAGGTTTGCAACATTCTCTAGTCAAATGCATTCCATAATTGTTCATTCTGAATTCTTGATTATCACTTAAGCTTTTAATAATTTGCTCTGTGCCATTTCCATGATGCACATCAAAATCTAAAATAGCTACTTTCTATATTTGGCTTCTATAAGTATATTTACAATACGCAGCTGCTACACATACATTATTAAAAATGCAAAATCCTTATGAAGTTATATCAGGAGCCTCTTCAGATATAACCGCTCCAAAAGGACCTACATGATGACCTGGAGGTCTTATTGCTACGAAAGCTTTCTTAAATTAAGAATCTTTTTACATTATTTAGTCAACAGCATAAATACCACATCCAGCAGCATCAAGAGCCGCTTTAAAAGTAAGATAATTAACAAAAGTATCTCGATCATACTAAACTATTACTTTTTATTTGCCTATACTTTAGCATACTTCTCTAATCCTCTAAATGTAATATAACTCATGAACCCTCAAGATATCAGCTACAGTAGCTTATTGAGGATCTTTTACTAACTTTAGTTTACTTGCTCAGCTTTAGTAAAAAACTCCATAAGGTGAGTCCAGAAGAACTTTCAATCTAGTAGGTGATTCTGGATGACTGATGTACTTATTATGTAATCATCCACTGCTATTAAAGCAAACAAGTACGTTATTTAAATAGTCTTTTTAATCTAATTAGTTCTTACTCTAATCTAAGGCTTCATTAATTTCAGTTAGAACTTTCAGCTACTAAGATAAACTCCAAATGTTTAGGTTTTGAAAGTTTATTTAGTTTTATCAATTAAACTTACCCCCAAAATGTTTAAAAAGGATAGATAGGCATTTTCAACTCCTTTGTTTAATCGCATAGTGAGTTAAAAAATCACCTTCGTTATTCTGAAAATTTAGCATTTGTAATTAGACTTCTTAACTTGAAGAGTCTAATATAGTACGAACACATTCCTAATAATCAAAATAAATAGCCCAAGTAATTGGTAAGTTTCCTTCATAATCAGACTATAGTAAAAGTTCTGTTAGATCATTTTTAGCTAATAAGCTTTATAAGGATTCATTGAAGCCAGTCTAGCATAGTTTATGTAATAAGTTAAATCCAAGTCTATCTCTAAGCTTAATCTACTCTAATAACTTTTGCTAATCAGTGTTCTCTAATAAAATTTAAAAGCATTCTAAAACTCTAGATCTTTCTTAAGTGTAGCTTGCCTTGGTGAGAGCTAATTAGAAGCAAGGAATATCCTAATAAGGGATAAACATTTCAAATTGAGATTAGAATTTTAACAAAAATTTAAGGCATTTTGGAGCAGCATTAATGAGACATTCATGGAATATTTATTTCCCTTCACTGTGAGAAAACATTAAGATAAGATTAGGCAAGGATACTTAGGCAAAGTACTCTTCAAGAGTAGAAACTTTATCACTTTTAATAAAGCTATATATATTTGACATTTATTTTCATTTAAACTACTTTAATTTATAACTTATTTCAATCTTTAGTTTAAACCATAAGATATCATTTTACAACTTCAATTCTTTTATATCAATATTACTATTAACTATCCCAGGAATTATTATTTTATCAATTTTAAAATAGAAACAATTGGTTAGTAACTTTAATCCTTACTGAATAGCTTCCTTTTTTAGTATTTCTTTAGATTTTTAGATGCTTAAATTTAAAGTTTTTCTAATTTAGTTTGTCTATAGAAGGGAGATGGCTTTATTTAAAGAGATTTTAATGCTCTTAATAAAGAAATAATTTTAGAGGTTTGGTTACTGAGTTTAAGGATGCTTTTAGATTAGATACCATAAGGTAAAATTAAATGATTATAGTAAAAAAAGTGCAATAATAATCAAAAAACGTCTTTGACGTGCAGATTTGCTAATAACTATGTATTGGTTTTCTTCAAACTCATGGTTTATCTATGAAACTCATCAGAAAACTCTTTAGATGTAAGTTCATACCAATGATCAGTAGGAGGTCTGTTCTTATCATAGATTTTTTCTCTTTTACAGTTTAACCTAAAAATTAACTTAAACTTACAGAAACTTTTCTTTATTTCTGAGCTATTCTAGAACTCCATTATAAATTCCAAGGATAATTTCTTCTTTTTCTTATTTTTTCTTTGCTGTTGGACTAACAAACTACATTCCAAATTTTTTTCTAAATTCTTATAATTGTTCCTCCAAATTCTGAATCTCTTCATTAGAAGTAAACTAGATTTATTATACTTCTTTTTTCAAGTCTTAAATAGCTTTTTCTATATGATAAATAGCTTCTTCATCAATTTATTCAGGCTGCTTTTCAGCTTGTTTAGCTTCTTAGTATTTCAATTATCTTTCTCTTTTTGCTTGATATAAAAATTAAGTTTCAAGAGGTTTAATATATTGTTTGTCAAAGTCATCTCTAATAGACCATGGATGCTGAGTAACTGATTGCAAATGATGTGCTTTTAAATATCATGGTCTTTCATTTTAATTCTTAGGATCTCCTTATTTGATTGCTTAATCAGCAATGTCTTCGTTGTATTCTTTGATTTACATTTTACTCTGCCTTAATTAATTTCCTTCAGCCAAGTAATCAAGAACTTATTTTCCAAACATTTGCTTATAAAGAGGCATGTATTCTTTTTCTGGATCAGTTTGACTTTCGACAGTTCTATGAGTTTAATCTTTCTCAGTAAATTTAGCATATTCCTTCTCTTAAATAAGTTAGCTTAGTGGATTATCTTATGATTATTTCTAAAATCTACTCATTAAAGACTTTCTAAATTCCTTGTGCTCAAAAATATTTCCTTTCTCAAGATATTATAGAAACTATGTGATTTTATCTGAAATTTCCTAAATCTCATTGATTAGCTTATCTAAGATTTGATTGATGATATCAGCTAAAAATTTACTTTCAATCCTCTATCTTTATTTAGTCTTTGTCTTCCTATCTTATCTCAATCCGATGTTTTCTTCGAAATCTTTTTTCAGAATAATCAAAAGGTTTTAAAATGAGTTAGTTTACTTTATCAACTTTTAATTCCAGGAATTTTAAGACTATTCTATCATGACTATTGGTATCTATGATGTATCACTTTTAGCGCTTTGCTTTTTTATTTATTTTACCAGTTTTTAGATAAAACTTATTATTGTTTCTGTTTCAGACTTCGATAGAAAATCCTTAAACTCTTCGAGATATTGCTAAATAACAAAAGTTGGGATTTTGGTTATATCATAGCCAAACAAATCGCTTTTCTTGTAGTATTACTTAATGTTGCTTACGAAATTCTGTAATTATAAAGCTCTTTAATCATCATCATTCATCCTCTAAATAACAGCATCTTCAATATCCTCTAGAGATATCTAATTTATATCACTAACTTAGAGTATCAACTTTATCCAATTTTTATATATTTCTACTTATTTATCAAAAATAGACTTTATTTCAACGCAATAATCATCCACTACGTTACTTTACATAATAGTAAGCATCTACTCTGATTACTAATGCTCGGTTGTTTTGCTTATTTCTTGGAGTTCTTGGTCCATTCTTTTTTTCAATCTAAATAGATCCTTTTTCGTTGTTTGCTCATAGTTATAAACCTTTTTCTTGAGGTTTTCAATTAAAGTTGGCAAATCTCCTTTAGGAATATATTTAATAGTTCCCTATTCAATTTTTGCTTGAATTTCTTCTTACTTTTTCTTTTTAAGATATTCAGGTATTTTCGAAATAGCCATGGAAGCAATATTTTTAAATTGCTTATCTTTCTGTTATTTCATTTCATTTAATCTCTACTCTCTATAGCTAGAAGAGCAGGGTGCATATCCTCACTAAGGTCTTTCTCTATTTAAGTCTTGCTGCTTCTTTTTATATTTTATTTAGAATTTTAGATTTTCATATTTCTGCTACGCTGTCTAGGGTCTAGCACTTGAAATATTATTTCTAGATAGATCTCTATCCTGTTACTTTATTATACTTTGCTCTTATTTCTGTTTTTAATCTCTTTGCTAATTTGCTTCTCTACTTTTACTTCTTTAAGTATCTCTGAATGGATCTTTTTCATAGCTATCATATCTTTCATTTTACTTAGCGAATGCAGAGAAAGGTCTTGCTTAATCTTTGAAAAGTACTTATTCTTGTCCTTTATTAAGAAACTTTTAACGAAAGATTTATATTGTTTCTTCTTCTTATTTGTTCTGTCTCTCTAATCGTGCTCTTCTTTCAATCTCATTCAATTCTTATCTATTTAAAGGAGGTTGATATAAATGAGGTGGTATATTTTAAGCTTCAATTCTCCTATTTAGAGAAGCTTATCTACCATTTATGCCAATATTAGGAGTTTTAATTTAAGGAACAGGATCAGGTGATTTATGAACCGGATTGATAACACCCATAGGAATTTTTTTATAAAGCTAGGAAGCATTCAAGAGAGTAGTTCCTACTACCTCTTTTTACTCTTCTTCTATTTAGAAGTTCTATAATCTATATACTTCTTTCGGCATTTTATTTAGTATCGTTATAAACTTTTATTATTAAATTAGACTTAACACTATACTTTGTCAATAAGTAATCAACAGCATAAAGTACTATACGCTCTATTACTACAGTCACCTTTACATATCTCATTTCATATACTCCTCACCTGCTTTTATGCTTCTACTTTAGAGACTAATTAACTAATTTTCTGATTTAAAGCAGACTTGAATATTATATTAATAAGATCTAATTAAAAAGTGAAAGTAAGGGAATTTTAGTGGTTAGTTTTCTTAAATTATGATTTGAATTATTTAAATAAAATGTAGCGGTATAGATAAAGACAGCAAGAACAGTAGGTTAAAGTATCTTATACTCATAATCGAGAACTATTCAACTGACCTGAAATACTCGTTTAAAAAGAAGCTAAACAAAAAACTAGAAGTTCGGTAAATTACCGCGACCTACTAATTAGTCAATAGGGATACAAGCTTAAAAATATAAAGGATAATGATATCACAATTCAATAGTATATTCTATGGAAAAGTGCTAGACTTGGACTCCTTAATTTTTAAAATGATATTCTATGAAGTTAGCAAGATATCTTAGATTTAAGAGGAGATGACAAAACCATATTAGAAGTTGCAAAAGACTAAGCAACAAAAAAACTGATAATGAAAAAACTAAATTGGGATGAAAGAAAAGGTGCGCTACTAGTTTTTACTCAAAAAAGGAATTTGTTTAAATTAATTCCAAAGTCTATCTTCAGAGAAATTATCCTTTATATTTAATTAATTAGCTTAGCATGATTAATCAATAGACAATAGTTCATTTCCATGCTTTAAAAATCTATCAATATTTTAATTAAAAAAGCAGATTCATATAATCCATTAATCCTGTCTATTTTATCTTCCATTTAAAGACTATATTCATTTCTTAGTTTTAGATTTAATTTACTTCTTGAGATTAAAATTTTAATTAAATAATAGAATAATAAAGAGATTAAAGTGAAAGAAGAAAGTGACTTAAAGTAAATTAACTGAAAATTATAAAATTATATCAAACCAACAAATTATAAGTAGGGATGCTTGTAATAAATCTCCTAAGTAAGGATCTAATCATCTTAGTTTCTTATTTTAGTTGACTGAATTTTTTTCTTCCTACTGTTCTATTACATCTTAAAGTCTATATTTACTTGCTTTATAGTTGGAAATTTAACCACAATTGATTTTTATTTCTGATTTCTTCCTTAGATTAGTTTTTCTAAATATTATTTGAATCTATTTTTCTACATGCTCAAATGCTAATTTTGATGTTCGCTTCTTTCTAAATCTTATAAAGCACTATCATAAGTATTATAATACTAAGCAATGCTATCTGAAGTATTAATTTAGTCATTAGAATTGCCTAAATGAGAATTTTCATTAATTATAAGTGAAGACTGTTCCTAACTATCCTCTAGTCGGTCTAAATATTAATTATGCTTGTTGCATATTAAAACATTAAATTGGTTCTAGACGACTTTACTCTTCTACTGTTTCTTTTTAATATTATATTTATCCTAATTTTCTTAGTACTCTTTCTTCAACTATTGCTTGCTTCTCACTTACATCTTATTTTTCCAATCATTAAGTTACTTATTTTCCTGTATTTAGAAAGAATCCTTGACATCATTCTAGAAAATGCTATTTCTTTTGGTCATTTAATCATAAATTATGGGAAGAAAATATTTGCTAAGTCTAGCAACAGGATCGATATTTAAACTACTACCAATAGTTTGCTGATTCTTTTGCTATTACTTAAAAATGCTTTTCTTAGATAATGAATTTAGCTGATTATCTTTAAGAAATTAGATACAACAAGAGTCTATTTATTCGAGAGTAAGAATACTATCACTTCTTAGATCACCATTTCTAGTAGTATGACTTTATTAATAGGCTTTATTTTATATGAGCTGGTTAATATTTTATTACTCCTCAGCAAAATTAAAAACTAAACGATTCCCCTAAAAAGCCTTCCTTTTGAATTTCTACCTCATTTTTTTATTATTTTAGTGTCAATTTATAAATGTATATTAAATCAACTAGATGGACTAAAATAACTTAAGCAATCTAGTTTATTTAAAGAATTAAAGCTGATGTAGTTGCTTCTTCTTAGTACAAGAGAAGCCTTAATAGGTTCACTCAACTAGTTTCGTCTAATATCAAGCTAATAATATAATTAATTTTTTAATATGCGTAACATTATAGAACTTAAAATTACTTACCTTTCATACTTAACAATCTATTTTAATTTGAATATTTATAGTTTAAATACACTCTATTATAAGTGTTACTTAATTGCTTATATCATTTTCCTTTTACTAAGATACGTAGTATTAACATTATTACCACTAATAATTTTATGATGCATAGTTTAATTTATTTAAACTAGTTTTTTTAATAAAGCAAGACTAGAAAATATAAATCTTCGCATATATTGAAACTTCATTTGATTTTAAGATCTTTTTTGGCTTATAAATGCATACATTCTTTTAGTTGGTCTTATGAATGTTTTTGTGTTTCTATCCTTTTAAATAATAGAATAGTTAAAAATAAGAAGAGTAATTCTTATCAAGCTAACTATAGAAGTCATAAGAAAATATTTAGCATAAGGCTTATGATATATTTTCTGGCTATGCAACTGAATATTTATCCAAATGTTAATGATGGTGTCATTTAATTTCCAGTGATGCTTTCTATTGAACTAGAATGATAAGCTAGGTATTTTAATAATAGGATTTTGGTAATCTAATTGAATTTATTTGTTCTGCTCAATTTTAATTTGCTTAATTTTCTTAAAATGGGTAAAACTTTTTCTAATTGTTGTGGTACTGAAATTCCTCCTGGCAACTTGGAAGTAGTAATGGATTAACTAGAAAGTTAAAGAAATAATAAGATGGCAACAAGGACTAGTAACTTAGTTGAAGCAAGAAACTACTCATTCTAGAACTCAAGAGTAAATAGCCTTTAAAATAGTTGAAATAATGTTCATTTTTAGGATAATTTTAATGATGCTTAGAGATTAAAGACCATAGAAGAACATCAATATACAAGTAAGAAACTAAGGCTTAGAATCATATCTTCTTGAAACTTATAGAAAGGAACTACCTTTATTATAAATCCATAGCAAATGGAAGGAGGACTAAGAAATTAAAAAGATGGTGTTACATACTTTGGATTCAAGAAAAGAAGCAAGTTATTGAACAGCTAATACAAAAGCTAAGAAATAATCAACGACTTTTTATTACCATCTAAGGATAAGGAAGTAGAAAAATAGCTAAGAGGTAGACATTTTTAAATTTGATATGATCCAGAAGATAGAAAATACAAAATAAAAGATCTTTGCTTAGGTTTTGGTGTATTCGTTAGACTTAATTTCGTGCTTAATTTGAAGGATAATCATTTACTACATTTGGGAGAGTCATTTGCAGTTATTAACTTAATTTAGGATGAATAAAGAATAGCTGAAAAAAACTTAAGAATCAAATTTTTTGGAGGTCCTTAGAATGGGGATGTCTTGTAAGTTTATTTTAGCCTTGAAGTATTTTTAATTCAGCTGTTGACAAAAAGATAAAAATTGGAAGGTAAAGTTCGTGCTAAATAGAAATAAACGACAATTTGCTATCAAAAATACAGTCAACAATATTTTATGAAAATGGATAATGAAAACTAGTAGATGGAGATATGGACAGATAAAAAGGATCAACAAATGGAACTTGGTAACTTAATTAAATGTAGGTTATATTTAAATGAAGATTTTTAAATAGAATCTTCTATGATATTTAAGGCTAACACTACAATATTTCAAGCTAGTTTATTGTAACTTAGTGCACATTATTTAATATTTAATATTTTCAAATCAAATCATGAAATAAAGGACATAATTTTATAGTCAAATATTTTAGAAGAATCTGCTTTATAACTTCATTCTCTTAACTTAAGGTAGCAAATGGTATATTTTTAATTTTATTTCAATTTTAACATCTCAATAAATCAGGATTTTTCCCATTTCTTCATCTATCTAAAATATGCTAGTTATTTGTTTCTTTTTGATATCTTTTAGCTACTCACAATGGTAAAATTTTTCAATGAGAGTGAAAAAATTGAATAAAGATAATTTTGTATTCACAAACTCTCTAAAATAGATAGCAGAATAATTTAAATTTTCCTAAATTAAATTCTTAAACATAAGATATCTTTATGCTTCTTTTATAACTTACTTTTATACCATTGCTATAACTGTAGCAATACAAATATTTAAAATATGCAAAAATTATTTATTGAAAATAGAAAAATAAATAAGAGCTATAGAATAAGAGGCTTTAAACTAATAGAACTAAAGATTATTTTATTTTTAGTGTAATAATCTACTTAAAGAGGGGTTTGATGCATGAAACTTATTCATTAATGGTGAATGAAAAGTATATAAAACTTAGAAGCTAAAATCAGCTTTACTCTTGAATATTATCCTATAGATTAAAGATATCGCTTAACAAATTTATTTTACTCCTTTCTATAAATAAACATTCATAAAGTTTCAAGTATAGCTAAAAGTAAGAGATCTTAATAATAAAAAATTTAAGAAAATAGCTTTAACTTTTTTAATTCTGAAGAAGTCTTTATTGATTATAAATGACCATAGATATGCTTATTTATAAATTGTATGAAATCTAAGTAATAAACTTAGTAATTGAAGAAGCTATTTGAATAAATGTATGCTGAAACTAAATTTTCATTTTATAGAAAAATATATCTAAATAAAAGGAAATTTAATGACTACTCGTTCTTCAAAAGATTTGATATCATACTTAAAAAATTTGTGAATTAAGCAAAAGAATTTGAAAAATATTTAAATTAGTTGTATTATCATTAATTGATAAAAATTATTATGCCTTAATATTTTAAATTAACTAAGGAACCAGAATTTATAATTAAGTAGAGATATTATAAATATATTAAACATGGATTAAGCTATAAAATTTTGATTTTGTATAAATTAACTTAATGTTGAGGAAAAGGCTTAAGGGTATTAAGGTTAATTTTTAGAGTTTAAATTTGAAAAAAGTGAGAAAGTTAGTAATTAAGATTATAAATATGAAGAATATATTTGAATAAGAGATTTTAAGCAAAAAATCTTGAAGATTACATAATAAAATAATTTAGAAATTTATATATATGGTAGCATTTTAAGATAATGCTTAAAATTCTTATAAAAATAAAAACCTTAAAGCTTTAAGTTATGGAGATCCATAAATAATATATAATTCACTCTAGAAGGTTTAATATAAGAAATAAAATGTACATAGAGAATGAAATCTTGAAGATCATCGTATTTGCTTAATAAAGAAGAAATTTGAATATGTTTGGAATAAAATTAGATTGAAGTAAGAAACTATTTTTTTAAAAGGGCTAACGGAGAACTGGAAGATATTTATTCAAAGAAGAAGATCCGGAAGAAGTTTGGAAATTAATAATATTTAACACAACTTTAAGCTCTAAAACAGTGATGAACCTTATTGATAAATGGAATCATATAATTCATTATAATACATTATTATTATATATAAAAAAAAAAAAACTCCCAGGTTTATTTTAATATTTATGTATCTATTTAACTTTATAATAAAAAATCTATATCTTTATGGATGACACTATTGATTAGAATAAATAAATAAATAAAAATTAAATCTACTCTCTTAGAAACTTTGAGTACTAATAGAAAAGTTTTTATTCAAAAAAATTATATGTAACGAAAAATTATTGAAATTTTCTTTATCATAAATACTAAAGTCTATATGATTCCATGGGAATCCTTTTGAAATATTTGACATATTTTTTTAATTTATTGGAATCTTAAATCTAGAATTTTTCTTGTTTGGCTCTCTAATTATTCAAATATCTTGCTCTAATCCTGTCATTCATTCATAGAATCAGTTTTTAGCTCTTCGGTCTATCATATGGACTTCATCATCATCTTCATTGTTGATTAGATCTTTACTTTTTTCAAATATTTCTTCACAAATTTAAGTCCTCTTCGAGTTTTAGTTTTTTGATAAATGTATAAGTTAGTTATTTCATCTGTTAAGAGTTATTTGTTCTATTTCAATGTTTTCTAAATAAAAAGTAACAGGCCTAAATTGAATTATCATATTTTACCTTCTTCTTTTATTTTTTATTCCTAATTACTTATTTTAGTGATTCCGTCGAATGGACTCTTTTTACAGTTTTTAATGGAGGTGTTGAGAATTGTGTTGACTTATCTGTCCTTAAACTTTTCTTTAGATTAACTTTACTGATAAATTGTTGGTTTAAGAAGGTTGGACTGGACTTTCTTAAATTAAGACGTAGTAAGAAATAGTACTTAAGATTTTTTCTTCTGCTCTGAGGAGATGGTAAGAAACCCTTCTTGAAGCTAGCCATTTTATATTATATTACTGTATCTTACAGTACGATTAATCTTCTTCACTATCATAATTACTTTTCCCTTATATAAAGAAGATTTTTCTAGCTGATCTTAAGGTTCTACATCCATAGGATTGCGCATCGAAATATTTCAAAGAATTTGTTTTTCATCAATTCTTTGATTTAATTAATTTTGTTTCTAACTGTTAAATTCCCATATTTTCTGAAAATCCATTTTCAATTTCTTATATTTAATTGTTAGATATCATTATGCGATTTTTCCTTCGAGTTCTTGTACGTATCTAAGAGTTTAAGATTTTCCTATTTAATACTTTAAGTTCTTTAAATAAAATTTATAATTATGCTCTGATAGGGATTAATTCTTTTATGACGATATTATTTTACAAAAAGCATTCCATTTTTATAATTTTAAATGATTTTATCAAATTTAATTTATAAGTCAAAGCATCTGCTCCAAAGCAATTTTTAAGAATTATTTGAGTTTAATAAACTCTTATTTGAGTGATTTTTATTCTTTCTAGCATATCTATCATAATGTTTTATTTATTCACGTCCTTTAAAATTAGCTAGTCTTAACTGCAAGATTTATAAGCTTTATCTTAAATATAGAATATTTCCCTTTCGTCACCTTAAGATTTCAACATGATTATCTTGTAATATTTTGAGCTAAATGAGCTCTTCAAAATTCCTTTACTTTTTCATAATGAAAGTGAATAATCCTTCCTTTATTAGATTAAAGACAATTAGATATACTTAATTACATTAATTAACTATTCAATTTAATAATAATAATAATAATATACTTAAAGTTAGTAGAGTTTTTCATTATCTGGAATTGCAACCAGTTCCTGCGGACAATTTTTTTAACGTGGGTGTGATCCACGACCTTTTTATTAAGTGGAAGGTTACCACAGTAACCGTTCAAGTGGTCTTGCAAAAAGCTTTATTTGTAGATCCCTGTTGGAGTTATTCATAGTTTATTGAGTTGTCTCCATGTTCTTTTCTGCTCTTATTCGTTTATTTTCTTTCATTATCAACAGTTTTTTAAAATATGTTGATTTGATTTGCAACATCAACAAAGTTTGTATTATTGTCTTTATTTCGTTCTTTTTTATGATAATTTATTTTCTATATTTTCTAATCTTTTAATGAAACTTGTAGCAATCATTTCTTTTTCTGGATTCAATTCTGTTTTTAATTCTATTGGTATTTTTTCTATTTCCATTTTTGTGTCATATTTAAAATTTTATTATGATTAAGTTCAGAGTTATTCTTCCGTTATTAATTTGCTACAAATAAGTTATCTTCTAAGTATTAGTAATTCGTTGTTCTAATCTTCTATGTTACTCATTAGTTCCCGTATTTTTTCGCCTAAGTTGTAAGTTGTTTCTTCATAATTTGAGATTACTTTTTACATTTGGTCTAATTAAATTTAAAGTTTTTGATTAGTTTCGTTTTTAGGTTAACTTATCTCTATTTATCCTACCATAACTTTACCTTCTGAAGAAGAGCTTGACTCCTCCTATTGTTATTATTTTTTCTAAATTTCTTTTGCCGCTTTTCTCTTTAGGTTTCTAAGTTAATTTTTTGAGAGTCGAAGAGATTAATCCATTTTTTTTAAATTAATTAATTTATAATACTATTCAATTTAATAAAAGGCTCATTCATACTCCTATAGTATCATCTATATTTATAGAAGTTATAGTATGATCATTTAAAGATAATTTGATTTTTACTATTATTTCAAAATAATTACAAAAAAGCTAACTTTTAATCTAACTACTATTTATGAAACTAAGATTTGACTTAATAAGCCTTTTAATTCATTTTCTGAGCAATATTAATAATTAGTGCTAGCATCCTTAGAAATTTAGCAATCTGCATCTTATCTTTATCTTACTAATTATTTAAACATTTGGTAGATCGTTCGGTTATATCTATTTTTTTGAGCAGTGATCTGCTATAAAGAGTGCTCTAAACATAGCTAGATTTCAATTATTTCTTAACATATAATTTTTTGAAAATGTTTCCAAAATTGATTATCCCTCTAAAAGCATTACAATAATCATAAGATAATTCTTTATAATTAGATATAACTATATAGCTTAGTTCATACAAAAAAACTCCATTTTTATTTTATGTAGTAGATAAACAAGTGCTCTGCAAGAAATAGATAAGAGATAATAAATAAGCAAAGAAAGAATAATTAAAAGTTAAAAGGCTATAAAAGACTATTTATACATTTATTAGCATAAATCATCCAATTTCTATTATTTTAGGACACTTAGCTTCCTCGTTTTATTATAATCATAGAATTAAATGATATTTATATATTATGACTACTATTTAGGATACTTCTTGCTTATGATCATTTATTATATTAAACTGTCTGTGTTTCTGAAGCTCTAGCCTTCTAATCTGCTGATCATAGTATTAAAAAGTAATATTCTTTAAGTTAATTAATTAACTTCAAATCAAGTTTACCTTTCGGCTAGAAGTTTGAAAATTTCTTTAAGTAATTGAAGAAATATTTAAAAGAGAAACGATAAGAAAATAGCCTTATGCTTCTAAAAGTTAGCAATATGATTGAATATAGTAGTTAAAGAAAAAATACTTACAGAAATCTATTAATTTATACCTTTTATCTTGATTCTCCTAATTTAGCTATACATTAATTTGTCATTCAATGCTTCTACTTTATTTAGCTGACTAATATCTAACTTTAAATCAATTTTTATTTAGACTATTATAAGAAAACTAATTAATGTAAGATACCAAATAACTAATATATACATGTATAAGTAAAGGTTAAATAGAAAAATTTAATTTTGAGTTAATTAATTAAAAGTATTAATGAAGCTAAATTCTATAAGTTTGACTAAATAGAATCATTACTAGAACAAGTGTAATTAAATCCTAAATTTTATAATTAATATAAACATTTCAAAACACTATTTTAGTTTTTGCTAAGCTAAGTACTTATTATATATCTTACATTTATTATTCTCTTTTACTTCTTTTTATTATGAATTTATTCAGTAAAAGTTAAGAGTTTGTTTCAACATTAACAAATTCTTCAGTCAAGGCTCAGTAATAATTCGACAAAAGTTTCGAAGTCAAGTTAATTAAGGCTTTATCCTTATTCTTCTATCTTCTTGCAGTAGTCTATTATTTTTTCCCTTGACAAGTTTGTAGTTTAATTCAATTTATGTAATAGATTTGGTTTGCTTATTATATAATTGAACTATTCATTGTTATTTTTTAAAAACACTCCATAACCTGATGGTTTTCTGTCAGTTTTGACTTTTTGATCTTAGAGTAAAATATCATCAATTTAAGATAGAAATTGCTTAATTTCCTAAGTTTAATTAAACTTTTGCATTTGGTAATTAATTAATTATTTTCTTTCTAATATTCATTGGGTTAATTTTTTATTTTTAAGCTCTTTAACAAAATTAGGGTTAAGACTTAATACTTTTTTAAAACATTAGGATTAATATCAATAGCTTTATTACAACATTCAATTGCTTCTTAGAGTCTTCCTTATGTTAAAAGAACAAATCCTTTTCCGATATAAGTATTCAAATTGTTAGGACTAACCACATGAATCTTGTTCCAATCTCATTTTGGCCTGAAACATTTATTTTGTTCTTCTTTTATGAGCATTTACTATATTTATTAGTAGTTAATCTCTACTGTATATCTTTTTCTTGAATATCTTTCATTCTGGAGAGCAATATAATTTAGTCATATTATTTCATATCTTTTAGATATTTAGTTCTTGTTTCTTCTAAAAATATACCCAATCTTCTAAAAGTAGAAGCCTATTGTTTTACAATTCTTTGAGCCATTAGCTATTCTAAGATATTTTTAAATTTTTAGAATTTTTTTCCGATTTGAAAGAGCTTTTGTATTATTTTCTTCAATTACCTTAATATCTTTATTAGGATTGTGATGGAAAATTAGTTATACATAATTGTTCGGTTTATTAATTTCTTCTATTTTTACTCCATTTTTCCAGTTTTTAATTAACTTGTATCATTGAAGTTTTAGTTTTAATTTCCTTTTTTAGTAATTGACTTTCATTTTCAGTTTTTGTATAGTATAGGCTAGAGAATTGATTCGTTAATTTAAGTCTTAGAAGTATTGCTAATGTTTTTTATTTGCTGCTTTAAGGGAGTAAACTTAAATGATCTAGCTTTATTAGTCCATATCCTGCTAGTTCTTCCTGGATTATTTTTTAGGAGCCATTTTTTATTCTAATTAACTTGGGGCACGTGTTCCTTTATTGTAATTTATTTTATGTTCTTGCTTATATAAATTAGATTATATTTAACATATTTTAATGTTTTTTGTTAACTCAATTTTATATCTAAAGATATCATTTAGACGCAGAGACTCGATAGTATTATAGGAATGCTTATCTATCACAATTATTATTTATTTTTTTACAGACACGATGGGCACTTTCACCTTATTTATTTCAATTTCTCTATCCTAATCAGATCCTATTACCGTAGCAAAAAAGTTATATATTAATCCTCGATTATCATTTCTATTGTCTTTTTTAACTTTATTTATTATCCTCGTTTAAACACAAATCTTTAACTTTTTCCCCTTATTATTCTATGCATTTTCATTTATTTTGAAATTTTTGTATTTATAATTAAATATTTTTTAAAAAGATGTCTTTTATATGATTTAGACGCTGTGTACGATTTCTTATCTGACACATTTTGGTTTTCTATTTTCGTCAATTTTATATTCTTCGCCTTTGAAATTCATTTTTTTGACTTTTATTATATTATAAAAATACATTTACTTATGTAGTTCATTCATATAAAGAGCAAAGTACTTGTTCTGAGCCACTTCTTTTATAAGTTTTTGTAATTTTAAAATTAAAAAAGTTGAATGGTTTTTCATCTGGAGCATTTATCTATTACGGCTATGACAAATTATTTAGGTCAACAGGAAAAAGTTATGTTTATGTGGTTTATTTATTTAAAATTTTTTATCTATAAGAAACAATTAGAAGCAGTGGGCATGATTTATCATCCGATATTTTAAATTTATATATACCAGTATTTTAGATTCGAAGCTTTATACTATCATTATTATTAAAATTTATATATTAAAGCATTCATTCGTTTCATATATATAAGACTAGATGAACATGCTTTATTATGCCTCTACATTATCCCTCATATTTATAGCATTCAAATATTTCAGACGCGGGTAGTTTGCGTTGCATGTATTGTTCATTTATCTTTTTTTGTAGCAAGTCATATTTATTAGACGTATGAAAACACTAATTTTTATGTTTATGTAATCTACCAACTTTATGTCTAAAGATATTTATTAGATAAAGGTGAAACTGGTAAATATCTGGGGTATTTGATTAATAAAATTTCGAAAATAATATTGATTCGATGTGGGAATCCCATTTCATCCAGATATAGATAACTCAAAAAGCTAGATTTAAAATGTAAATTGAGTATTTATTGAGTTTTCAAAAACTTCTAAGACAGGGAAGATTACTATGAAGAAATTTGGATATACCTTTAGAGCTTTAAGAAAGAAAATAAGTGATGACTATTTTAGTAAACTCATTTTAAGAAGAATCATATACAAAATTACTTCATCAAAATTCTCTCAGAAATAAAAGAAGATATCTCCTAAGAAATATTCCATCCTTTCAAAGTCTTGATGAAAAGAAGTAGGGTAAACTTCATTTAAGCTTGCTTAGTGAAAACAAAAGTAAGATCATATTTTCTCTATTGAAAGAATAGAATATTGAAAAATTTCACAGTTAACAAATAAAGGTAGAATAAAATAGCATAATCAGCAAAATAGTTCCTGATGATTAGGTTTTGCAATGTTATTTACAGAAATATCCAAACTTCTTAAATGTTTTAATTTACAAATAAATAAATAGAAAAAGCTTAGAAAAGGAAATAGAGCATAAATACATAACAAGTTTAGGTAGTTAAAAAGAAAGAGTAAAGAAGGAAAGATTAAAAGAGATATCTAAAATAAATAATTTTTAGATAAAAATAAGTTATTCATTAATTTACAGTTTCTTATAATATATACGGCTGATTTTAAAAGCTTATTTAGTTTTTAGAGAGAAACATATCAGTTCTATAACACGAGATAAGAACATTTTTTTCCAATAAATGCAGAAAAGTAGTATCTTAGTAGTAAGAATATTCAATAAAATCTTAAATATGAAAGAGAATCAAAAAATAAAGCAAAGGAACTTAAACTGAGAGATTTAATGAAAGAGTAGAATAAAAGAGAATGAAGTAAGTAAGAATAAGTAAAATAGAAACAAAATAAAGATCAAAACGAAGAGGAAAAACAGATAAAATAGTCAATCATTTGAAGTAAATATTCTTAATTGAAATTATATTAGTATGTGTCAATTTTAGATAAATAGTAAAATCCTAGATAAATAGTTAAAACCTATAACTAACTTATTAGGATTATATTTGTGAAAAGGTAGCAGTGAGAGGAGAAAGAAAAGGTTTTGGGTGAAGCGCTTAAAAAATATAATCCTAAACTAGAGTTTGAAAATCTATCTTCGGAAGCAAATCAACAAGAGCTTCTATTGAATTGCTAAAAGAAAATATTTATTTACATGTATTAGACTTAGAAGGTAATAACTTATCAAAGCTAGATAAGATTCAATCAGTATAATTATCTTTATTGAAAGAATAAAACAAATGATACTTCAGTTTCTGCAAACTTAAATTCTCATATTTGGACGATAAAAGTGATCACTTTTAATAGATAATGAGATAAAGAAGTTTTTTATTAGTTTAGTCTTAGCTTGAATCAAGCACAGGTTGGATTATAATAGAACTCTGAAGGAAAATTGATGAAAAGGAATAAAAAGGCTTATAAAGAAGAGAGAGAAGAAATCGAGAGAATGATGTCGCTTAGTATATCAAGAAAGTGAATGATTGCTTATAGCATAAAAATGGAAGCTACTAAAAGGAGTTATAAATAATCAAGGAGAGAATTGAATAAACTGAGATGTAAAGGAAGCAAAATTGGGAAGAGAAACCTCTTAAACTCCAGGCTTAAAAACAGAAAATTACTGAAAAATTGAGTCAAGCATTTTTGGCTATAAAAGAGGCTGCAAGTTAGAAAAAAGAAGTCAAAAAAAGAAAAACAAGATACTATTTTTATTTTGTCTTTATAAAAAACTTATAAAATGCCATCAAAGTTACAACATTAACTTTATAAAGTTTTTATAAAAAAAATTATCTTATAGAATACAAAAAGAGACATAAGTGAATTGATAAATATCAAATATTAAATAAAAGCCATAATATAAACTTCATTGTTAAATAAAAATAAGTATCTGATTTAGATTAATTATTCATACGACATTTTTTATTAAAGTAAATTATTATTATATTATATAAAATGGCTTCTAAGAAATAACAGAACTTTGAACAAAACATTTAAGCAGGAAAATTCTCTAAAAAATAAAAAAGCGAAATAAATAAATAAATTGGATTATAGAGCGCGTAGCATCTCTTTAGTGCGCAACTTTTTAAGGTAATTTTATTTAATGTCGAAATTTTTTTATGGGTCTCTCTATCTTTGTTTTCTCTTTCTGCAGTACGTCCCTGTAATTTTTCTTTCCAAAGCATAGAATGCAATATGCGATTATGGGTACATTTCCCCGACCTACGATGAAGAAAATGTTCTCCTGGCATTCAGAGTTCTCCAGTTTTTCGCGTCTTCCTTCTCTTGTTATTTGTTTCTCTTTCTCCGTCAGCGTTCATTTTTTTTTAGTTGCCTTGCTTGGCCTCCAAGCAGTATCCGAAGGAAAGGGCTTTCCACCCTATTTAAAAATATATATAATAAAAATGAGTGAAATTTAGAAGTATGATTGATATGAAGAACATTAACCACTTAGAAATCGAGAATTAAAAAACTTCCGACATAAATTCAATAAGAAATATTATCTAAGTCATTAAAAGTGTTTATGTTAAAAAATAGATACCTTACTGATAAAGTAGAAAAATTAATAACGTCTTTGCATGAGAAGCAATATTAATCATTATAAGAAATAGAAAACAAACTGGAACAAAGAATTCTTTAAATTTAATAATAAATTCAGGTAACGCCATTTTCGATTTAACAGAATTAATCAGATCCTATGGAAATAGAAAATGAAGCCTCAAATTAAAATAAACAGTAAACATTAATTTAAAATAACTAGTAAATTTAAATTTAATAAGTGTTACAGGAATAATAGTTAAAAGAAGAATAAAATGTTGCGTGCGCAATAAATAGCATCAATGAAAATACTGTTACTAACTAAGCGAAATTTAAAGAAAGAATAAATAAGATATTTTTAAAAAACTATTTAGGATATACCAACATAAAGCGGAAAAATTTATAGAAAAATTCTTTAATTCAAATCTTAATTCTTTGAAGAAATAATTAGGAACGCTACATTCAAGATGAAAACTATTCAGAATATTAAAGGATGGGGCACTAATGAAATGCTACACCGCCTAACTAAGCCTAGTAGAATTTCATGACAAACTAATGGAGATAAGCTGATAGAATAGATCAGATGGCTGACTACTAAGGCTTTAACAAAGCTTTTTAACTTTAACTTTTTATAGAAGACAAAATAAATTTAGAAACTATGTCAACTAGAACTAATTCAGTTTGGAGTAAGAATTCCTCTAAAGAATTGATGAAGTTGATTAATCGATTACAGAGCATCATAATAAATTGCTTTAAAACTAAAATTTTAATGTTAAAATGTGAGAAATTTCTAGGATATAAATATAATTTTAGAAATAAAATATTCTAAATTTTAACTTCGTTTAATAGACTTAAAATTTTCGAACGATTTCAAATAAAATCAAATTAAAAGGTTTTCTATGAAGATAAAATGTTTTATTTTAATTCACTCCCCCTAAGTAGTGATCAGGTTTAAGATTTCCTAATTTAAAATCAGTTAAAATTTAGGTTTATGCCATGCCTAGTTGTAAAGTTTCCTCTTCCATAGTGTTTCATCCCTTACTGGGCAAAAGATAATAAGATTTTCTTAAATTTTTTTGCGATTTAATTATTTACTTGCAGTTTCTCAGGAAGTTTCATGTGCTACCACAGATGAATCATTTCTTTTATAAAATCTTTGCATCTTTTTAAACTCTTTCTATTTCTATAAGATTGCTTATTTTATCTATTAGGGTTTTTTATTATTCCATTATATTTAATATTGTTACGATTTTTTCACTCTTGTTTTTTGCCTTGATTTATCTTTTCGTGTTTCATAATGTCTTTTTCGTTTTGTTGTTGTATTATTCAAAGATATTTTCTAACTCTTCCATCTTACCTTCGCATTACTATTTGAATCTATTGAAAATTTTATGTAAATTTAAATAAGTAGCGTGAAAATCTGTGTCATGTTAGAGCTATTACATTTTTTCAGTTCTATAAAAGTTCTAATAAGTCGAAAATCTGATTCTAGTCCATTCCAAGAAATTGTTATTTGGTTAGGTCACTCAGTCGTAATTTGTCATAAATCTTCTTAAACTGGTTTCTTTCTCTGATAATTTAATCTTTTTTTGAGGTATTTCTTTTAAGGTAGCAGAAAGATATTAGTGCTTGCCTGACTATCTTGTAGAAGTAGGTGCAATAAGTGGATTGCTATCATCTTTTTTTATTTTCTTCTCCTCTTTCGATAACATAAATCCTTCAGCAAGTTTCTCCATTAATATTAAAAATTTTATTAATTTGTTAGTGATCAAAATTTATAAGATATAAAATTAACTTAAGGATTCAAATATTTATTTAAAAATTTAAATTTTTCTTAAGTTTTCTATTAAATCATTTTTACTCTCTTTATGTCTTAAGGATTTTCCATTTTATTTACTAATAAACTTCATTTAATAATAATCTTTCTTTTCTTTACTTGCTTTTAGGTTAAGATCCAAGCTTTATTTTAGTTTTATAATTTTAAAATTTGTTTATCTTGAGTATTTTCTACTAAATAGTTAAAAAAATAAAATTATCTGAATTATTTCTTATAATTGCAAAGATACCAAACACTACGGAATTTAAAGAAATAATATAAAAAACTGGAGGTAAAAGATATGCAAGCAGTCTTCAAGAAAGATTAAGCAACACTATTCAAAATTATATCAATTTATAATTTGATGAACTTAACATTTTCTGCTAATCAATCTTTATACTTTGCCTTTTAGCAAATCAGTATCGAGGATTATTTGATAGGAGAAAGTTTAAAACTTAAATAAATATATAGAATAAAGAACAAATTATATATAATAATGTATAGCTAGTTTAGAATTTGTCTATGTAAGTCGTATTCTTATAATTATTAGTTTTGAATCTTTGAGGGCTGCTTAGCTTTCACCGAGCTATGTTATCTGAGCGGTATCTTTATGAACATAACGAGTAGTTCTAATGATAAATTCTGTAAAATCATTATGAGTCAAGAATACATATTGTATAATCTCAAAATAAAAGATTCTACCCAAGTCAGATAATCTTTCAAACATCTTCCTTTAAAAATTTGGATTTAATCAGGCAATTAAAAATCTAGCTTTGACTACTCTTTTACATATAATAATAATCTTAGGTTTTAAATAGTTATTAATATCAAATAAAAAATGGAAAAGCAAAAGAGAACTTTATTCCTCAATTCTTTAACGGAGAATGAGCAAAAATTTTATGAAATTTTCATAGTTTGCAATCTAATAATTAAATAAAACAGCTCGCAAATTTAAAGGAGAGGCAGTAAATTAAAGATCTTAACATTAAAATATTTTCCTATTCTTTAGTATGAAATAGCTCTAAAAGAAAAAATAAAAACATTAACTTAAACTACTCTTGGTAAATTTATGGACATTAACTTAAATTATAACTTGTCTTAAATTGTAAGAAAATTTCTTAAGGGTTATGCTTATCTGTTTCTTGTTAGACCTCTCAAAAATGCTTCCCAATTAAATATTTAATTATCCATTAAATTATAATAGAATCTTCAATCAAGATTAGATTAATTTTTACTCTTTCTAAAATTAAATAATACATAGAAAATATTTAATAAGCATCACACATAAACATAACATCTAGCATTTTAAGTAATAGGTGATTAGTCATGCATTTAGAGTTTAACCTTTTGCCAAGTAAAATTTAATTAGGTATATTCATAACTAATAGAGCCTTAAAAAAACTTTGAAAAGAAATGGAGTAATAAATATAAGCTTTAAGTTATTTTAATTTAATTACTTATTTAAATATTTTTTAATATAATCTTATTAAAATGAATCCTTTCATTGAAACTCCTCTAAAATACTTAGAGCTCTCTATTTTGATCCTTCTCTTGAATATTTTGCGAATTCAATTGTTTTATCATGCAAATTTTTAGCTCTTATAACATCTTTCTGTCTCTCTTCCAACTCATCTTATTAATATTTCTTTTATTATTATTTTAAAAATTTTTTTTCATCATAATCATTAATTCCCATTTACTCATAATCACTTTGAGTTGGTTTTCCAATAACTCCAATATTTTTTAAATCATCCCACCACAAAATTTGACTATATTCCCCTGGATCATCTTATCTACCTGTTCTTCCTTTAATTTATATCTTTTCTGCTTTACTCTCACAATAAAAAGTTTGTATAATATGAACTCCACCTGCGTCTTTTACAATAGAATCATGACAAATAAAATCAGAACCTCTTCCAAACGCGCGAGTAATCAAAGTGATTCTTTTACTAATAGCTGCTAACTTTATTCTGTCTTTTATTTTCTATTTTTCAGTTTTTTCATTTATTTTGAAAATTTTAGGACAAACCAATTGAAAATCACTCATTATATCTTAGTTACTCTTAAAAGCTTTCAGTTTTTCACGAGATTCAAAAACAATAATTACAGCTCTATTTTAAGAAATTGACTATAATGTTTATCTTCTAATTTCATTTAATTATTATTAAGAAGTTTGGTATACTTCCATAGGATTAATAACAATCGACCTTATGCCTTGTGATGAGCCAGAAGATTTTACTTCATTTTTCTAAAAAATGGAAGGAGCAATTGATTGGTTGTTTAGATTATATTACTTCATAATATTTTTTTCTATTTCGTTTAAGGCTTATAGTGTTCCAGTAACTCCAAATACATAAGAAAAAAAGTGAGGTATTTCAGCATAAGATAAATTTCCACAACTAATTTTAATTCCAAGTTAATTTTATAAATCATTTTTATTCAACTAATTCTATTCGTATTCGTGAAAATAGGCAAAAATCGTAAAGTATCCTTTGTATGTCTAATAACTGATAATTCCACTAGAATCTTCATATCCAATTTTCTAAGTTTATTTATTTCATTCGTAAAGATGATTCTTGTTTACAATTTCAAATGCACCACTTACCATTTAATTTGTTATTTTATCCATAGATTGCTACAAATTCAATTCGGCTATTATATTTTGATAAAATTATGATTGTTTTGCTTAATTTATCAATTACTATTTAAATGTTTGCTTATCTGAATCGTTTTTATACATTTTTACCTGTTCTCAAATATAATCTAAGTAATTGAAAACATTTTAGCTAGTAATTTGGCACATAGGATTATATGTATTCCCATAAAAATTTTTTCCAAAGAATACATCTACTTCATCTATTAATAATATTCACTTTTCTTTTTCTTTCTTTTCTAAATTACAATTGATATTTTCATTTTTTATTAAACTTTTTGCAAAAGATCTAATATCTCCAATTTCTTCATTCAAAAGTGTGTTTTGCAATCCACCAAAATCTGAGTATTCTGGTTTCTATTAAATTCCTAAGCTTTCAAACAACGGTTTGAATATTTCTTGGTCTCTTTCACTTAAATAGGAATTATAACATGTTACAAAGACTTTATACCCAAGAAAAGAAAGTAAAGTAGCTAAGCCTCCTAAAGTCATTGATTTTCCTTCTCCTGTTCCAATTTAAATTAAATGATTTTCTAATTGAGTATTACTGTCAAATCCAAGCAGCTTGAAAATAGATATTACTTATATTATCTGTGGCTTTATGAAATCAAATTCAGTTTTAGGTATTTTTTATCCTACTGAACTAATCAAAGAAAACAAAGAGAAAACACATCCTAATAATTGAGCCACTGGCTTTTTCGATTTCTAAATTTAATTCAGAGGGAAAATTTATTGAACTTAGTCCTTTAATACTTTCGCTCTTTAGTTTATTCTTCTAATAGCACTCTCTAATTATTAATCTTATTGAATTGCTTAACGCAAGTTTTCCTAATATTCTTGATAATAGTCATTTACAACTTGCTCTAAGCTTTATTCATTAACAACATATTAATTATTAATTTATTAGAAACTAGTAATTGCTTTCATTCTCTCATTGAAATTGAATTTTTTATCAGTTTTTTCTAAAAAGATTTTATTTGCTATTTGTTTAAATTCTGGATGCTCGTCTATGAGTTCACTAACATATCGCTACAAATTCGGATGTTACAATTAAATTTCCTAAATTTAGTTTCCTATCAATCAATAGAATAATACTTTTCTATCAGATTCCTGTGTCGTTGATTCCATTTTATTGAATAAATCAGAATGAAGACTTAATACTTTTTGAATCGTTTAATTCTCCTTCTATAAAGGAAATTCATCTACGGAACGCATTTAGTATCATAAAACTTTAATCTTAATTAACCTTCAGCAACACTACTTTTAGATTAATTATTAAGTCTATGTCTTCTCTAAATTACCTACATACCTATCAAATTCAGATTGGAAATTCTAAACAAGCTGTCTAGTCAAAGTTTGATGATCTACAATTTTATTTAAACGACGTGTTTCACTTATTAATATGAGTGATTTTAAGCTTTCTTCAAAATTACTGATTTTATCTTAATTTTCTTCCCATATAAAACTCTTCACTTAATTTTGTGCTTCATTGCAGATTTTTTCTATTTGTTATTTAATTTAATTAGTAAAGTTACCTTGTACAGTTATTTAATGCTGTGATAGATGCGAACGAGAAAATTCTATCTATTCATGCAATAGCTGTATTTATCCGAAGTCATTACTTGCAATTGCTTACGTGAAATTTGATATTATGATATAAATTTACTGATTCATTTTATCTTTTTATAATTTTAGTTATTCAATCACTTTTTAGCTTTCTGGAATCACTTTTTTCATTTTTTCTTAATTATCGTGAAATACTGAGAGTTTCTATAGTCATTCAGATGCATAAATGAAGTTTTATTCGTACAACCTCCCATTTTCCCATTTTTGCAAAAAGTTGGATAAGTTCTATAAAAGTTCTTCTGCCTTTTTTGATAAATTAGATTTTATATCTTAAAAAGTTTAATTAACCTCCTGCCTTCTCCTTTAAAGGCTTTAAATATACTTCTAATCGTCTTTAAACTATTCCGAAATATCTATAAATTTGTTATATACTTCTATGCTTTAAATCCAATTATCTTGATTTTATGATTAATTGTAAAAGTTTGTATTTAATTATTCTTAAAGTTATAACATTAATTACTCAATACGTCGGTAAACTTATAGTAGACTTTCTTCAATGTCTTTTTAAATTTTACCTTTTTGAGTTTCATGCTATTTTTTTAGAATTTCGAGTATACTTCGAGCTCCAGGATAGCAGCCCTATTCTAGCTGCAAATTACATTGTTTTATTTGCTCATCTAAATTTTAAGCGAATTATTATGATTATTTTATCATTTCTTCTGAAACTTTTCCAATAGTTTATGAAACTAGGGCAATTTAAGAGAACCATGGATCCTACTAAAACATATCTAAGAGTTGAATCACATATGTAATATTATGGAATTAATTCTGCTTACATAATTAACAGCCATAATCACAAATTTTAGTTAACATATTAGAGAACATTTTTTTAAAATTTGTGCATGCAAGTCAATTTTTATCCTTCTGCTTTATTCATATTTCAATTAGTTATTACAGCTTTTACATCTTCTCCTATTAGCTCTCTTCAGTGTTTTTTGGCTAATCTAGCAAAATTTGAACTTATTCTGAGCACTATCTTCACCTTTCGTTTTATATTTAGATGCATGAATCTCTAAATCTTTTCATTTCTACGATTTACAATCCTAGAAAGCTTTCTTCATCATATTTGCTCTTCAGAATTTCACATGAAGCAATTAACTCTTCTGCCTAGCCAAATGATTCGCTTTCAAATGCAGTTTTTACTTCTTGCAATTTGCTTTCAACTATAACCTTGAATTCCGTAACTAAAATATCCAAAGTTATATTCCCCCATTATTCTATTGGGACAGGAACTTTGAAGTTCTTTATGATAAGAGATTCGCACTTTTAATTTTTTAATTCTTTTACTATCACGAAAATTTGCGCACTTTTACTGAATTTCTGAACAATAAAAGATTTCGCTTAATTTACTTTTTCTGACGCTTAAAGGAAATTTAGATTTTCAACTACCTATAAATTTATAAGGTTTATTGCAATTTTAATAGGTTCTTGCTCACTAATTCACTGATCTATTAGTTTTATTAGGTTTGTCATTAGATTTTCAATAATTCCCTTTATTATCATCTTTAATTCTACTATTTCATCAGAGAAAGTTGTATTTAAATGCGTCAAAAGTTATAACTGAGTGTTTGCTTTCTGAATATCTTCGTTTTAAATCATTTAAATTATCACGTTTTATAACTTTGCTAATTCTTCATAAATACAGCTTTCAAACGTATTCAGACTATCATTAAGAAATTGTTGCAGTTATGATACTTAAGCTTAGATAAGTTCATTCAGCATGACAAAACATTTCTACGCTTTATAATATTGCTTGTTACCTAGATAGTTAGCGAATTAATCAACGTTTTCTTATACTTTGGACTTTACTTCTTCAACCTTTTTTACACGCAGATCTATAATTTCCTGCATTCCAATTATATGAAGTTAATCTAGTAAAAACAAATCTTTTCTCAACTAATCATACTTTTACTTTCTTATTCACTTATCTATTCGATTCCCAATCACATCTTTCAGCTTAAGAAGAAACGTTTAAGCTTCGCTACTTAGTGGTGGCTTGAATATTTTTTCAGGATTTTAAATAGTTGGCGTATTTTTAATTTTTTGAATTAATTCAGACCTACTTAGTCCGCCCTCAAGTGGTTCATCAAAAATACTGAAAATAAAAAGCGAATTTATAATATCATCCAACATATCATCTCCTATCTTTTAAGCTGCCTAAAGAATTTCAGTTCTAATACCCTATAAATTGTTCTCTAATTCTTGATCTTAAGCATTTGCAGGCACTCTTGAAACACCAAGTAAAATTTTGCCTTTTGCTTGCTTAACATTTTCAACTGAATTAAATAGAAATTTGATTTATTTAGCGCAATCGCTTACACCCTTGCCTCTATCTGCCAGAATACTATGAAAGTTGATAAGTACAATGATACGGATACTCTATGATTCTTTTAAAGCTTAAATTATATTTACAGAGTTTGCAATGTCTTTCAGTTCGCCTCTAGTATCCATAAATCCTGGACAATCACAGAAGATAAAGTTTTCATCAGAAACAATTTCAGGAATAAATGTCTATGAAACATTTCCATAGCCTATTTCTACTAATTTTTCCTTCCCTTCAGCAATGGTGGCTATATTCTTGTTATCCTTTTTTGTCCTACAAAAAGTGCATCCGTGCAAATAATTTATAAAGGTGCTTTTTCCTGCTCCAGTATTGCCTAATAGAAATATCACTTCCTTTTTCTTAGCCTTTTAAGCATTTTAGAAACCTAATCTAAAATACTTTTAAAGCTCAGTTAAAATTTCTTCTGTTACATCAGATTAAGCTTTTTCCCCACCCTTTCCGCCTTGAGACTTTCCTTATTAGAATTTCTGCCATTCTTTTTTAATTTCTTCAGGAATAAAATCTTAATATTTAGTTCAATAAAAGTAAAGTTGAATTGGAATCTCTTCACTTGCTTTTTACTTAATGTAATTTCCTATTTTGTGTCTGATATCAGATTCAGAAAGATAACACAATTCACTAGATTTAAGAGATTCTTTTTCTTGAGCTGCTCTCATAATCACGCTAAAAACAGATTCTCGCTACTGACTCCTTTAAATTCCTTGTGATTACTGGGTATGAATATCGAAAAAGCCAGGACTTACTTCTTCTAATCTGATTGAATCTGATGCTTATTGGATTTGATCAACTCCATTACTGCTAAGCCATTAGTTTCATTTAGTCTTAATAACGATAGTACATTTATATATCTCTTCTATCGCTCTTATTTCGATATAATTTCCCAAAAAACGTTCCTTAATTGCTTCAACATATAGGACCTTAACAGTGTCTTAACTCAAAAACTGTATCAATTCCTTATCCCTTTATTCTTATTATTAATTTTAATTTAGCTTATAAACGCTATCTATCATAAAAGTGAGAAAAGAGGAAAATGGATCTGATAGATGCTATCTAATTTCGTTCATTTCGGTTTCTTCAAAGTGAAATTACAAAATCTAGGAAAAGAGTAGCCGGTTATTTCTTAGAACCTCTATGTGCTAAAATAAATCAGAATGATTTTTCATCTTTTTTTATCACACTTCAAATCATTCCTTTTGACTCCGTTATGGATTTGAAGGTATTGGATTAGGTTCAGAATTTTGAGGTTAAAAATCCTCTTTAGGCTTTTCAATCAATGGTTGATTTTTAATTTCTATCTCATTTGGAACTTCATATGGATTTTTTTGGCTTTTTTTTTATTCATTTACTTTTTTTTTACGTTAACATTTAAGGCATTATCCTCCTCCTAAAAGCTTTTAATTTGAAGCAAAAGCTTAGACTTATCATTTTCCAAATACGTTTGCTTGCTTTTAAAAGACAGAAAACCACTAACATCTATCTGTTCAAGTAGTGGTTAATCCTTTTACAAAAGACCTACCACTTTTAAACAAGCAGAATTTTTGGTTTAAATTAAGTTAAATTTGCTTTTACAAAGATTTTGGAAGTTTTTTATTTATAGACAAATTTATCAAAGATTTAATACCACTTTGCTTCAAAGTTTAGTCATTAAGAAAAGGCTGATTTTGGTCTTATTCTTTTCTAATGGCTTTCTTTTCCTCTTTCTGGTGATTATATTATATGAAGTCCAGTTATTTCTTAACTGAATCCAAAAAGCTTCCTTGCTTTAAACTACAGCTTGCTCTGCGTCCTTCTCCATTTCATTTTAACCAGCAGTTTAAGACAACTTGGCTAGACATTTTTATTATGCTTGCATAGGGTTCCTTAAATATGTGAGATTAAACGCACTAAACTTAATTAAACATCATAATTAGAGCAAATAAAAAAATTATAAAAGAAAAAAAAACTTAACTATCTGTAATGATGCTATAAAAGAGAGTTTAATGGGTTTAGTTGGTGCTTAGAAACTAAAAGAAATATTTATAATAAATATTTTGTTCGTTTCTAATAAATTCAAATAGAACTTAGGCGTGACTAAATATGTAAATAACAAGATGAAGATTAATGGCAAGATCAGCTTTTATTTTCAGAAGGATGTTTAATTTTTGCTTTACTTAATAGACAAGTATAGTACTATTATATATAAGAAACTAACTTTATCAGTTAAGTCAAAGTTATGCTTAAAAATCTTTTATCTTTTGCAGAGAATTTAAAAGGTCTAAAGGAATTTATTGCGAAGAAAGTTATCTAAGTCAAAAAGCGAAAATTTCAAGCAGAAAAATTTTATTTTAAGACAAAAAAGAAGTCTGACAGATATAAAGCACACTAGTGGGAACAATATTCTTAATATTCTTTCAAAGTTTTAGTAGAAAAACTTTCTTTTCTTTCTTTTTCTACCGCTGAAATTTTATAAATCTTAAAGGAAGTTAAAAAGAGAAATTTATCTTAAATAATTATTCTTTTTACTTATGAATCCTTTATCAGCTGTTTCAATCCTGGATCTTTTCTATATTACTAGAATTGTTTTCTTCTTTCCAAGCTCACTAATCGTTTTAAATATTTAGTTTCTTTTTTGATAGATATTTGAGCTTGCTTGCACTTCTTTTGATTCTCTAAAAAATTTCCCTGTAGATGGATATTTAAAAGATTTTAATATCTTAATATATGTTCATTCTTGAATAACTATAGAGAGGTTCTTTTGAAATGGTACTAAATTCTTGATAAATTTTGAATTATTTAAATAATTTAATTAACTCTCCGCTGTAAATAACACTTTCATTAATAATTTCAAGGATTACTAAGCTCCATTAAGTTTGATGCTAAATGAAGGAATCTTTTCAAGTTTTAAAATCCTTCAAGCTAAATCAAGATATTTCCTTAAGTTTTGATAGTTCTTGCTTTTTGTATCTAAAATCTTAATAATTGATCAGCTAAAGCAGGCTTTAAACGACAAAGAGGGAGAATTCCATTATAGTGGGAAAACGTTTGAAATAGGAACTTAAAAAGAGCGATATATCTTTTATTAAGGGTCACTCTTGAATTATTGCCAATACAAAGAAGTAACTTATAGAAGTGATTATGAAAATTAATGCCCACCCTATGGTTAAGAATCAGCGCTTCTAATTGTGGAATTGATATTGCAAGAAATTTAGATTATACGGTTTTACTAGTAAGCAAATTCAAGTGCAGAAAGAATATAATTTGAAAATGAAAGAAAACAAACTCACCTACATCAGAACTTATACATGCTATTTTTTAGGACATAGGGTCTCGCAAATAATTGTTTAGATTGTAAGAAAGATTTAGATAACTGACTAAAAGAAAATTTGTTTTCCTTTTCCGAATCCTTAAATCTAAATGATAGGATAGACAGTCTCTTTCCAATAATAGGAATATTTAGGCAAATTTATATGATACAAATTTCACTCGCTAAGAAAAGATTATCGTCAACATTAGTGATATTAGTATAATAAGACACAAAATTAATTTTAACAGCTATTCAAGAAAATTCTCTAACATGTCCTAAATCAGTTGCAGTATCTTTTGCTAAAATTAGATGCTTCAACTTTTTAATGATTGTTGGATGCAAAATTATAGCTTGAGGAAGTGTTTATTGAAGTTTTAGAATTGAAATTGAAATAAACTTTTAAAAAGGATTTGAACATTTGAGTCTGTTGTATAGAAGTAATCAAATGGAGAAAGACTCTTATTAAATGCTATACTCAAGACTACCTCTCTCTTATTTCTAGTGGCTACTTTTATTTGGTCTTTAAATTTAGAAATTGACTCTTGTCTGTCTTCTCCCATATTCACTAAAGTGTATAAAGCTTCCTTTTAGCAAACTTAGACTCAAACTAAGAAAGTCCAATCATACTTAAGTGAGTTTCATGCTTAAAAGCTTTTTCTATCAGATGTAAAATGTAGCTAAATAAACATTCTTGTCAGATAAACTCCACTGCAATTAATGTCGCCCTAGCAATCTTGAAATGATTAACTTGAGATTCTGCTTACCTCAATAAAATAATATAGAAGAGTTAAATACAGAAGATTAAGCTATTGAGGAAGGAAACTATATCTAAAACTAAACCTTTATAAAGGATCCAAAGAGACTGAGCTTAAATCAATTCTGCTTCAAATTAGTATTTAAAAGAGTTCACAAGAAAACAGAAGGAAAATAAACTTAAGCTCCTCTTGTAAAAATAGATAATGAATAATTAAAAGGGAATAGTTTATTATTTGCCTTTTATTTTTCTAGAACTTCGGAAATCATTCAAGGAATTCTCGAAAATGTACCACAAAAAATGTTATAAGAAGAATATGACAATTAGGTACGAAAAGTTTTAGGCTTAAACTGAATTTGGAGAGAAATGCACATAAATAAAAGCTGAACTAGAAGTGGAAATTTTAAGCAAAATATTCTTATTACTTCCTTCTTGAGATTTAGAATATAGAAATTTGCAATTATATACATAGAAAGGGGTTGAAATTTCAAATGAACTCGTGCTTGGATACAAAGAATACTAGAGATGATAGGTTTATTAATTTAAGAATAGAGATAAATATTACTGAGTAATGATAAATAATTAATAAGTGTAGAATATTCTAAAAAAATGGTTTAGAAATAATCTCAGTTAGTTAAACATAACAAAGAAAAATTTCCAAATCTATTCGAAGTATCAAAGAATATTTCAAAACAAAGCTAGAAAAGAGATATTAAAATGAGTTTAAAGGGAAAAAATAAATAAAAATGAAAAATACAAAATTAAGCATGATTCCACTGTAATCTTTTGAATAAACCTGATTTTCTTAAAAAAAGGAAAGCCTTGAGAAATTCAAAAATACTTTAATTAAACATTTTAATTTAATCTGAACTAACTTAGTTATTTAAAGTCAGCATTAATCAAAACATTAAATCACTACAATTGTTGTCAAAACTTTATAATTGTTGCTTAAAAAAGCTAGTAAAGAACAAAAATAAAAACGTATATTAGTTTATATTTGTTATTCGTAATTGAGAATTTTTTTTAAATTTATAAGTTTTGGACGAAAAATTTAGTATTTTCATTCTATCTTTGTAGAAAGGATTGGTTATGCACTTAAAATAATGAAATCTAGATCTAATTTACTAAAGCTGGCAGAATACTTTTGTATTGAATGGTAAGCCTTTTATATGTAGATTACTATTCTAAGAAAATTAAATAGGTCCCTCATCAAGATTTATTAAAAATTTATGTTTGTTAAGTTAGATAGCTGAAGGTATTCAAGCTATTCATTCTAGATTTCTAACTCATACAGATATAAAATCATTAAATATTTTGATGGAAGAGAATGATATTCCTAAAATAGCAGATCCAGAATTATTTAGTGAAACTAATGCAACAACTGCTTTGAAAGGGAAGAGTCATTTATTCTAGTGGATGGATCCTGAGTTATTTTATTAGAAAGTATATTAAAAAAGCGATATTTGGTCCTTGGCTTGCGTAGCGATAGAATATTTAAAAAAAAGTTATAAGGAAGTAGATTTTAAGGATTCAATATTCTAAATTATTTTAAACAAGTATTTAGATCTCCGTATATGTCACTAAGAAAAGTTGATAGATTTGTAAGGTCAATCTATATTGCTGCAACTTACTAATTAACTGTTCATTTTAAAAAGAGGAGCAATTAATTTTTATTTTTGGCGTTCTTTTGTAAATTAAGAGCTATATTTGATCTAAGTACCTGAAAGAAAAAAAGTAGATTGTGGGAATGACAGTTTTCTTAGCCTTTTTTGGTAAAAATTTAAAGAAACTAACGAAGTTATTTTTACAAAAATGTAGATAATTGTAGTTTAGCTAGATGGAACTTTTTTATGTTTAATAACTCAAGGAGATAAGATTATTCTATTTTACTTCAATCTGGAAGATTTTCTTTCTGCCCTCTCTCGTATTCTTTTATGTAGTATCTTAAAAATCTAGCAACAGATCTGCTTTTTAATATTCTTTATCTCCGAATAAATTTGCCCTCTTATCTAACTGCTTTATATGGGATGAGGATACAATTCTCTTACTTCCTTAATTTATGGAATTCATATGTCAAAATAAGGTTTGTGCCAAACTCTTAGATGCAGAAATAAATTTATCTGATTACCATTTCTTATCCACTATTTACTTATTTAATTACAAACTAACCTGATAATCTTTTTTATAATTATTCACTTTTACGAAGGAGTTATGGTAGTAAGATATTCATATTTGTGAAATATAATAAGAGCTTCTTTATGAGGTTATATCTTAAGTAAGTTGTGTATCTATTTAAATATAGTAGTTTTTTGATAAAAGGGTGAAAGTTATAAATTAAATAAAGGAACAAAGATATTATAAATAAATCATTCGATAGTTATATTCAATAATCTTCCTAGTTTTATCATATTTTACCTTTACCCACTAGTTTAGCTTAAATCAGATATTTTCATTAAGGTTAGTATAAATAAACAAATAAAATGAAAAAGGGTAACTTATGAAAGAGATGCGCATTGAAGATATTCTGAATACGTAGCACTTCAACAAAATAATTAGAATAGTAATTTACTTGAATTTTAACATCTACACTTATTTATTCAAACTCACTTATTTAAATTCTTAATTAAATTTCGAGTTTATTTAACCTCCTAATTAAAAACTTGGTTTTCAATTCTATTTTACTCTAAATTATAATTACTTAAGCTGCTATAATAATAAAATAGATCGTCTAAGAATAAAGCTAACGATTTAATGTCATAAATGTAATTATTTACTTGTTATTAAATTAGTTTAGAAATGTAAATTATATATAACTTTAATTTATAATTAAAGAGTGTTTTTATAATTCAGGTACTCCTAATTTTATATTCATTAAGAATTATCTACCATCATCTTTCATTGTTAGTCTTAGGTAATCTATGTCAATCATTAAAAACTTTATGTCTTGTGAGCTTTCCTTATTATAATTATTTTCTATATAATTAAGCACATCTATTTAAGATAATTCTTAGAGATATACATAGGCTAAACAGTCTCAGCTTTTTTAACTAAACTGTATTTAAAAAGATTTTGCTTAGCTCATTTTCTTTAAGTGTTTTACCTTTAGCCTAGCAAAGTTTAAATTTAGCTTATCTAATACAAAATAACCATGTTTCCTTCTCAACGAAGCATATCGGCTATTAAAATATTAAATAATTTTTATTGATGTTTGCTATTTAATCTTAATGCTTAGCATACCTATCTAATTCAGCTTTTTCCAAAAATGAGTCAGAAGCAAAAATTTAATTAGCGTTTTTCTTTTGCCTATAAAGAAATCTAATGCTTTCATTCTAAATAAAGCTTAGTTAAAGAAGAAATGCCTATCATAGTTATCTTTTCTCTTAAGTGATTTTATTAAGGAGGCATTAATTAAAAAGATATTAGTAATAAATAAGCATACTACAAATAGAAGGCAATGTACTTTGCAGTTCGTAAGTCATAGATACTCTAGATTGTTAATCAAAAAATACAAAACCTGTTTCAAAAATATCCCTTAAAGCACTAATAAAGTCTATATAGCAAACCTTAATTATATTCAATATTATTAGAGTTAAACTAAACTAAATTCTTATTTGAACTACGCTTAAGATAGCCAAGAGGAGAGTTGTGATTCTCATTATTCTATTCCAAGCTCAATAGCAAGTTAATTATAAGTTTCCTCAAATCAAAGAGCACATAGAAAAGAAAACCATAAATCTTCTTTTGATTCTTAGTTTCTTAAAGAAAGTCTAAATCTTATACCCTACTTAGCCTTTATTTCCTTGTAATTTGTCCTTTTAATGATTAGTTTTTAATTTGAAGCAGCTAAGCTCTCGCCTTGTTGTTTATTCTAACTGGAGTTTTAATGGACAAATCAGGATATTCTATTAATTATTTTTGCTTGTCCAAACCACCAAGCTGAATGAATGCATACTTAATAATCATAAGTTTCATACCCATTCAAGCCATGATGTATGTCTCGATACATTTCCTTTAAGATCTTGATACAACTAAGAAATCTTTTAGGTTTAAAGATATAAAAAGACAATAAAAATGATTCCCACCTTTTTTATCTAATTTGAAGTATTTATATTTCAGAATTGATTAGCCTAATAAATTAAAATATATAGATAAAAGAGTATAATCTTGTAAACTTTTATTACTAAAAGCAACTAATTCTAAAGAAAAAGTATTAATAGGCTAAATATAAAAAGGGCTAAATATTTTAAATGAGCAATTACCTTCTAATTAAAGTATTTCTTTTATTTAAAATTGAAGAGAAAAAGGTTCAAAAATATAATACCTTGATAGCTATTTACACATAAGCTTGACAATTATTTGCTTCAGAGAATAATAGTAATAATTATAAACATTCAGTATTATATTTGCTATTTTATTTTATAACTCTTTTCTTTGTTTAATTTTAATACTTATTGAAGCTAGAAGATATACATATTTTAATTATTTGGACCGTAAGGAAATTCCAGATTCAACAAATAATTTTGATTAAAAATTTATCTTAGGCAATTAATTTTAAACTCAGCGAAATAAATTATATTTCCTTTTTTAAATTAGTATTAAATAAGCTTAAGCAATTTAGATTCTTGCTAACCCTTTATAGTACTTTAAATAGGATTTATTTATGTTTTCTCCCTTTTTGAAGATCTTATGTTTAATCTTTCTGTTTTTCTTTCTTTACTTCATTTTTTATATTTTAGAGGAAGAGTGTTAACTTTATTTGCCGAGATTATGAGATACTATAAAAGTTTTTTATCAAAACTTAATAATTCAATTTATATGTCATAGCACTCTGCTCCAGAGCAATTTTTAAGAATTATTTTAGTTTAATAAACTCTTATTTGAGTGATTTTATTCTTTCTTTACCCCACACTAAATACAATCTGGATTAATTACCAAGCAGGAAATATAATTTTAGTTGTAAATATAGAATTCTTTCTAGCTTATCTATCATTATCTTTTTTTAATCTTGTTCGTTTAAAATTAGTTTGACTTAACTGCAAGATTCCCAAACATTATCTTAAAAATATAAAAATTCCCTTTCATTGCCTTAAGTTTTCAGAATGATTAACTTAGAATATACTCAGACGGCTGAGCCCTCGCTTTGTTATTTATTCAGAATGAAGTTTTAATAGACCAGGATATTCTATTATCATTTTTATAATCCGAATCATCAAACTAAAGGATTACAAATCTCATAATCATGAAATTCATACCCTTGCAAGCCAAGATGCACTTCTTGCTGTGTTCATTTTTAAGATCTTAAACCATCTTGAAATCTCTCTAAGGTTATAGATGTAGCAAGAAAGTTTAATTATCTTTCCCTTCATTCTTTTGATATTATTTAGTGTTTCTTTTAGAGCATGCTTAGCATAATTTTTCTTTAAGCAGACAATAAAGAAATTAAATGTTCATAAATTAAGTAACTTGATAATAATCCTTATTCATCAATATCTGTTAATAAAGCATAATTATCCACATCTAGTTAGTGTTTTAAATCCTTACTTATCGCATTTCTATTCTTGACTATTAGTTTTATATAAATTGACTATATTACTATCTTATTAAATCTTAATACTAGCTAATCATGCTTAATTACTAAATACTAAATGTTCTAGGAATCTTATAAATAATTTTAAACAACTGTAAGCCATCTGTCATCTATAAAAATATAAGAGTAAAGTAAAAATAGCAGTTATATACATTTAATGCAGCAATAGTAGATATTTTATTAATAGCTTCTCATTACTTAGTTTCAATATTCTTTAACTTTTTAACAACGAAAATGAATAATCTCTCCTTTATTAGATTATAGATAATTAGATATGCTTAGTTACATTAATTTAATATTCGTTTTAAAAAGAGACTATTCTAAATATCATACTCCTAATAAAGTCATCTATATTTATAGAAATTATAGTATTATCATTTAAGGAGAATTAGACTTTCATTCTTATTTGAAAAGAGTGATAGCTTAAATCTAAAATCTTATTGTTATTCAACAAACGAAGATTTTAGTTAATAAGCCTTTTAATTCATTTTCTGAGCAATATTAATAATTAGTGCTAGCATCCTTATAAGCTTAGCAACCTGCATCTTATCTTTATCTTACTAATTATTTGAACAGTTGTTAGAGTGTTAGTTTGGGAGTATATTCATTTTTGGAGAAGTGATCTGCTATAAAGAGTGCTCTAAACATAGCTAGATTTCAATTATTTCTTAACATATAATTTTTTGAAAATGTTTCCAAAATTGATTATCCCTCTAAAAGCATTACAATAATCATAAGATAATTCTTTATAATTAGATATAACTATATAGCTTAGTTCATACAAAAAAACTCCATTTTTATTTTATGTAGTAGATAAACAAGTGCTCTGCAAGAAATAGATAAGAGATAATAAATAAGCAAAGAAAGAATAATTAAAAGTTAAAAGGCTATAAAAGACTATTTATACATTTATTAGCATAAATCATCCAATTTCTATTATTTTAGGACACTTAGCTTCCTCGTTTTATTATAATCATAGAATTAAATGATATTTATATATTATGACTACTATTTAGGATACTTCTTGCTTATGATCATTTATTATATTAAACTGTCTGTGTTTCTGAAGCTCTAGCCTTCTAATCTGCTGATCATAGTATTAAAAAGTAATATTCTTTAAGTTAATTAATTAACTTCAAATCAAGTTTACCTTTCGGCTAGAAGTTTGAAAATTTCTTTAAGTAATTGAAGAAATATTTAAAAGAGAAACGATAAGAAAATAGCCTTATGCTTCTAAAAGTTAGCAATATGATTGAATATAGTAGTTAAAGAAAAAATACTTACAGAAATCTATTAATTTATACCTTTTATCTTGATTCTCCTAATTTAGCTATACATTAATTTGTCATTCAATGCTTCTACTTTATTTAGCTGACTAATATCTAACTTTAAATCAATTTTTATTTAGACTATTATAAGAAAACTAATTAATGTAAGATACCAAATAACTAATATATACATGTATAAGTAAAGGTTTAATAGAAAAATTTAATTTTGAGTTATTTAATTAAAAGTATTAATGAAGTTAAATTCTATAAGGTTGACTAAATAGAATCATTACTAGAACAAGTGTAATTAAATCCTAAATTTTATAATTAATATAAACATTTCAAAACACTATTTTAGTTTTTGCTAAGCTAAGTACTTATTATATATCTTACATTTATTATTCTCTTTTACTTCTTTTTATTATGAATTTATTCAGTAAAAGTTAAGAGTTTGTTTCAACATTAACAAATTCTTCAGTCAAGGCTCAGTAATAATTCGACAAAAGTTTCGAAGTCAAGTTAATTAAGGCTTTATCCTTATTCTTCTATCTTCTTGCAGTAGTCTATTATTTTTTCCCTTGACAAGTTTGTAGTTTAATTCAATTTATGTAATAGATTTGGTTTGCTTATTATATAATTGAACTATTCATTGTTATTTTTTAAAAACACTCCATAACCTGATGGTTTTCTGTCAGTTTTGACTTTTTGATCTTAGAGTAAAATATCATCAATTTAAGATAGAAATTGCTTAATTTCCTAAGTTTAATTAAACTTTTGCATTTGGTAATTAATTAATTATTTTCTTTCTAATATTCATTGGGTTAATTTTTTATTTTTAAGCTCTTTAACAAAATTAGGGTTAAGACTTAATACTTTTTTAAAGCATTCTATTGATTCTTCACTTCTTCCTAAATCAAAAAGTGCAGCTCCTTTGTTGACATATAATTCAAAAACATTAGGATTAATATCAATAGCTTTATTACAACATTCAATTGCTTCTTAGAGTCTTCCTTATGTTAAAAGAACAAATCCTTTTCCGATATAAGTATTCAAATTGTTAGGACTAAGGAACATAGCTACATTAAAGCATTTTATGGCTTCTTCACCTTTTCCTAAATCATTTAAAGCACTTCCTTTGAAATTGTAAGCATGAAAGGAGTTTGGATTAATACTTAAAGCCTTATTAAAGCATTCAATGGCTTCATTAGTTCTTTCTAACTACTTTAAAGCTTATCCTTTGTTTGCTCAGGCTTAAAAGTGATTTTAATCTAATTCTATAGCTGAATTAAAGCATTCAATAGCCTCATAAAACTACCCTTATTCATAGTATTATTCTCCCTGTTTCATAATTTCAAGTTCAATAATTTAATCCTATCATAGTTAATTTTCCATTTATATAATATATCTTCTCTACTTATCTATTAAACTTATAATGCTTATTTAAGCTTTCTCTACTTTGTTAAGTCAAAATCTCTTTTGATGTAATAGTCTTAATATTGCTTAACTAAAGAACTTTGATTATTCTTTTAATATAAAAAAGTTAATTTAATACAAGCTCAGCAAACCTTACAGTTCTACTTTAAATTAAAATAAATGTACAATACAAATTAGACAGTTAAAAGGACTTTTTCCTAGCTAAAATTTATAAAATATCAAATATATTCCTACTATAAGAAGATCCTCAGTTTTAATTATTTACCTGCTTGAAGTATATAAAACTAATTTCCAGCCAAAATTCAAAGTAAAATACTGAATCTGAAATTATAACAGTTAAGGCTTCACCTTTTAAAGTAAGTATCAATGAATTGAGATAATTAGAAGTTAGCAAAAATAAAAGCTTTTGAACCATAAAAAAGAACAATAAAATCAAATTAATAGTTAGGAGGTAAAATTTAAGATTTGGAATAGCATTAAAAGAAAAAATAATCTTATTTTGAATACTCAACTTCATAATCCAAGGATATTAGATAAAAAACGAAGTTAAATATAACACCCTATAAGACAATTATGTACTAAGAGTCTATTTTTTTGAATTTTAGCAAGTCATTAAGCTTTCTAAATATTGATTAATAATTATAAATATTCGAACTATGTAATTCAAGTAAAGATAAAACATAGCCAGAATAAAGCAGAATTTAAAAGAACTATAGAAAATTTTTTATTTGATATGCTAGATATGTAATATAATTAGATAAAAAGCATTTAGAAAACAAAAATTGAACTATTAACTTCAAATATTAAAGAAGATATAAAACAAAATAGTTGGATAAATTCACTATTAAATAATGAAAAAGTTTAGACTAATCTTTATATATTTAATAGCTAAAGATAGGAGGATTTATACACTTATTTTGAAATAGATCTTAAATATATATTAAATAAAAATTATTTTCTGTATTTATATCTAATAAAGAAATCAGGTTAAAAGTGACTTTCGTTATAAATCCTTATATAAAATAGCCATAAGAAAATAAATTAAAATAAAAAGGCAATCAAATCTATTGATCTAAATATATAATTGAATCAAAAAATTTGAACTATAAAGATTTGGATATTAGACATACTATGTTTGTATAATGCATTTAGTAATAATAGTTAATTATAGCTTATATTTATTCTGAAGTATAACGAAAAGAATAAATATCTTAATTATTCTTAAAAGATATGACAGTTGGTATGATACAGTTAACTAGTCTTTCAAGTAATGTTTATTAAGTAAATCTTTTATCCTTAATTAATTATGAGCTATTAATATATAAGTAATCAATTATATATTATCAATGCTTAGTACCTTCATTAATATTTTTAAAGATTTGCTTTAGGAATTTATGTGAATGACTATGTCTTTGTCATATTAATTATTAAGAGAGCTATATATATTGTAAGACACTATGGCCGAGTGGTTAAGGCGACAGACTCGAAATCTGTTGGGTTTTCCCGCGCAGGTTCAAATCCTGCTGGTGTCGCTTTTTATTTAAATAAATAATGGTTATAAAGCCACTCATTTAAAGAAATATAGCCCTCTATCTAACATTATATTTAGAATAATAAAAAGACACTTTGCAACTTAAACACTTAATACTTACATAATTTAGGGTAATTAACTATAGCAAAAAACCTAATTATTAGTTTAAAAGTTAAAATAAGTAAACTTTAGATTAGAAGATTCAAATAATAAAGCTTTAGTTAAGCAATTAATTGTTTATTTGAGTATTTTGAGATAAATCACAGAACCATTACTAAATAACCAGTTTCATCAAAATTTTGACAAATAAAGTTTCTCTTATGTTTAATAGAAATTATATGGTATAATCAGCATTTTTTAATTAGCTAGCAAATTTAGGTATTCATAACTTTTTGAATTGTAGGTTTTTAAAATTTAATAAAAGCATAAGAGAAAATTAAACATCGTTAGTCTATAATCTAAGATAAGATAATTTGGAGCATAGCATATAATAATAAGATATTCATAGCCCCTTTTGAATTTAAATTACATTACATAGATTTAATATGATAATCCAACTTAAAACTCTACTAATTAAACAAAAATATTAAAGCAAATAAAAAATCTGAAGATGATTTTATTGCTAGAAGGAAAATAATAGCTGGTATTATAACCTTCTATCCTTTTTTTAATATTTTAAAATAATAATTATATAAAAATATAGTAAGTTTAGATCCTTTTTAAGTATGTAAGTCAAAATTAAATTATTTAAGAGCACCAAATCATTAATTAATTAGAGAAATATAAAAATAGTTATAATGAAGATTTAGTAGTAATACCTAATAAATAAAGAGAAAATAGAGAGAATAAAATATGCTAAACAAACTTAAAAATTTATAAGCAATAATCTGCAAAGATCAATGATTAAGACAAGTTTATAAAAAACCAGTGTAAGTATTACAAAGCGTAATAACCGAAAGTTCTTCAAGGCAACAATAGATCTATTTGATGTATTCCTAATAATTTTTATCAACATAATTGAAAGATAGCTTTTTAGAATCTTTGTTAAGATTTAATTATAGAAAAAATAAATTGTAAGCTATTATAATAATAATATCTAGTTTGAGAAGTTAAACATACTAAAGAACAATATATATAATATAAAATATTTTAACACTGTTGAGCAATAAAGTTTGATTATAGTCCCTTAATAGCCGCATTTTAGTAATATATAATACTAAAATTTTTATTTGTGTCTCTCTAATTAAGCAATATATAGTTGTATATTAAGCGAAATAATTGTTGCTATTTAATTAAAGGAGAATAATAAAGATATTTATTTATGATTATAGAAAAATTAGGTGATTTTATGATTATTTAGGAGCAAAAATATATATAAATCAATTATCAATCAATTTTCATCTTATTCAATATCTATCTTTTGATTTTATAGATTATTTGGTTTATGATGCTTTATATAATAGTCTTAGAATATCTTGGCTATAAGATGATTGATTTATATATCTAATATTATATAAAGTCTTTTAGTTAGTAAAACTGATTATCTAAGAATTATCTTATATTTTATGATAGTTGAGATATTATATTAGAAGTTATGGATATCTAAATATTTTATTTTTGCTTAATTTTATAGATTGGAATTAATTTTAATTCTAGAGTTAGTAAATTTTTCCCTTATTCAAGAGTCTATTCTATATGTCTAAACATTCCTCTAGCCTCTACATTTTGAGATTCCATCTCTAATGATATTCCAAACTCTTGATTCCTTTACTTCCACAAATCTTTCTCGAACCCAAATTTTAAATTTTAAACTTATATTATATAAAACTCCAAAAATAATTAAAGCAAAGCAAATAAGGATAACAGCAATAATTATTTCAACGCCTATATATAATAATAGTTACTTTAGCTTGAAGTAGAAGACTTTTTCTTTTTAGAGCCTTAACTTCAGTCTTCTATGTCAAAGGAAAGAATCTAGTCTATTTAAAAGTTTTTAGAATAAATGCTTGTGAGAACACTTCCATTAAAATCATAAGAGATTTTACCCTCGGTACTTCTCCATGAATCTGGAAATTCTTTTTATCATAATTTAAACTCAATTATTGTAGCGTTTTCTTATATATTTCGTGCTCTTATGAACTTGCGCTCCAAATTCAACGTAATTTTGATAGAAGATTTGTTTCTAGTTTCGAATAAGAAATCATTTATCTTGTCAAATTTCAAGATATAATTTGGTTCTTCCTTTGTTTTATTGTTTATAAAGACTATTTTCTATTCTATTGTTGAAACAGAAGAAGAAAATTTTACTTCTAAATTTGCTTTGATTTAGAACATGAAATAACCGCTTTCATAAAATCCCTAAAATTTATCAGCTCTGCTAGAATTTGTACTATTAGCAAGCTAGAACTCAGGAACTGGTACTAAATATTTAAAACTTACATACTATAATTGATGGCCATAATATTTACTCAGAGTAATACTGAAGACTTAGTTCATTAAATAGAAATGAAGTTTCATTTATTTTGATGCTAAACTTATCATAAGCGTTCAGTTATTTGTTCGTATAGTTATATTGTAATTGTGTGTATTTATCATCGATTAATTTTTAAGTAAAATTCGCACTAAAAGTATTACATTTTAGTTACTAAGTCTATAAATTGCATATGTAGAGTGTCAAAAAAAGATTTTCGGATTTTAAAACTTGATTAAATCTTATAAGCAAAATCAAATCTTTATTTATTGATATTGAATCGATCGGACTTTGAAATGAAATTCTTATTTTGTTGATATCACATTTGGAAGTTGTTAAGTTGTTTATTCAACCATATTAGAGTGAAGAATTTCAGCATTCATTTACACAGGTAGATTATTTTAATTTGGTTTCTTCTTTATCCAAGAAAAAGTATCCATCAAAACAATCAGTGCAAAACTTATCATTTTCTTTGCAATTTTTGCAAATCTTTTAGCATTCTTAACATGTTTAAAACTAATCTGCATACCAACCACTTCTACAAGTTTATGAACATAAATCTTATTGATTGACTAATCCTTTTTTGCATTTAAAGCATCGATCTAAAAGCGGTATTTCTCCATTTGTACATAAAGTACAATTAGAGCCATCTTCTAAGCAGTTTTGACAATTATGAAATTTTTAACTACAGAGTTAGCATATTTTTGTACCATCATCGTACTCATTATTTGAGCAGATATCATTACAAGTTCCATCTAATCTCAACTTCTTTTAACCTAAACATTTAGTACAAGCTCTGTTCTAGTTGCATTCTTCACAGTTAGGAATAAATGATTCACATCTTTCACAAATATTGTCATTATTGTAATCTTAATAGCTTATCGGACATTATGACACACATAAACCATTCATTAATAGAAATGGAGTATTACATAGTTAGCACTGTCCTTAAACATTACAAAAAACGCATTCCGAAACTAAGTCTTAGCATGATTGACATATTCCATCATTTTTTACATCTCATTAATTTAAAGGGCATTATGGTTGACAAGTTTTATCTTTTGCTAGTTTTTTAGAACTTATACATTTTGTGCATTCGTAGTTAGTACATTCGTCGCAGTCTTTAAAAATAAATAAGCAAGGATTGCAAACATCAATAACTTATTTATCTTATTCATTCTAATTGCACTAATTCTAACATTTTCCATTACTTAGTTTTTTATTATTTGAACAAGATTAACAATCTCCCTAACTTGTGCATGTAAGACAGTCAGGAATTAAATTACTGCAAGGTTCACAAATTCCATCTTCGTTTACATCTTAAGTATTTGCGGTACATTTACTGATACATAAATTCTAATCTAGTATTTTATTATCTTAGCATGTTAGACACTTTAGGCCATCAGAAGTGCAAGTATCACATCCATAAATAGCCTTATCACAAGATTCACATATCTAATCGTTATTTTTATCTTGCTATGTTTCTTAGCATTAGTCTTCGCATTAATTGTATGTCAAATATTTATTATTTAAGCAACTTTAACAAATTGAGTTTCCTGTACATCTCCCACAGTTTGGAATTATTTCAGAGCAAAGTTCACAAACACCGTCTCTATTAACGTCAAACTCATTCCATTAACAATCTTTTTAGCATTACTACAAAGAGACCACTAAAGGAGCATAGCATTTTGTGCAGTTTAAACCATTTTAACTACAAAATTAGCAATTTTCTATTGCTAAGGAACAAGCTTTACATTCACCATCATTATCTTTATCTTGGTATCCATTAGGACAAGTTGAAATGCACTTATTATCCAAAACTTTTTCACTTTACTCACATTTCAAACATTTAAACTATTCATTTAAAATATAACCTTTTGAACACTTGCTGCATATTGTTTAACTTTCACATTATAAGCAGTTTTCAAGAAATTAAGTACATCTCTAGCAGATTCCATTTAATTCAAAATATCCTTCAGCACATTATAAGCAATAATTTGTTGACGTACATTTATTACAGTAAGTTGAACATTCAAAACATTCATTTTAAACTTAATTATACTGAACTCCTCAAGTATAATTCATTAAAGTATTAGAGCAATAGCATGTATCACCATTAGCATTATAGCAGCCCATAATAGAATCTTTGTGAATACATCTATTTTAATATCTATCAAGCACGTAATTCCAATTACATTTTTAGCAGTCCTGATCAAAACAAAAATTGCAATTTTCAACACAAATCTAGCATCCTTAAAATTTAGTTCCCCAAGTTCTAGAATCGTCAGGACAATTTTCAAATGCTTTTGAAACTTTTGATCATTAAATTTTTTTAGGCCATTTAACACAATCTTTTCCATCACACTAAATACAGTTAGTTAGTGAGCTGCATGGAGTACACTTATTATATTCATTTAAATAATACTATTCTGTAAAATTATTTGCGCTTTAACACTGTAAATGTCTAAAATTTTATTTTTCTGAAACTCACTTCATTTCACATTTACTGCAATAAATATCAAGAGAAGAGCAATTAAAACATTTTCTACTTGAAGAGTCTCATACCTAATTATCTTAGCACTCACATTTTATGCCATCACAATTTTTAGCTTCTTAAGTTTTGTCTGAGCAAAAGTATTGCTAACTTCTAAGTTTTATACTAGATTTAAATAAAGAATCATAGTCATTTTTCTTTCAAAAAGTACAAGTATTTATATTTTCATGCAAATCATTTACAGAAAATGCTTTTCCAATACAATGTAAACTGTCTTAATTATTACATAATTTTTTACTTTCATCTGTGTTAAGACTACAGTTGCAATCTGGTATACCTAAAAAATAATTTATGTAGCTTTATTTCCAAATAGTTTCTTAAAAACATAAGTAATTATCAAAAATAGCTTAAAAGGCTATAAATTACCCATTTTTACATCGTTTGCATTAATCTTTTTAATGGCAATCAGCACACATAGAATAAGGTATTTAAGCTTCACAATCTAAACATAAAGGATCTGAGCATGGTAGGCAAGATCCTATTTCTTCATCTCAATAAAAAAAATTTTTACATTAGCAACTAACTCCGTTTGAACAGGTCAAGCATCCAAATTTTCCTTCACAGCCTAAAAAGCATTAATTATTTTTTAGATAATATCCACTCTAGCATGCCGTTGTGTTCTCTCCTTTATTTTTGCAATGCTTTGCTTGGCTATCTTTGCAGGCTTTGCACAAACTAGGCTACACAGAAATGTCTCATCAACCATTACTACATAATAAATTGCCTGGATATTCCGTTCCTACTCCATTAAAGACGGTAGAGTAATGTGAACAGTTGTTTTTATAGTTATCTATGAAATATCCGTCTTCACAAGCAACTATAATAACTATTTATTGATATCTCTAAAATTCACATTATATAGCACGAGGATCAGGACAAAGACTACAATAACCTCAATTTAAAGGATTAGGATAATAATAATTTATGCACTTCTTACATCCTTTTTTCTGGTTTAAGCATTCTAAGCAATATGGATCAATTTCTTAGCACTATACACAATGTTGGATTTCGTAATTAATGTTAACTAGCTAATATTAATTTTCACAGCTTCTGCATTTATTCTCGCGTATGCATTCTTTGCAATGCTCTAAGCAACTTACACATGCGTTTTAAGTGCTACTCCTTACTCTCTAGTTTTAACATTATAAGCATGTTACTCCATTACCCAAAACGCAATCTTATATATAGGAGGCTTCAACACATATTCCAAATTCATTTACTACCAAACCGTATTGGCATATTTCACATCATGTTTGATTTTTGCAAGCAATACATCCAGTAATTACTTGATCACAAGTTCAACATGTTAGTCCATAATTTTTATTACTTTAACTGCAATGACAAATTCCTGAAAATTCGTCTAAATAATAGTCCTAGCTGCATAAACATTTATCTTATCTTAAACTAGAACATCCTTTAATTTAAGAATAATGAATGCATATACCTCCTTCATAATAACCTGACAACAAAAATCCATCTTAACATTTTGAGCAGCTATCTTTGAATTAATTTTGCATTTATAAGTAAACTTAACAGGTCTTACAATTTTTTTCAGAGCAGTTGCTAAGGATAATAGGATCGGAATAAATATCTAAATATTTTCCTGATGGATGGCATTCTTATAAGAGACATTATAAATCGCAAATCCAATGATCTAATAAAATTAAATCCTTTTTGCAAGCAGTGCATCCATTTAATGTATCACACTCCTCACAATTAGCTCCACAAGGTATACATTACTAGAAACTTCAATCCCATCCATATCCTGCTATGCATTTGCAAAAAGTCTAGTAGCAATATTTTGAATACTAAATGACACCATTTTTAATACATTATCCATCTCTTAGATAAAAAGAATCAGAAAAATATACATCAGTAACTTTACATTTAGTACAATAATATTTGCTGCTACACTCTTCACAATTCTTCAAATAATAATCGCATTTTATGCATTTTGATTATGTTTCATCCCAAGTTTCATCAGATGCACAAAAGATATTTGTAATTGCAGCATTGTTCTATGTTAATTGCTAGGTTTGTAAGATTAATATACATCTATTGTAAGGTGTAAGATAATAATTTTTAGCACATCTCGTGCATTTTTTATCTGGACATATTTCACAGTTATCTATTCCATAAAAGCAGGGCATACAATTAGAAAATTCCTTTATCCAAATTCCTTAATCTCCACAGTCTACACATATATTATCTTTGCAATAATTACAATTATTGAGTGTTGAGCAGGGAACGCATTACTTAGTATCCTACTATAGAAAATAATCTTCCATACATTTTTCGCATTAATATAGAGAGGGACAGTCTTTACACCCTTAACTTCAGCATTATAACTTTCTTTTTTTCATTTCGGCTGTTAAGTTTGAATTAATTCTATCAGTCTCCGTTAAGATACTTCATTTAGTACTAGCGTATTAAGGTATGTATCAGCCTGAATCTTTAAAAAGAGAGAGAGTTAAATTGCTCATAAACAACTAATTCTCATCTTAATTCAACATAAAATCTTCTTTAATAGCCTTTCTACTTCAATGGCTTGTTATCTTATCTCCTTCTAACTCCATAAAATCATTCTCTTATTTTGAAATTAATCTAATGGCTTCAGTAACAGCTGGAGTTCTGATTTGATATGCTTAGTTATTTCCAAGTTATGTAATTATTTATTTTGGGTAAATTTTAAAGTCCTAATCTCTGTAAAAGTTATATAAATCTTTACTAAATCCAAGTATATGAGCTATTTAATGAATCGTTTAACTTAACATTAGTTTTTAATTTTCTAATGCTAGTTTATCAACTTTATATAATAAATGTCCTGCTACTGGTCTTGAGTCAAACTCACTTAATATACAAGCTTTAGCTTGAATTATGGAATCTCCAGTGTTGGTAGCAGAAACAAAAATAATGGTATCGTAATTCAAATTAATCTTTATATATCTCTAAGGAATTTAAGCCTTATAACAAATTTATCCTACGAATTGATCTAGAGATAGGAAATAGATTGGATGCTTAACTTTAAGAATATTTTCGTAATAAGCTTAAGCACTAGGAATAATCTAGAACTTCAAAAGATTATGAACTTCATTTTCCTCGTTAAAGTTCGTAAAATCAAAAAAAATTCTCAAACCTTAGTTTTCTTATTCTAGTGCTTCCTTTCTTCATGTTTAAGGTAGAATATGGAATGGCGTGTATTCCATTTAATCATGATTGCATCAATGACAAAAAGTAATACAAAATAGACATCATAAAATGCTTATTTGCCTCTCCATTAAATTAATAGTTTCTGGTAAAAAGAAACGTTAATTTAAGCAACTTGAAGAATTTATTCTACACTAATTCAAATTAAAATTTTCAAATTTGTTATTAACTAGAAAGTTAAATTATTATTTTAATATTTCAACCTATTAATTTAAAAATTAGAGTCACAGGAATTAAAGCATATAATAATAATATATTAATTTCGAGTTTTCCGTTTTAGGGATTTCCAACCCCGTCAGGAGGACAGCAGTTCGGGCTCCCTGGTGTTAAATATAAATGTTTGGAACGTCCAATTTTAGCTAGATTGGGAACTCGGGTTTCTCCAGGTTTTCCTTCCTTTTACTTGATATTGTTCCATCTTAATCTTGTATATTGAACCATCCGGGTTGCAATACATTCTTTTCATTCTTGCTTCTTCCTTTTCTTCTTTTGTTGTTCTTTTATCCAATAGTTTCTTTATTTCTATTAGGATTTCTAACACTTTCGATAAAAATATCATATGCTTCCACAGCAGAAACATTTCTTTTTTATTTTGAATTATTTTCCTTGATTTGTTTGCTCTTTCTAGGCTTCGATTTCCATTTGTATAGCTTCAGTTTCGCTTTAATCTTTCTTAAAAGTTTACAATTTCTCTTCTACTTTTCCTAGTCTGTTATCCAGTTCAGTCTGTTTCTAAAGCTAATTTTAGGTTTCGTTAGTCTGACTTTGTGAGATATTCCAAAAGGTGTTTAGATCTCTTTCCTAGGATATAAGTCTTGACTCAATTCCTTCTGCTAGGTCTAGCTTTGCCATCAGCATATCTCTGTCCTTCTTCAATCTCTTGACATCTTCCTGGAGGTTCAGTACCACTTTGATGAGCTACTCCATACTCATCTGGCCTAAAGGGTTGAACTCTGATGCCTTCTGGTGGAGAACAGATTTCATCTGTTTCCTCGGTTTCTCGGTTGAGGTTGGAGTTTCCGTGTGTATATTCTTCAAGGTTGGTTTTCGTTCGTTTTGTTAGATTCCAAGTTGTTAATTCAGTGTTAGTTAAGGTTGTGATAGAGAAGATTGTTAAGATTATTAAGACTTGGTTTCTTAATTCCTCCCTTCCTTTTTGGCTTAGGAAGAGGTGGTATAGAAGCCTGACTTGAAACCTTCAACCATTTTTTTAATGAATTAAAGCATATTAAATCTATTTTAATTGATTTAAAATTTAATGAAAATAAGTATATTATTAATATTAATAACTTAAATGCTTATATATTTTAGAACCGTGTACAAATTTTATATTATTTATATTTAATAATTATAAAATAAGTTAATCTTGCTTGAAATGAAATTATTATATTAAATATTAATTTTAATATTACTAAAAATTTAATTTTATTGTGATTTAAATGTTTTTTATTATTACTATTTTATTATCTCTTATTTGTTTAATGTGTTCAATGTTATTTACAAAATTAATATTTTAATTTTAAAATATTTATGAATTAAACTTGTTGTTATGATTATAATTTTATAGTTGAATATTAGTTTAATATTTATACCATTCTTCATCATTCTTTAATTACTTTTTTATAATTTTTTATTAAATTAAATTAAATTTCTTCATTCAACAAAACTCAATAAAATGAGTTTTCATTCTTTAAATATTAAAAAAATTGAATACTTTATTAATAATTTATAAACGCTATTTGATTAAGAGCTAAAGCTAATTTATAACTTATTAATTTAATATTTGAAGTCTAATTCTTTATTAGCTTTCTCGATTATTTTTTTCTAAATTTATGTTTTTATTTAGTAGCAAATATATATTCTAATTATTATTTACTCTAGTAAAATTAATTAATTATATTATTAGTTTTTATTATAATGATAGTTATTATTGATAATTTTAATTTTCAAAAGAAAAAAAATGGAGTAGTCAATAAGAATATCTAAGAACTAAGCCAGAAAGATTAGAAAGAAAGCAGCTAAGACTATTAGACAATAAGAAAAATTGAACGAATCGAGCTCTTCCTCCCAAGGTAAGATCATGGTGGGTATTCTATAGAAGGAAGAGAACTAAACTAAAACAGTATTAATAGAAATGGAATAATATTAGCAACTAAATAAAAGAATATCTGACTTTGACGAAATTATATTCAATTAAGGAGAGAGAATTCGCAATTTTATGAATGAAATTGAAGATTTAAATAACGAAATAATAATATTATAAAATTAACTAATAGGAAAAAAATGTAGTAAGTGAATAAGAATTGTATTTATAATCGTAACAAAGCTTCAAGACATCAAATAGAATGATAATCGAAGATCAATCACCTAAAGTTTAACAAAATCGCATGAACAATGAAGAAGGTTCAAACTAAGAAATATTAAAACGAATTGGAGTCCTAGAGAAAAAAATTCTTCCAAAAAGAAAAGAGTAAACCTAAGTTAAAAGTTGCTTTTATTGCAAATCGAAGTGGCATTTACTAAAATCTTGCAGGGAATGAAAAATCCTTATTAAAAAAAAAGAAAATAAAAGATGAAAGGAAATCAACTGACTTTATATAAACTAATAAGGAGTTTTTAAAAGAAGAATCTTTGCAAAACCAGAGCACGAAACGTGGACACCATCCACAAGGAAAAAATGGTTGTGGTATCCATCCACGAAACCAAAATGGCAGCACGTACCTGGTTGAGATCCCAGGGGAGGCAGAACATTTTTATTACTTTTAGTATAATAATAATAATAATAATAATTTTAATTTTCAGTTTTTTCAATTGAATTAATTTTGATTATAATACTAAATCTTTTAATATATTATATTTACAAACTTAGATTGCCTTAGTTTATTAAGGTTTGGATTATCTGATTTTAATTTTTTGCTATATTTATTAAGAAATAATTAATTATTATATCTTAAATAGAATGGAGCAAGAACTCCAAGACATCAGAATAAGAGATATATGAGAAATTTAAAACTATATAAAACCGACGTAGTAATAATCTCCAATGGATAAATTTATTAAATTTAATTTAATTATATCTTAATTTATTAAAAAATTGCTTATTTTTATATATTTAATTTTATTAATTTAGAATTAAATTTATTTGCTTCAAAGATAATAATTTATGCTAATATTATCTATCTACCTTTTCTTTAAAGATTAAAATTTTAATTAATATTCAAATATTTTAAAATTTTTAACTTTTAATTCTATCTCACTAATTTATATTTATATTTATATTTTTATTTAGTTATATTTAAATTTTTTATTTTATTTTATTAATATGTTATAATGTTCTATATTTACTCTTACTTTTTAATTATAATTATAAATGGTTGCTTAATTATATTTTATAATTTCCATTTTTTTCATTAAATTTCATTCTTATTTTAAATTTGATTTTTTTTTGCTTAAATTTTAATATTTTTTTCCAATTTTTAAGTTAATTTATGTTTGCATTTTATTTGCTTTTTTTTAATTTTTTGTTAATTATTATACTTTTTTATGATATAAAAATTGAATATTTTTTTATTCTCTAAACATCTTATTCAAGATCTCTATTTTATTTATTCATAAAATCTTTGTTTTTTATAATTTTCTTTTTATTTAAATGCTGCTTTTATCTTATTTTAATTAATAGATGAAACCTTCCCTTTTCTTTATCTATAATTAAAATTAAATTATCTTTGATTATCTAAAATCTTATTCATTCAATTCTACTTAAATTTCTTAAATGAAGAGCACTTCATATTTTATCTGCTTAAATTATTTTAATGATAACTTAAGTTGAAATATTTTCATCTGGTTTTTGTTATAATATAACCTTTCTCTATATAATCATGCTAATAGTTTATTTTCATTTGCAATCCCTTTAAGTTTTCAAAATTTGAACTATTCGCAATGATCTTAGTTTTTGGAGCAGCTAATATTTTATACTAGCATTTAACTATTAGTAATAAGCCCAAGCAAATGATTAACAAAGCTAAATAGAATAGATTTACAAGCAAAACATTTCAGATATAAGTATTCTTATCAAATATTCCTAACTAAAAGAGTTTGAGCGCTAAATAATTTTTTCTTTCTCGTTACTTATACATTAATTCTACTTTCTTTATTCTTTAATGTATGAAATTAAGTTAAAAGTGATGCGTTATATCTAAGTATTTTTTAAATAATAGTAAAAAAGTGCATGACTTTATTGTATTATCATGCCTTTTACTCTTACTTACCTTTTTATATTTTAGATATATTTATTTCTAAATAATATTTAGAGTGACTAATCATTTTCTTTTTGATAAAGATCATATGCAAAGTGAAATACCTGCATAAAGATAGCTAAGTTATAATAAAAAGATGCTTAAAATTAATTAGAAATTTATCTATTACATATTCATAACGCTGATTTGGCTACCTTCACTAAATTGGAAATCAATTTGAAAGTATTTTAGATTATAAACTTACAATTTAACTACTAAATAATAGGATAAGAGGTTTATCGGTTAGCGAAATACTATTAGAAGGAAAAGGTTTATCAACAGAGATTTTTAAAAATAAAATTAAGTAATTAGCTTAGAATAGATAGATAAATACGTTTATAACGCTGTATACAAAAAGTAGAATATCTAAATTATATAGCAAGGGAAAAATTGATCATCAAACATTATGAAAATAATAATTTTTTGCCCAAGAGGCTGCAATAAAGGTTAAAAGATTTTATTTTCTAAAGAATATCTGAAAATGACTAAGAGAAAAACAAAACAGAAGTAAAGAAAAGCAGAATTATTAGGAAACTTTAAACAAAGCAATTGAGCAGAAGGGTCCAGAAAAAGTTTTGGGAAGCCAAAAAATAAAAAATCCTTAGAAGTAACTTAATTATGGTAAATAGATATTAAAAATAAATGTCTTGAAATTTTTAATTTATAATCTCTCAGAGTGAGTTAGAGACCAAAACTTGTACTGCCTCAACAGATAATCATTCTAGAGCTTTAAAAATAACTTTTTAAAATGACTTTATTACAAGAGTAAACTGATAGAAATAGTAGTCTGTTTGTTTAAGAAACTAAAATTAGAGATTGAAAGCAATAAGAAGCAAACGGGAATATCAGTTTATTAAAAAACTTGGCCAAATCTTAAATAAGGATGACAAAATTTTTCAAATAAAAATACTGTAATTTTTATAACTCAAAAAGCGCAGACTAAGATAGAACAAAATATTCTTATAATTTAAAGAGAAAAAGTACGTAAATGATACTTAGCTTTTTAAAAATTAAAGAAATAGGTAAGTTTGATTTAAAGGAAACATTATGAAATAGTTTTTTTTCTATTTATAAGGAGTCTATTGAATGAAAAATGTATCTATCTCTTAGATAAGCTTGCATAATTATGTCTGCTTTATTAGCATTTTGACTATAACAATTCATAAAAGCAAATGATTTTTTGAATCTGATAATTCCAGATAGAAAGCAAATTTATTTTTATTGAAGTGTCGCTAGTATTAAAGAGATTATTTTAAATGATATAAATCAGAAAAGCCAATAATTTTTACTCAAATTAAGGGTTAAGCTAACTAGATAAATGAAGTTAATTTAAATATTGGTAGAATAAATGACAAAAAAGATAAAAATTCTATAATAAAATAGCAAAATTACAAAATTTAAATAAAATATTTAATTATTTTAAAAAAGTTAGCTCGCTGAAAATAAGAACTAAAGAAGTAAGTAATCATCAATCTATCAATATTTGAAGAAAATTTAATTTTATATTTTTAGCCTAATTTTAAATAAGTGCAAATAAATAAAATTGAAACATATCAGAAAATTGCTTGTGAATAACAAGTTAATTTTGGTTTCATTTATATCAAAATAAATTTTAATAATTATTCTCTTAAATGATTAGGCATATTTAACATATCTAACTTAAAATACGATTTTAAGCTATATATAACTATTAAAATATTTAAAGAATATAATATGCTTTCTATTTTATGGTTTAAAGAGTAGAAATAATTTTATAATTTAAACTTGAATTTAAATTAAAAAATCTATTACATTCTATAAAGCATTGCATTTAAAAGATAAGTCTAATAACCTTAAATACTTAGTAGTTATAAACATTTTTCAATTTTTAAGAAAAATAATTAAATATAACTAAATAAATTCGGAATAATATCAAAAAATTAATTTTAGAAAGCTAGAAATTTTATCATTTACAATTTTATGACTAATCATATTATTTTAAAATATCTACCTTATCTTTCTCAAAAGTTCTTATTTTTTATGTAGTTCGAAAATTCAAAATATATTTAATGTTCTAAACTAATTATAATTCATATAAATAAGATCAAATAATATTTTATGCTTCGAGGATTTTTCAATCCTTTACTCATTGATTTCTATTGCTTTATGATTAAATAAAAATGTTGAAATTTCTTGGACCATTATCTCAAATATTATCTAGTTATCTTTATGATGCGATGCCTTAGCTAATATTATTTTTATTTTTTCCTTTATATTTCTACTAAGTTAATTTAGTAAAGCTTTTCTGAATGTTTCTAATTGCTTAGTCAATATTATGCTTTAAATTAAAAATTCTTAAATGATATTTTCGAATCTTTTTAATTGATAAGGTATTGAGAAATAATATCTTAGGATAATTAGATAGTTACAGGACCATTTAATATTGTGAAATCTACAATATTTCATTAATAAATTTAAACAGATTAAAAAGCACTAACTACTTTTGCTTTTAACTGATAAACAAAGCTATCTTAATCATCATTTTTTCAAAGAAAACATCTATAGTAAAATTATAAAATTAAATATTAGAAATAATTGCAAAAAAATTAAGAAGTCCATCTCAATTTGAAAGAGCTATTAACATATTTTAAAGAGTATTGCAACAGTTAAGAATAAGATTACATTGGTATAATAGTTTATGTATTCATTATTCTCAAATTAGAGGATGCTTAGGTATTAAAGAGAATAGATGTGTCTGTGCTGAAGGATATTATTCAGATCAGTATTAATATTGTGTTTGCAGTCAAAATGATATAAATCAGTGTTAAGAATGTAGTTAAATGCATATTAGCTGTTTAGGATGCACAAACTAAACTTCATGTAAAATTTGTTTTGGTGGTTTAGTATTAAATGAACTTGGATTATGTGAAAATCCCTCTTATTTTTTAGAAGGTGATAGAATAACCTGTATTGCATGTAAGAATAATAAAATTTAAATTTAACATTAAAATAATGTGTAAATTGCAAGGAACGTTGTATTTCTTTCCATTCAAACCATTAATGAAATTTTTGTGAAGACTAATATTAATTAATTTACATAAACTATGATACATAAAGATGTGTTTAATGCCAGGATTTGATTCTTAATGCAAAGTATGATAAAACTAGATACCATGATGTTCTTCATGCTAAGATTATTATTATCCGAACTCCTTTAGCTTATTAAATTGTTGTTGTTGTCCAGATCTCCGTGCTACTAAATGTAAGTATTGTAATCAGTATTAGACTGTAATAGTAATTATTTGTGAAAATGGATGGTTTATTGATGATTATTAGAAAAATTGTTCACACATCTCTTCAGTTATATACGAAATAGGAACCAATATCCAGAAAATCTGCTTTGTGAGAATAATGACGGGATACATCTACATATCCTAGTATATATTAGAATAGTTATATAACGGGAGCATTTTCCTTTGGAAATAAAGGAAATACTATTATAAAATGCATAAAAGGTTGATATTTATATGGTAATTAATGCTTCCCTGGCTGTGAAGGTAATGAAGGATGTTTATAATGTTCTGATGGAATCAAGTGCACTTGCTAAGATATTTGCTATTGAGATGCTGAGTTAGGACTTTTTAAAACTTGCAAAAGCTGCTAATGCTAAGGTTGCAAAGCATAATAACCTATTCCTATGTGTAAAGATTGTCGTAAACATTATTAAGGCAAAAAATGTTCAGAATAATTTATAGCAGTTAAAGATGAAACTGATATTTATGTTTGTATTGAAGAATCAAACTATAAACAATAAATAATTAATTTTTACAACTCAAATCTTTCTTATTGTACTTGCTGATATAATATTCAAGCTAGTAAATAAAAATATGGTATTCTAGAGAGTTTTTTTGTAAAGGAAAGTTCAATGGATATTACAACAATTAAATTGTTGTTAAACTAATTTTATAGATGACAATATCAAAATTAATATATATAATCCAGTTATTTAAATTATTACTGTTAAGATAAGCCTCAAGAAATTAAGAATTGTGATGGAATAAAATGTGAATGCTAAGATAATTGCGGTTAGGATTACTTAATCAGATTGTGTTATGAATGTAATAAGTCAAGTAAATGTGTTAAATGCGATATTAAATATTTTTCAATAAATGAAGATATATAAAAAATGGAAGAAGGTTTCAAGAAAGGCTTCTATACCATCTCTTCCTAAGCCAAAAAGGAAGGGAGGAAGCAGAAAACCACTTCTTGGCTGTCGTATTCTTCACAACTTTAACGTTTTTCTTAATATTAACAACCTTAACAACCTGGAATTTATCAAGAGGAACAAAAGAAGGCTCAAAAAAGCAAGCATACTGAAACACCGACTTCACTAGAGAAGCTTAAAAGCAGGCAAAGTCTGCTTTACACCAGGAGGTGTCGGAATTTAATCCTTCTGGCCAGATGAGCATGGAACAGCTCATCCAAGTTGTACTAAACCTCCAGGAAGAGGTCAAGAGACTAAAGAAGGACAACGACAGGCTAATGAAGAATCTGAACAAGCAAGAGGAAATCGAGTAAGACTTATGTCCTAAGAAAGGGAATTAAGTGCATTTTGGAACATATCACAGAGTCAAAACTACTAATCCTAAAATTAGCAATAGAAACAGACGGAGCAGGCAAAAAGCTCGGAGAAATAGAAGAGAAGCTGCAACATTAAATGAAAATTAATGAAAAAAGAGGTAATCCAATGCTAATAGAGGTAATTGACAAGAAAAAGAAGGTTAAATCAATAAAAGTAGTTAAAAGGTGCTATTATTGTAATTCAGAGAAACACCTATGAAGAAGCTGTGAATATCTCGTAAACTTTAAGAACCAGTATAGGAGAAAATAGAGGAAATAAGAAGCGTAGCAAAAGAAAATGAGTCAACTATAACAAAGGAAAATTAGAGAGAGAATATTCATGAACTAGCTTGGAAATCTTTATAGGAAGAAACCTTTGCTGAACTGAAGAAATAGTTAGAGACAACAAGAATAAATGGGTGGTAGAGGAATAGAGACCGATAAACCTTTTTTTAATCTTGGAGCAATATGGGATCGGCATGAAGAGGCGAAAATCGCAGAAAATTGTCAAACTTAATTATTTTTATAAAATAATATGAGATTTAATTAAATTAAATTAAAATAATATAGTTTGCTTTATAGCTTTGAAGTTTTATGTCTAAACTCAATAAACTTCTGATTTCAAATACTCTTGAAAATGTTGTAGTATTTTTTCCAGTTTATTAGTATTAGATTTACTTTTATTATTTTCGATGCGTTTTAGAAAGAATATATTTGTTTTCATGTCAATTTTTTTTATAAAATGTAGATTTTATTAATCTATCATATAACTTCACAAATTTACATTTTCTTAAAATTATTTAATTCTTTACCTTTTCAAATTTTCGTACTTATTTTTTCAAAGAAAACTTAATATCAAATCTCTTATAACACATATCTTTATCATTTAAACTGCTCTTTTTTTTATCAATTTTAATCATTAATTTTTTTCCATCTTTTTTAAGTTTTTTCATTTTATTTTTCTTTTACATTCTTTTCGACAATTTTAAAAAATTTCAATTATCATCTTTTCATTTGGCCCTTTACTTCTTGCTTCATTTCTTTATTATTTTTTTTATTGATTCAGGACGTCAAGACAGGTACCTGTAAGACCATGAGTGGTCACACTAGTTTTGTATCATCAGTGGCTATATCCAGTAATTCAGAGTTCATCGTATCGGGAAGTGTTGAAAATACGGTGAGACTATGGGACGTCAAGACAGGTACCTGTAAGACCATGAGTAGTCACACTAGTTCTGTGATATCTGTGGCTATATCCAGTGATTCAGAGTTAATCGTATCGGGAAGTCATGATAAGACGGTGAGACTATGGGACGTCAAGACAGGTAGCTGTAAGACCATGAGTGGTCACACTTGTAATGTATATGATGTGGCTATATCCAGTAATTCAGAGTTCATCGTATCGGGAAGTCATGATAAGACGGTGAGACTATGGGACGTCAAGACAGGTACCTGTAAGACCATGAGTGGTCACACTAGTTTTGTATCATCTGTGGCCATATCCAGTGATTCAGAGTTCATCGTTTCGGGAAGTTTAGATTATACGGTGAGACTATGGGACGTCAAGACAGGTAGCTGTAAGACCATGAGTGGTCACACTAGTGTTGTATCATCTGTGGCTATATCCAGTGATTCAGAGTTCATTGTATCGGGAAGTCATGATTATACGGTGAGACTATGGGACGTCAAGACAGGTACCTGTAAGACCATGAGTGGTCACACTAGATCTGTATATGCTGTGTCTATATCCAGTGATTCAGAGTTCATCGTATCAGGCAGTGTAGATAATACGGTGAAGACTATGGGACGTCAAGACAGGTACCTGTAAAACCATGAGTGGTCACACTAGTGTTGTATCATCTGTGGCTATATCCAGTGATTCAGAGTTCATCGTATCGGGAAGTGATGATTATACGGTGAGACTATGGGACGTCAAGACAGGTACCTGTAAGACCATGAGTGGTCACACTAGTTATGTATGATCTGTGGCCATATCCAGTGATTCAGAGTTCATCGTATCGGGAAGTCATGATTATACGGTGAGACTATGGGACGTCAAGACAGGTACCTGTAAGACCATGAGTGGTCACACTAGTTTTGTACCATCAGTGGCTATATCCAGTGATTCAGAGTTCATTGTATCGGGAAGTCATGATTATACGGCGAGACTATGGGACGTCAAGACAGGTAGCTGTAAGACCATGAGTGGTCACACTAGTTATATATCATCTGTGACTATATCCAGTGATTCAGAGTTCATTGTATCGGGAAGTGATGATAATACGGTGAGACTATGGGACGTCAAGACAGGAACCTGTAAGACCATGAGTGGTCACACTAGTTATGCCTATGCGGTGGCTATATCCAGTGATTCAGAGTTCATCGTATCGGGAAGTCATTATTATACGGCGAGACTATGGGACGTCAAGACAGGTAGCTGTGAGACCATGAGTGGTCACACAGATTGAGTATCATCTGTGGCTATATCCAGTGATTCAGAGTTCATCGTATCGGGAAGTTTAGATTATACGGTGAGACTATGGGACGTCAAGACAGGTAGCTGTAAGACCATGAGTGGTCACACTAGTTATGTATCATCTGTGGCCATATCCAGTGATTCAGAGTTAATTGTATCGGGAAGTCATTATTATACGGTGAGACTATGGGACGTCAAGACAGGTACCTGTAAGACCATGAGTGGTCACACTAGATCTGTATATGCTGTGTCTATATCCAGTGATTCAGAGTTCATCGTATCGGGAAGTGATGATTATACGGTGAGACTATGGGACGTCAAGACAGGTACCTGTAAGACCATGAGTGGTCACACTAGTTATGTATCATCTGTGGCCATATCCAGTGATTCAGAGTTCATCGTATCGGGAAGTTATGATTATACGGTGAGACTATGGGACGTCAAGACAGGTACCTGTAAGACCATGAGTGGTCACACTAGTTATGTATCATCTGTGGCCATATCCAGTGATTCAGAGTTCATCGTTTCGGGAAGTCATGATTAGACGGTGAGACTATGGGACGTCAAGACAGGTACCTGTAAGACCATGAGTGGTCACACTAGTGTTGTATCATCTGTGGCTATATCCAGTGATTCAGAGTTCATTGTATCGGGAAGTCATGATTATACGGTGAGACTATGGGACGTCAAGACAGGTACCTGTAAGACCATGAGTGGTCACACTAGATCTGTATATGCTGTGTCTATATCCAGTGATTCAGAGTTCATCGTATCAGGCAGTGTAGATAATACGGTGAGACTATGGGACGTCAAGACAGGTACCTGTAAGACCATGAGTGGTCACACTAGTTATGTATCATCTGTGGCCATATCCAGTAATTCAGAGTTCATTGTATCGGGAAGTCATGATTATACGGTGAGACTATGGGACGTCAAGACAGGTACCTGTAAGACCATGAGTGGTCACACTAGTGTTGTATCATCTGTGGCTATATCCAGTGATTCAGAGTTCATTGTATCGGGAAGTCATGATTATACGGTGAGACTATGGGACGTCAAGACAGGTACCTGTAAGACCATGAGTGGTCACACTAGATCTGTATATGCTGTGTCTATATCCAGTGATTCAGAGTTCATCGTATCAGGCAGTGTAGATAATACGGTGAAGACTATGGGACGTCAAGACAGGTACCTGTAAGAAAATGAGTGGTCACACTAGTGTTGTATCATCTGTGGCTATATCCAGTGATTCAGAGTTCATCGTATCGGGAAGTCATTATTATACGGCGAGACTATGGGACGTCAAGACAGGTAGCTGTGAGACCATGAGTGGTCACACTAGTTATGTATCATCTGTGGCCATATCCAGTGATTCAGAGTTCATCGTTTCGGGAAGTCATGATTAGACGGTGAGACTATGGGACGTCAAGACAGGTACCTGTAAGACCATGAGTGGTCACACTAGTTCTGTATGATCTGTGGCAATATCCAGTGATTCAGAGTTCATTGTATCGGGAAGTAGAGATTATACGGTGAGACTATGGGACGTCAAGACAGGAACCTGTAAGACCATGAGTGGTCACACTAGTGTTGTATCATCTGTGGCTATATCCAGTGATTCAGAGTTCATCGTATCGGGAAGTGATGATTATACGGTGAGACTATGGGACGTCAAGACAGGTACCTGTAAGACCATGAGTGGTCACACTAGTTATGTATCATCTGTGGCCATATCCAGTAATTCAGAGTTCATTGTATCGGGAAGTCATGATTATACGGTGAGACTATGGGACGTCAAGACAGGTACCTGTAAGACCATGAGTGGTCACACTAGTTATGTATCATCTGTGGCCATATCCAGTGATTCAGAGTTCATCGTATCGGGAAGTGATGATTATACGGTGAGACTATGGGACGTCAAGACAGGTACCTGTAAGACCATGAGTGGTCACACTAGATCTGTATATGCTGTGTCTATATCCAGTGATTCAGAGTTCATCGTATCGGGAAGTGATGATTATACGGTGAGACTATGGGACGTCAAGACAGGTACCTGTAAGACCATGAGTGGTCACACTAGTTATGTATCATCTGTGGCCATATCCAGTGATTCAGAGTTCATCGTATCGGGAAGTTATGATTATACGGTGAGACTATGGGACGTCAAGACAGGTACCTGTAAGACCATGAGTGGTCACACTAGTTATGTATCATCTGTGGCCATATCCAGTGATTCAGAGTTCATCGTTTCGGGAAGTCATGATTAGACGGTGAGACTATGGGACGTCAAGACAGGTACCTGTAAGACCATGAGTGGTCACACTAGTGTTGTATCATCTGTGGCTATATCCAGTGATTCAGAGTTCATTGTATCGGGAAGTCATGATTATACGGTGAGACTATGGGACGTCAAGACAGGTACCTGTAAGACCATGAGTGGTCACACTAGATCTGTATATGCTGTGTCTATATCCAGTGATTCAGAGTTCATCGTATCAGGCAGTGTAGATAATACGGTGAGACTATGGGACGTCAAGACAGGTACCTGTAAGACCATGAGTGGTCACACTAGTTATGTATCATCTGTGGCCATATCCAGTAATTCAGAGTTCATTGTATCGGGAAGTCATGATTATACGGTGAGACTATGGGACGTCAAGACAGGTACCTGTAAGACCATGAGTGGTCACACTAGTGTTGTATCATCTGTGGCTATATCCAGTGATTCAGAGTTCATTGTATCGGGAAGTCATGATTATACGGTGAGACTATGGGACGTCAAGACAGGTACCTGTAAGACCATGAGTGGTCACACTAGATCTGTATATGCTGTGTCTATATCCAGTGATTCAGAGTTCATCGTATCAGGCAGTGTAGATAATACGGTGAAGACTATGGGACGTCAAGACAGGTACCTGTAAAACCATGAGTGGTCACACTAGTTATGTATGATCTGTGGCTATATCCAGTGATTCAGAGTTCATCGTATCGGGAAGTGATGATTATACGGTGAGACTATGGGACGTCAAGACAGGTACCTGTAAGACCATGAGTGGTCACACTAGTTTTGTACCATCAGTGGCTATATCCAGTAATTCAGAGTTCATCGTATCGGGAAGTGATGATTATACGGTGAGACTATGGGACGTCAAGACAGGTACCTGTAAGACCATGAGTGGTCACACTAGTTTTGTATCATCAGTGGCTATATCCAGTAATTCAGAGTTCATCGTATCGGGAAGTCATTATTATACGGCGAGACTATGGGACGTCAAGACAGGTACCTGTAAGACCATGAGTGGTCACACTAGTGTTGTATCATCTGTGGCTATATCCAGTGATTCAGAGTTCATTGTATCGGGAAGTCATGATTATACGGTGAGACTATGGGACGTCAAGACAGGAACCTGTAAGACCATGAGTGGTCACACTAGTGTTGTATCATCTGTGGCTATATCCAGTGATTCAGAGTTCATTGTATCGGGAAGTTTAGATTATACGGTGAGACTATGGGACGTCAAGACAGGAACCTGTAAGACCATGAGTGGTCACACTAGTGTTGTATCATCTGTGGCTATATCCAGTGATTCAGAGTTCATCGTATCGGGAAGTGATGATTATACGGTGAGACTATGGGACGTCAAGACAGGTACCTGTAAGACCATGAGTGGTCACACTAGTTATGTATCATCTGTGGCCATATCCAGTAATTCAGAGTTCATTGTATCGTGAAGTCATGATTATACGGTGAGACTATGGGACGTCAAGACAGGTACCTGTAAGACCATGAGTGGTCACACTAGATCTGTATATGCTGTGTCTATATCCAGTGATTCAGAGTTCATTGTATCGGGAAGTTAAGATTAGACGGTGAGACTATGGGACGTCAAGACAGGTACCTGTAAGACCATGAGTGATCACACTAGTTATGTATGATCTGTGGCTATATCCAGTGATTCAGAGTTCATTGTATCGGGAAGTTATGATTATACGGTGAGACTATGGGACGTCAAGACAGGTACCTGTAAGACCATGAGTGGTCACACTAGTTCTGTATGATCTGTGGCTATATCCAGTGATTCAGAGTTCATCGTTTCGGGAAGTCATGATTAGACGGTGAGACTATGGGACGTCAAGACAGGTACCTGTAAAACCATGAGTGGTCACACTAGTTATGTATGATCTGTGGCTATATCCAGTGATTCAGAGTTCATCGTATCGGGAAGTGATGATTATACGGTGAGACTATGGGACGTCAAGACAGGTACCTGTAAGACCATGAGTGGTCACACTAGTTTTGTACCATCAGTGGCTATATCCAGTGATTCAGAGTTCATCGTATCGGGAAGTGCAGATAAGACGGTGAGACTATGGGACGTCAAGACAGGTACCTGTAAGACCATGAGTGGTCACACTAGTTTTGTATCATCAGTGGCTATATCCAGTAATTCAGAGTTCATCGTATCGGGAAGTCATTATTATACGGCGAGACTATGGGACGTCAAGACAGGTAGCTGTAAGACCATGAGTGGTCACACTAGTTCTGTATGATCTGTGGCAATATCCAGTGATTCAGAGTTCATCGTATCAGGCAGTGTAGATAATACGGTGAGACTATGGGAAGTCAAGACAGGTACCTGTAAGACCATGAGTGGTCACACTAGTTATGCCTATGCTGTGGCAATATCCAGTGATTCAGAGTTCATTGTATCGGGAAGTTGAGATAATACAGTGAGACTATGGGACGTCAAGACAGGAACCTGTAAGACCATGAGTGGTCACACTAGTGTTGTATCATCTGTGGCTATATCCAGTGATTCAGAGTTCATTGTATCGGGAAGTCATGATTATACGGTGAGACTATGGGACGTCAAGACAGGTAGCTGTGAGACCATGAGTGGTCACACAGATTGAGTATCATCTGTGGCTATATCCAGTGATTCAGAGTTCATCGTATCGGGAAGTTTAGATTATATGGTGAGACTATGGGACGTCAAGACAGGTAGCTGTAAGACCATGAGTGGTCACACTAGATCTGTATATGCTGTGTCTATATCCAGTGATTCAGAGTTCATCGTATCGGGAAGTTTAGATTATACGGTGAGACTATGGGACGTCAAGACAGGTACCTGTAAGACCATGAGTGGTCACACAGATTCTGTATCATCTGTGACTATATCCAGTGATTCAGAGTTCATTGTATCGGGAAGTGATGATAATACGGTGAGACTATGGGACGTCAAGACAGGTACCTGTAAGACCATGAGTGGTCACACTAGTTATGTATCTGCTGTGACTATATCCAGTGATTCAGAGTTCATCGTATCGGGCAGTCATGATAATACGGTGAGACTATGGGACGTCAAGACAGGTACCTGTAAGACCATGAGTGGTCACACTAGATCTGTATATGCTGTGGCCATATCCAGTAATTCAGAGTTCATTGTATCGGGAAGTCATGATTATACGGTGAGACTATGGGACGTCAAGACAGGAACCTGTAAGACCATGAGTGGTCACACTAGTGTTGTATCATCTGTGGCTATATCCAGTGATTCAGAGTTCATCGTATCGGGAAGTGATGATTATACGGTGAGACTATGGGACGTCAAGACAGGTACCTGTAAGACCATGAGTGGTCACACTAGTTTTGTACCATCAGTGGCTATATCCAGTGATTCAGAGTTCATCGTATCGGGAAGTGCAGATAAGACGGTGAGACTATGGGACGTCAAGACAGGTACCTGTAAGACCATGAGTGGTCACACTAGTTTTGTATCATCAGTGGCTATATCCAGTAATTCAGAGTTCATCGTATCGGGAAGTCATTATTATACGGCGAGACTATGGGACGTCAAGACAGGTAGCTGTAAGACCATGAGTGGTCACACTAGTTCTGTATGATCTGTGGCAATATCCAGTGATTCAGAGTTCATCGTATCAGGCAGTGTAGATAATACGGTGAGACTATGGGAAGTCAAGACAGGTACCTGTAAGACCATGAGTGGTCACACTAGTTATGCCTATGCTGTGGCAATATCCAGTGATTCAGAGTTCATTGTATCGGGAAGTTGAGATAATACAGTGAGACTATGGGACGTCAAGACAGGAACCTGTAAGACCATGAGTGGTCACACTAGTGTTGTATCATCTGTGGCTATATCCAGTGATTCAGAGTTCATTGTATCGGGAAGTCATGATTATACGGTGAGACTATGGGACGTCAAGACAGGTAGCTGTGAGACCATGAGTGGTCACACAGATTGAGTATCATCTGTGGCTATATCCAGTGATTCAGAGTTCATCGTATCGGGAAGTTTAGATTATATGGTGAGACTATGGGACGTCAAGACAGGTAGCTGTAAGACCATGAGTGGTCACACTAGATCTGTATATGCTGTGTCTATATCCAGTGATTCAGAGTTCATCGTATCGGAAAGTCATGATTATACGGTGAGACTATGGGACGTCAAGACAGGTACCTGTAAGACCATGAGTGGTCACACAGATTCTGTATCATCTGTGACTATATCCAGTGATTCAGAGTTCATTGTATCGGGAAGTGATGATAATACGGTGAGACTATGGGACGTCAAGACAGGTACCTGTAAGACCATGAGTGGTCACACTAGTTATGTATCTGCTGTGACTATATCCAGTGATTCAGAGTTCATCGTATCGGGCAGTCATGATAATACGGTGAGACTATGGGACGTCAAGACAGGTACCTGTAAGACCATGAGTGGTCACACTAGATCTGTATATGCTGTGGCCATATCCAGTAATTCAGAGTTCATTGTATCGGGAAGTCATGATTATACGGTGAGACTATGGGACGTCAAGACAGGAACCTGTAAGACCATGAGTGGTCACACTAGTGTTGTATCATCTGTGGCTATATCCAGTGATTCAGAGTTCATCGTATCGGGAAGTGATGATTATACGGTGAGACTATGGGACGTCAAGACAGGTACCTGTAAGACCATGAGTGGTCACACTAGTTATGTATCATCTGTGGCCATATCCAGTAATTCAGAGTTCATTGTATCGGGAAGTCATGATTATACGGTGAGACTATGGGACGTCAAGACAGGAACCTGTAAGACCATGAGTGGTCACACTAGTGTTGTATCATCTGTGGCTATATCCAGTGATTCAGAGTTCATCGTATCGGGAAGTCATGATTATACGGTGAGACTATGGGACGTCAAGACAGGTACCTGTAAGACCATGAGTGGTCACACTAGTTTTGTACCATCAGTGGCTATATCCAGTAATTCAGAGTTCATCGTATCGGGAAGTGCAGATAAGACGGTGAGACTATGGGACGTCAAGACAGGTACCTGTAAGACCATGAGTGGTCACACTAGTTTTGTATCATCAGTGGCTATATCCAGTAATTCAGAGTTCATCGTATCGGGAAGTCATTATTATACGGCGAGACTATGGGACGTCAAGACAGGTAGCTGTAAGACCATGAGTGGTCACACTAGATCTGTATATGCTGTGTCTATATCCAGTGATTCAGAGTTCATCGTATCGGGAAGTTATGATTATACGGTGAGACTATGGGACGTCAAGACAGGTACCTGTAAGACCATGAGTGGTCACACTAGTTATGTATCATCTGTGGCCATATCCAGTAATTCAGAGTTCATTGTATCGTGAAGTCATGATTATACGGTGAGACTATGGGACGTCAAGACAGGTACCTGTAAGACCATGAGTGGTCACACTAGATCTGTATATGCTGTGTCTATATCCAGTGATTCAGAGTTCATTGTATCGGGAAGTTAAGATTAGACGGTGAGACTATGGGACGTCAAGACAGGTACCTGTAAGACCATGAGTGGTCACACTAGTTATGTAAATGCTGTGACTATATCCAGTGATTCAGAGTTCATTGTATCGGGAAGTGATGATTATACGGTGAGACTATGGGACGTCAAGACAGGTACCTGTAAGACCATGAGTGGTCACACTAGATCTGTATATGCTGTGTCTATATCCAGTGATTCAGAGTTCATCGTATCGGAAAGTCATGATTAGACGGTGAGACTATGGGACGTCAAGACAGGTACCTGTAAGACCATGAGTGGTCACACTAGTTATGTATCATCTGTGGCCATATCCAGTAATTCAGAGTTCATTGTATCGGGAAGTCATGATTATACGGTGAGACTATGGGACGTCAAGACAGGAACCTGTAAGACCATGAGTGGTCACACTAGTGTTGTATCATCTGTGGCTATATCCAGTGATTCAGAGTTCATCGTATCGGGAAGTGATGATTATACGGTGAGACTATGGGACGTCAAGACAGGTAGCTGTAAGACCATGAGTGGTCACACTAGTGTTGTATCATCTGTGGCTATATCCAGTGATTCAGAGTTCATCGTATCGGAAAGTCATGATTATACGGTGAGACTATGGGACGTCAAGACAGGTACCTGTAAGACCATGAGTGGTCACACAGATTCTGTATTATCTGTGGCTATATCCAGTAATTCAGAGTTCATCGTATCGGGAAGTGGAGATTATACGGTGAGACTATGGGACGTCAAGACAGGTACCTGTAAGACCATGAGTGGTCACACTAGTTATGTATAATCTGTGGCCATATCCAGTGATTCAGAGTTCATTGTATCGGGAAGTAGAGATTATACGGTGAGACTATGGGACGTCAAGACAGGTACCTGTAAGACCATGAGTGGTCACACTAGTTATGTATCATCTGTGGCCATATCCAGTAATTCAGAGTTCATTGTATCGGGAAGTCATGATTATACGGTGAGACTATGGGACGTCAAGACAGGAACCTGTAAGACCATGAGTGGTCACACTAGTTATGTATCATCTGTGGCAATATCCAGTGATTCAGAGTTCATCGTATCGGGAAGTAGAGATTATACGGTGAGACTATGGGACGTCAAGACAGGTACCTGTAAGACCATGAGTGGTCACACTAGTTCTGTATGATCTGTGGCAATATCCAGTGATTCAGAGTTCATTGTATCGGGAAGTAGAGATTATACGGTGAGACTATGGGACGTCAAGACAGGTACCTGTAAGACCATGAGTGGTCACACTAGTTATGTATCATCTGTGGCCATATCCAGTAATTCAGAGTTCATTGTATCGGGAAGTCATGATTATACGGTGAGACTATGGGACGTCAAGACAGGAACCTGTAAGACCATGAGTGGTCACACTAGTTATGCCTATGCGGTGGCTATATCCAGTGATTCAGAGTTCATCGTATCGGGAAGTGATGATTATACGGTGAGACTATGGGACGTCAAGACAGGTACCTGTAAGACCATGAGTGGTCACACTAGATCTGTAAATGCTGTGACTATATCCAGTGATTCAGAGTTCGTCGTATCGGGAAGTCATGATTATACGGTGAGACTATGGGACGTCAAGACAGGTACCTGTAAGACCATGAGTGGTCACACTAGTGTTGTATCATCTGTGGCTATATCCAGTGATTCAGAGTTCATTGTATCGGGAAGTAGAGATTATACGGTGAGACTATGGGACGTCAAGACAGGTACCTGTAAGACCATGAGTGGTCACACTAGTTATGTATCATCTGTGGCCATATCCAGTAATTCAGAGTTCATTGTATCGGGAAGTCATGATTATACGGTGAGACTATGGGACGTCAAGACAGGAACCTGTAAGACCATGAGTGGTCACACTAGTGTTGTATCATCTGTGGCTATATCCAGTGATTCAGAGTTCATTGTATCGGGAAGTAGAGATTAGACGGTGAGACTATGGGACGTCAAGACAGGTACCTGTAAGACCATGAGTGATCACACTAGTTATGTATGATCTGTGGCTATATCCAGTGATTCAGAGTTCATCGTATCGGGAAGTCATGATTATACGGTGAGACTATGGGACGTCAAGACAGGTACCTGTAAGACCATGAGTGGTCACACTAGATCTGTATATGCTGTGTCTATATCCAGTGATTCAGAGTTCATTGTATCGGGAAGTAGAGATTATACGGTGAGACTATGGGACGTCAAGACAGGTACCTGTAAGACCATGAGTGGTCACACTAGTTCTGTATGATCTGTGGCAATATCCAGTGATTCAGAGTTCATTGTATCGGGAAGTAGAGATTATACGGTGAGACTATGGGACGTCAAGACAGGTACCTGTAAGACCATGAGTGGTCACACTAGTTATGTATCTGCTGTGACTATATCCAGTGATTCAGAGTTCATCGTATCGGGAAGTCATGATTATACGGTGAGACTATGGGACGTCAAGACAGGTACCTGTAAGACCATGAGTGGTCACACAGATTGAGTATCATCTGTGGCTATATCCAGTGATTCAGAGTTCATCGTATCGGGAAGTTTAGATTATATGGTGAGACTATGGGACGTCAAGACAGGTAGCTGTAAGACCATGAGTGGTCACACTAGATCTGTATATGCTGTGTCTATATCCAGTGATTCAGAGTTCATCGTATCGGGAAGTCATGATTATACGGTGAGACTATGGGACGTCAAGACAGGTACCTGTAAGACCATGAGTGGTCACACTAGTGTTGTATCATCTGTGGCTATATCCAGTGATTCAGAGTTCATCGTATCGGGAAGTGATGATTATACGGTGAGACTATGGGACGTCAAGACAGGAACCTGTAAGACCATGAGTGGTCACACTAGATATGTATCATCTGTGGCCATATCCAGTGATTCAGAGTTCTTCGTATCGGGAAGTCATTATTATACGGTGAGACTATGGGACGTCAAGACAGGTACCTGTAAGACCATGAGTGGTCACACACATTAGGTATGATCAATGGTTATATCCAGTGATTCAGAGTTCATCGTATCGGGAAGTGATGATTATACGGTGAGACTATGGGACGTCAAGACAGGTACCTGTAAGACCATGAGTGGTCACACTAGTGTTGTATCATCTGTGGCTATATCCAGTGATTCAGAGTTCATCGTTTCGGGAAGTCATGATTATACGGTGAGACTATGGGACGTCAAGACAGGTACCTGTAAGACCATGAGTGGTCACACAGATTGAGTATCATCTGTGGCTATATCCAGTGATTCAGAGTTCATCGTATCGGGAAGTTTAGATTATATGGTGAGACTATGGGACGTCAAGACAGGTAGCTGTAAGACCATGAGTGGTCACACTAGATCTGTATATGCTGTGTCTATATCCAGTGATTCAAAGTTCATCGTATCGGGAAGTTATGATTATACGGTGAGACTATGGGACGTCAAGACAGGTACCTGTAAGACCATGAGTGGTCACACTAGTTATGTATCATCTGTGGCTATATCCAGTGATTCAGAGTTCATCGTATCGGGAAGTCATGATTATACGGTGAGACTATGGGACGTCAAGACAGGAACCTGTAAGACCATGAGTGGTCACACTAGTTATGTATCATCTGTGGCCATATCCAGTGATTCAGAGTTCATTGTATCGGGAAGTAGAGATTATACGGTGAGACTATGGGACGTCAAGACAGGTACCTGTAAGACCATGAGTGGTCACACTAGTTATGTATCATCTGTGGCCATATCCAGTAATTCAGAGTTCATTGTATCGGGAAGTCATGATTATACGGTGAGACTATGGGACGTCAAGACAGGAACCTGTAAGACCATGAGTGGTCACACTAGTTCTGTATCATCTGTGGCTATATCCAGTGATTCAGAGTTCATTGTATCGGGAAGTCATGATTATACGGTGAGACTATGGGACGTCAAGACAGGAACCTGTAAGACCATGAGTGGTCACACTAGTGTTGTATCATCTGTGGCTATATCCAGTAATTCAGAGTTCATCGTATCGGGAAGTGATGATTATACGGTGAGACTATGGGACGTCAAGACAGGTACCTGTAAGACCATGAGTGGTCACACTAGTTATGTATCATCTGTGGCCATATCCAGTAATTCAGAGTTCATTGTATCGGGAAGTAGAGATTATACGGTGAGACTATGGGACGTCAAGACAGGTACCTGTAAGACCATGAGTGGTCACACTAGTTATGTATCATCTGTGGCCATATCCAGTAATTCAGAGTTCATTGTATCGGGAAGTCATGATTATACGGTGAGACTATGGGACGTCAAGACAGGAACCTGTAAGACCATGAGTGGTCACACTAGTGTTGTATCATCTGTGGCTATATCCAGTGATTCAGAGTTCATTGTATCGGGAAGTTAAGATTAGACGGTGAGACTATGGGACGTCAAGACAGGAACCTGTAAGACCATGAGTGGTCACACTAGTTATGTATGATCTGTGGCTATATCCAGTGATTCAGAGTTCATCGTATCGGGAAGTGGAGATTATACGGTGAGACTATGGGACGTCAAGACAGGTAGCTGTAAGACCATGAGTGGTCACACTAGTTATGTAAATGCTGTGACTATATCCAGTGATTCAGAGTTCGTCGTATCGGGAAGTCATGATTAGACGGTGAGACTATGGGACGTCAAGACAGGTAGCTGTAAGACCATGAGTGGTCACACTAGATCTGTATATGCTGTGTCTATATCCAGTAATTCAGAGTTCATCGTATCGGGAAGTTATGATTATACGGTGAGACTATGGGACGTCAAGACAGGTAGCTGTAAGACCATGAGTGGTCACACTAGATCTGTATATGCTGTGTCTATATCCAGTGATTCAGAGTTCATCGTATCGGAAAGTCATGATTAGACGGTGAGACTATGGGACGTCAAGACAGGTACCTGTAAGACCATGAGTGGTCACACTAGTTATGTATCATCTGTGGCCATATCCAGTGATTCAGAGTTCATTGTATCGGGAAGTCATGATTATACGGTGAGACTATGGGACGTCAAGACAGGAACCTGTAAGACCATGAGTGGTCACACTAGTTCTGTATCATCTGTGGCTATATCCAGTGATTCAGAGTTCATTGTATCGGGAAGTCATGATTATACGGTGAGACTATGGGACGTCAAGACAGGTACCTGTAAGACCATGAGTGGTCACACTAGATCTGTATATGCTGTGTCTATATCCAGTGATTCAGAGTTCATTGTATCGGGAAGTGATGATAATACGGTGAAGACTATGGGACGTCAAGACAGGAACCTGTAAGACCATGAGTGGTCACACTAGTTCTGTATGATCTGTGGCAATATCCAGTGATTCAGAGTTCATTGTATCGGGAAGTTATGATTATACGGTGAGACTATGGGACGTCAAGACAGGTACCTGTAAGACCATGAGTGGTCACACTAGTTATGTATCATCTGTGGCCATATCCAGTAATTCAGAGTTCATTGTATCGGGAAGTCATGATTATACGGTGAGACTATGGGACGTCAAGACAGGTACCTGTAAGACCATGAGTGGTCACACTAGTGTTGTATCATCTGTGGCTATATCCAGTGATTCAGAGTTCATCGTATCGGGAAGTTAAGATTAGACGGTGAGACTATGGGACGTCAAGACAGGTACCTGTAAGACCATGAGTGGTCACACTAGTTATGTATCATCTGTGGCCATATCCAGTGATTCAGAGTTCATCGTATCGGGAAGTTTAGATTATACGGTGAGACTATGGGACGTCAAGACAGGTAGATGTAAGACCATGAGTGGTCACACTAGTTATGTATCATCTGTGGCTATATCCAGTGATTCAGAGTTCATTGTATCGGGAAGTCATGATTATACGGTGAGACTATGGGACGTCAAGACAGGTACCTGTAAGACCATGAGTGGTCACACTAGTTATGTATCATCTGTGGCTATATCCAGTGATTCAGAGTTCGTCGTTTCGGGAAGTCATGATTATACGGTGAGACTATGGGACGTCAAGACAGGAACCTGTAAGACCATGAGTGGTCACACTAGTGTTGTATCATCTGTGGCTATATCCAGTGATTCAGAGTTCATTGTATCGGGAAGTTAAGATTAGACGGTGAGACTATGGGACGTCAAGACAGGAACCTGTAAGACCATGAGTGGTCACACTAGTTATGTATGATCTGTGGCTATATCCAGTGATTCAGAGTTCATTGTATCGGGAAGTTATGATTATACGGTGAGACTATGGGACGTCAAGACAGGTACCTGTAAGACCATGAGTGGTCACACTAGTTCTGTATGATCTGTGGCAATATCCAGTGATTCAGAGTTCATTGTATCGGGAAGTAGAGATTATACGGTGAGACTATGGGACGTCAAGACAGGTACCTGTAAGACCATGAGTGGTCACACTAGTTCTGTATCATCTGTGGCTATATCCAGTGATTCAGAGTTCATTGTATCGGGAAGTCATGATTATACGGTGAGACTATGGGACGTAAAGACAGGTACCTGTACGACCATGAGTGGTCACACTAGTTATGTATCATCTGTGGCTATATCCAGTGATTCAGAGTTCGTCGTATCGGGAAGTCATGATTATACGGTGAGACTATGGGACGTCAAGACAGGTACCTGTAAGACCATGAGTGGTCACACTAGTGTTGTATCATCTGTGGCTATATCCAGTGATTCAGAGTTCATCGTATCGGGAAGTGATGATTATACGGTGAGACTATGGGACGTCAAGACAGGTACCTGTAAGACCATGAGTGGTCACACTAGTGTTGTATCATCTGTGGCTATATCCAGTGATTCAGAGTTCATTGTATCGGGAAGTTAAGATTAGACGGTGAGACTATGGGACGTCAAGACAGGTACCTGTAAGACCATGAGTGGTCACACTAGTTATGTATCATCTGTGGCCATATCCAGTAATTCAGAGTTCATTGTATCGGGAAGTCATGATTATACGGTGAGACTATGGGACGTCAAGACAGGTACCTGTAAGACCATGAGTGGTCACACAGATTGAGTATCATCTGTGGCTATATCCAGTGATTCAGAGTTCATCGTATCGGGAAGTTTAGATTATACGGTGAGACTATGGGACGTCAAGACAGGAACCTGTAAGACCATGAGTGGTCACACTAGTGTTGTATCATCTGTGGCTATATCCAGTGATTCAGAGTTCATCGTATCGGGAAGTGATGATTATACGGTGAGACTATGGGACGTCAAGACAGGTACCTGTAAGACCATGAGTGGTCACACTAGTTATGTATCATCTGTGGCCATATCCAGTAATTCAGAGTTCATTGTATCGGGAAGTCATGATTATACGGTGAGACTATGGGACGTCAAGACAGGTACCTGTAAGACCATGAGTGGTCACACTAGTTATGTATCATCTGTGGCTATATCCAGTGATTCAGAGTTCATTGTATCGGGAAGTGATGATTATACGGTGAGACTATGGGACGTCAAGACAGGTACCTGTAAGACCATGAGTGGTCACACTAGTTCTGTATGATCTGTGGCAATATCCAGTGATTCAGAGTTCATTGTATCGGGAAGTAGAGATTATACGGTGAGACTATGGGACGTCAAGACAGGTACCTGTAAGACCATGAGTGGTCACACTAGTTATGTATCATCTGTGGCTATATCCAGTGATTCAGAGTTCATTGTATCGGGAAGTAGAGATTATACGGTGAGACTATGGGACGTCAAGACAGGTACCTGTAAGACCATGAGTGGTCACACTAGTTATGTATCATCTGTGGCCATATCCAGTAATTCAGAGTTCATTGTATCGGGAAGTCATGATTATACGGTGAGACTATGGGACGTCAAGACAGGAACCTGTAAGACCATGAGTGGTCACACTAGTGTTGTATCATCTGTGGCTATATCCAGTGATTCAGAGTTCATCGTATCGGGAAGTTAAGATTAGACGGTGAGACTATGGGACGTCAAGACAGGTACCTGTAAGACCATGAGTGGTCACACTAGTGTTGTATCATCTGTGGCTATATCCAGTGATTCAGAGTTCATCGTATCGGGAAGTGATGATTATACGGTGAGACTATGGGACGTCAAGACAGGTACCTGTACGACCATGAGTGGTCACACTAGTTCTGTATGATCTGTGGCAATATCCAGTGATTCAGAGTTCATTGTATCGGGAAGTAGAGATTATACGGTGAGACTATGGGACGTCAAGACAGGTACCTGTAAGACCATGAGTGGTCACACTAGTTATGTATCATCTGTGGCTATATCCAGTGATTCAGAGTTCATCGTATCGGGAAGTCATGATTATACGGTGAGACTATGGGACGTCAAGACAGGAACCTGTAAGACCATGAGTGGTCACACTAGTGTTGTATCATCTGTGGCTATATCCAGTGATTCAGAGTTCATCGTATCGGGAAGTGATGATTATACGGTGAGACTATGGGACGTCAAGACAGGTACCTGTAAGACCATGAGTGGTCACACTAGATCTGTATATGCTGTGTCTATATCCAGTGATTCAGAGTTCATCGTATCGGGAAGTCATGATTATACGGTGAGACTATGGGACGTCAAGACAGGAACCTGTAAGACCATGAGTGGTCACACTAGATATGTATCATCTGTGGCCATATCCAGTGATTCAGAGTTCTTCGTATCGGGAAGTCATTATTATACGGTGAGACTATGGGACGTCAAGACAGGTACCTGTAAGACCATGAGTGGTCACACACATTAGGTATGATCAATGGTTATATCCAGTGATTCAGAGTTCATCGTATCGGGAAGTGATGATTATACGGTGAGACTATGGGACGTCAAGACAGGTACCTGTAAGACCATGAGTGGTCACACTAGATCTGTATATGCTGTGTCTATATCCAGTGATTCAGAGTTCATTGTATCGGGAAGTGATGATAATACGGTGAAGACTATGGGACGTCAAGACAGGTACCTGTAAGACCATGAGTGGTCACACTAGATATGTATCATCTGTGGCCATATCCAGTGATTCAGAGTTCTTCGTATCGGGAAGTCATTATTATACGGTGAGACTATGGGACGTCAAGACAGGTAGCTGTAAGACCATGAGTGGTCTCACTAGATCTGTATATGCTGTGTCTATATCCAGTGATTCAGAGTTCATTGTATCGGGAAGTTTAGATTAGACGGTGAGACTATGGGACGTCAAGACAGGTACCTGTAAGACCATGAGTGGTCACACTAGTTATGTATGATCTGTGGCAATATCCAGTGATTCAGAGTTCATTGTATCGGGAAGTTATGATTATACGGTGAGACTATGGGACGTCAAGACAGGTACCTGTAAGACCATGAGTGGTCACACTAGTTATATATGATCTGTGGCTATATCCAGTAATTCAGAGTTCATTGTATCGGGAAGTCATGATTATACGGTGAGACTATGGGACGTCAAGACAGGAACCTGTAAGACCATGAGTGGTCACACTAGATATGTATCATCTGTGGCTATATCCAGTGATTCAGAGTTCATTGTATCGGGAAGTCATGATTATACGGTGAGACTATGGGACGTCAAGACAGGTACCTGTAAGACCATGAGTGGTCACACTAGATCTGTATATGCTGTGTTTATATCCAGTGATTCAGAGTTCATCGTATCGGGAAGTGGAGATTATACGGTGAGACTATGGGACGTCAAGACAGGTACCTGTAAGACCATGAGTGGTCACACTAATTATGTATCATCTGTGGCTATATCCAGTGATTCAGAGTTCATCGTATCGGGAAGTGATGATTATACGGTGAGACTATGGGACGTCAAGACAGGTACCTGTAAGACCATGAGTGGTCACACTAGTGTTGTATCATCTGTGGCTATATCCAGTGATTCAGAGTTCATCGTATCGGGAAGTGATGATTATACGGTGAGACTATGGGACGTCAAGACAGGTACCTGTAAGACCATGAGTGGTCACACTAGTTCTGTATGATCTGTGGCAATATCCAGTGATTCAGAGTTCATCGTATCGGGAAGTTTAGATTATACGGTGAGACTATGGGACGTCAAGACAGGTACCTGTAAGACCATGAGTGGTCACACTAGATATGTATCATCTGTGGCCATATCCAGTGATTCAGAGTTCTTCGTATCGGGAAGTCATTATTATACGGTGAGACTATGGGACGTCAAGACAGGTACCTGTAAGACCATGAGTGGTCACACACATTAGGTATGATCAATGGTTATATCCAGTGATTCAGAGTTCATCGTATCGGGAAGTGATGATTATACGGTGAGACTATGGGACGTCAAGACAGGTACCTGTAAGACCATGAGTGGTCACACTAGTTATGTATCATCTGTGGCCATATCCAGTGATTCAGAGTTCATCGTTTCGGGAAGTCATGATTATACGGTGAGACTATGGGACGTCAAGACAGGTAGCTGTAAGACCATGAGTGGTCACACAGATTGAGTATCATCTGTGGCTATATCCAGTGATTCAGAGTTCATCGTATCGGGAAGTTTAGATTATACGGTGAGACTATGGGACGTCAAGACAGGAACCTGTAAGACCATGAGTGGTCACACTAGTGTTGTATCATCTGTGGCTATATCCAGTGATTCAGAGTTCATCGTATCGGGAAGTGATGATTATACGGTGAGACTATGGGACGTCAAGACAGGTACCTGTAAGACCATGAGTGGTCACACTAGTTATGTATCATCTGTGGTCATATCCAGTAATTCAGAGTTCATTGTATCGGGAAGTCATGATTATACGGTGAGACTATGGGACGTCAAGACAGGTACCTGTAAGACCATGAGTGGTCACACTAGTTATGTATCATCTGTGGCTATATCCAGTGATTCAGAGTTCATTGTATCGGGAAGTGATGATTATACGGTGAGACTATGGGACGTCAAGACAGGTACCTGTAAGACCATGAGTGGTCACACTAGATCTGTATATGCTGTGTCTATATCCAGTGATTCAGAGTTCATTGTATCGGGAAGTAGAGATTATACGGTGAGACTATGGGACGTCAAGACAGGTACCTGTAAGACCATGAGTGGTCACACTAGTTATGTATCATCTGTGGCTATATCCAGTGATTCAGAGTTCATCGTATCGGGAAGTCATGATTATACGGTGAGACTATGGGACGTCAAGACAGGAACCTGTAAGACCATGAGTGGTCACACTAGTGTTGTATCATCTGTGGCTATATCCAGTGATTCAGAGTTCATCGTATCGGGAAGTGATGATTATACGGTGAGACTATGGGACGTCAAGACAGGTACCTGTAAGACCATGAGTGGTCACACTAGTGTTGTATCATCTGTGGCTATATCCAGTGATTCAGAGTTCATCGTATCGGGAAGTGATGATTATACGGTGAGACTATGGGACGTCAAGACAGGTACCTGTAAGACCATGAGTGGTCACACTAGTTATGTATCATCTGTGGCCATATCCAGTGATTCAGAGTTCATCGTTTCGGGAAGTCATGATTATACGGTGAGACTATGGGACGTCAAGACAGGTAGCTGTAAGACCATGAGTGGTCACACTAGATATGTATCATCTGTGGCCATATCCAGTGATTCAGAGTTCTTCGTATCGGGAAGTCATTATTATACGGTGAGACTATGGGACGTCAAGACAGGTACCTGTAAGACCATGAGTGGTCACACACATTAGGTATGATCAATGGTTATATCCAGTGATTCAGAGTTCATCGTATCGGGAAGTGATGATTATACGGTGAGACTATGGGACGTCAAGACAGGTACCTGTAAGACCATGAGTGGTCACACTAGTTATGTATCATCTGTGGCCATATCCAGTGATTCAGAGTTCATCGTTTCGGGAAGTCATGATTATACGGTGAGACTATGGGACGTCAAGACAGGTAGCTGTAAGACCATGAGTGGTCACACAGATTGAGTATCATCTGTGGCTATATCCAGTGATTCAGAGTTCATCGTATCGGGAAGTCATGATTATACGGTGAGACTATGGGACGTCAAGACAGGAACCTGTAAGACCATGAGTGGTCACACTAGTGTTGTATCATCTGTGGCTATATCCAGTGATTCAGAGTTCATCGTATCGGGAAGTGATGATTATACGGTGAGACTATGGGACGTCAAGACAGGTACCTGTAAGACCATGAGTGGTCACACTAGTTATGTATCATCTGTGGCCATATCCAGTGATTCAGAGTTCATCGTATCGGGAAGTGATGATTATACGGTGAGACTATGGGACGTCAAGACAGGTACCTGTAAGACCATGAGTGGTCACACTAGTGTTGTATCATCTGTGGCTATATCCAGTGATTCAGAGTTCATCGTATCGGGAAGTGATGATTATACGGTGAGACTATGGGACGTCAAGACAGGTACCTGTAAGACCATGAGTGGTCACACTAGATCTGTATATGCTGTGTCTATATCCAGTGATTCAGAGTTCATTGTATCGGGAAGTTAAGATTAGACGGTGAGACTATGGGACGTCAAGACAGGTACCTGTAAGACCATGAGTGGTCACACTAGTTATGTATCATCTGTGGCTATATCCAGTGATTCAGAGTTCATCGTATCGGGAAGTCATGATTATACGGTGAGACTATGGGACGTCAAGACAGGAACCTGTAAGACCATGAGTGGTCACACTAGTGTTGTATCATCTGTGGCTATATCCAGTGATTCAGAGTTCATCGTATCGGGAAGTGATGATTATACGGTGAGACTATGGGACGTCAAGACAGGTACCTGTAAGACCATGAGTGGTCACACTAGTTATGTATATGCTGTGTCTATATCCAGTGATTCAGAGTTCATTGTATCGGGAAGTTAAGATTAGACGGTGAGACTATGGGACGTCAAGACAGGTACCTGTAAGACCATGAGTGGTCACACTAGATATGTATCATCTGTGGCCATATCCAGTGATTCAGAGTTCTTCGTATCGGGAAGTGATGATTATACGGTGAGACTATGGGACGTCAAGACAGGTACCTGTAAGACCATGAGTGGTCACACACATTAGGTATGATCAATGGTTATATCCAGTGATTCAGAGTTCATCGTATCGGGAAGTGATGATTATACGGTGAGACTATGGGACGTCAAGACAGGTACCTGTAAGACCATGAGTGGTCACACTAGATCTGTATATGCTGTGGCCATATCCAGTGATTCAGAGTTCATTGTATCGGGAAGTCATGATTATACGGTGAGACTATGGGACGTCAAGACAGGAACCTGTAAGACCATGAGTGGTCACACTAGTGTTGTATCATCTGTGGCTATATCCAGTGATTCAGAGTTCATTGTATCGGGAAGTCATGATTATACGGTGAGACTATGGGACGTCAAGACAGGAACCTGTAAGACCATGAGTGGTCACACTAGTTATGTATCATCTGTGGCTATATCCAGTGATTCAGAGTTCATCGTATCGGGAAGTGATGATTATACGGTGAGACTATGGGACGTCAAGACAGGTACCTGTAAGACCATGAGTGGTCACACTAGTGTTGTATCATCTGTGGCTATATCCAGTGATTCAGAGTTCATCGTATCGGGAAGTGATGATTATACGGTGAGACTATGGGACGTCAAGACAGGAACCTGTAAGACCATGAGTGGTCACACTAGTGTTGTATCATCTGTGGCCATATCCAGTGATTCAGAGTTCTTCGTATCGGGAAGTCATTATTATACGGTGAGACTATGGGACGTCAAGACAGGAACCTGTAAGACCATGAGTGGTCACACTAGTTATGTATCATCTGTGGCTATATCCAGTGATTCAGAGTTCATCGTATCGGGAAGTGATGATTATACGGTGAGACTATGGGACGTCAAGACAGGTACCTGTAAGACCATGAGTGGTCACACTAGTGTTGTATCATCTGTGGCTATATCCAGTGATTCAGAGTTCATCGTATCGGGAAGTGATGATTATACGGTGAGACTATGGGACGTCAAGACAGGTACCTGTAAGACCATGAGTGGTCACACTAGTTCTGTATGATCTGTGGCAATATCCAGTGATTCAGAGTTCATCGTATCGGGAAGTTTAGATTATACGGTGAGACTATGGGACGTCAAGACAGGTACCTGTAAGACCATGAGTGGTCACACTAGATATGTATCATCTGTGGCCATATCCAGTGATTCAGAGTTCATTGTATCGGGAAGTCATGATTATACGGTGAGACTATGGGACGTCAAGACAGGAACCTGTAAGACCATGAGTGGTCACACTAGTGTTGTATCATCTGTGGCTATATCCAGTGATTCAGAGTTCATCGTATCGGGAAGTGATGATTATACGGTGAGACTATGGGACGTCAAGACAGGTACCTGTAAGACCATGAGTGGTCACACTAGTTATGTATCATCTGTGGCCATATCCAGTAATTCAGAGTTCATTGTATCGGGAAGTCATGATTATACGGTGAGACTATGGGACGTCAAGACAGGAACCTGTAAGACCATGAGTGGTCACACTAGTGTTGTATCATCTGTGGCTATATCCAGTGATTCAGAGTTCATTGTATCGGGAAGTGATGATAAGACGGTGAGACTATGGGACGTCAAGACAGGTACCTGTAAGACCATGAGTGGTCACACTAGTGTTGTATCATCTGTGGCCATATCCAGTGATTCAGAGTTCATCGTTTCGGGAAGTCATGATTATACGGTGAGACTATGGGACGTCAAGACAGGTACCTGTAAGACCATGAGTGGTCACACTAGTGTTGTATCATCTGTGGCCATATCCAGTGATTCAGAGTTCATCGTTTCGGGAAGTCATGATTATACGGTGAGACTATGGGACGTCAAGACAGGTACCTGTAAGACCATGAGTGGTCACACTAGTTATGTATCATCTGTGGCCATATCCAGTGATTCAGAGTTCATCGTATCGGGAAGTGATGATTATACGGTGAGACTATGGGACGTCAAGACAGGTACCTGTAAGACCATGAGTGGTCACACTAGTTATGTATGATCTGTGGCAATATCCAGTGATTCAGAGTTCATCGTATCGGGAAGTAGAGATTATACGGTGAGACTATGGGACGTCAAGACAGGTACCTGTAAGACCATGAGTGGTCACACTAGTTATGTATCATCTGTGGCCATATCCAGTAATTCAGAGTTCATTGTATCGGGAAGTAGAGATTATACGGTGAGACTATGGGACGTCAAGACAGGTACCTGTAAGACCATGAGTGGTCACACTAGATCTGTATATGCTGTGGCAATATCCAGTGATTCAGAGTTCATTGTATCGGGAAGTTATGATTATACGGTGAGACTATGGGACGTCAAGACAGGTACCTGTAAGACCATGAGTGGTCACACTAGTTATGTATCATCTGTGGCCATATCCAGTAATTCAGAGTTCATCGTATCGGGAAGTGATGATTATACGGTGAGACTATGGGACGTCAAGACAGGAACCTGTAAGACCATGAGTGGTCACACTAGTGTTGTATCATCTGTGGCTATATCCAGTGATTCAGAGTTCATCGTATCGGGAAGTCATGATTATACGGTGAGACTATGGGACGTCAAGACAGGTACCTGTAAGACCATGAGTGGTCACACTAGTGTTGTATCATCTGTGGCTATATCCAGTGATTCAGAGTTCATCGTATCGGGAAGTGATGATTATACGGTGAGACTATGGGACGTCAAGACAGGTACCTGTAAGACCATGAGTGGTCACACACATTAGGTATGATCAATGGTTATATCCAGTGATTCAGAGTTCATTGTATCGGGAAGTCATGATTATACGGTGAGACTATGGGACGTCAAGACAGGAACCTGTAAGACCATGAGTGGTCACACTAGTGTTGTATCATCTGTGGCTATATCCAGTGATTCAGAGTTCATCGTATCGGGAAGTGATGATTATACGGTGAGACTATGGGACGTCAAGACAGGTACCTGTAAGACCATGAGTGGTCACACTAGTTATGTATCATCTGTGGCCATATCCAGTAATTCAGAGTTCATTGTATCGGGAAGTCATGATTATACGGTGAGACTATGGGACGTCAAGACAGGTACCTGTAAGACCATGAGTGGTCACACTAGTTATGTATCATCTGTGGCTATATCCAGTGATTCAGAGTTCATTGTATCGGGAAGTGATGATTATACGGTGAGACTATGGGACGTCAAGACAGGTACCTGTAAGACCATGAGTGGTCACACTAGATCTGTATATGCTGTGTCTATATCCAGTGATTCAGAGTTCATTGTATCGGGAAGTTAAGATTAGACGGTGAGACTATGGGACGTCAAGACAGGTACCTGTAAGACCATGAGTGGTCACACTAGTTATGTATCATCTGTGGCTATATCCAGTGATTCAGAGTTCATCGTATCGGGAAGTCATGATTATACGGTGAGACTATGGGACGTCAAGACAGGAACCTGTAAGACCATGAGTGGTCACACTAGTGTTGTATCATCTGTGGCTATATCCAGTGATTCAGAGTTCATCGTATCGGGAAGTGATGATTATACGGTGAGACTATGGGACGTCAAGACAGGTACCTGTAAGACCATGAGTGGTCACACTAGTTATGTATATGCTGTGTCTATATCCAGTGATTCAGAGTTCATTGTATCGGGAAGTTAAGATTAGACGGTGAGACTATGGGACGTCAAGACAGGTACCTGTAAGACCATGAGTGGTCACACTAGATATGTATCATCTGTGGCCATATCCAGTGATTCAGAGTTCTTCGTATCGGGAAGTCATTATTATACGGTGAGACTATGGGACGTCAAGACAGGTACCTGTAAGACCATGAGTGGTCACACACATTAGGTATGATCAATGGTTATATCCAGTGATTCAGAGTTCATCGTATCGGGAAGTGATGATTATACGGTGAGACTATGGGACGTCAAGACAGGTACCTGTAAGACCATGAGTGGTCACACTAGTTATGTATCATCTGTGGCCATATCCAGTGATTCAGAGTTCATTGTATCGGGAAGTCATGATTATACGGTGAGACTATGGGACGTCAAGACAGGAACCTGTAAGACCATGAGTGGTCACACTAGTGTTGTATCATCTGTGGCTATATCCAGTGATTCAGAGTTCATTGTATCGGGAAGTCATGATTATACGGTGAGACTATGGGACGTCAAGACAGGTACCTGTAAGACCATGAGTGGTCACACTAGTTATGTATCATCTGTGGCCATATCCAGTAATTCAGAGTTCATTGTATCGGGAAGTCATGATTATACGGTGAGACTATGGGACGTCAAGACAGGTACCTGTAAGACCATGAGTGGTCACACTAGTTATGTATCATCTGTGGCCATATCCAGTGATTCAGAGTTCATTGTATCGGGAAGTTATGATTATACGGTGAGACTATGGGACGTCAAGACAGGTACCTGTAAGACCATGAGTGGTCACACTAGTTATATATGATCTGTGGCTATATCCAGTAATTCAGAGTTCATTGTATCGGGAAGTCATGATTATACGGTGAGACTATGGGACGTCAAGACAGGTACCTGTAAGACCATGAGTGGTCACACTAGTTATGTATCATCTGTGGCTATATCCAGTGATTCAGAGTTCATCGTATCGGGAAGTCATGATTATACGGTGAGACTATGGGACGTCAAGACAGGAACCTGTAAGACCATGAGTGGTCACACTAGTGTTGTATCATCTGTGGCTATATCCAGTGATTCAGAGTTCATCGTATCGGGAAGTGATGATTATACGGTGAGACTATGGGACGTCAAGACAGGTACCTGTAAGACCATGAGTGGTCACACTAGATCTGTATATGCTGTGGCCATATCCAGTAATTCAGAGTTCATTGTATCGGGAAGTCATGATTATACGGTGAGACTATGGGACGTCAAGACAGGAACCTGTAAGACCATGAGTGGTCACACTAGTGTTGTATCATCTGTGGCTATATCCAGTGATTCAGAGTTCATCGTATCGGGAAGTGATGATTATACGGTGAGACTATGGGACGTCAAGACAGGTACCTGTAAGACCATGAGTGGTCACACTAGTTATGTATCATCTGTGGCCATATCCAGTAATTCAGAGTTCATTGTATCGGGAAGTCATGATTATACGGTGAGACTATGGGACGTCAAGACAGGAACCTGTAAGACCATGAGTGGTCACACTAGTGTTGTATCATCTGTGGCTATATCCAGTGATTCAGAGTTCATTGTATCGGGAAGTGATGATAAGACGGTGAGACTATGGGACGTCAAGACAGGTACCTGTAAGACCATGAGTGGTCACACTAGTGTTGTATCATCTGTGGCCATATCCAGTGATTCAGAGTTCATCGTTTCGGGAAGTCATGATTATACGGTGAGACTATGGGACGTCAAGACAGGTACCTGTAAGACCATGAGTGGTCACACTAGTGTTGTATCATCTGTGGCCATATCCAGTGATTCAGAGTTCATCGTTTCGGGAAGTCATGATTATACGGTGAGACTATGGGACGTCAAGACAGGTACCTGTAAGACCATGAGTGGTCACACTAGTTATGTATCATCTGTGGCCATATCCAGTGATTCAGAGTTCATCGTATCGGGAAGTGATGATTATACGGTGAGACTATGGGACGTCAAGACAGGTACCTGTAAGACCATGAGTGGTCACACTAGTGTTGTATCATCTGTGGCCATATCCAGTGATTCAGAGTTCATCGTATCGGGAAGTGATGATTATACGGTGAGACTATGGGACGTCAAGACAGGTACCTGTAAGACCATGAGTGGTCACACTAGTGTTGTATCATCTGTGGCTATATCCAGTGATTCAGAGTTCATCGTATCGGGAAGTGATGATTATACGGTGAGACTATGGGACGTCAAGACAGGAACCTGTAAGACCATGAGTGGTCACACTAGTGTTGTATCATCTGTGGCTATATCCAGTGATTCAGAGTTCATCGTATCGGGAAGTTAAGATTAGACGGTGAGACTATGGGACGTCAAGACAGGTACCTGTAAGACCATGAGTGATCACACTAGTTATGTATCATCTGTGGCCATATCCAGTGATTCAGAGTTCATCGTATCGGGAAGTGATGATTATACGGTGAGACTATGGGACGTCAAGACAGGTACCTGTAAGACCATGAGTGGTCACACTAGTTCTGTATCATCTGTGGCTATATCCAGTGATTCAGAGTTCATCGTATCGGGAAGTGATGATTATACGGTGAGACTATGGGACGTCAAGACAGGTACCTGTAAGACCATGAGTGGTCACACTAGTTATGTATCATCTGTGGCCATATCCAGTGATTCAGAGTTCATTGTATCGGGAAGTTAAGATTAGACGGTGAGACTATGGGACGTCAAGACAGGTACCTGTAAGACCATGAGTGATCACACTAGTTATGTATGATCTGTGGCTATATCCAGTGATTCAGAGTTCATTGTATCGGGAAGTCATGATTATACGGTGAGACTATGGGACGTCAAGACAGGTACCTGTAAGACCATGAGTGGTCACACTAGTTATGTATCATCTGTGGCCATATCCAGTAATTCAGAGTTCATTGTATCGGGAAGTCATGATTATACGGTGAGACTATGGGACGTCAAGACAGGTACCTGTAAGACCATGAGTGGTCACACTAGTTATGTATCATCTGTGGCCATATCCAGTGATTCAGAGTTCATTGTATCGGGAAGTTATGATTATACGGTGAGACTATGGGACGTCAAGACAGGTACCTGTAAGACCATGAGTGGTCACACTAGTTATGTATCATCTGTGGCCATATCCAGTAATTCAGAGTTCATTGTATCGGGAAGTCATGATTATACGGTGAGACTATGGGACGTCAAGACAGGTACCTGTAAGACCATGAGTGGTCACACTAGTTATGTATCATCTGTGGCCATATCCAGTAATTCAGAGTTCATTGTATCGGGAAGTCATGATTATACGGTGAGACTATGGGACGTCAAGACAGGAACCTGTAAGACCATGAGTGGTCACACTAGTGTTGTATCATCTGTGGCTATATCCAGTGATTCAGAGTTCATCGTATCGGGAAGTGATGATTATACGGTGAGACTATGGGACGTCAAGACAGGTACCTGTAAGACCATGAGTGGTCACACTAGATCTGTATATGCTGTGTCTATATCCAGTGATTCAGAGTTCATTGTATCGGGAAGTGATGATAAGACGGTGAGACTATGGGACGTCAAGACAGGTACCTGTAAGACCATGAGTGGTCACACTAGTGTTGTATCATCTGTGGCCATATCCAGTGATTCAGAGTTCATCGTATCGGGAAGTGATGATTAGACGGTGAGACTATGGGACGTCAAGACAGGTACCTGTAAGACCATGAGTGGTCACACTAGTGTTGTATCATCTGTGGCTATATCCAGTGATTCAGAGTTCATTGTATCGGGAAGTAGAGATTATACGGTGAGACTATGGGACGTCAAGACAGGTACCTGTAAGAACATGAGTGGTCACACTAGTTATGTATCATCTGTGGCCATATCCAGTAATTCAGAGTTCATTGTATCGGGAAGTCATGATTATACGGTGAGACTATGGGACGTCAAGACAGGAACCTGTAAGACCATGAGTGGTCACACTAGTTATGTATCATCTGTGGCCATATCCAGTGATTCAGAGTTCGTCGTATCGGGAAGTCATGATTAGACGGTGAGACTATGGGACGTCAAGACAGGTAGCTGTAAGACCATGAGTGGTCACACTAGATCTGTATATGCTGTGTCTATATCCAGTAATTCAGAGTTCATTGTATCGGGAAGTAGAGATTATACGGTGAGACTATGGGACGTCAAGACAGGTACCTGTAAGACCATGAGTGGTCACACTAGTTATGTATCATCTGTGGCCATATCCAGTGATTCAGAGTTCGTCGTATCGGGAAGTCATGATTAGACGGTGAGACTATGGGACGTCAAGACAGGTAGCTGTAAGACCATGAGTGGTCACACTAGATCTGTATATGCTGTGTCTATATCCAGTAATTCAGAGTTCATCGTATCGGGAAGTGGAGATTATACGGTATGACTATGGGACGTCAAGACAGGAACCTGTAAGACCATGAGTGGTCACACTAGTTATGCCTATGCGGTGGCTATATCAAGTGATTCAGAGTTCATCGTATCGGAAAGTCATGATTAGACGGTGAGACTATGGGACGTCAAGACAGGAACCTGTAAGACCATGAGTGGTCACACTAGTTATGTATGATCTGTGGCTATATCCAGTGATTCAGAGTTCATCGTATCGGGAAGTCATGATTATACGGTGAGACTATGGGACGTCAAGACAGGTACCTGTAAGACCATGAGTGGTCACACTAGTTTTGTACCATCAGTGGCTATATCCAGTAATTCAGAGTTCATCGTATCGGGAAGTGCAGATAAGACGGTGAGACTATGGGACGTCAAGACAGGTACCTGTAAGACCATGAGTGGTCACACTTGTGTTGTATCATCTGTGGCCATATCCAGTGATTCAGAGTTCATCGTTTCGGGAAGTAGAGATTATACGGTGAGACTATGGGACGTCAAGACAGGAACCTGTAAGACCATGAGTGGTCACACTAGTTATGCCTATGCGGTGGCTATATCAAGTGATTCAGAGTTCATCGTATCGGAAAGTCATGATTAGACGGTGAGACTATGGGACGTCAAGACAGGAACCTGTAAGACCATGAGTGGTCACACTAGTTATGTATGATCTGTGGCTATATCCAGTGATTCAGAGTTCATCGTATCGGGAAGTCATGATAATACGGTGAGACTATGGAACGTCAAGACAGGTACCTGTAAGACCATGAGTGGTCACACTAGTGTTGTATTATCTGTGGCTATATCCAGTGATTCAGAGTTCATCGTATCGGGAAGTGATGATTATACGGTGAGACTATGGGACGTCAAGACAGGTACCTGTAAGACCATGAGTGGTCACACTAGATCTGTAAATGCTGTGACTATATCCAGTGATTCAGAGTTCATCGTATCGGGAAGTAGAGATGAGACGGTGAGACTATGGAACGTCAAGACAGGTACCTGTAAGACCATGAGTGGTCACACTAGTCATTTAAGATCTGTGGCTATATCCAGTGATTAAGAGTTCATCGTATCGGGAAGTAGAGATGAGACGGTGAGACTATGGAACGTCAAGACAGGTACCTGTAAGACCATGAGTGGTCACACTAGTCATGTAAGATCTGTGGCTATATCCAGTGATTAAGAGTTCATCGTATCGGGAAGTAGAGATGAGACGGTGAGACTATGGAACGTCAAGACAGGTACCTGTAAGACCGTGAGTGGTCACACATATCCTGTAAGATCTGTGGCTATATCCAGTGATTCAGAGTTCATCGTTTCGGGAAGTAGAGATTATACGGTGAGACTATGGGACGTCAAGACAGGTACCTGTAAGACCATGAGTGGTCACACTAGTGTTGTATCATCTGTGGCCATATCCAGTGATTCAGAGTTCATCGTATCGGGAAGTGATGATTATACGGTGAGACTATGGGACGTCAAGACAGGTACCTGTAAGACCATGAGTGATCACACTAGTTATGTATCATCTGTGGCCATATCCAGTAATTCAGAGTTCATTGTATCGGGAAGTGATGATAAGACGGTGAGACTATGGGACGTCAAGACAGGTACCTGTAAGACCATGAGTGGTCACACTAGATCTGTATTATCTGTGGCTATATCCAGTGATTCAGAGTTCATCATATCGGGAAGTGATGATAATACGGTGAGACTATGGGAAGTCAAGACAGGTACCTGTAAGACAATGAGTGGTCACACACATTATGTATTATCTGTGGCTATATCCAGTGATTCAGAGTTAATCGTATCGGGAAGTGATGATTATACGGTGAGACTATGGGACGTCAAGACAGGTACCTGTAAGACCATGAGTGGTCACACTAGATCTGTAAATGCTGTGACTATATCCAGTGATTCAGAGTTCATCGTATCGGGAAGTGGAGATAAGACGGTGAGACTATGGGACGTCAAGACAGGTACCTGTAAGACCATGAGTGGTCACACACATTATGTATTATCTGTGACTATATCCAATGATTCAGAGTTCATTGTATCGTGCAGTCATGATAATACGGTGAGACTATGGGACGTCAAGACAGGTACCTGTAAGACCATGAGTGGTCACACATATTCTGTAAGATCTGTGGCTATATCCAGTGATTCAGAGTTCATCGTATCGGGAAGTTATGATGAGACGGTGAGACTATGGGACGTCAAGACAGGTACCTGTAAGACCGTGAGTGGTCACACATATCCTGTAAGATCTGTGGCTATATCCAGTGATTCAGAGTTCATCGTATCGGGAAGTGATGATTATACGGTGAGACTATGGGACGTCAAGACAGGTACCTGTAAGACCATGAGTGGTCACACTAGTGTTGTATTATCTGTGGCTATATCCAGTGATTCAGAGTTCATCGTATCGGGAAGTTATGATGAGACGGTGAGACTATGGAACGTCATGACAGGTACCTGTAAGACCATGAGTGGTCACACAGTTTATGTATATGCTGTGGCTATATCCAGTGATTCAGAGTTCATCGTATCGGGAAGTTATGATGAGACGGTGAGACTATGGAACGTCAAGACAGGTACCTGTAAGACCATGAGTGGTCACACATATTCTGTAAGATCTGTGGCTATATCCAGTGATTCAGAGTTCATCGTATCGGGAAGTGGAGATAAGACGGTGAGACTATGGGACGTCAAGACAGGTACCTGTAAGACCATGAGTGGCCACACATATTCTGTAAGATCTGTGGCTATATCCAGTGATTCAGAGTTCATCGTATCGGGAAGTGGAGATAAGACGGTGAGACTATGGGACGTCAAGACAGGTACCTGTAAGACAATGAGTGGTAACACTAGATCTGTAAATGCTGTGGCTATATCCAGTGATTCAGAGTTCATCGTATCGGGAAGTGGAGATAAGACGGTGAGACTATGGGACGTCAAGACAGGTACCTGTAAGACCATGAGTGGCCACACATATTCTGTAAGATCTGTGGCTATATCCAGTGATTCAGAGTTCATCGTATCGGGAAGTGGAGATAAGACGGTGAGACTATGGGACGTCAAGACAGGTACCTGTAAGACAATGAGTGGTAACACTAGATCTGTAAATGCTGTGACTATATCCAGTAATTCAGAGTTCATCGTATCGGGAAGTGATGATAATACGGTGAGACTATGGGACGTCAAGACAGGTACCTGTAAGACCATGAGTGGTCACACATATTCTGTATTATCTGTGGCTATATCCAATGATTCAGAGTTCATCGTATCGGGCAGTCATGATAATACGGTGAGACTATGGAACGTCAAGACAGGTACCTGTAAGACCATGAGTGGTCACACTAGTGTTGTATTATCTGTGGCTATATCCAGTGATTCAGAGTTCATCGTATCGGGAAGTGATGATTATACGGTGAGACTATGGGACGTCAAGACAGGTACCTGTAAGACCATGAGTGGTCACACTAGATCTGTAAATGCTGTGACTATATCCAGTGATTCAGAGTTCATCGTATCGGGAAGTAGAGATGAGACGGTGAGACTATGGAACGTCAAGACAGGTACCTGTAAGACCATGAGTGGTCACACTAGTCATTTAAGATCTGTGGCTATATCCAGTGATTAAGAGTTCATCGTATCGGGAAGTAGAGATGAGACGGTGAGACTATGGAACGTCAAGACAGGTACCTGTAAGACCATGAGTGGTCACACTAGTCATGTAAGATCTGTGGCTATATCCAGTGATTAAGAGTTCATCGTATCGGGAAGTAGAGATGAGACGGTGAGACTATGGAACGTCAAGACAGGTACCTGTAAGACCGTGAGTGGTCACACATATCCTGTAAGATCTGTGGCTATATCCAGTGATTCAGAGTTCATCGTTTCGGGAAGTAGAGATTATACGGTGAGACTATGGGACGTCAAGACAGGTACCTGTAAGACCATGAGTGGTCACACTAGTGTTGTATCATCTGTGGCCATATCCAGTGATTCAGAGTTCATCGTATCGGGAAGTGATGATTATACGGTGAGACTATGGGACGTCAAGACAGGTACCTGTAAGACCGTGAGTGGTCACACATATCCTGTAAGATCTGTGGCTATATCCAGTGATTCAGAGTTCATCGTATCGGGAAGTGATGATTATACGGTGAGACTATGGGACGTCAAGACAGGTACCTGTAAGACCATGAGTGGTCACACTAGTGTTGTATTATCTGTGGCTATATCCAGTGATTCAGAGTTCATCGTATCGGGAAGTTATGATGAGACGGTGAGACTATGGAACGTCATGACAGGTACCTGTAAGACCATGAGTGGTCACACAGTTTATGTATATGCTGTGGCTATATCCAGTGATTCAGAGTTCATCGTATCGGGAAGTGATGATTAGACGGTGAGACTATGGGACGTCAAGACAGGTACCTGTAAGACCATGAGTGGTCACACTAGTTCTGTATCATCTGTGGCTATATCCAGTGATTCAGAGTTCATCGTATCGGGAAGTTATGATGAGACGGTGAGACTATGGGACGTCAAGACAGGTACCTGTAAGACCATGAGTGGTCACACTAGATCTGTATTATCTGTGGCTATATCCAGTGATTCAGAGTTCATCGTATCGGGCAGTCATGATTATACGGTGAGACTATGGGACGTCAAGACAGGTACCTGTAAGACCGTGAGTGGTCACACATATCCTGTAAGATCTGTGGCTATATCCAGTGATTCAGAGTTCATCGTATCGGGAAGTGATGATTATACGGTGAGACTATGGGACGTCAAGACAGGTACCTGTAAGACCATGAGTGGTCACACTAGTGTTGTATTATCTGTGGCTATATCCAGTGATTCAGAGTTCATCGTATCGGGAAGTTATGATGAGACGGTGAGACTATGGAACGTCATGACAGGTACCTGTAAGACCATGAGTGGTCACACAGTTTATGTATATGCTGTGGCTATATCCAGTGATTCAGAGTTCATCGTATCGGGAAGTTATGATGAGACGGTGAGACTATGGAACGTCAAGACAGGTACCTGTAAGACCATGAGTGGTCACACATATTCTGTAAGATCTGTGGCTATATCCAGTGATTCAGAGTTCATCGTATCGGGAAGTGGAGATAAGACGGTGAGACTATGGGACGTCAAGACAGGTACCTGTAAGACCATGAGTGGTCACACAGTTTATGTATATGCTGTGGCTATATCCAGTGATTCAGAGTTCATCGTATCGGGAAGTTATGATGAGACGGTGAGACTATGGAACGTCAAGACAGGTACCTGTAAGACCATGAGTGGTCACACATATTCTGTAAGATCTGTGGCTATATCCAGTGATTCAGAGTTCATCGTATCGGGAAGTGATGATTATACGGTGAGACTATGGGACGTCAAGACAGGTACCTGTAAGACCATGAGTGATCACACTAGTTATGTATCATCTGTGGCCATATCCAGTAATTCAGAGTTCATTGTATCGGGAAGTGATGATAAGACGGTGAGACTATGGGACGTCAAGACAGGTACCTGTAAGACCATGAGTGGTCACACTAGATCTGTATTATCTGTGGCTATATCCAGTGATTCAGAGTTCATCATATCGGGAAGTGATGATAATACGGTGAGACTATGGGAAGTCAAGACAGGTACCTGTAAGACAATGAGTGGTCACACACATTATGTATTATCTGTGGCTATATCCAGTGATTCAGAGTTAATCGTATCGGGAAGTGGAGATTAGACGGTGAGACTATGGGACGTCAAGACAGGTACCTGTAAGACCATGAGTGGTCACACTAGATCTGTAAATGCTGTGGCTATATCCAGTGATTCAGAGTTCATCGTATCGGGAAGTGATGATTATACGGTGAGACTATGGGACGTCAAGACAGGTACCTGTAAGACCATGAGTGGTCACACTTATTCTGTATTATCTGTGACTATATCCAATGATTCAGAGTTCATTGTATCGGGCAGTGATGATAATACGGTGAGACTATGGTACGTCAAGACAGGTACCTGTAAGACCATGAGTGGTCACACTAGTTATGTATGATCTGTGGCTATATCCAGTGATTCAGAGTTCATCGTATCGGGAAGTCATTATTATACGGCGAGACTATGGGACGTCAAGACAGGTACCTGTAAGACCATGAGTGGTCACACTAGTTATGTATCATCTGTGGCCATATCCAGTAATTCAGAGTTCATTGTATCGGGAAGTCATGATTATACGGTGAGACTATGGGACGTCAAGACAGGAACCTGTAAGACCATGAGTGGTCACACATATTCTGTAAGATCTGTGGCTATATCCAGTGATTCAGAGTTCATCGTATCGGGAAGTTATGATGAGACGGTGAGACTATGGGACGTCAAGACAGGTACCTGTAAGACCGTGAGTGGTCACACATATCCTGTAAGATCTGTGGCTATATCCAGTGATTCAGAGTTCATCGTATCGGGAAGTGATGATTATACGGTGAGACTATGGGACGTCAAGACAGGTACCTGTAAGACCATGAGTGGTCACACTAGTGTTGTATTATCTGTGGCTATATCCAGTGATTCAGAGTTCATCGTATCGGGAAGTTATGATGAGACGGTGAGACTATGGAACGTCATGACAGGTACCTGTAAGACCATGAGTGGTCACACAGTTTATGTATATGCTGTGGCTATATCCAGTGATTCAGAGTTCATCGTATCGGGAAGTGATGATTAGACGGTGAGACTATGGGACGTCAAGACAGGTACCTGTAAGACCATGAGTGGTCACACTAGTTCTGTATCATCTGTGGCTATATCCAGTGATTCAGAGTTCATCGTATCGGGAAGTTATGATGAGACGGTGAGACTATGGGACGTCAAGACAGGTACCTGTAAGACCATGAGTGGTCACACTAGATCTGTATTATCTGTGGCTATATCCAGTGATTCAGAGTTCATCGTATCGGGCAGTCATGATTATACGGTGAGACTATGGGACGTCAAGACAGGTACCTGTAAGACCGTGAGTGGTCACACATATCCTGTAAGATCTGTGGCTATATCCAGTGATTCAGAGTTCATCGTATCGGGAAGTGATGATTATACGGTGAGACTATGGGACGTCAAGACAGGTACCTGTAAGACCATGAGTGGTCACACTAGTGTTGTATTATCTGTGGCTATATCCAGTGATTCAGAGTTCATCGTATCGGGAAGTTATGATGAGACGGTGAGACTATGGAACGTCATGACAGGTACCTGTAAGACCATGAGTGGTCACACAGTTTATGTATATGCTGTGGCTATATCCAGTGATTCAGAGTTCATCGTATCGGGAAGTTATGATGAGACGGTGAGACTATGGAACGTCAAGACAGGTACCTGTAAGACCATGAGTGGTCACACATATTCTGTAAGATCTGTGGCTATATCCAGTGATTCAGAGTTCATCGTATCGGGAAGTGGAGATAAGACGGTGAGACTATGGGACGTCAAGACAGGTACCTGTAAGACCATGAGTGGCCACACTAGTTATGTATTATCTGTGGCTATATCCAGTGATTCAGAGTTCATCGTATCGGGAAGTTATGATGAAACGGTGAGACTATGGGACGTCAAGAAAGGTACCTGTAAGACCATGAGTGGTTACACTAGATCTGTAAATGCTGTGACTATATCCAGTAATTCAGAGTTCATCGTATCGGGAAGTGATGATAATACGGTGAGACTATGGGACGTCAAGACAGGTACCTGTAAGACCATGAGTGGTCACACATATTCTGTATTATCTGTGGCTATATCCAATGATTCAGAGTTCATCGTATCGGGCAGTCATGATAATACGGTGAGACTATGGAACGTCAAGACAGGTACCTGTAAGACCATGAGTGGTCACACTAGTGTTGTATTATCTGTGGCTATATCCAGTGATTCAGAGTTCATCGTATCGGGAAGTGATGATTATACGGTGAGACTATGGGACGTCAAGACAGGTACCTGTAAGACCATGAGTGGTCACACTAGATCTGTAAATGCTGTGACTATATCCAGTGATTCAGAGTTCATCGTATCGGGAAGTGGAGATAAGACGGTGAGACTATGGGACGTCAAGACAGGTACCTGTAAGACCATGAGTGGTCACACACATTATGTATTATCTGTGACTATATCCAATGATTCAGAGTTCATTGTATCGTGCAGTCATGATAATACGGTGAGACTATGGGACGTCAAGACAGGTACCTGTAAGACCATGAGTGGTCACACATATTCTGTAAGATCTGTGGCTATATCCAGTGATTCAGAGTTCATCGTATCGGGAAGTTATGATGAGACGGTGAGACTATGGGACGTCAAGACAGGTACCTGTAAGACCGTGAGTGGTCACACATATCCTGTAAGATCTGTGGCTATATCCAGTGATTCAGAGTTCATCGTATCGGGAAGTGATGATTATACGGTGAGACTATGGGACGTCAAGACAGGTACCTGTAAGACCATGAGTGGTCACACTAGTGTTGTATTATCTGTGGCTATATCCAGTGATTCAGAGTTCATCGTATCGGGAAGTTATGATGAGACGGTGAGACTATGGAACGTCATGACAGGTACCTGTAAGACCATGAGTGGTCACACAGTTTATGTATATGCTGTGGCTATATCCAGTGATTCAGAGTTCATCGTATCGGGAAGTTATGATGAGACGGTGAGACTATGGAACGTCAAGACAGGTACCTGTAAGACCATGAGTGGTCACACATATTCTGTAAGATCTGTGGCTATATCCAGTGATTCAGAGTTCATCGTATCGGGAAGTGGAGATAAGACGGTGAGACTATGGGACGTCAAGACAGGTACCTGTAAGACCATGAGTGGCCACACATATTCTGTAAGATCTGTGGCTATATCCAGTGATTCAGAGTTCATCGTATCGGGAAGTGGAGATAAGACGGTGAGACTATGGGACGTCAAGACAGGTACCTGTAAGACAATGAGTGGTAACACTAGATCTGTAAATGCTGTGGCTATATCCAGTGATTCAGAGTTCATCGTATCGGGAAGTGGAGATAAGACGGTGAGACTATGGGACGTCAAGACAGGTACCTGTAAGACCATGAGTGGCCACACATATTCTGTAAGATCTGTGGCTATATCCAGTGATTCAGAGTTCATCGTATCGGGAAGTGGAGATAAGACGGTGAGACTATGGGACGTCAAGACAGGTACCTGTAAGACAATGAGTGGTAACACTAGATCTGTAAATGCTGTGACTATATCCAGTAATTCAGAGTTCATCGTATCGGGAAGTGATGATAATACGGTGAGACTATGGGACGTCAAGACAGGTACCTGTAAGACCATGAGTGGTCACACATATTCTGTATTATCTGTGGCTATATCCAATGATTCAGAGTTCATCGTATCGGGCAGTCATGATAATACGGTGAGACTATGGAACGTCAAGACAGGTACCTGTAAGACCATGAGTGGTCACACTAGTGTTGTATTATCTGTGGCTATATCCAGTGATTCAGAGTTCATCGTATCGGGAAGTGATGATTATACGGTGAGACTATGGGACGTCAAGACAGGTACCTGTAAGACCATGAGTGGTCACACTAGATCTGTAAATGCTGTGACTATATCCAGTGATTCAGAGTTCATCGTATCGGGAAGTAGAGATGAGACGGTGAGACTATGGAACGTCAAGACAGGTACCTGTAAGACCATGAGTGGTCACACTAGTCATTTAAGATCTGTGGCTATATCCAGTGATTAAGAGTTCATCGTATCGGGAAGTAGAGATGAGACGGTGAGACTATGGAACGTCAAGACAGGTACCTGTAAGACCATGAGTGGTCACACTAGTCATGTAAGATCTGTGGCTATATCCAGTGATTAAGAGTTCATCGTATCGGGAAGTAGAGATGAGACGGTGAGACTATGGAACGTCAAGACAGGTACCTGTAAGACCGTGAGTGGTCACACATATCCTGTAAGATCTGTGGCTATATCCAGTGATTCAGAGTTCATCGTTTCGGGAAGTAGAGATTATACGGTGAGACTATGGGACGTCAAGACAGGTACCTGTAAGACCATGAGTGGTCACACTAGTGTTGTATCATCTGTGGCCATATCCAGTGATTCAGAGTTCATCGTATCGGGAAGTGATGATTATACGGTGAGACTATGGGACGTCAAGACAGGTACCTGTAAGACCATGAGTGATCACACTAGTTATGTATCATCTGTGGCCATATCCAGTAATTCAGAGTTCATTGTATCGGGAAGTGATGATAAGACGGTGAGACTATGGGACGTCAAGACAGGTACCTGTAAGACCATGAGTGGTCACACTAGATCTGTATTATCTGTGGCTATATCCAGTGATTCAGAGTTCATCATATCGGGAAGTGATGATAATACGGTGAGACTATGGGAAGTCAAGACAGGTACCTGTAAGACAATGAGTGGTCACACACATTATGTATTATCTGTGGCTATATCCAGTGATTCAGAGTTAATCGTATCGGGAAGTGGAGATTAGACGGTGAGACTATGGGACGTCAAGACAGGTACCTGTAAGACCATGAGTGGTCACACTAGATCTGTAAATGCTGTGGCTATATCCAGTGATTCAGAGTTCATCGTATCGGGAAGTGATGATTATACGGTGAGACTATGGGACGTCAAGACAGGTACCTGTAAGACCATGAGTGGTCACACTTATTCTGTATTATCTGTGACTATATCCAATGATTCAGAGTTCATTGTATCGGGCAGTGATGATAATACGGTGAGACTATGGTACGTCAAGACAGGTACCTGTAAGACCATGAGTGGTCACACTAGTTATGTATGATCTGTGGCTATATCCAGTGATTCAGAGTTCATCGTATCGGGAAGTTATGATGAGACGGTGAGACTATGGGACGTCAAGACAGGTACCTGTAAGACCGTGAGTGGTCACACTAGTTATGTATCATCTGTGGCCATATCCAGTAATTCAGAGTTCATTGTATCGGGAAGTCATGATTATACGGTGAGACTATGGGACGTCAAGACAGGAACCTGTAAGACCATGAGTGGTCACACTAGTTATGCCTATGCGGTGGCTATATCCAGTGATTCAGAGTTCATCGTATCGGGAAGTCATGATTATACGGTGAGACTATGGGACGTCAAGACAGGAACCTGTAAGACCATGAGTGGTCACACTAGTGTTGTATCATCTGTGGCTATATCCAGTGATTCAGAGTTCATCGTATCGGGAAGTTAAGATTAGACGGTGAGACTATGGGACGTCAAGACAGGTACCTGTAAGACCATGAGTGATCACACTAGTTATGTATCATCTGTGGCCATATCCAGTAATTCAGAGTTCATTGTATCGGGAAGTCATGATTATACGGTGAGACTATGGGACGTCAAGACAGGTACCTGTAAGACCATGAGTGGTCACACTAGTTCTGTATCATCTGTGGCTATATCCAGTGATTCAGAGTTCATCGTATCGGGAAGTGATGATTATACGGTGAGACTATGGGACGTCAAGACAGGAACCTGTAAGACCATGAGTGGTCACACTAGTGTTGTATCATCTGTGGCCATATCCAGTAATTCAGAGTTCATTGTATCGGGAAGTGATGATAAGACGGTGAGACTATGGGACGTCAAGACAGGTACCTGTAAGACCATGAGTGGTCACACTAGTTCTGTATGATCTGTGGCAATATCCAGTGATTCAGAGTTCATTGTATCGGGAAGTAGAGATTATACGGTGAGACTATGGGACGTCAAGACAGGTACCTGTAAGACCATGAGTGGTCACACTAGTTATGTATCATCTGTGGCCATATCCAGTGATTCAGAGTTCATCGTATCGGGAAGTGATGATTATACGGTGAGACTATGGGACGTCAAGACAGGTACCTGTAAGACCATGAGTGGTCACACTAGTTCTGTATGATCTGTGGCAATATCCAGTGATTCAGAGTTCATCGTATCGGGAAGTGATGATTATACGGTGAGACTATGGGACGTCAAGACAGGTACCTGTAAGACCATGAGTGGTCACACTAGTTCTGTATGATCTGTGGCAATATCCAGTGATTCAGAGTTCATTGTATCGGGAAGTAGAGATTATACGGTGAGACTATGGGACGTCAAGACAGGTACCTGTAAGACCATGAGTGGTCACACTAGATCTGTAAATGTTGTGGCTATATCCAGTGATTCAGAGTTCATCGTATCGGGAAGTGATGATTATACGGTGAGACTATGGGACGTCAAGACAGGTACCTGTAAGACCATGAGTGGTCACACTAGTTCTGTATGATCTGTGGCAATATCCAGTGATTCAGAGTTCATTGTATCGGGAAGTAGAGATTATACGGTGAGACTATGGGACGTCAAGACAGGTACCTGTAAGACCATGAGTGGTCACACTAGATCTGTATATGCTGTGTCTATATCCAGTGATTCAGAGTTCATTGTATCGGGAAGTTAAGATTAGACGGTGAGACTATGGGACGTCAAGACAGGTACCTGTAAGACCATGAGTGATCACACTAGTTATGTATGATCTGTGGCTATATCCAGTGATTCAGAGTTCATCGTATCGGGAAGTGATGATTATACGGTGAGACTATGGGACGTCAAGACAGGTACCTGTAAGACCATGAGTGGTCACACATATTCTGTATGATCTGTGGCAATATCCAGTGATTCAGAGTTCATTGTATCGGGAAGTGATGATTATACGGTGAGACTATGGGACGTCAAGACAGGTACCTGTAAGACCATGAGTGGTCACACTAGTTATGTATATGATGTGGCTATATCCAGTGATTCAGAGTTCATCGTATCGGAAAGTCATGATTAGACGGTGAGACTATGGGACGTCAAGACAGGTACCTGTAAGACCATGAGTGGTCACACTAGTTATGTATCATCTGTGGCCATATCCAGTAATTCAGAGTTTATCGTATCGGGAAGTGGAGATTATACGGTGAGACTATGGGACGTCAAGACAGGTACCTGTAAGACCATGAGTGGTCACACTAGATCTGTATATGCTGTGTCTATATCCAGTGATTCAGAGTTCATTGTATCGGGAAGTTAAGATTAGACGGTGAGACTATGGGACGTCAAGACAGGAACCTGTAAGACCATGAGTGGTCACACTAGTTATGCCTATGCGGTGGCTATATCCAGTGATTCAGAGTTCATCGTATCGGAAAGTCATGATTAGACGGTGAGACTATGGGACGTCAAGACAGGTACCTGTAAGACCATGAGTGGTCACACTAGTTATGTATCATCTGTGGCCATATCCAGTGATTCAGAGTTCATTGTATCGGGAAGTCATGATTATACGGTGAGACTATGGGACGTCAAGACAGGAACCTGTAAGACCATGAGTGGTCACACTAGTGTTGTATCATCTGTGGCTATATCCAGTGATTCAGAGTTCATCGTATCGGGAAGTCATGATTATACGGTGAGACTATGGGACGTCAAGACAGGTACCTGTAAGACCATGAGTGGTCACACTAGTGTTGTATCATCTGTGGCTATATCCAGTGATTCAGAGTTCATCGTATCGGGAAGTGATGATTATACGGTGAGACTATGGGACGTCAAGACAGGTACCTGTAAGACCATGAGTGGTCACACTAGTTATGTAAATGCTGTGACTATATCCAGTAATTCAGAGTTCATCGTATCGGGAAGTGATGATTATACGGTGAGACTATGGGACGTCAAGACAGGTACCTGTAAGACCATGAGTGGTCACACTAGATCTGTATATGCTGTGTCTATATCCAGTGATTCAGAGTTCATTGTATCGGGAAGTTAAGATTAGACGGTGAGACTATGGGACGTCAAGACAGGTACCTGTAAGACCATGAGTGGTCACACTAGTTATGTATGATCTGTGGCTATATCCAGTGATTCAGAGTTCATTGTATCGGGAAGTTATGATTATACGGTGAGACTATGGGACGTCAAGACAGGTACCTGTAAGACCATGAGTGGTCACACTAGTTATGTATCATCTGTGGCCATATCCAGTAATTCAGAGTTCATTGTATCGGGAAGTCATGATTATACGGTGAGACTATGGGACGTCAAGACAGGAACCTGTAAGACCATGAGTGGTCACACTAGTGTTGTATCATCTGTGGTTATATCCAGTGATTCAGAGTTCATCGTATCGGGAAGTGATGATTATACGGTGAGACTATGGGACGTCAAGACAGGTACCTGTAAGACCATGAGTGGTCACACTAGTTCTGTATGATCTGTGGCAATATCCAGTGATTCAGAGTTCATTGTATCGGGAAGTAGAGATTATACGGTGAGACTATGGGACGTCAAGACAGGTACCTGTAAGACCATGAGTGGTCACACTAGATCTGTAAATGTTGTGGCTATATCCAGTGATTCAGAGTTCATCGTATCGGGAAGTGATGATTATACGGTGAGACTATGGGACGTCAAGACAGGTACCTGTAAGACCATGAGTGGTCACACTAGTTCTGTATGATCTGTGGCAATATCCAGTGATTCAGAGTTCATTGTATCGGGAAGTAGAGATTATACGGTGAGACTATGGGACGTCAAGACAGGTACCTGTAAGACCATGAGTGGTCACACTAGATCTGTATATGCTGTGTCTATATCCAGTGATTCAGAGTTCATTGTATCGGGAAGTTAAGATTAGACGGTGAGACTATGGGACGTCAAGACAGGTACCTGTAAGACCATGAGTGGTCACACTAGTTATGTATCATCTGTGGCCATATCCAGTGATTCAGAGTTCATCGTTTCGGGAAGTCATGATTATACGGTGAGACTATGGGACGTCAAGACAGGTAGCTGTAAGACCATGAGTGGTCACACAGATTGAGTATCATCTGTGGCTATATCCAGTGATTCAGAGTTCATCGTATCGGGAAGTTTAGATTATACGGTGAGACTATGGGACGTCAAGACAGGAACCTGTAAGACCATGAGTGGTCACACTAGTGTTGTATCATCTGTGGCTATATCCAGTGATTCAGAGTTCATCGTATCGGGAAGTGATGATTATACGGTGAGACTATGGGACGTCAAGACAGGTACCTGTAAGACCATGAGTGGTCACACTAGTTATGTATCATCTGTGGTCATATCCAGTAATTCAGAGTTCATTGTATCGGGAAGTCATGATTATACGGTGAGACTATGGGACGTCAAGACAGGTACCTGTAAGACCATGAGTGGTCACACTAGTTATGTATCATCTGTGGCTATATCCAGTGATTCAGAGTTCATTGTATCGGGAAGTGATGATTATACGGTGAGACTATGGGACGTCAAGACAGGTACCTGTAAGACCATGAGTGATCACACTAGTTATGTATGATCTGTGGCTATATCCAGTGATTCAGAGTTCATTGTATCGGGAAGTTATGATTATACGGTGAGACTATGGGACGTCAAGACAGGAACCTGTAAGACCATGAGTGGTCACACTAGTGTTGTATCATCTGTGGCTATATCCAGTGATTCAGAGTTCATCGTATCGGGAAGTGATGATTATACGGTGAGACTATGGGACGTCAAGACAGGTACCTGTAAGACCATGAGTGGTCACACTAGTTATGCCTATGCGGTGGCTATATCCAGTGATTCAGAGTTCATTGTATCGGGAAGTTATGATTATACGGTGAGACTATGGGACGTCAAGACAGGTACCTGTAAGACCATGAGTGGTCACACTAGTGTTGTATCATCTGTGGCTATATCCAGTGATTCAGAGTTCATCGTATCGGGAAGTGATGATTATACGGTGAGACTATGGGACGTCAAGACAGGTACCTGTAAGACCATGAGTGGTCACACTAGTTATGTATATGATGTGGCTATATCCAGTAATTCAGAGTTCATCGTATCGGGAAGTGCAGATAAGACGGTGAGACTATGGGACGTCAAGACAGGTACCTGTAAGACCATGAGTGGTCACACTAGTTATGTATGATCTGTGGCTATATCCAGTGATTCAGAGTTCATCGTTTCGGGAAGTCATGATTATACGGTGAGACTATGGGACGTCAAGACAGGTACCTGTAAGACCATGAGTGGTCACACTAGTTATGTATATGATGTGGCTATATCCAGTAATTCAGAGTTCATCGTATCGGGAAGTGCAGATAAGACGGTGAGACTATGGGACGTCAAGACAGGTACCTGTAAGACCATGAGTGGTCACACTAGTTATGTATGATCTGTGGCTATATCCAGTGATTCAGAGTTCATCGTATCGGGAAGTGATGATTATACGGTGAGACTATGGGACGTCAAGACAGGTACCTGTAAGACCATGAGTGGTCACACTAGTTATGTATATGATGTGGCTATATCCAGTAATTCAGAGTTCATCGTATCGGGAAGTGCAGATAAGACGGTGAGACTATGGGACGTCAAGACAGGTACCTGTAAGACCATGAGTGGTCACACTAGTTATGTATGATCTGTGGCTATATCCAGTGATTCAGAGTTCATCGTTTCGGGAAGTCATGATTATACGGTGAGACTATGGGACGTCAAGACAGGTACCTGTAAGACCATGAGTGGTCACACTAGTTATGCCTATGCTGTGGCAATATCCAGTGATTCAGAGTTCATTGTATCGGGAAGTGATGATTATACGGTGAGACTATGGGACGTCAAGACAGGTACCTGTAAGACCATGAGTGGTCACACTAGTTATGTATATGATGTGGCTATATCCAGTGATTCAGAGTTCATTGTATCGGGAAGTCATGATTATACGGTGAGACTATGGGACGTCAAGACAGGTACCTGTAAGACCATGAGTGGTCACACTAGTTATGTATCATCTGTGGCCATATCCAGTGATTCAGAGTTCGTCGTATCGGGAAGTTAAGATTAGACGGTGAGACTATGGGACGTCAAGACAGGTACCTGTAAGACCATGAGTGGTCACACTAGTTATGTATGATCTGTGGCCATATCCAGTAATTCAGAGTTCATCGTATCGGGAAGTCATGATTATACGGTGAGACTATGGGACGTCAAGACAGGTACCTGTAAGACCATGAGTGGTCACACTAGTTATGTATCATCTGTGGCCATATCCAGTGATTCAGAGTTCGTCGTATCGGGAAGTCATGATTAGACGGTGAGACTATGGGACGTCAAGACAGGTACCTGTAAGACCATGAGTGGTCACACTAGTGTTGTATCATCTGTCGCTTTATCCAGTGATTCAGAGTTCATCGTATCGGGAAGTGATGATTATACGGTGAGACTATGGGACGTCAAGACAGGTACCTGTAAGACCATGAGTGGTCACACTAGTTATGCCTATGCGGTGGCTATATCCAGTGATTCAGAGTTCATCGTATCGGGAAGTCATGATTATACGGTGAGACTATGGGACGTCAAGACAGGAACCTGTAAGACCATGAGTGGTCACACTAGTGTTGTATCATCTGTGGCTATATCCAGTGATTCAGAGTTCATCGTATCGGGAAGTCATGATTATACGGTGAGACTATGGGACGTCAAGACAGGTACCTGTAAGACCATGAGTGGTCACACTAGTTATGTATCATCTGTGGCTATTCAGTAATTCAGAGTTCATTGTATCGGGAAGTCATGATTATACGGTGAGACTATGGGACGTCAAGACAGGTACCTGTAAGACCATGAGTGGTCACACTAGTTATGTATGATCTGTGGCTATATCCAGTGATTCAGAGTTCATCGTATCGGGAAGTCATGATTATACGGTGAGACTATGGGACGTCAAGACAGGTACCTGTAAGACCATGAGTGGTCACACTAGTTTTGTACCATCAGTGGCTATATCCAGTAATTCAGAGTTCATCGTATCGGGAAGTGCAGATAAGACGGTGAGACTATGGGACGTCAAGACAGGTACCTGTAAGACCATGAGTGGTCACACTAGTTCTGTATGATCTGTGGCAATATCCAGTGATTCAGAGTTCATTGTATCGGGAAGTAGAGATTATACGGTGAGACTATGGGACGTCAAGACAGGTACCTGTAAGACCATGAGTGGTCACACTAGATCTGTATATGCTGTGTCTATATCCAGTAATTCAGAGTTCATCGTATCGGGAAGTGGAGATTATACGGTGAGACTATGGGACGTCAAGACAGGAACCTGTAAGACCATGAGTGGTCACACTAGATCTGTATATGCTGTGTCTATATCCAGTGATTCAGAGTTCATCGTATCGGAAAGTCATGATTATACGGTGAGACTATGGGACGTCAAGACAGGTACCTGTAAGACCATGAGTGGTCACACTAGTTATGTATGATCTGTGGCCATATCCAGTGATTCAGAGTTCATTGTATCGGGAAGTGATGATTATACGGTGAGACTATGGGACGTCAAGACAGGTACCTGTAAGACCATGAGTGGTCACACTAGTTCTGTATGATCTGTGGCAATATCCAGTGATTCAGAGTTCATTGTATCGGGAAGTAGAGATTATACGGTGAGACTATGGGACGTCAAGACAGGTACCTGTAAGACCATGAGTGGTCACACTAGTTATGTATCATCTGTGGCTATATCCAGTGATTCAGAGTTCATTGTATCGGGAAGTCATGATTATACGGTGAGACTATGGGACGTCAAGACAGGAACCTGTAAGACCATGAGTGGTCACACTAGTTATGTATCATCTGTGGCTATATCCAGTGATTCAGAGTTCATTGTATCGGGAAGTTAAGATTAGACGGTGAGACTATGGGACGTCAAGACAGGTACCTGTAAGACCATGAGTGGTCACACTAGTTCTGTATGATCTGTGGCAATATCCAGTGATTCAGAGTTCATTGTATCGGGAAGTAGAGATTATACGGTGAGACTATGGGACGTCAAGACAGGTACCTGTAAGACCATGAGTGGTCACACTAGTGTTGTATCATCTGTGGCTATATCCAGTGATTCAGAGTTCATCGTATCGGGAAGTGATGATTATACGGTGAGACTATGGGACGTCAAGACAGGAACCTGTAAGACCATGAGTGGTCACACTAGATCTGTATATGCTGTGTCTATATCCAGTGATTCAGAGTTCATCGTATCGGGAAGTGATGATTATACGGTGAGACTATGGGACGTCAAGACAGGTACCTGTAAGACCATGAGTGGTCACACTAGATCTGTATATGCTGTGTCTATATCCAGTGATTCAGAGTTCATTGTATCGGGAAGTTAAGATTAGACGGTGAGACTATGGGACGTCAAGACAGGTACCTGTAAGACCATGAGTGGTCACACTAGTTCTGTATGATCTGTGGCAATATCCAGTGATTCAGAGTTCATTGTATCGGGAAGTAGAGATTATACGGTGAGACTATGGGACGTCAAGACAGGTACCTGTAAGACCATGAGTGGTCACACTAGTTATGTATCATCTGTGGCCATATCCAGTAATTCAGAGTTCATCGTATCGGGAAGTGCAGATAAGACGGTGAGACTATGGGACGTCAAGACAGGAACCTGTAAGACCATGAGTGGTCACACTAGTGTTGTATCATCTGTGGCTATATCCAGTGATTCAGAGTTCATCGTATCGGGAAGTGATGATTATACGGTGAGACTATGGGACGTCAAGACAGGTACCTGTAAGACCATGAGTGGTCACACTAGTTATGCCTATGCGGTGGCTATATCCAGTGATTCAGAGTTCATCGTATCGGGAAGTCATGATTATACGGTGAGACTATGGGACGTCAAGACAGGAACCTGTAAGACCATGAGTGGTCACACTAGTGTTGTATCATCTGTGGCTATATCCAGTGATTCAGAGTTCATCGTATCGGGAAGTGATGATTATACGGTGAGACTATGGGACGTCAAGACAGGTACCTGTAAGACCATGAGTGGTCACACTAGATCTGTATATGCTGTGTCTATATCCAGTGATTCAGAGTTCATTGTATCGGGAAGTTAAGATTAGACGGTGAGACTATGGGACGTCAAGACAGGTACCTGTAAGACCATGAGTGGTCACACTAGTTCTGTATGATCTGTGGCAATATCCAGTGATTCAGAGTTCATTGTATCGGGAAGTAGAGATTATACGGTGAGACTATGGGACGTCAAGACAGGTACCTGTAAGACCATGAGTGGTCACACTAGTTCTGTATATGCTGTGTCTATATCCAGTGATTCAGAGTTCATTGTATCGGGAAGTTAAGATTAGACGGTGAGACTATGGGACGTCAAGACAGGTACCTGTAAGACCATGAGTGGTCACACTAGTTATGTATCATCTGTGGCCATATCCAGTGATTCAGAGTTCATCGTATCGGGAAGTGATGATTATACGGTGAGACTATGGGACGTCAAGACAGGTACCTGTAAGACCATGAGTGGTCACACTAGATCTGTATATGCTGTGTCTATATCCAGTAATTCAGAGTTCATCGTATCGGGAAGTGGAGATTATACGGTGAGACTATGGGACGTCAAGACAGGTACCTGTAAGACCATGAGTGGTCACACTAGTTATGCCTATGCGGTGGCTATATCCAGTGATTCAGAGTTCATTGTATCGGGAAGTTATGATTATACGGTGAGACTATGGGACGTCAAGACAGGTACCTGTAAGACCATGAGTGGTCACACTAGTTATGTATCATCTGTGGCCATATCCAGTGATTCAGAGTTCATTGTATCGGGAAGTCATGATTATACGGTGAGACTATGGGACGTCAAGACAGGAACCTGTAAGACCATGAGTGGTCACACTAGTGTTGTATCATCTGTGGCTATATCCAGTGATTCAGAGTTCATCGTATCGGGAAGTGATGATTATACGGTGAGACTATGGGACGTCAAGACAGGTACCTGTAAGACCATGAGTGGTCACACACATTATGTATCTGCTGTGGCTATATCCAGTGATTCAGAGTTCATCGTATCGGGAAGTGATGATTATACGGTGAGACTATGGGACGTCAAGACAGGTACCTGTAAGACCATGAGTGGTCACACTAGTTATGTATCATCTGTGTCTATATCCAGTGATTCAGAGTTCATTGTATCGGGAAGTCATGATTATACGGTGAGACTATGGGACGTCAAGACAGGAACCTGTAAGACCATGAGTGGTCACACTAGTGTTGTATCATCTGTGGCTATATCCAGTGATTCAGAGTTCATCGTATCGGAAAGTCATGATTATACGGTGAGACTATGGGACGTCAAGACAGGTACCTGTAAGACCATGAGTGGTCACACTAGTTATGTATGATCTGTGGCCATATCCAGTGATTCAGAGTTCATTGTATCGGGAAGTTAAGATTAGACGGTGAGACTATGGGACGTCAAGACAGGTACCTGTAAGACCATGAGTGGTCACACTAGTTATGTATGATCTGTGGCTATATCCAGTGATTCAGAGTTCATTGTATCGGGAAGTTATGATTATACGGTGAGACTATGGGACGTCAAGACAGGTACCTGTAAGACCATGAGTGGTCACACTAGATCTGTATATGCTGTGGCTATATCCAGTAATTCAGAGTTCATCGTATCGGGAAGTGGAGATTATACGGTGAGACTATGGGACGTCAAGACAGGTACCTGTAAGACCATGAGTGGTCACACTAGTGTTGTATCATCTGTGGCTATATCCAGTGATTCAGAGTTCATCGTTTCGGGAAGTCATGATTATACGGTGAGACTATGGGACGTCAAGACAGGTACCTGTAAGACCATGAGTGGTCACACTAGTTATGCCTATGCTGTGGCAATATCCAGTGATTCAGAGTTCATTGTATCGGGAAGTGATGATTATACGGTGAGACTATGGGACGTCAAGACAGGTACCTGTAAGACCATGAGTGGTCACACTAGTTATGTATATGATGTGGCTATATCCAGTGATTCAGAGTTCATTGTATCGGGAAGTCATGATTATACGGTGAGACTATGGGACGTCAAGACAGGTACCTGTAAGACCATGAGTGGTCACACTAGTGTTGTATCATCTGTGGCTATATCCAGTGATTCAGAGTTCATCGTATCGGGAAGTGATGATTATACGGTGAGACTATGGGACGTCAAGACAGGTACCTGTAAGACCATGAGTGGTCACACTAGATCTGTATATGCTGTGTCTATATCCAGTGATTCAGAGTTCATTGTATCGGGAAGTTAAGATTAGACGGTGAGACTATGGGACGTCAAGACAGGTACCTGTAAGACCATGAGTGGTCACACTAGTGTTGTATCATCTGTGGCTATATCCAGTGATTCAGAGTTCATCGTATCGGGAAGTGATGATTATACGGTGAGACTATGGGACGTCAAGACAGGAACCTGTAAGACCATGAGTGGTCACACTAGATCTGTATATGCTGTGTCTATATCCAGTGATTCAGAGTTCATCGTATCGGGAAGTGATGATTATACGGTGAGACTATGGGACGTCAAGACAGGTACCTGTAAGACCATGAGTGGTCACACTAGATCTGTATATGCTGTGTCTATATCCAGTGATTCAGAGTTCATTGTATCGGGAAGTTAAGATTATACGGTGAGACTATGGGACGTCAAGACAGGTACCTGTAAGACCATGAGTGGTCACACTAGTTATGTATCATCTGTGGCTATATCCAGTGATTCAGAGTTCATTGTATCGGGAAGTTATGATTATACGGTGAGACTATGGGACGTCAAGACAGGTACCTGTAAGACCATGAGTGGTCACACTAGTTATGTATGATCTGTGGCCATATCCAGTGATTCAGAGTTCATTGTATCGGGAAGTTAAGATTAGACGGTGAGACTATGGGACGTCAAGACAGGTACCTGTAAGACCATGAGTGGTCACACTAGTTATGTATGATCTGTGGCTATATCCAGTGATTCAGAGTTCATTGTATCGGGAAGTTATGATTATACGGTGAGACTATGGGACGTCAAGATAGGTACCTGTAAGACCATGAGTGGTCACACTAGATCTGTATATGCTGTGGCTATATCCAGTAATTCAGAGTTCATCGTATCGGGAAGTGGAGATTATACGGTGAGACTATGGGACGTCAAGACAGGTACCTGTAAGACCATGAGTGGTCACACTAGTGTTGTATCATCTGTGGCTATATCCAGTGATTCAGAGTTCATCGTATCGGGAAGTGATGATTATACGGTGAGACTATGGGACGTCAAGACAGGTACCTGTAAGACCATGAGTGGTCACACTAGATCTGTATATGCTGTGTCTATATCCAGTGATTCAGAGTTCATTGTATCGGGAAGTTAAGATTAGACGGTGAGACTATGGGACGTCAAGACAGGTACCTGTAAGACCATGAGTGGTCACACTAGTTATGTATGATCTGTGGCTATATCCAGTGATTCAGAGTTCATTGTATCGGGAAGTTATGATTATACGGTGAGACTATGGGACGTCAAGACAGGTACCTGTAAGACCATGAGTGGTCACACTAGTTATGTATGATCTGTGGCTATATCCAGTAATTCAGAGTTCATTGTATCGGGAAGTCATGATTATACGGTGAGACTATGGGACGTCAAGACAGGTACCTGTAAGACCATGAGTGGTCACACTAGATCTGTAAATGCTGTGGCTATATCCAGTGATTCAGAGTTCATCATATCGGGAAGTGATGATAATACGGTGAGACTATGGGACGTCAAGACAGGTACCTGTAAGACCATGAGTGGTCACACTAGATCTGTATTATCTGTGGCTATATCCAGTGATTCAGAGTTCATCGTATCGGGCAGTCATGATAATACGGTGAGACTATGGGACGTCAAGACAGGTACCTGTAAGACCATGAGTGGTCACACAGATTCTGTATTATCTGTGACTATATCCAGTGATTCAGAGTTCATTGTATCGGGAAGTGATGATAAGACGGTGAGACTATGGGACGTCAAGACAGGTAGCTGTAAGACCATGAGTGGTCACACTAGTGTTGTATCATCTGTGACTATATCCAGTGATTCAGAGTTCATCATATCGGGAAGTTATGATAAGACGGTGAGACTATGGGACGTCAAGACAGGTACCTGTAAGACCATGAGTGGTCACACTTATTCTGTATTATCTGTGGCTATATCCAGTGATTCAGAGTTCATCATATCGGGAAGTTATGATAAGACGGTGAGACTATGGGACGTCAAGACAGGTACCTGTAAGACCATGAGTGGTCACACTAGTTATGTATATGATGTGGCTATATCCAGTGATTCAGAGTTCATCGTATCGGGAAGTCATGATTATACGGTGAGACTATGGGACGTCAAGACAGGTACCTGTAAGACCATGAGTGGTCACACTAGTTATGTATAATCTGTGGCCATATCCAGTGATTCAGAGTTCATCGTATCGGAAAGTCATGATTAGACGGTGAGACTATGGGACGTCAAGACAGGTAGCTGTAAGACCATGAGTGGTCACACTAGATCTGTATATGCTGTGTCTATATCCAGTAATTCAGAGTTCATCGTATCGGGAAGTGGAGATTATACGGTGAGACTATGGGACGTCAAGACAGGTACCTGTAAGACCATGAGTGGTCACACTAGTTATGCCTATGCGGTGGCTATATCCAGTGATTCAGAGTTCATCGTATCGGAAAGTCATGATTATACGGTGAGACTATGGGACGTCAAGACAGGTACCTGTAAGACCATGAGTGGTCACACTAGTTATGTATGATCTGTGGCCATATCCAGTGATTCAGAGTTCATTGTATCGGGAAGTTATGATTATACGGTGAGACTATGGGACGTCAAGACAGGTACCTGTAAGACCATGAGTGGTCACACTAGTTATGTATGATCTGTGGCTATATCCAGTGATTCAGAGTTCATTGTATCGGGAAGTTATGATTATACGGTGAGACTATGGGACGTCAAGACAGGTACCTGTAAGACCATGAGTGGTCACACTAGTTATGTATGATCTGTGGCTATATCCAGTGATTCAGAGTTCATCGTTTCGGGAAGTCATGATTATACGGTGAGACTATGGGACGTCAAGACAGGAACCTGTAAGACCATGAGTGGTCACACTAGATCTGTATATGCTGTGTCTATATCCAGTGATTCAGAGTTCATCGTATCGGGAAGTGATGATTATACGGTGAGACTATGGGACGTCAAGACAGGTACCTGTAAGACCATGAGTGGTCACACTAGATCTGTATATGCTGTGTCTATATCCAGTGATTCAGAGTTCATTGTATCGGGAAGTTAAGATTAGACGGTGAGACTATGGGACGTCAAGACAGGTACCTGTAAGACCATGAGTGGTCACACTAGTTCTGTATGATCTGTGGCAATATCCAGTGATTCAGAGTTCATTGTATCGGGAAGTAGAGATTATACGGTGAGACTATGGGACGTCAAGACAGGTACCTGTAAGACCATGAGTGGTCACACTAGTTATGTATCATCTGTGGCCATATCCAGTAATTCAGAGTTCATTGTATCGGGAAGTTAAGATTAGACGGTGAGACTATGGGACGTCAAGACAGGTACCTGTAAGACCATGAGTGGTCACACTAGTGTTGTATCATCTGTGGCTATATCCAGTAATTCAGAGTTCATCGTATCGGGAAGTGATGATTATACGGTGAGACTATGGGACGTCAAGACAGGAACCTGTAAGACCATGAGTGGTCACACTAGTGTTGTATCATCTGTGGCTATATCCAGTGATTCAGAGTTCATTGTATCGGGAAGTTAAGATTAGACGGTGAGACTATGGGACGTCAAGACAGGTACCTGTAAGACCATGAGTGGTCACACTAGTGTTGTATCATCTGTGGCTATATCCAGTGATTCAGAGTTCATCGTATCGGGAAGTGATGATTATACGGTGAGACTATGGGACGTCAAGACAGGTAGCTGTAAGACCATGAGTGGTCACACTAGTGTTGTATCATCTGTGGCTATATCCAGTAATTCAGAGTTCATCGTATCGGGAAGTGGAGATTATACGGTGAGACTATGGGACGTCAAGACAGGTACCTGTAAGACCATGAGTGGTCACACTAGTGTTGTATCATCTGTGGCTATATCCAGTGATTCAGAGTTCATTGTATCGGGAAGTTAAGATTAGACGGTGAGACTATGGGACGTCAAGACAGGTACCTGTAAGACCATGAGTGGTCACACTAGATCTGTATATGCTGTGGCAATATCCAGTGATTCAGAGTTCATTGTATCGGGAAGTTATGATTATACGGTGAGACTATGGGACGTCAAGACAGGTACCTGTAAGACCATGAGTGGTCACACTAGTTATGTATCATCTGTGGCCATATCCAGTAATTCAGAGTTCATCGTATCGGGAAGTGATGATTATACGGTGAGACTATGGGACGTCAAGACAGGAACCTGTAAGACCATGAGTGGTCACACTAGTGTTGTATCATCTGTGGCTATATCCAGTGATTCAGAGTTCATCGTATCGGGAAGTCATGATTATACGGTGAGACTATGGGACGTCAAGACAGGTACCTGTAAGACCATGAGTGGTCACACTAGTGTTGTATCATCTGTGGCTATATCCAGTGATTCAGAGTTCATCGTATCGGGAAGTGATGATTATACGGTGAGACTATGGGACGTCAAGACAGGTACCTGTAAGACCATGAGTGGTCACACTAGATCTGTATATGCTGTGTCTATATCCAGTGATTCAGAGTTCATTGTATCGGGAAGTTAAGATTAGACGGTGAGACTATGGGACGTCAAGACAGGTACCTGTAAGACCATGAGTGGTCACACTAGTTATGTATGATCTGTGGCTATATCCAGTGATTCAGAGTTCATTGTATCGGGAAGTTATGATTATACGGTGAGACTATGGGACGTCAAGACAGGTACCTGTAAGACCATGAGTGGTCACACTAGTTATGTATCATCTGTGTCTATATCCAGTGATTCAGAGTTCATTGTATCGGGAAGTCATGATTATACGGTGAGACTATGGGACGTCAAGACAGGAACCTGTAAGACCATGAGTGGTCACACTAGTGTTGTATCATCTGTGGCTATATCCAGTGATTCAGAGTTCATCGTATCGGAAAGTCATGATTATACGGTGAGACTATGGGACGTCAAGACAGGTACCTGTAAGACCATGAGTGGTCACACTAGTTATGTATGATCTGTGGCCATATCCAGTGATTCAGAGTTCATTGTATCGGGAAGTTAAGATTAGACGGTGAGACTATGGGACGTCAAGACAGGTACCTGTAAGACCATGAGTGGTCACACTAGTTATGTATGATCTGTGGCTATATCCAGTGATTCAGAGTTCATTGTATCGGGAAGTTATGATTATACGGTGAGACTATGGGACGTCAAGACAGGTACCTGTAAGACCATGAGTGGTCACACTAGATCTGTATATGCTGTGGCTATATCCAGTAATTCAGAGTTCATCGTATCGGGAAGTGGAGATTATACGGTGAGACTATGGGACGTCAAGACAGGTACCTGTAAGACCATGAGTGGTCACACTAGTGTTGTATCATCTGTGGCTATATCCAGTGATTCAGAGTTCATCGTTTCGGGAAGTCATGATTATACGGTGAGACTATGGGACGTCAAGACAGGTACCTGTAAGACCATGAGTGGTCACACTAGTTATGCCTATGCTGTGGCAATATCCAGTGATTCAGAGTTCATTGTATCGGGAAGTGATGATTATACGGTGAGACTATGGGACGTCAAGACAGGTACCTGTAAGACCATGAGTGGTCACACTAGTTATGTATATGATGTGGCTATATCCAGTGATTCAGAGTTCATCGTATCGGGAAGTCATGATTATACGGTGAGACTATGGGACGTCAAGACAGGTACCTGTAAGACCATGAGTGGTCACACTAGTTCTGTATGATCTGTGGCAATATCCAGTGATTCAGAGTTCATTGTATCGGGAAGTCATGATTATACGGTGAGACTATGGGACGTCAAGACAGGTACCTGTAAGACCATGAGTGGTCACACTAGTTATGTATCATCTGTGGCCATATCCAGTAATTCAGAGTTCATTGTATCGGGAAGTCATGATTATACGGTGAGACTATGGGACGTCAAGACAGGAACCTGTAAGACCATGAGTGGTCACACTAGTGTTGTATCATCTGTGGCTATATCCAGTGATTCAGAGTTCATCGTATCGGGAAGTGATGATTATACGGTGAGACTATGGGACGTCAAGACAGGTACCTGTAAGACCATGAGTGGTCACACTAGTTATGTATGATCTGTGGCTATATCCAGTGATTCAGAGTTCATCGTTTCGTGAAGTCATGATTATACGGTGAGACTATGGGACGTCAAGACAGGTACCTGTAAGACCATGAGTGGTCACACTAGTTATGCCTATGCTGTGGCAATATCCAGTGATTCAGAGTTCATTGTATCGGGAAGTTATGATTATACGGTGAGACTATGGGACGTCAAGACAGGTACCTGTAAGACCATGAGTGGTCACACTAGTTATGTATCATCTGTGGCCATATCCAGTGATTCAGAGTTCATCGTATCGGGAAGTAGAGATTATACGGTGAGACTATGGGACGTCAAGACAGGTACCTGTAAGACCATGAGTGGTCACACTAGTTATGTATCATCTGTGGCCATATCCAGTGATTCAGAGTTCGTCGTATCGGGAAGTCATGATTAGACGGTGAGACTATGGGACGTCAAGACAGGTAGCTGTAAGACCATGAGTGGTCACACTAGTGTTGTATCATCTGTGGCTATATCCAGTGATTCAGAGTTCATCGTATCGGGAAGTGATGATTATACGGTGAGACTATGGGACGTCAAGACAGGTACCTGTAAGACCATGAGTGGTCACACTAGATCTGTATATGCTGTGTCTATATCCAGTGATTCAGAGTTCATCGTATCGGGAAGTGATGATTATACGGTGAGACTATGGGACGTCAAGACAGGTACCTGTAAGACCATGAGTGGTCACACTAGATCTGTATATGCTGTGTCTATATCCAGTGATTCAGAGTTCATTGTATCGGGAAGTTAAGATTAGACGGTGAGACTATGGGACGTCAAGACAGGTACCTGTAAGACCATGAGTGGTCACACTAGTTATGTATGATCTGTGGCTATATCCAGTGATTCAGAGTTCATTGTATCGGGAAGTTATGATTATACGGTGAGACTATGGGACGTCAAGACAGGTACCTGTAAGACCATGAGTGGTCACACTAGTTATGTATCATCTGTGGCCATATCCAGTGATTCAGAGTTCATTGTATCGGGAAGTTAAGATTAGACGGTGAGACTATGGGACGTCAAGACAGGTACCTGTAAGACCATGAGTGGTCACACTAGTTATGTATGATCTGTGGCTATATCCAGTGATTCAGAGTTCGTCGTATCGGGAAGTCATGATTATACGGTGAGACTATGGGACGTCAAGACAGGTACCTGTAAGACCATGAGTGGTCACACTAGTGTTGTATCATCTGTGGCTATATCCAGTGATTCAGAGTTCATCGTATCGGGAAGTGATGATTATACGGTGAGACTATGGGACGTCAAGACAGGAACCTGTAAGACCATGAGTGGTCACACTAGATCTGTATATGCTGTGTCTATATCCAGTGATTCAGAGTTCATCGTATCGGGAAGTGATGATTATACGGTGAGACTATGGGACGTCAAGACAGGAACCTGTAAGACCATGAGTGGTCACACTAGATCTGTATATGCTGTGTCTATATCCAGTGATTCAGAGTTCATTGTATCGGGAAGTTAAGATTAGACGGTGAGACTATGGGACGTCAAGACAGGTACCTGTAAGACCATGAGTGGTCACACTAGTTATGTATGATCTGTGGCTATATCCAGTAATTCAGAGTTCATTGTATCGGGAAGTCATCATTATACGGTGAGACTATGGGACGTCAAGACAGGAACCTGTAAGACCATGAGTGGTCACACTAGTGTTGTATCATCTGTGGCTATATCCAGTGATTCAGAGTTCATCGTATCGGGAAGTGATGATTATACGGTGAGACTATGGGACGTCAAGACAGGTACCTGTAAGACCATGAGTGGTCACACTAGTTATGTATGATCTGTGGCTATATCCAGTGATTCAGAGTTCATCGTTTCGGGAAGTCATGATTATACGGTGAGACTATGGGACGTCAAGACAGGTACCTGTAAGACCATGAGTGGTCACACTAGTTATGCCTATGCTGTGGCAATATCCAGTGATTCAGAGTTCATTGTATCGGGAAGTGATGATTATACGGTGAGACTATGGGACGTCAAGACAGGTACCTGTAAGACCATGAGTGGTCACACTAGTTATGCCTATGCTGTGTCTATATCCAGTGATTCAGAGTTCATCGTATCGGGAAGTGATGATTATACGGTGAGACTATGGGACGTCAAGACAGGTACCTGTAAGACCATGAGTGGCCACACATATTCTGTAAGATCTGTGGCTATATCCAGTGATTCAGAGTTCATCGTATCGGGAAGTGGAGATAAGACGGTGAGACTATGGGACGTCAAGACATGTACCTGTAAGACCATGAGTGGTCACACTAGTTATGTATGATCTGTGGCTATATCCAGTGATTCAGAGTTCATTGTATCGGGAAGTTATGATTATACGGTGAGACTATGGGACGTCAAGACAGGTACCTGTAAGACCATGAGTGGTCACACTAGTTATGTATGATCTGTGGCTATATCCAGTGATTCAGAGTTCATCGTTTCGGGAAGTCATGATTATACGGTGAGACTATGGGACGTCAAGACAGGAACCTGTAAGACCATGAGTGGTCACACTAGATCTGTATATGCTGTGGCTATATCCAGTGATTCAGAGTTCATCGTATCGGGAAGTGATGATTATACGGTGAGACTATGGGACGTCAAGACAGGTACCTGTAAGACCATGAGTGGTCACACTAGTTATGTATGATCTGTGGCTATATCCAGTGATTCAGAGTTCATCGTTTCGGGAAGTCATGATTATACGGTGAGACTATGGGACGTCAAGACAGGTACCTGTAAGACCATGAGTGGTCACACTAGTTATGTATATGATGTGGCTATATCCAGTGATTCAGAGTTCATCGTATCGGGAAGTCATGATTATACGGTGAGACTATGGGACGTCAAGACAGGTACCTGTAAGACCATGAGTGGTCACACTAGTTATGTATCATCTGTGGCCATATCCAGTGATTCAGAGTTCATCGTATCGGGAAGTGATGATTATACGGTGAGACTATGGGACGTCAAGACAGGTAGCTGTAAGACCATGAGTGGTCACACTAGTGTTGTATCATCTGTGGCTATATCCAGTAATTCAGAGTTCATCGTATCGGGAAGTGGAGATTATACGGTGAGACTATGGGACGTCAAGACAGGTACCTGTAAGACCATGAGTGGTCACACTAGTGTTGTATCATCTGTGGCTATATCCAGTGATTCAGAGTTCATCGTATCGGGAAGTGATGATTATACGGTGAGACTATGGGACGTCAAGACAGGAACCTGTAAGACCATGAGTGGTCACACTAGATCTGTATATGCTGTGTCTATATCCAGTGATTCAGAGTTCATCGTATCGGGAAGTGATGATTATACGGTGAGACTATGGGACGTCAAGACAGGTACCTGTAAGACCATGAGTGGTCACACTAGTTATGTATATGCTGTGTCTATATCCAGTGATTCAGAGTTCATTGTATCGGGAAGTTAAGATTAGACGGTGAGACTATGGGACGTCAAGACAGGTACCTGTAAGACCATGAGTGGTCACACTAGTTATGTATCATCTGTGGCAATATCCAGTGATTCAGAGTTCATCGTATCGGGAAGTAGAGATTATACGGTGAGACTATGGGACGTCAAGACAGGTACCTGTAAGACCATGAGTGGTCACACTAGTGTTGTATCATCTGTGGCAATATCCAGTGATTCAGAGTTCATCGTATCGGGAAGTGATGATTATACGGTGAGACTATGGGACGTCAAGACAGGAACCTGTAAGACCATGAGTGGTCACACTAGATCTGTATATGCTGTGTCTATATCCAGTGATTCAGAGTTCATCGTATCGGGAAGTGATGATTATACGGTGAGACTATGGGACGTCAAGACAGGTACCTGTAAGACCATGAGTGGTCACACTAGATCTGTATATGCTGTGTCTATATCCAGTGATTCAGAGTTCATTGTATCGGGAAGTTAAGATTAGACGGTGAGACTATGGGACGTCAAGACAGGTACCTGTAAGACCATGAGTGGTCACACTAGTTCTGTATGATCTGTGGCAATATCCAGTGATTCAGAGTTCATTGTATCGGGAAGTCATGATTATACGGTGAGACTATGGGACGTCAAGACAGGTACCTGTAAGACCATGAGTGGTCACACTAGATCTGTATATGCTGTGTCTATATCCAGTGATTCAGAGTTCATTGTATCGGGAAGTGATGATTATACGGTGAGACTATGGGACGTCAAGACAGGTACCTGTAAGACCATGAGTGGTCACACTAGTTATGTATATGATGTGGCTATATCCAGTGATTCAGAGTTCATCGTATCGGGAAGTCATGATTATACGGTGAGACTATGGGACGTCAAGACAGGTACCTGTAAGACCATGAGTGGTCACACTAGTTATGTATCATCTGTGGCCATATCCAGTGATTCAGAGTTCATCGTATCGGGAAGTGATGATTATACGGTGAGACTATGGGACGTCAAGACAGGTACCTGTAAGACCATGAGTGGTCACACTAGATCTGTATATGCTGTGTCTATATCCAGTGATTCAGAGTTCATTGTATCGGGAAGTTAAGATTAGACGGTGAGACTATGGGACGTCAAGACAGGTACCTGTAAGACCATGAGTGGTCACACTAGTTATGTATGATCTGTGGCTATATCCAGTGATTCAGAGTTCATTGTATCGGGAAGTTATGATTATACGGTGAGACTATGGGACGTCAAGACAGGTACCTGTAAGACCATGAGTGGTCACACTAGTGTTGTATCATCTGTGGCTATATCCAGTAATTCAGAGTTCATCGTATCGGGAAGTGGAGATTATACGGTGAGACTATGGGACGTCAAGACAGGTACCTGTAAGACCATGAGTGGTCACACTAGTGTTGTATCATCTGTGGCTATATCCAGTGATTCAGAGTTCATCGTATCGGGAAGTGATGATTATACGGTGAGACTATGGGACGTCAAGACAGGTACCTGTAAGACCATGAGTGGTCACACTAGTTATGTATGATCTGTGGCTATATCCAGTGATTCAGAGTTCATCGTTTCGGGAAGTCATGATTATACGGTGAGACTATGGGACGTCAAGACAGGTACCTGTAAGACCATGAGTGGTCACACTAGATCTGTATATGCTGTGTCTATATCCAGTGATTCAGAGTTCATTGTATCGGGAAGTTAAGATTAGACGGTGAGACTATGGGACGTCAAGACAGGTACCTGTAAGACCATGAGTGGTCACACTAGTTCTGTATGATCTGTGGCAATATCCAGTGATTCAGAGTTCATTGTATCGGGAAGTAGAGATTATACGGTGAGACTATGGGACGTCAAGACAGGTACCTGTAAGACCATGAGTGATCACACTAGTTATGTATCATCTGTGGCCATATCCAGTGATTCAGAGTTCATTGTATCGGGAAGTTATGATTATACGGTGAGACTATGGGACGTCAAGACAGGTACCTGTAAGACCATGAGTGGTCACACTAGTTATGTATGATCTGTGGCTATATCCAGTAATTCAGAGTTCATTGTATCGGGAAGTCATCATTATACGGTGAGACTATGGGACGTCAAGACAGGAACCTGTAAGACCATGAGTGGTCACACTAGTGTTGTATCATCTGTGGCTATATCCAGTGATTCAGAGTTCATCGTATCGGGAAGTGATGATTATACGGTGAGACTATGGGACGTCAAGACAGGTACCTGTAAGACCATGAGTGGTCACACTAGTTATGTATGATCTGTGGCTATATCCAGTGATTCAGAGTTCATCGTTTCGGGAAGTCATGATTATACGGTGAGACTATGGGACGTCAAGACAGGTACCTGTAAGACCATGAGTGGTCACACTAGTTATGCCTATGCTGTGGCAATATCCAGTGATTCAGAGTTCATTGTATCGGGAAGTGATGATTATACGGTGAGACTATGGGACGTCAAGACAGGTACCTGTAAGACCATGAGTGGTCACACTAGTTATGCCTATGCTGTGGCAATATCCAGTGATTCAGAGTTCATTGTATCGGGAAGTGATGATTATACGGTGAGACTATGGGACGTCAAGACAGGTACCTGTAAGACCATGAGTGGTCACACTAGTTATGTATTATCTGTGGCTATATCCAGTGATTCAGAGTTCATCGTATCGGGAAGTGGAGATAAGACGGTGAGACTATGGGACGTCAAGACAGTTACCTGTAAGACCATGAGTGGTCACACATATTCTGTAAGATCTGTGGCTATATCCAGTGATTCAGAGTTCATCGTATCGGGAAGTTATGATGAGACGGTGAGACTATGGAACGTCAAGACAGGTACCTGTAAGACCATGAGTGGTCACACATATTCTGTAAGATCTGTGGCTATATCCAGTGATTCAGAGTTCATCGTATCGGGAAGTGGAGATAAGACGGTGAGACTATGGGACGTCAAGACAGGTACCTGTAAGACCATGAGTGGTCACACTAGATCTGTAAATGCTGTGACTATATCCAGTGATTCAGAGTTCATTGTATCGGGAAGTTAAGATTAGACGGTGAGACTATGGGACGTCAAGACAGGTACCTGTAAGACCATGAGTGGTCACACTAGTTCTGTATGATCTGTGGCAATATCCAGTGATTCAGAGTTCATTGTATCGGGAAGTAGAGATTATACGGTGAGACTATGGGACGTCAAGACAGGTACCTGTAAGACCATGAGTGATCACACTAGTTATGTATCATCTGTGGCCATATCCAGTGATTCAGAGTTCATTGTATCGGGAAGTTATGATTATACGGTGAGACTATGGGACGTCAAGACAGGTACCTGTAAGACCATGAGTGGTCACACTAGTTATGTATGATCTGTGGCTATATCCAGTAATTCAGAGTTCATTGTATCGGGAAGTCATCATTATACGGTGAGACTATGGGACGTCAAGACAGGAACCTGTAAGACCATGAGTGGTCACACTAGTGTTGTATCATCTGTGGCTATATCCAGTGATTCAGAGTTCATCGTATCGGGAAGTGATGATTATACGGTGAGACTATGGGACGTCAAGACAGGTACCTGTAAGACCATGAGTGGTCACACTAGTTATGTATGATCTGTGGCTATATCCAGTGATTCAGAGTTCATCGTTTCGGGAAGTCATGATTATACGGTGAGACTATGGGACGTCAAGACAGGTACCTGTAAGACCATGAGTGGTCACACTAGTTATGCCTATGCTGTGGCAATATCCAGTGATTCAGAGTTCATTGTATCGGGAAGTGATGATTATACGGTGAGACTATGGGACGTCAAGACAGGTACCTGTAAGACCATGAGTGGTCACACTAGTTATGCCTATGCTGTGGCAATATCCAGTGATTCAGAGTTCATTGTATCGGGAAGTGATGATTATACGGTGAGACTATGGGACGTCAAGACAGGTACCTGTAAGACCATGAGTGGTCACACTAGTTATGTATATGATGTGGCTATATCCAGTGATTCAGAGTTCATTGTATCGGGAAGTTATGATTATACGGTGAGACTATGGGACGTCAAGACAGGTACCTGTAAGACCATGAGTGGTCACACTAGTTATGTATCATCTGTGGCCATATCCAGTAATTCAGAGTTCATTGTATCGGGAAGTTATGATTATACGGTGAGACTATGGGACGTCAAGACAGGTACCTGTAAGACCATGAGTGGTCACACTAGTTATGTATGATCTGTGGCTATATCCAGTAATTCAGAGTTCATTGTATCGGGAAGTCATGATTATACGGTGAGACTATGGGACGTCAAGACAGGTACCTGTAAGACCATGAGTGGTCACACTAGTTATGCCTATGCTGTGGCAATATCCAGTGATTCAGAGTTCATTGTATCGGGAAGTCATGATTATACGGTGAGACTATGGGACGTCAAGACAGGAACCTGTAAGACCATGAGTGGTCACACTAGTTATGTATATGATGTGGCTATATCCAGTGATTCAGAGTTCATTGTATCGGGAAGTAGAGATTATACGGTGAGACTATGGGACGTCAAGACAGGTACCTGTAAGACCATGAGTGGTCACACTAGTGTTGTATCATCTGTGGCTATATCCAGTAATTCAGAGTTCATCGTATCGGGAAGTGGAGATTATACGGTGAGACTATGGGACGTCAAGACAGGTACCTGTAAGACCATGAGTGGTCACACTAGTGTTGTATCATCTGTGGCTATATCCAGTGATTCAGAGTTCATTGTATCGGGAAGTTAAGATTAGACGGTGAGACTATGGGACGTCAAGACAGGTACCTGTAAGACCATGAGTGGTCACACTAGTTATGTATGATCTGTGTCTATATCCAGTGATTCAGAGTTCATCGTATCGGGAAGTGATGATTATACGGTGAGACTATGGGACGTCAAGACAGGTACCTGTAAGACCATGAGTGGTCACACTAGATCTGTATATGCTGTGTCTATATCCAGTGATTCAGAGTTCATTGTATCGGGAAGTTAAGATTAGACGGTGAGACTATGGGACGTCAAGACAGGTACCTGTAAGACCATGAGTGGTCACACTAGTTCTGTATGATCTGTGGCAATATCCAGTGATTCAGAGTTCATTGTATCGGGAAGTAGAGATTATACGGTGAGACTATGGGACGTCAAGACAGGTACCTGTAAGACCATGAGTGGTCACACTAGTTATGTATCATCTGTGGCAATATCCAGTAATTCAGAGTTCATTGTATCGGGAAGTCATGATTATACGGTGAGACTATGGGACGTCAAGACAGGAACCTGTAAGACCATGAGTGGTCACACTAGTGTTGTATCATCTGTGGCTATATCCAGTGATTCAGAGTTCATCGTATCGGGAAGTGATGATTATACGGTGAGACTATGGGACGTCAAGACAGGTACCTGTAAGACCATGAGTGGTCACACTAGTGTTGTATCATCTGTGGCTATATCCAGTGATTCAGAGTTCATCGTATCGGGAAGTGATGATTATACGGTGAGACTATGGGACGTCAAGACAGGTACCTGTAAGACCATGAGTGGTCACACTAGATCTGTATATGCTGTGTCTATATCCAGTGATTCAGAGTTCATTGTATCGGGAAGTTAAGATTATACGGTGAGACTATGGGACGTCAAGACAGGTACCTGTAAGACCATGAGTGGTCACACTAGTTATGTATGATCTGTGGCTATATCCAGTGATTCAGAGTTCATTGTATCGGGAAGTTATGATTATACGGTGAGACTATGGGACGTCAAGACAGGTACCTGTAAGACCATGAGTGGTCACACTAGTTATGTATGATCTGTGGCTATATCCAGTAATTCAGAGTTCATTGTATCGGGAAGTCATGATTATACGGTGAGACTATGGGACGTCAAGACAGGAACCTGTAAGACCATGAGTGGTCACACTAGTGTTGTATCATCTGTGGCTATATCCAGTGATTCAGAGTTCATCGTATCGGGAAGTGATGATTATACGGTGAGACTATGGGACGTCAAGACAGGTACCTGTAAGACCATGAGTGGTCACACTAGTTATGTATCATCTGTGGCCATATCCAGTAATTCAGAGTTCATTGTATCGGGAAGTCATGATTATACGGTGAGACTATGGGACGTCAAGACAGGAACCTGTAAGACCATGAGTGGTCACACTAGTGTTGTATCATCTGTGGCTATATCCAGTGATTCAGAGTTCATCGTATCGGGAAGTGATGATTATACGGTGAGACTATGGGACGTCAAGACAGGTACCTGTAAGACCATGAGTGGTCACACTAGATCTGTATATGCTGTGTCTATATCCAGTGATTCAGAGTTCATTGTATCGGGAAGTTAAGATTAGACGGTGAGACTATGGGACGTCAAGACAGGTACCTGTAAGACCATGAGTGGTCACACTAGTTATGTATGATCTGTGGCTATATCCAGTGATTCAGAGTTCATTGTATCGGGAAGTTATGATTATACGGTGAGACTATGGGACGTCAAGACAGGTACCTGTAAGACCATGAGTGGTCACACTAGTTATGTATGATCTGTGGCTATATCCAGTAATTCAGAGTTCATTGTATCGGGAAGTCATGATTATACGGTGAGACTATGGGACGTCAAGACAGGAACCTGTAAGACCATGAGTGGTCACACTAGTGTTGTATCATCTGTGGCTATATCCAGTGATTCAGAGTTCATCGTATCGGGAAGTGATGATTATACGGTGAGACTATGGGACGTCAAGACAGGTACCTGTAAGACCATGAGTGGTCACACTAGTTATGTATCATCTGTGGCCATATCCAGTAATTCAGAGTTCATTGTATCGGGAAGTGATGATTATACGGTGAGACTATGGGACGTCAAGACAGGTACCTGTAAGACCATGAGTGATCACACTAGTTATGTATGATCTGTGGCTATATCCAGTGATTCAGAGTTCATTGTATCGGGAAGTTATGATTATACGGTGAGACTATGGGACTTCAAGACAGGTACCTGTAAGACCATGAGTGGTCACACTAGTTCTGTATGATCTGTGGCAATATCCAGTGATTCAGAGTTCATTGTATCGGGAAGTAGAGATTATACGGTGAGACTATGGGACGTCAAGACAGGAACCTGTAAGACCATGAGTGGTCACACTAGTTATGTATCATCTGTGGCCATATCCAGTGATTCAGAGTTCATCGTATCGGGAAGTGATGATTATACGGTGAGACTATGGGACGTCAAGACAGGTACCTGTAAGACCATGAGTGGTCACACTAGTTATGTATCATCTGTGGCCATATCCAGTGATTCAGAGTTCATTGTATCGGGAAGTCATGATTATACGGTGAGACTATGGGACGTCAAGACAGGAACCTGTAAGACCATGAGTGGTCACACTAGTGTTGTATCATCTGTGGCTATATCCAGTGATTCAGAGTTCATCGTATCGGGAAGTGATGATTATACGGTGAGACTATGGGACGTCAAGACAGGTACCTGTAAGACCATGAGTGGTCACACTAGTTATGTATCATCTGTGGCCATATCCAGTGATTCAGAGTTCATTGTATCGGGAAGTCATGATTATACGGTGAGACTATGGGACGTCAAGACAGGAACCTGTAAGACCATGAGTGGTCACACTAGTGTTGTATCATCTGTGGCTATATCCAGTGATTCAGAGTTCATCGTATCGGGAAGTGATGATTATACGGTGAGACTATGGGACGTCAAGACAGGTACCTGTAAGACCATGAGTGGTCACACTAGTTATGTATCATCTGTGGCCATATCCAGTAATTCAGAGTTCATTGTATCGGGAAGTCATGATTATACGGTGAGACTATGGGACGTCAAGACAGGTACCTGTAAGACCATGAGTGGTCACACTAGTGTTGTATCATCTGTGGCTATATCCAGTGATTCAGAGTTCATCGTATCGGGAAGTGATGATTATACGGTGAGACTATGGGACGTCAAGACAGGTACCTGTAAGACCATGAGTGGTCACACTAGTTCTGTATGATCTGTGGCAATATCCAGTGATTCAGAGTTCATTGTATCGGGAAGTAGAGATTATACGGTGAGACTATGGGACGTCAAGACAGGTACCTGTAAGACCATGAGTGGTCACACTAGTTATGTATCATCTGTGGCCATATCCAGTGATTCAGAGTTCGTCGTATCGGGAAGTCATGATTAGACGGTGAGACTATGGGACGTCAAGACAGGTAGCTGTAAGACCATGAGTGGTCACACTAGATCTGTATATGCTGTGTCTATATCCAGTAATTCAGAGTTCATCGTATCGGGAAGTGGAGATTATACGGTGAGACTATGGGACGTCAAGACAGGTACCTGTAAGACCATGAGTAGTCACACTAGTTATGCCTATGCGGTGGCTATATCCAGTGATTCAGAGTTCATCGTATCGGAAAGTCATGATTATACGGTGAGACTATGGGACGTCAAGACAGGTACCTGTAAGACCATGAGTGGTCACACTAGTTATGTATCTGCTGTGGCAATATCCAGTGATTCAGAGTTCATCGTATCGGGAAGTAGAGATTATACGGTGAGACTATGGGACGTCAAGACAGGTACCTGTAAGACCATGAGTGGTCACACTAGATATGTATCATCTGTGGCCATATCCAGTAATTCAGAGTTCATTGTATCGGGAAGTCATGATTATACGGTGAGACTATGGGACGTCAAGACAGGTATCTGTAAGACCATGAGTGGTCACACAGATTCTGTATTATCTGTGGCTATATCCAGTGATTCAGAGTTCATCGTATCGGGCAGTCATGATAATACGGTGAGACTATGGGACGTCAAGACAGGTACCTGTAAGACCATGAGTGGTCACACTAGTTATGTATCTGCTGTGACTATATCCAGTGATTCAGAGTTCATCGTATCGGGAAGTGATGATAATACGGTGAGACTATGGCACGTCAAGACAGGTATCTGTAAGACCATGAGTGGTCACACACATTAGGTATGATCAATGGTTATATCCAGTGATTCAGAGTTCATCGTATCGGGCAGTCATGATAATACGGTGAGACTATGGGACGTCAAGACAGGTACCTGTAAGACCATGAGTGGTCACACTAGTTATGTATCTGCTGTGACTATATCCAGTGATTCAGAGTTCATCGTATCGGGAAGTGATGATAATACGGTGAGACTATGGGACGTCAAGACAGGTACCTGTAAGACCATGAGTGGTCACACAGATTCTGTATTATCTGTGGCTATATCCAGTGATTCAGAGTTCATCGTATCGGGAAGTGGAGATTATACGGTGAGACTATGGGACGTCAAGACAGGTACCTGTAAGACCATGAGTGGTCACACTAGATCTGTAAATGCTGTGGCTATATCCAGTGATTCAGAGTTCATCGTATCGGGCAGTCATGATAATACGGTGAGACTATGGGACGTCAAGACAGGTACCTGTAAGACCATGAGTGGTCACACTAGTTATGTATCTGCTGTGACTATATCCAGTGATTCAGAGTTCATCGTATCGGGAAGTGATGATAATACGGTGAGACTATGGGACGTCAAGACAGGTACCTGTAAGACCATGAGTGGTCACACAGATTCTGTATTATCTGTGGCTATATCCAGTGATTCAGAGTTCATCGTATCGGGAAGTGGAGATTATACGGTGAGACTATGGGACGTCAAGACAGGTACCTGTAAGACCATGAGTGGTCACACAGATTCTGTATTATCTGTGGCTATATCCAGTGATTCAGAGTTCATCGTATCGGGCAGTCATGATAATACGGTGAGACTATGGGACGTCAAGACAGGTACCTGTAAGACCATGAGTGGTCACACTAGTTATGTATCTGCTGTGACTATATCCAGTGATTCAGAGTTCATCGTATCGGGAAGTGATGATAATACGGTGAGACTATGGGACGTCAAGACAGGTACCTGTAAGACCATGAGTGGTCACACAGATTCTGTATTATCTGTGGCTATATCCAGTGATTCAGAGTTCATCGTATCGGGAAGTGGAGATTATACGGTGAGACTATGGGACGTCAAGACAGGTACCTGTAAGACCATGAGTGGTCACACTAGTGTTGTATCATCTGTGGCTATATCCAGTGATTCAGAGTTCATCGTATCGGGAAGTGATGATTATACGGTGAGACTATGGGACGTCAAGACAGGAACCTGTAAGACCATGAGTGGTCACACTAGATCTGTATATGCTGTGACTATATCCAGTGATTCAGAGTTCATCGTATCGGGAAGTGATGATAAGACGGTGAGACTATGGGACGTCAAGACAGGTACCTGTAAGACCATGAGTGGTCACACTAGTTATGTAAATGCTGTGACTATATCCAGTGATTCAGAGTTCATCGTATCGGGAAGTGATGATTATACGGTGAGACTATGGGACGTAAAGACAGGTACCTGTAAGACCATGAGTGGTAACACTAGATCTGTAAATGCTGTGGCTATATCCAGTGATTCAGAGTTCATCGTATCGGGCAGTCATGATAATACGGTGAGACTATGGGACGTCAAGACAGGTACCTGTAAGACCATGAGTGGTCACACAGATTCTGTATGATCTGTGGCTATATCCAGTGATTCAGAGTTAATCGTATCGTGAAGTGGAGATTATACGGTGAGACTATGGGACGTCAAGACAGGTACCTGTAAGACCATGCGTGGTCACACTAGTAATGTAAATGCTGTGACTATATCCAGTGATTCAGAGTTCATCGTATCGGGCAGTCATGATAATACGGTGAGACTATGGGACGTCAAGACAGGTATCTGTAAGACCATGAGTGGTCACACAGATTCTGTATTATCTGTGACTATATCCAGTGATTCAGAGTTCATTGTATCGGGAAGTGATGATAATACGGTGAGACTATGGTACGTCAAGACAGGTACCTGTAAGACCATGAGTGGTCACACTAGTTATGTAAATGCTGTGGCTATATCCAGTGATTCAGAGTTCATCGTATCGGGAAGTGATGATAATACGGTGAGACTATGGGACGTCAAGACAGGTACCTGTAAGACCATGAGTGGTAACACTAGATCTGTAAATGCTGTGACTATATCCAGTGATTCAGAGTTCATCGTATCGGGAAGTGATGATTATACGGTGAGACTATGGGACGTCAAGACAGGTACCTGTAAGACCATGAGTGGTCACACACATTATGTATTATCTGTGACTATATCCAGTGATTCAGAGTTCATCGTATCGGGCAGTCATGATAATACGGTGAGACTATGGGACGTCAAGACAGGTACCTGTAAGACCATGAGTGGTCACACATATTCTGTATGATCTGTGGCTATATCCAGTGATTCAGAGTTCATTGTATCGGGAAGTGATGATAATACGGTGAGACTATGGGACGTCAAGACAGGTACCTGTAAGACCATGAGTGGTCACACTAGTTATGTATCTGCTGTGACTATATCCAGTGATTCAGAGTTAATCGTATCGTGAAGTGGAGATTATACGGTGAGACTATGGGACGTCAAGACAGGTACCTGTAAGACCATGCGTGGTCACACTAGTAATGTAAATGCTGAGACTATATCCAGTGATTCAGAGTTCATCGTATCGGGAAGTGATGATTATACGGTGAGACTATGGGAAGTCAAGACAGGTACCTGTAAGACCATGCGTGGTAACACTAGTTATGTAAGATCTGTGACTATATCCAGTGATTCAGAGTTCATCGTATCGGGAAGTGATGATTATACGGTGAGACTATGGGACGTCAAGACAGGTACCTGTAAGACCATGAGTGGTCACACAGATTCTGTATTATCTGTGGCTATATCCAGTGATTCAGAGTTCATCGTATCGGGAAGTGGAGATTATACTGTGAGACTATGGGACGTCAAGACAGGTACCTGTAAGACCATGCGTGGTCACACTAGTTATGTATCTGCTGTGACTATATCCAGTGATTCAGAGTTCATTGTATCGGGAAGTCATGATAATACGGTGAGACTATGGCACGTCAAGACAGGTATCTGTAAGACCATGAGTGGTCACACAGATTCTGTATTATCTGTGGCTATATCCAGTGATTCAGAGTTCATCGTATCGGGAAGTGATGATAATACGGTGAGACTATGGGACGTCAAGACAGGTACCTGTAAGACCATGAGTGGTCACACTAGTTATGTATCTGCTGTGGCTATATCCAGTGATTCAGAGTTCATCGTATCGGGCAGTCATGATAATACGGTGAGACTATGGCACGTCAAGACAGGTACCTGTAAGACCATGAGTGGTCACACTAGTTATGTAAATGCTGTGACTATATCCAGTGATTCAGAGTTCATCGTATCGGGAAGTGATGATTATACGGTGAGACTATGGGACGTAAAGACAGGTACCTGTAAGACCATGAGTGGTAACACTAGATCTGTAAATGCTGTGGCTATATCCAGTGATTCAGAGTTCATCGTATCGGGAAGTGATGATAATACGGTGAGACTATGGGAAGTCAAGACAGGTACCTGTAAGACCATGAGTGGTCACACTAGATCTGTAAATGCTGTGGCTATATCCAGTGATTCAGAGTTCATCGTATCGGGAAGTTATGATAAGACGGTGAGACTATGGGACGTCAAGACAGGTACCTGTAAGACCATGAGTGGTCACACTTATTCTGTATTATCTGTGACTATATCCAGTGATTCAGAGTTCATTGTATCGGGAAGTTATGATGAAACGGTGAGACTATGGGACGTCAAGACAGGTACCTGTAAGACCATGAGTGTTCACACTTATTCTGTATTATCTGTGGCTATATCCAGTGATTCAGAGTTCATCGTATCGGGAAGTGATGATAATACGGTGAGACTATGGGAAGTCAAGACAGGTACCTGTAAGACCATGAGTGGTCACACTAGATCTGTAAATGCTGTGACTATATCCAGTGATTCAGAGTTAATCGTATCGTGAAGTGGAGATTATACGGTGAGACTATGGGACGTCAAGACAGGTACCTGTAAGACCATGAGTGGTCACACTAGATCTGTAAATGCTGTGGCTATATCCAGTGATTCAGAGTTCATCGTATCGGGCAGTCATGATAATACGGTGAGACTATGGGACGTCAAGACAGGTACCTGTAAGACCATGAGTGGTCACACACATTATGTATCTGCTGTGACTATATCCAGTGATTCAGAGTTCATCATATCGGGAAGTGATGATAATACGGTGAGACTATGGGACGTCAAGACAGGTACCTGTAAGACCATGAGTGGTCACACTAGTTATGTATCTGCTGTGACTATATCCAGTGATTCAGAGTTAATCGTATCGTGAAGTGGAGATTATACGGTGAGACTATGGGACGTCAAGACAGGTACCTGTAAGACCATGCGTGGTCACACTAGTAATGTAAATGCTGTGACTATATCCAGTGATTCAGAGTTCATCGTATCGGGAAGTGATGATTATACGGTGAGACTATGGGAAGTCAAGACAGGTACCTGTAAGACCATGCGTGGTAACACTAGTTATGTAAGATCTGTGACTATATCCAGTGATTCAGAGTTCATCGTATCGGGAAGTGATGATTATACGGTGAGACTATGGGACGTCAAGACAGGTACCTGTAAGACCATGAGTGGTCACACAGATTCTGTATTATCTGTGGCTATATCCAGTAATTCAGAGTTCATCGTATCGGGAAGTGGAGATTATACGGTGAGACTATGGGACGTCAAGACAGGTACCTGTAAGACCATGAGTGGTCACACAGATTCTGTATCATCTGTGACTATATCCAGTGATTCAGAGTTCATTGTATCGGGAAGTGATGATAATACGGTGAGACTATGGGACGTCAAGACAGGTACCTGTAAGACCATGAGTGGTCACACTAGTTATGTATCTGCTGTGACTATATCCAGTGATTCAGAGTTCATCGTATCGGGCAGTCATGATAATACGGTGAGACTATGGCACGTCAAGACAGGTATCTGTAAGACCATGAGTGGTCACACAGATTCTGTATTATCTGTGGCTATATCCAGTGATTCAGAGTTCATCGTATCGGGAAGTGATGATAATACGGTGAGACTATGGGACGTCAAGACAGGTACCTGTAAGACCATGAGTGGTCACACTAGTTATGTATCTGCTGTGACTATATCCAGTGATTCAGAGTTCATCGTATCGGGCAGTCATGATAATACGGTGAGACTATGGCACGTCAAGACAGGTATCTGTAAGACCATGAGTGGTCACACAGATTCTGTATTATCTGTGACTATATCCAGTGATTCAGAGTTCATTGTATCGGGAAGTCATGATAATACGGTGAGACTATGGCACGTCAAGACAGGTATCTGTAAGACCATGAGTGGTCACACAGATTCTGTATTATCTGTGGCTATATCCAGTGATTCAGAGTTCATCGTATCGGGAAGTGATGATAATACGGTGAGACTATGGGACGTCAAGACAGGTACCTGTAAGACCATGAGTGGTCACACTAGTTATGTATCTGCTGTGGCTATATCCAGTGATTCAGAGTTCATCGTATCGGGCAGTCATGATAATACGGTGAGACTATGGCACGTCAAGACAGGTACCTGTAAGACCATGAGTGGTCACACTAGTTATGTAAATGCTGTGACTATATCCAGTGATTCAGAGTTCATCGTATCGGGAAGTGATGATTATACGGTGAGACTATGGGACGTAAAGACAGGTACCTGTAAGACCATGAGTGGTAACACTAGATCTGTAAATGCTGTGGCTATATCCAGTGATTCAGAGTTCATCGTATCGGGAAGTGATGATAATACGGTGAGACTATGGGAAGTCAAGACAGGTACCTGTAAGACCATGAGTGGTCACACTAGATCTGTAAATGCTGTGGCTATATCCAGTGATTCAGAGTTCATCGTATCGGGAAGTTATGATAAGACGGTGAGACTATGGGACGTCAAGACAGGTACCTGTAAGACCATGAGTGGTCACACTTATTCTGTATTATCTGTGACTATATCCAGTGATTCAGAGTTCATTGTATCGGGAAGTTATGATGAAACGGTGAGACTATGGGACGTCAAGACAGGTACCTGTAAGACCATGAGTGTTCACACTTATTCTGTATTATCTGTGGCTATATCCAGTGATTCAGAGTTCATCGTATCGGGAAGTGATGATAATACGGTGAGACTATGGTACGTCAAGACAGGTACCTGTAAGACCATGAGTGGTCACACACATTATGTATCTGCTGTGACTATATCCAGTGATTCAGAGTTCATCGTATCGGGAAGTGATGATAAGACGGTGAGACTATGGTACGTCAAGACAGGTACCTGTAAGACCATGAGTGGTCACACTTATTATGTATCTGCTGTGGCTATATCCAGTGATTCAGAGTTCATCGTATCGGGAAGTGGAGATTATACGGTGAGACTATGGGACGTCAAGACAGGTACCTGTAAGACCATGAGTGGTCACACTAGTTATGCCTATGCTGTGGCTATATCCAGTGATTCAGAGTTCATCGTATCGGGCAGTCATGATAATACGGTGAGACTATGGAACGTCAAGACAGGTACCTGTAAGACCATGAGTGGTCACACTTATTCTGTATGATCTGTGGCTATATCCAGTGATTCAGAGTTCATCGTATCGGGAAGTGATGATAATACGGTGAGACTATGGGACGTCAAGACAGGTACCTGTAAGACCATGAGTGGTCACACACATTATGTATTATCTGTGGCTATATCCAGTGATTCAGAGTTCATCGTATCGGGAAGTGATGATAATACGGTGAGACTATGGGACGTCAAGACAGGTACCTGTAAGACCATGAGTGGTCACACACATTATGTATTATCTGTGACTATATCCAGTGATTCAGAGTTCATCGTATCGGGCAGTCATGATAATACGGTGAGACTATGGGACGTCAAGACAGGTACCTGTAAGACCATGAGTGGTCACACAGATTCTGTATTATCTGTGACTATATCCAGTGATTCAGAGTTCATCATATCGGGAAGTGATGATAAGACGGTGAGACTATGGTACGTCAAGACAGGTACCTGTAAGACCATGAGTGGTCACACACATTATGTATCTGCTGTGGCTATATCCAGTAATTCAGAGTTCATCGTATCGGGAAGTGATGATAATACGGTGAGACTATGGGAAGTCAAGACAGGTACCTGTAAGACCATGAGTGGTCACACTAGTTATGTATTGGCTGTGACTATATCCAGTGATTCAGAGTTCATTGTATCGGGCAGTCATGATAATACGGTGAGACTATGGGACGTCAAGACAGGTACCTGTAAGACCATGAGTGGTCACACTAGATCTGTAAATGCTGTGACTATATCCAGTGATTCAGAGTTCATCGTATCGGGAAGTTATGATTATACGGTGAGACTATGGGACGTCAAGACAGGTACCTGTAAGACAATGCGTGGTCACACTAGATCTGTAAATGCTGTGGCTATATCCAGTGATTCAGAGTTCATCGTATCGGGCAGTCATGATAATACGGTGAGACTATGGGACGTCAAGACAGGTACCTGTAAGACCATGAGTGGTCACACACATTATGTATTATCTGTGACTATATCCAGTGATTCAGAGTTCATCATATCGGGCAGTCATGATAATACGGTGAGACTATGGGACGTCAAGACAGGTACCTGTAAGACCATGAGTGGTCACACTAGTTATGTAAATGCTGTGACTATATCCAGTGATTCAGAGTTCATCGTATCGGGAAGTGATGATTATACGGTGAGACTATGGGACGTCAAGACAGGTACCTGTAAGACCATGAGTGGTCACACAGATTCTGTATTATCTGTGACTATATCCAGTAATTCAGAGTTCATCGTATCGGGAAGTGATGATAATACGGTGAGACTATGGGAAGTCAAGACAGGTACCTGTAAGACCATGAGTGGTCACACTAGTTATGTATTGGCTGTGACTATATCCAGTGATTCAGAGTTCATTGTATCGGGCAGTCATGATAATACGGTGAGACTATGGGACGTCAAGACAGGTACCTGTAAGACCATGAGTGGTCACACTAGATCTGTAAATGCTGTGACTATATCCAGTGATTCAGAGTTCATCGTATCGGGAAGTGATGATTATACGGTGAGACTATGGGAAGTCAAGACAGGTACCTGTAAGACAATGCGTGGTCACACTAGATCTGTAAATGCTGTGGCTATATCCAGTGATTCAGAGTTCATCGTATCGGGAAGTTATGATAAGACGGTGAGACTATGGGACGTCAAGACAGGTAACTGTAAGACCATGAGTGGTCACACTTATTCTGTATTATCTGTGACTATATCCAGTGATTCAGAGTTCATTGTATCGGGAAGTGATGATAATACGGTGAGACTATGGGACGTCAAGACAGGTACCTGTAAGACCATGAGTGGTCACACTAGTTATGTAAATGCTATGACTATATCCAGTAATTCAGAGTTCATCGTATCGGGAAGTTATGATTAGACGGTGAGACTATGGGACGTCAAGACAGGTACCTGTAAGACCATGAGTGGTCACACAGATTCTGTATGATCTGTGGCTATATCCAGTGATTCAGAGTTCATCGTATCGGGAAGTAGAGATAATACTGTGAGACTATGGGACGTCAAGACAGGTACCTGTAAGACCATGAGTGGTCACACACATTATGTATCTGCTGTGGCTATATCCAGTGATTCAGAGTTCATTGTATCGGGAAGTTATGATGAAACGGTGAGACTATGGGACGTCAAGACAGGTACCTGTAAGACCATGAGTGGTCACACAGATTCTGTATTATCTGTGACTATATCCAGTGATTCAGAGTTCATCATATCGGGAAGTGATGATAAGACGGTGAGACTATGGTACGTCAAGACAGGTACCTGTAAGACCATGAGTGGTCACACACATTATGTATCTGCTGTGGCTATATCCAGTGATTCAGAGTTCATTGTATCGGGAAGTTATGATGAAACGGTGAGACTATGGGACGTCAAGACAGGTACCTGTAAGACCATGAGTGTTCACACTTATTCTGTATTATCTGTGACTATATCCAGTGATTCAGAGTTCATCGTATCGGGAAGTGATGATAAGACGGTGAGACTATGGTACGTCAAGACAGGTACCTGTAAGACCATGAGTGGTCACACTAGATCTGTAAATGCTGTGACTATATCCAGTGATTCAGAGTTCATCGTATCGGGCAGTCATGATAATACGGTGAGACTATGGGACGTCAAGACAGGTACCTGTAAGACCATGAGTGGTCACACAGATTCTGTATTATCTGTGACTATATCCAGTGATTCAGAGTTCATCATATCGGGAAGTTATGATAAGACGGTGAGACTATGGGACGTCAAGACAGGTACCTGTAAGACCATGAGTGGTCACACAGATTCTGTATTATCTGTGACTATATCCAGTGATTCAGAGTTCATCGTATCGGGAAGTGGAGATTATACGGTGAGACTATGGGACGTCAAGACAGGTACCTGTAAGACCATGAGTGGTCACACTAATCCTTATTATCTGTGGCTATATCCAGTGATTCAGAGTTCATCGTATCGGGAAGTTATGATAAGACGGTGAGACTATGGGACGTCAAGACAGGTACCTGTAAGACCATGAGTGGTCACACAGATTCTGTATCATCTGTGACTATATCCAGTGATTCAGAGTTCATTGTATCGGGAAGTGATGATAATACGGTGAGACTATGGGACGTCAAGACAGGTACCTGTAAGACCATGAGTGGTCACACTAGTTATGTATCTGCTGTGACTATATCCAGTGATTCAGAGTTCATCGTATCGGGCAGTCATGATAATACGGTGAGACTATGGCACGTCAAGACAGGTATCTGTAAGACCATGAGTGGTCACACAGATTCTGTATTATCTGTGGCTATATCCAGTGATTCAGAGTTCATCGTATCGGGAAGTGATGATAATACGGTGAGACTATGGGACGTCAAGACAGGTACCTGTAAGACCATGAGTGGTCACACTAGTTATGTATCTGCTGTGACTATATCCAGTGATTCAGAGTTCATCGTATCGGGCAGTCATGATAATACGGTGAGACTATGGCACGTCAAGACAGGTATCTGTAAGACCATGAGTGGTCACACAGATTCTGTATTATCTGTGACTATATCCAGTGATTCAGAGTTCATTGTATCGGGAAGTCATGATAATACGGTGAGACTATGGAACGTCAAGACAGGTACCTGTAAGACCATGAGTGGTCACACTAGTTATGTAAATGCTGTGACTATATCCAGTGATTCAGAGTTCATCATATCGGGAAGTGATGATTATACGGTGAGACTATGGGACGTCAAGACAGGTACCTGTAAGACCATGAGTGGTCACACTAGATCTGTAAATGCTGTGACTATATCCAGTAATTCAGAGTTCATCATATCGGGAAGTTATGATAATACGGTGAGACTATGGGAAGTCAAGACAGGTACCTGTAAGACCATGAGTGGTCATACTTATTCTGTATTATTTGTGGCTATATCCAGTGATTCAGAGTTCATCGTATCGGGAAGTGATGATAATACGGTGAGACTATGGGACGTCAAGACAGGTACCTGTAAGACCATGAGTGGTCACACTAGATCTGTAAATGCTGTGGCTATATCCAGTGATTCAGAGTTCATCGTATCGGGAAGTGATGATTATACGGTGAGACTATGGGACGTCAAGACAGGTAACTGTAAGACCATGAGTGGTCACACTAGATCTGTAAATGCTGTGACTATATCCAGTGATTCAGAGTTCATCGTATCGGGAAGTGATGATAATACGGTGAGACTATGGGACGTCAAGACAGGTACCTGTAAGACCATGAGTGGTCACACAGATTCTGTATTATCTGTGACTATATCCAGTGATTCAGAGTTCATCATATCGGGAAGTGATGATAAGACGGTGAGACTATGGGACGTCAAGACAGGTACCTGTAAGACCATGAGTGGTCACACAGATTCTGTATTATCTGTGACTATATCCAGTGATTCAGAGTTCATCGTATCGGGAAGTGATGATTATACGGTGAGACTATGGGACGTCAAGACAGGTACCTGTAAGACCATGAGTGTTAACACTTATTCTGTATTATCTGTGACTATATCCAGTGATTCAGAGTTCATCATATCGGGAAGTGATGATAAGACGGTGAGACTATGGTACGTCAAGACAGGTACCTGTAAGACCATGAGTGGTCACACTAGATCTGTAAATGCTGTGACTATATCCAGTAATTCAGAGTTCATTGTATCGGGAAGTGATGATAATACGGTGAGACTATGGGACGTCAAGACAGGTACCTGTAAGACCATGAGTGGTCACACTAGATCTGTAAATGCTGTGACTATATCCAGTAATTCAGAGTTCATCGTATCGGGAGGTGATGATAATACGGTGAGACTATGGGAAGTCAAGACAGGTACCTGTAAGACCATGAGTGGTCACACTAGATCTGTAAATGCTGTGACTATATCCAGTGATTCAGAGTTCATCGTATCGGGCAGTTATGATAAGACGGTGAGACTATGGGACGTCAAGACAGGTACCTGTAAGACCATGAGTGTTCACACTTATTCTGTATTATCTGTGACTATATCCAGTGATTCAGAGTTCATCGTATCGGGAAGTGATGATAAGACGGTGAGACTATGGCACGTCAAGACAGGTACCTGTAAGACCATGAGTGGTCACACTAGATCTGTAAATGCTGTGACTATATCCAGTGATTCAGAGTTCATCGTATCGGGCAGTCATGATAATACGGTGAGACTATGGGACGTCAAGACAGGTACCTGTAAGACCATGAGTGGTCACACAGATTCTGTATTATCTGTGACTATATCCAGTGATTCAGAGTTCATCATATCGGGAAGTTATGATAAGACGGTGAGACTATGGGACGTCAAGACAGGTACCTGTAAGACCATGAGTGGTCACACAGATTCTGTAAATGCTGTGACTATATCCAGTAATTAAGAGTTCATCGTATCGGGAAGTTATGATTAGACGGTGAGACTATGGGACGTCAAGACAGGTACCTGTAAGACCATGAGTGGTCACACTAATCCTTATTATCTGTGGCTATATCCAGTGATTCAGAGTTCATCGTATCGGGCAGTCATGATAATACGGTGAGACTATGGGAAGTCAAGACAGGTACCTGTAAGACCATGAGTGGTCACACTAATCCTTATTATCTGTGGCTATATCCAGTGATTCAGAGTTCATCATATCGGGAAGTTATGATAAGACGGTGAGACTATGGGACGTCAAGACAGGTACCTGTAAGACCATGAGTGGTCACACAGATTCTGTATTATCTGTGACTATATCCAGTAATTCAGAGTTCATCATATCGGGAAGTTATGATAAGACGGTGAGACTATGGGACGTCAAGACAGGTACCTGTAAGACCATGAGTGTTCACACTTATTCTGTATTATCTGTGACTATATCCAGTGATTCAGAGTTCATCGTATCGGGCAGTCATGATAATACGGTGAGACTATGGGACGTCAAGACAGGTACCTGTAAGACCATGAGTGGTCACACAGATTCTGTATTATCTGTGACTATATCCAGTGATTCAGAGTTCATCATATCGGGAAGTTATGATAAGACGGTGAGACTATGGGACGTCAAGACAGGTACCTGTAAGACCATGAGTGGTCACACAGATTCTGTATTATCTGTGACTATATCCAGTGATTCAGAGTTCATCGTATCGGGAAGTGATGATAATACGGTGAGACTATGGGACGTCAAGACAGGTACCTGTAAGACCATGAGTGGTCACACTAGATCTGTAAATGCTGTGGCTATATCCAGTGATTCAGAGTTCATCGTATCGGGAAGTGATGATAAGACGGTGAGACTATGGGACGTCAAGACAGGTACCTGTAAGACCATGAGTGTTCACACTTATTCTGTATTATCTGTGACTATATCCAGTGATTCAGAGTTCATCGTATCGGGAAGTTATGATTAGACGTTGAGACTATGGGACGTCAAGACAGGTACCTGTAAGACCATGAGTGGTCACACTTATTCTGTATTATCTGTGGCTATATCCAGTGATTCAGAGTTAATCGTATCGGGAAGTTATGATTAGACGTTGAGACTATGGGACGTCAAGACAGGTACCTGTAAGACCATGAGTGGTCACACAGATTCTGTATTATCTGTGACTATATCCAGTGATTCAGAGTTCATTGTATCGGGAAGTTATGATAAGACGGTGAGACTATGGGACGTCAAGACAGGTACCTGTAAGACCATGAGTGGTCACACTAGTTATGTAAATGCTGTGACTATATCCAGTGATTCAGAGTTCATCATATCGGGAAGTTATGATAAGACGGTGAGACTATGGGACGTCAAGACAGGTACCTGTAAGACCATGAGTGGTCACACAGATTCTGTATTATCTGTGACTATATCCAGTGATTCAGAGTTCATCATATCGGGAAGTTATGATAAGACGGTGAGACTATGGGACGTCAAGACAGGTACCTGTAAGACCATGAGTGGTCACACTAGTTATGTAAATGCTGTGACTATATCCAGTGATTCAGAGTTCATCATATCGGGAAGTTATGATAAGACGGTGAGACTATGGCACGTCAAGACAGGTACCTGTAAGACCATGAGTGGTCACACAGATTCTGTATTATCTGTGACTATATCCAGTGATTCAGAGTTCATCATATCGGGAAGTTATGATAAGACGGTGAGACTATGGGACGTCAAGACAGGTACCTGTAAGACCATGAGTGGTCACACACATTATGTATCTGCTGTGACTATATCCAGTGATTCAGAGTTCATCATATCGGGAAGTTATGATAAGACGGTGAGACTATGGGACGTCAAGACAGGTACCTGTAAGACCATGAGTGGTCACACTAGTTATGTAAATGCTGTGACTATATCCAGTGATTCAGAGTTCATCATATCGGGAAGTTATGATAAGACGGTGAGACTATGGGACGTCAAGACAGGTACCTGTAAGACCATGAGTGGTCACACACATTATGTATCTGCTGTGACTATATCCAGTGATTCAGAGTTCATCATATCGGGAAGTTATGATAAGACGGTGAGACTATGGGACGTCAAGACAGGTACCTGTAAGACCATGAGTGGTCACACTAGTTATGTAAATGCTGTGACTATATCCAGTGATTCAGAGTTCATCGTATCGGGAAGTGATGATTATACGGTGAGACTATGGGAAGTCAAGACAGGTACCTGTAAGACCATGAGTGGTCTCACACATTATGTATCTGCTGTGACTATATCCAGTGATTCAGAGTTCATCATATCGGGAAGTTATGATAAGACGGTGAGACTATGGGACGTCAAGACAGGTACCTGTAAGACCATGAGTGGTCACACTAGATCTGTAAATGCTGTGGCTATATCCAGTGATTCAGAGTTCATCATATCGGGAAGTGATGATAATACGGTGAGACTATGGGACGTCAAGACAGGTACCTGTAAGACCATGAGTGGTCACACTAGATCTGTAAATGCTGTGGCTATATCCAGTGATTCAGAGTTCATCGTATCGGGAAGTGATGATAAGACGGTGAGACTATGGGACGTCAAGACAGGTACCTGTAAGACCATGAGTGTTCACACTTATTCTGTATTATCTGTGACTATATCCAGTGATTCAGAGTTCATCGTATCGGGAAGTTATGATTAGACGTTGAGACTATGGGACGTCAAGACAGGTACCTGTAAGACCATGAGTGGTCACACTTATTCTGTATTATCTGTGGCTATATCCAGTGATTCAGAGTTCATCATATCGGGAAGTTATGATAAGACGGTGAGACTATGGGACGTCAAGACAGGTACCTGTAAGACCATGAGTGGTCACACTTATTCTGTATTATCTGTGGCTATATCCAGTGATTCAGAGTTCATCATATCGGGAAGTTATGATAAGACGGTGAGACTATGGGACGTCAAGACAGGTACCTGTAAGACCATGAGTGGTCACACTAGTTATGTATCATCTGTGACTATATCCAGTGATTCAGAGTTCATCATATCGGGAAGTTATGATAAGACGGTGAGACTATGGGACGTCAAGACAGGTACCTGTAAGACCATGAGTGGTCACACTAGATCTGTAAATGCTGTGGCTATATCCAGTGATTCAGAGTTCATCGTATCGGGCAGTCATGATTAGACGTTGAGACTATGGGACGTCAAGACAGGTACCTGTAAGACCATGAGTGGTCACACAGATTCTGTATTATCTGTGGCTATATCCAGTGATTCAGAGTTCATCGTATCGGGAAGTGGAGATTATACGGTGAGACTATGGGACGTCAAGACAGGTACCTGTAAGACCATGAGTGGTCACACAGATTCTGTATTATCTGTGGCTATATCCAGTGATTCAGAGTTCATCATATCGGGAAGTTATGATAAGACGGTGAGACTATGGGACGTCAAGACAGGTACCTGTAAGACCATGAGTGGTCACACTAGTTATGTATCTGCTGTGACTATATCCAGTGATTCAGAGTTAATCGTATCGTGAAGTGGAGATTATACGGTGAGACTATGGGACGTCAAGACAGGTACCTGTAAGACCATGCGTGGTCACACTAGTAATGTAAATGCTGTGACTATATCCAGTGATTCAGAGTTCATCGTATCGGGAAGTTATGATTATACGGTGAGACTATGGGAAGTCAAGACAGGTACCTGTAAGACCATGAGTGGTCTCACACATTATGTATCTGCTGTGACTATATCCAGTGATTCAGAGTTCATCATATCGGGAAGTTATGATAAGACGGTGAGACTATGGGACGTCAAGACAGGTACCTGTAAGACCATGAGTGGTCACACACATTATGTATCTGCTGTGGCTATATCCAGTGATTCAGAGTTCATCATATCGGGAAGTTATGATAAGACGGTGAGACTATGGGACGTCAAGACAGGTACCTGTAAGACCATGAGTGGTCACACAGATTCTGTATTATCTGTGACTATATCCAGTGATTCAGAGTTCATCATATCGGGAAGTTATGATAAGACGGTGAGACTATGGGACGTCAAGACAGGTACCTGTAAGACCATGAGTGGTCACACAGATTCTGTATTATCTGTGGCTATATCCAGTGATTCAGAGTTCATCGTATCGGGAAGTGATGATAAGACGGTGAGACTATGGCACGTCAAGACAGGTACCTGTAAGACCATGAGTGGTCACACAGATTCTGTATTATCTGTGACTATATCCAGTGATTCAGAGTTCATCATATCGGGAAGTTATGATAAGACGGTGAGACTATGGGACGTCAAGACAGGTACCTGTAAGACCATGAGTGGTCACACACATTATGTATCTGCTGTGACTATATCCAGTGATTCAGAGTTCATCATATCGGGAAGTTATGATAAGACGGTGAGACTATGGGACGTCAAGACAGGTACCTGTAAGACCATGAGTGGTCACACTAGTTATGTAAATGCTGTGACTATATCCAGTGATTCAGAGTTCATCGTATCGGGAAGTGATGATTATACGGTGAGACTATGGGACGTCAAGACAGGTACCTGTAAGACCATGAGTGGTCACACACATTATGTATCTGCTGTGGCTATATCCAGTGATTCAGAGTTCATCATATCGGGAAGTTATGATAAGACGGTGAGACTATGGGACGTCAAGACAGGTACCTGTAAGACCATGAGTGGTCACACAGATTCTGTATTATCTGTGACTATATCCAGTGATTCAGAGTTCATCATATCGGGAAGTTATGATAAGACGGTGAGACTATGGGACGTCAAGACAGGTACCTGTAAGACCATGAGTGGTCACACAGATTCTGTATTATCTGTGGCTATATCCAGTGATTCAGAGTTCATCGTATCGGGAAGTGATGATAAGACGGTGAGACTATGGCACGTCAAGACAGGTACCTGTAAGACCATGAGTGGTCACACAGATTCTGTATTATCTGTGACTATATCCAGTGATTCAGAGTTCATCATATCGGGAAGTTATGATAAGACGGTGAGACTATGGGACGTCAAGACAGGTACCTGTAAGACCATGAGTGGTCACACACATTATGTATCTGCTGTGACTATATCCAGTGATTCAGAGTTCATCATATCGGGAAGTTATGATAAGACGGTGAGACTATGGGACGTCAAGACAGGTACCTGTAAGACCATGAGTGGTCACACTAGTTATGTAAATGCTGTGACTATATCCAGTGATTCAGAGTTCATCGTATCGGGAAGTGATGATTATACGGTGAGACTATGGGAAGTCAAGACAGGTACCTGTAAGACCATGAGTGGTCTCACACATTATGTATCTGCTGTGACTATATCCAGTGATTCAGAGTTCATCATATCGGGAAGTTATGATAAGACGGTGAGACTATGGGACGTCAAGACAGGTACCTGTAAGACCATGAGTGGTCACACTAGATCTGTAAATGCTGTGGCTATATCCAGTGATTCAGAGTTCATCATATCGGGAAGTGATGATAATACGGTGAGACTATGGGACGTCAAGACAGGTACCTGTAAGACCATGAGTGGTCACACTAGATCTGTAAATGCTGTGGCTATATCCAGTGATTCAGAGTTCATCGTATCGGGAAGTGATGATAAGACGGTGAGACTATGGGACGTCAAGACAGGTACCTGTAAGACCATGAGTGTTCACACTTATTCTGTATTATCTGTGACTATATCCAGTGATTCAGAGTTCATCGTATCGGGAAGTTATGATTAGACGTTGAGACTATGGGACGTCAAGACAGGTACCTGTAAGACCATGAGTGGTCACACTTATTCTGTATTATCTGTGGCTATATCCAGTGATTCAGAGTTCATCATATCGGGAAGTTATGATAAGACGGTGAGACTATGGGACGTCAAGACAGGTACCTGTAAGACCATGAGTGGTCACACTTATTCTGTATTATCTGTGGCTATATCCAGTGATTCAGAGTTCATCATATCGGGAAGTTATGATAAGACGGTGAGACTATGGGACGTCAAGACAGGTACCTGTAAGACCATGAGTGGTCACACAGATTCTGTATGATCTGTGGCTATATCCAGTGATTCAGAGTTCATCGTATCGGGAAGTGATGATTATACGGTGAGACTATGGCACGTCAAGACAGGTACCTGTAAGACCATGAGTGGTCACACAGATTCTGTATTATCTGTGACTATATCCAGTGATTCAGAGTTCATCGTATCGGGAAGTGGAGATTATACGGTGAGACTATGGGACGTCAAGACAGGTACCTGTAAGACCATGAGTGTTCACACTTATTCTGTATTATCTGTGACTATATCCAGTGATTCAGAGTTCATCATATCGGGAAGTTATGATAAGACGGTGAGACTATGGGACGTCAAGACAGGTACCTGTAAGACCATGAGTGGTCACACTAGTTATGTAAATGCTGTGACTATATCCAGTGATTCAGAGTTCATCGTATCGGGAAGTGATGATTATACGGTGAGACTATGGGAAGTCAAGACAGGTACCTGTAAGACCATGAGTGGTCTCACACATTATGTATCTGCTGTGACTATATCCAGTGATTCAGAGTTCATCATATCGGGAAGTTATGATAAGACGGTGAGACTATGGGACGTCAAGACAGGTACCTGTAAGACCATGAGTGGTCACACTAGATCTGTAAATGCTGTGGCTATATCCAGTGATTCAGAGTTCATCATATCGGGAAGTGATGATAATACGGTGAGACTATGGGACGTCAAGACAGGTACCTGTAAGACCATGAGTGGTCACACTAGATCTGTAAATGCTGTGGCTATATCCAGTGATTCAGAGTTCATCATATCGGGAAGTGATGATAATACGGTGAGACTATGGGACGTCAAGACAGGTACCTGTAAGACCATGAGTGGTCTCACACATTATGTATCTGCTGTGACTATATCCAGTGATTCAGAGTTCATCGTATCGGGAAGTGGAGATTATACGGTGAGACTATGGGACGTCAAGACAGGTACCTGTAAGACCATGAGTGTTCACACTTATTCTGTATTATCTGTGACTATATCCAGTGATTCAGAGTTCATCATATCGGGAAGTTATGATAAGACGGTGAGACTATGGGACGTCAAGACAGGTACCTGTAAGACCATGAGTGGTCACACTAGTTATGTAAATGCTGTGACTATATCCAGTGATTCAGAGTTCATCGTATCGGGAAGTGATGATTATACGGTGAGACTATGGGAAGTCAAGACAGGTACCTGTAAGACCATGAGTGGTCTCACACATTATGTATCTGCTGTGACTATATCCAGTGATTCAGAGTTCATCATATCGGGAAGTTATGATAAGACGGTGAGACTATGGGACGTCAAGACAGGTACCTGTAAGACCATGAGTGGTCACACTAGATCTGTAAATGCTGTGGCTATATCCAGTGATTCAGAGTTCATCATATCGGGAAGTGATGATAATACGGTGAGACTATGGGACGTCAAGACAGGTACCTGTAAGACCATGAGTGGTCACACTAGATCTGTAAATGCTGTGGCTATATCCAGTGATTCAGAGTTCATCATATCGGGAAGTGATGATAATACGGTGAGACTATGGGACGTCAAGACAGGTACCTGTAAGACCATGAGTGGTCTCACACATTATGTATCTGCTGTGACTATATCCAGTGATTCAGAGTTCATCGTATCGGGAAGTGATGATAAGACGGTGAGACTATGGGACGTCAAGACAGGTACCTGTAAGACCATGAGTGTTCACACTTATTCTGTATTATCTGTGACTATATCCAGTGATTCAGAGTTCATCGTATCGGGAAGTTATGATTAGACGTTGAGACTATGGGACGTCAAGACAGGTACCTGTAAGACCATGAGTGGTCACACTTATTCTGTATTATCTGTGGCTATATCCAGTGATTCAGAGTTCATCGTATCGGGAAGTTATGATTAGACGTTGAGACTATGGGACGTCAAGACAGGTACCTGTAAGACCATGAGTGGTCACACTTATTCTGTATTATCTGTGGCTATATCCAGTGATTCAGAGTTCATCGTATCGGGAAGTTATGATTAGACGTTGAGACTATGGGACGTCAAGACAGGTACCTGTAAGACCATGAGTGGTCACACTTATTCTGTATTATCTGTGGCTATATCCAGTGATTCAGAGTTAATCGTATCGGGAAGTTATGATTAGACGTTGAGACTATGGGACGTCAAGACAGGTACCTGTAAGACCATGAGTGGTCACACTAGATCTGTATTATCTGTGACTATATCCAGTGATTCAGAGTTCATTGTATCGGGAAGTTATGATAAGACGGTGAGACTATGGGACGTCAAGACAGGTACCTGTAAGACCATGAGTGGTCACACTAGTTATGTAAATGCTGTGACTATATCCAGTGATTCAGAGTTCATCATATCGGGAAGTTATGATAAGACGGTGAGACTATGGGAAGTCAAGACAGGTACCTGTAAGACCATGAGTGGTCACACACATTATGTATCTGCTGTGACTATATCCAGTGATTCAGAGTTCATCATATCGGGAAGTTATGATAAGACGGTGAGACTATGGGACGTCAAGACAGGTACCTGTAAGACCATGAGTGGTCACACACATTATGTATCTGCTGTGGCTATATCCAGTGATTCAGAGTTCATCATATCGGGAAGTTATGATAAGACGGTGAGACTATGGGACGTCAAGACAGGTACCTGTAAGACCATGAGTGGTCACACAGATTCTGTATTATCTGTGACTATATCCAGTGATTCAGAGTTCATCATATCGGGAAGTTATGATAAGACGGTGAGACTATGGGACGTCAAGACAGGTACCTGTAAGACCATGAGTGGTCACACAGATTCTGTATTATCTGTGGCTATATCCAGTGATTCAGAGTTCATCGTATCGGGAAGTGATGATAAGACGGTGAGACTATGGCACGTCAAGACAGGTACCTGTAAGACCATGAGTGGTCACACAGATTCTGTATTATCTGTGACTATATCCAGTGATTCAGAGTTCATCATATCGGGAAGTTATGATAAGACGGTGAGACTATGGGACGTCAAGACAGGTACCTGTAAGACCATGAGTGGTCACACACATTATGTATCTGCTGTGACTATATCCAGTGATTCAGAGTTCATCATATCGGGAAGTTATGATAAGACGGTGAGACTATGGGACGTCAAGACAGGTACCTGTAAGACCATGAGTGGTCACACTAGTTATGTAAATGCTGTGACTATATCCAGTGATTCAGAGTTCATCGTATCGGGAAGTGATGATTATACGGTGAGACTATGGGAAGTCAAGACAGGTACCTGTAAGACCATGAGTGGTCTCACACATTATGTATCTGCTGTGACTATATCCAGTGATTCAGAGTTCATCATATCGGGAAGTTATGATAAGACGGTGAGACTATGGGACGTCAAGACAGGTACCTGTAAGACCATGAGTGGTCACACTAGATCTGTAAATGCTGTGGCTATATCCAGTGATTCAGAGTTCATCATATCGGGAAGTGATGATAATACGGTGAGACTATGGGACGTCAAGACAGGTACCTGTAAGACCATGAGTGGTCACACTAGATCTGTAAATGCTGTGGCTATATCCAGTGATTCAGAGTTCATCGTATCGGGAAGTGATGATAAGACGGTGAGACTATGGGACGTCAAGACAGGTACCTGTAAGACCATGAGTGTTCACACTTATTCTGTATTATCTGTGACTATATCCAGTGATTCAGAGTTCATCGTATCGGGAAGTTATGATTAGACGTTGAGACTATGGGACGTCAAGACAGGTACCTGTAAGACCATGAGTGGTCACACTTATTCTGTATTATCTGTGGCTATATCCAGTGATTCAGAGTTAATCGTATCGGGAAGTTATGATTAGACGTTGAGACTATGGGACGTCAAGACAGGTACCTGTAAGACCATGAGTGGTCACACTTATTCTGTATTATCTGTGGCTATATCCAGTGATTCAGAGTTCATCGTATCGGGCAGTCATGATAATACGGTGAGACTATGGGACGTCAAGACAGGTACCTGTAAGACCATGAGTGGTCACACAGATTCTGTATTATCTGTGACTATATCCAGTGATTCAGAGTTCATTGTATCGGGAAGTGATGATAAGACGGTGAGACTATGGGAAGTCAAGACAGGTACCTGTAAGACCATGAGTGGTCACACAGATTCTGTATTATCTGTGACTATATCCAGTGATTCAGAGTTCATCATATCGGGAAGTTATGATAAGACGGTGAGACTATGGGACGTCAAGACAGGTACCTGTAAGACCATGAGTGGTCACACTTATTCTGTATTATCTGTGGCTATATCCAGTGATTCAGAGTTCATCATATCGGGAAGTTATGATAAGACGGTGAGACTATGGGACGTCAAGACAGGTACCTGTAAGACCATGAGTGGTCACACAGATTCTGTATGATCTGTGGCTATATCCAGTGATTCAGAGTTCATCGTATCGGGAAGTGATGATAATACGGTGAGACTATGGGACGTCGAGACAGGTACCTGTAAGACCATGAGTGGTCACACTAGTTATGTAAATGCTGTGACTATATCCAGTGATTCAGAGTTCATCGTATCGGGAAGTGATGATTATACGGTGAGACTATGGGAAGTCAAGACAGGTACCTGTAAGACCATGAGTGGTCTCACACAGATTCTGTATTATCTGTGACTATATCCAGTGATTCAGAGTTCATCATATCGGGAAGTTATGATAAGACGGTGAGACTATGGGACGTCAAGACAGGTACCTGTAAGACCATGAGTGGTCACACAGATTCTGTATTATCTGTGGCTATATCCAGTAATTCAGAGTTCATCGTATCGGGCAGTGTAGATAATACGGTGAGACTATGGTACGTCAAGACAGGTACCTGTAAGACCATGAGTGGTCACACAGATTCTGTATTATCTGTGACTATATCCAGTGATTCAGAGTTCATCATATCGGGAAGTTATGATAAGACGGTGAGACTATGGGACGTCAAGACAGGTACCTGTAAGACCATGAGTGGTCACACACATTATGTATCTGCTGTGACTATATCCAGTGATTCAGAGTTCATCATATCGGGAAGTTATGATAAGACGGTGAGACTATGGGACGTCAAGACAGGTACCTGTAAGACCATGAGTGGTCACACACATTATGTATCTGCTGTGGCTATATCCAGTGATTCAGAGTTCATTGTATCGGGAAGTTATGATAAGACGGTGAGACTATGGTACGTCAAGACAGGTACCTGTAAGACCATGAGTGGTCACACTAGTTATGTAAATGCTGTGACTATATCCAGTGATTCAGAGTTCATCGTATCGGGAAGTGATGATTATACGGTGAGACTATGGGAAGTCAAGACAGGTACCTGTAAGACCATGAGTGGTCTCACACATTATGTATCTGCTGTGACTATATCCAGTGATTCAGAGTTCATCATATCGGGAAGTTATGATAAGACGGTGAGACTATGGGACGTCAAGACAGGTACCTGTAAGACCATGAGTGGTCACACACATTATGTATCTGCTGTGGCTATATCCAGTGATTCAGAGTTCATCATATCGGGAAGTTATGATAAGACGGTGAGACTATGGGACGTCAAGACAGGTACCTGTAAGACCATGAGTGGTCTCACACATTATGTATCTGCTGTGACTATATCCAGTGATTCAGAGTTCATCATATCGGGAAGTTATGATAAGACGGTGAGACTATGGGACGTCAAGACAGGTACCTGTAAGACCATGAGTGGTCACACTAGATCTGTAAATGCTGTGGCTATATCCAGTGATTCAGAGTTCATCATATCGGGAAGTGATGATAATACGGTGAGACTATGGCACGTCAAGACAGGTACCTGTAAGACCATGAGTGGTCACACACATTATGTATCTGCTGTGGCTATATCCAGTAATTCAGAGTTCATCGTATCGGGCAGTGTAGATAATACGGTGAGACTATGGCACGTCAAGACAGGTACCTGTAAGACCATGAGTGGTCACACAGATTCTGTATTATCTGTGACTATATCCAGTGATTCAGAGTTCATCATATCGGGAAGTTATGATAAGACGGTGAGACTATGGGACGTCAAGACAGGTACCTGTAAGACCATGAGTGGTCACACACATTATGTATCTGCTGTGGCTATATCCAGTGATTCAGAGTTCATCGTATCGGGAAGTGATGATAATACGGTGAGACTATGGGACGTCGAGACAGGTACCTGTAAGACCATGAGTGGTCACACTAGTTATGTAAATGCTGTGACTATATCCAGTGATTCAGAGTTCATCGTATCGGGAAGTGATGATTATACGGTGAGACTATGGGAAGTCAAGACAGGTACCTGTAAGACCATGAGTGGTCTCACACATTATGTATCTGCTGTGACTATATCCAGTGATTCAGAGTTCATCATATCGGGAAGTTATGATAAGACGGTGAGACTATGGGACGTCAAGACAGGTACCTGTAAGACCATGAGTGGTCACACAGATTCTGTATGATCTGTGGCTATATCCAGTGATTCAGAGTTCATCGTATCGGGAAGTGATGATAATACGGTGAGACTATGGGACGTCGAGACAGGTACCTGTAAGACCATGAGTGGTCACACTAGTTATGTAAATGCTGTGACTATATCCAGTGATTCAGAGTTCATCGTATCGGGAAGTGATGATTATACGGTGAGACTATGGGAAGTCAAGACAGGTACCTGTAAGACCATGAGTGGTCTCACACATTATGTATCTGCTGTGACTATATCCAGTGATTCAGAGTTCATCATATCGGGAAGTTATGATAAGACGGTGAGACTATGGGACGTCAAGACAGGTACCTGTAAGACCATGAGTGGTCACACACATTATGTATCTGCTGTGACTATATCCAGTGATTCAGAGTTCATCATATCGGGAAGTTATGATAAGACGGTGAGACTATGGGACGTCAAGACAGGTACCTGTAAGACCATGAGTGGTCACACACATTATGTATCTGCTGTGGCTATATCCAGTGATTCAGAGTTCATCATATCGGGAAGTTATGATAAGACGGTGAGACTATGGGACGTCAAGACAGGTACCTGTAAGACCATGAGTGGTCACACAGATTCTGTATTATCTGTGACTATATCCAGTGATTCAGAGTTCATCATATCGGGAAGTTATGATAAGACGGTGAGACTATGGGACGTCAAGACAGGTACCTGTAAGACCATGAGTGGTCACACAGATTCTGTATTATCTGTGGCTATATCCAGTAATTCAGAGTTCATCGTATCGGGCAGTGTAGATAATACGGCGAGACTATGGCACGTCAAGACAGGTACCTGTAAGACCATGAGTGGTCACACACATTATGTATCTGCTGTGGCTATATCCAGTAATTCAGAGTTCATCGTATCGGGCAGTGTAGATAATACGGTGAGACTATGGCACGTCAAGACAGGTACCTGTAAGACCATGAGTGGTCACACAGATTCTGTATTATCTGTGACTATATCCAGTGATTCAGAGTTCATCATATCGGGAAGTTATGATAAGACGGTGAGACTATGGGACGTCAAGACAGGTACCTGTAAGACCATGAGTGGTCACACACATTATGTATCTGCTGTGGCTATATCCAGTGATTCAGAGTTCATCGTATCGGGAAGTGATGATAATACGGTGAGACTATGGGACGTCGAGACAGGTACCTGTAAGACTATGAGTGGTCACACACATTATGTATCTGCTGTGGCTATATCCAGTGATTCAGAGTTCATCGTATCGGGAAGTGATGATAAGACGGTGAGACTATGGGACGTCAAGACAGGTACCTGTAAGACCATGAGTGGTCACACTAGTTATGTAAATGCTGTGACTATATCCAGTGATTCAGAGTTCATCGTATCGGGAAGTGATGATTATACGGTGAGACTATGGGAAGTCAAGACAGGTACCTGTAAGACCATGAGTGGTCTCACACATTATGTATCTGCTGTGACTATATCCAGTGATTCAGAGTTCATCATATCGGGAAGTTATGATAAGACGGTGAGACTATGGGACGTCAAGACAGGTACCTGTAAGACCATGAGTGGTCACACACATTATGTATCTGCTGTGACTATATCCAGTGATTCAGAGTTCATCATATCGGGAAGTTATGATAAGACGGTGAGACTATGGGACGTCAAGACAGGTACCTGTAAGACCATGAGTGGTCTCACACATTATGTATCTGCTGTGACTATATCCAGTGATTCAGAGTTCATCATATCGGGAAGTTATGATAAGACGGTGAGACTATGGGACGTCAAGACAGGTACCTGTAAGACCATGAGTGGTCACACACATTATGTATCTGCTGTGACTATATCCAGTGATTCAGAGTTCATCATATCGGGAAGTGATGATAATACGGTGAGACTATGGGACGTCAAGACAGGTACCTGTAAGACCATGAGTGGTCACACTAGATCTGTAAATGCTGTGGCTATATCCAGTGATTCAGAGTTCATCATATCGGGAAGTGATGATAATACGGTGAGACTATGGGACGTCAAGACAGGTACCTGTAAGACCATGAGTGGTCACACACATTATGTATCTGCTGTGGCTATATCCAGTGATTCAGAGTTCATCGTATCGGGAAGTGATGATAAGACGGTGAGACTATTGGACGTCAAGACAGGTACCTGTAAGACCATGAGTGGTCACACACATTATGTATCTGCTGTGGCTATATCCAATGATTCAGAGTTCATCGTATCGGGCAGTCATGATAATACGGTGAGACTATGGTACGTCAAGACAGGTACCTGTAAGACCATGAGTGGTCACACTAGTTATGTATGATCTGTGGCTATATCCAGTGATTCAGAGTTCATCGTATCGGGAAGTGGAGATTAGACGGTGAGACTATGGGACGTCAAGACAGGTACCTGTAAGACCATGAGTGGTCACACACATTATGTATCTGCTGTGGCTATATCCAGTGATTCAGAGTTCATCGTATCGGGAAGTGATGATTATACGGTGAGACTATGGGACGTCAAGACAGGTACCTGTAAGACCATGAGTGGTCACACTTATTATGTATCTGCTGTGGCTATATCCAGTGATTCAGAGTTCATCATATCGGGAAGTTATGATAAGACGGTGAGACTATGGGACGTCAAGACAGGTACCTGTAAGACCATGAGTGGTCACACAGATTCTGTATTATCTGTGACTATATCCAGTGATTCAGAGTTCATCATATCGGGAAGTTATGATAAGACGGTGAGACTATGGGACGTCAAGACAGGTACCTGTAAGACCATGAGTGGTCACACAGATTCTGTATTATCTGTGGCTATATCCAGTAATTCAGAGTTCATCGTATCGGGCAGTGTAGATAATACGGTGAGACTATGGTACGTCAAGACAGGTACCTGTAAGACCATGAGTGGTCACACACATTATGTATCTGCTGTGGCTATATCCAGTGATTCAGAGTTCATCGTATCGGGAAGTGATGATAAGACGGTGAGACTATGGGACGTCAAGACAGGTACCTGTAAGACCATGAGTGGTCACACTAGTTATGTAAATGCTGTGACTATATCCAGTGATTCAGAGTTCATCGTATCGGGAAGTGATGATTATACGGTGAGACTATGGGAAGTCAAGACAGGTACCTGTAAGACCATGAGTGGTCTCACACATTATGTATCTGCTGTGACTATATCCAGTGATTCAGAGTTCATCATATCGGGAAGTTATGATAAGACGGTGAGACTATGGGACGTCAAGACAGGTACCTGTAAGACCATGAGTGGTCACACAGATTCTGTATTATCTGTGGCTATATCCAGTAATTCAGAGTTCATCGTATCGGGCAGTGTAGATAATACGGTGAGACTATGGTACGTCAAGACAGGTACCTGTAAGACCATGAGTGGTCACACAGATTCTGTATTATCTGTGACTATATCCAGTGATTCAGAGTTCATCATATCGGGAAGTGATGATAATACGGTGAGACTATGGGACGTCAAGACAGGTACCTGTAAGACCATGAGTGTTCACACTTATTCTGTATTATCTGTGACTATATCCAGTGATTCAGAGTTCATCGTATCGGGAAGTTATGATAAGACGGTGAGACTATGGGACGTCAAGACAGGTACCTGTAAGACCATGAGTGGTCACACTTATTCTGTATTATCTGTGGCTATATCCAGTGATTCAGAGTTAATCGTATCGGGAAGTTATGATTAGACGTTGAGACTATGGAACGTCAAGACAGGTACCTGTAAGACCATGAGTGGTCACACTAGATCTGTAAATGCTGTGGCTATATCCAGTGATTCAGAGTTCATCATATCGGGAAGTTATGATAAGACGGTGAGACTATGGGACGTCAAGACAGGTACCTGTAAGACCATGAGTGGTCACACACATTATGTATCCGCTGTGGCTATATCCAGTAATTCAGAGTTCATCGTATCGGGCAGTGTAGATAATACGGTGAGACTATGGCACGTCAAGACAGGTACCTGTAAGACCATGAGTGGTCACACTTATTCTGTATCTGCTGTGACTATATCCAGTGATTCAGAGTTCATCGTATCGGGAAGTGATGATAATACGGTGAGACTATGGGACGTCAAGACAGGTACCTGTAAGACCATGAGTGGTCACACTAGATCTGTAAATGCTGTGGCTATATCCAGTGATTCAGAGTTCATCATATCGGGAAGTGATGATAATACGGTGAGACTATGGGACGTCAAGACAGGTACCTGTAAGACCATGAGTGGTCACACTAGATCTGTATTATCTGTGGCTATATCCAGTGATTCAGAGTTCATCGTATCGGGCAGTCATGATAATACGGTGAGACTATGGGACGTCAAGACAGGTACCTGTAAGACCATGAGTGGTCACACAGATTCTGTATTATCTGTGACTATATCCAGTGATTCAGAGTTCATTGTATCGGGAAGTGATGATAAGACGGTGAGACTATGGGACGTCAAGACAGGTACCTGTAAGACCATGAGTGGTCACACAGATTCTGTATTATCTGTGACTATATCCAGTGATTCAGAGTTCATCATATCGGGAAGTTATGATAAGACGGTGAGACTATGGGACGTCAAGACAGGTACCTGTAAGACCATGAGTGGTCTCACACATTATGTATCTGCTGTGACTATATCCAGTGATTCAGAGTTCATCATATCGGGAAGTTATGATAAGACGGTGAGACTATGGGACGTCAAGACAGGTACCTGTAAGACCATGAGTGGTCACACAGATTCTGTATTATCTGTGACTATATCCAGTGATTCAGAGTTCATCATATCGGGAAGTTATGATAAGACGGTGAGACTATGGGACGTCAAGACAGGTACCTGTAAGACCATGAGTGGTCACACTTATTCTGTATTATCTGTGGCTATATCCAGTGATTCAGAGTTCATCATATCGGGAAGTTATGATAAGACGGTGAGACTATGGGACGTCAAGACAGGTACCTGTAAGACCATGAGTGGTCACACAGATTCTGTATTATCTGTGACTATATCCAGTGATTCAGAGTTCATCATATCGGGAAGTTATGATAAGACGGTGAGACTATGGGACGTCAAGACAGGTACCTGTAAGACCATGAGTGGTCACACAGATTCTGTATTATCTGTGGCTATATCCAGTAATTCAGAGTTCATCGTATCGGGCAGTGTAGATAATACGGTGAGACTATGGTACGTCAAGACAGGTACCTGTAAGACCATGAGTGGTCACACAGATTCTGTATTATCTGTGACTATATCCAGTGATTCAGAGTTCATCATATCGGGAAGTTATGATAAGACGGTGAGACTATGGGACGTCAAGACAGGTACCTGTAAGACCATGAGTGGTCACACACATTATGTATCTGCTGTGACTATATCCAGTGATTCAGAGTTCATCATATCGGGAAGTTATGATAAGACGGTGAGACTATGGGACGTCAAGACAGGTACCTGTAAGACCATGAGTGGTCACACACATTATGTATCTGCTGTGGCTATATCCAGTGATTCAGAGTTCATTGTATCGGGAAGTTATGATAAGACGGTGAGACTATGGTACGTCAAGACAGGTACCTGTAAGACCATGAGTGGTCACACTAGTTATGTAAATGCTGTGACTATATCCAGTGATTCAGAGTTCATCGTATCGGGAAGTGATGATTATACGGTGAGACTATGGGAAGTCAAGACAGGTACCTGTAAGACCATGAGTGTTCACACTTATTCTGTATTATCTGTGACTATATCCAGTGATTCAGAGTTCATCGTATCGGGAAGTGATGATAAGACGGTGAGACTATGGGACGTCAAGACAGGTACCTGTAAGACCATGAGTGGTCACACTAGTTATGTATTATCTGTGACTATATCCAGTGATTCAGAGTTCATCGTATCGGGAAGTGATGATAATACGTTGAGACTATGGGACGTCAAGACAGGTACCTGTAAGACCATGAGTGGTCACACTTATTCTGTATTATCTGTGGCTATATCCAGTGATTCAGAGTTAATCGTATCGGGAAGTTATGATTAGACGTTGAGACTATGGGACGTCAAGACAGGTACCTGTAAGACCATGAGTGGTCACACTAGATCTGTAAATGCTGTGGCTATATCCAGTGATTCAGAGTTCATCATATCGGGAAGTGATGATAATACGGTGAGACTATGGGACGTCAAGACAGGTACCTGTAAGACCATGAGTGGTCACACACATTATGTATCTGCTGTGGCTATATCCAGTGATTCAGAGTTCATCGTATCGGGAAGTGATGATTATACGGTGAGACTATGGGAAGTCAAGACAGGTACCTGTAAGACCATGAGTGGTCACACACATTATGTATCTGCTGTGACTATATCCAGTGATTCAGAGTTCATCATATCGGGAAGTTATGATAAGACGGTGAGACTATGGGACGTCAAGACAGGTACCTGTAAGACCATGAGTGGTCACACTAGATCTGTAAATGCTGTGGCTATATCCAGTGATTCAGAGTTCATCATATCGGGAAGTGATGATAAGACGGTGAGACTATGGGACGTCAAGACAGGTACCTGTAAGACCATGAGTGGTCACACAGTTTATGTATATGCTGTGGCTATATCCAGTGATTCAGAGTTCATCGTATCGGGAAGTTATGATAAGACGGTGAGACTATGGGACGTCAAGACAGGTACCTGTAAGACCATGAGTGGTCACACAGATTCTGTATTATCTGTGACTATATCCAGTGATTCAGAGTTCATCATATCGGGAAGTTATGATAAGACGGTGAGACTATGGGACGTCAAGACAGGTACCTGTAAGACCATGAGTGGTCACACTTATTCTGTATTATCTGTGGCTATATCCAGTGATTCAGAGTTAATCGTATCGGGAAGTTATGATTAGACGTTGAGACTATGGGACGTCAAGACAGGTACCTGTAAGACCATGAGTGGTCACACTAGATCTGTATTATCTGTGGCTATATCCAGTGATTCAGAGTTCATCATATCGGGAAGTGATGATAATACGGTGAGACTATGGGAAGTCAAGACAGGTACCTGTAAGACAATGAGTGGTCACACACATTATGTATCTGCTGTGGCTATATCCAGTGATTCAGAGTTCATCGTATCGGGCAGTCATGATAATACGGTGAGACTATGGGACGTCAAGACAGGTACCTGTAAGACCATGAGTGGTCACACACATTATGTATCTGCTGTGGCTATATCCAGTGATTCAGAGTTCATCGTATCGGGAAGTGATGATTAGACGGTGAGACTATGGGACGTCAAGACAGGTACCTGTAAGACCATGAGTGGTCACACAGATTCTGTATTATCTGTGACTATATCCAGTGATTCAGAGTTCATTGTATCGGGAAGTGATGATTATACGGTGAGACTATGGGACGTCAAGACAGGTACCTGTAAGACCATGAGTGGTCACACAGATTCTGTAAGATCTGTGACTATATCCAGTGATTCAGAGTTCATCGTATCGGGAAGTGATGATTATACGGTGAGACTATGGGACGTCAAGACAGGTACCTGTAAGACCATGAGTGGTCACACTAGTTATGTAAATGCTGTGACTATATCCAGTGATTCAGAGTTCATCGTATCGGGAAGTGATGATAAGACGGTGAGACTATGGGACGTCAAGACAGGTACCTGTAAGACCATGAGTGGTCACACAGATTCTGTATTATCTGTGGCTATATCCAGTGATTCAGAGTTCATCGTATCGGGAAGTGATGATAAGACGGTGAGACTATGGCACGTCAAGACAGGTACCTGTAAGACCATGAGTGGTCACACAGATTCTGTATTATCTGTGACTATATCCAGTGATTCAGAGTTCATTGTATCGGGAAGTGATGATAATACGGTGAGACTATGGGACGTCAAGACAGGTACCTGTAAGACCATGAGTGGTCACACTAGTTATGTATCTGCTGTGACTATATCCAGTGATTCAGAGTTCATCGTATCGGGCAGTCATGATAATACGGTGAGACTATGGGACGTCAAGACAGGTACCTGTAAGACCATGAGTGGTCACACTTATTCTGTATTATCTGTGGCTATATCCAGTGATTCAGAGTTAATCGTATCGGGAAGTTATGATTAGACGTTGAGACTATGGGACGTCAAGACAGGTACCTGTAAGACCATGAGTGGTCACACTAGATCTGTAAATGCTGTGGCTATATCCAGTGATTCAGAGTTCATCATATCGGGAAGTGATGATAATACGGTGAGACTATGGGACGTCAAGACAGGTACCTGTAAGACCATGAGTGGTCACACTAGTTATGTATATGCTGTGGCTATATCCAGTAATTCAGAGTTCATCGTATCGGGAAGTTATGATAAGACGGTGAGACTATGGGACGTCAAGACAGGTACCTGTAAGACCATGAGTGGTCACACAGATTCTGTATTATCTGTGACTATATCCAGTGATTCAGAGTTCATCGTATCGGGAAGTTATGATTAGACGTTGAGACTATGGGACGTCAAGACAGGTACCTGTAAGACCATGAGTGGTCACACTTATTCTGTATTATCTGTGGCTATATCCAGTGATTCAGAGTTAATCGTATCGGGAAGTTATGATTAGACGTTGAGACTATGGGACGTCAAGACAGGTACCTGTAAGACCATGAGTGGTCACACTAGATCTGTATTATCTGTGGCTATATCCAGTGATTCAGAGTTCATCATATCGGGAAGTGATGATAATACGGTGAGACTATGGGAAGTCAAGACAGGTACCTGTAAGACAATGAGTGGTCACACACATTATGTATTATCTGTGGCTATATCCAGTGATTCAGAGTTAATCGTATCGGGAAGTGGAGATTAGACGGTGAGACTATGGGACGTCAAGACAGGTACCTGTAAGACCATGAGTGGTCACATACATTATGTATCTGCTGTGGCTATATCCAGTGATTCAGAGTTCATCGTATCGGGAAGTGATGATTAGACGGTGAGACTATGGGACGTCAAGACAGGTACCTGTAAGACCATGAGTGGTCACACAGATTCTGTATTATCTGTGACTATATCCAGTGATTCAGAGTTCATTGTATCGGGAAGTGATGATTATACGGTGAGACTATGGGACGTCAAGACAGGTACCTGTAAGACCATGAGTGGTCACACACATTATGTATCTGCTGTGGCTATATCCAGTGATTCAGAGTTCATCGTATCGGGAAGTGATGATTATACGGTGAGACTATGGGACGTCAAGACAGGTACCTGTAAGACCATGAGTGGTCACACTAGTTATGTAAATGCTGTGACTATATCCAGTGATTCAGAGTTCATCGTATCGGGAAGTGATGATTATACGGTGAGACTATGGGAAGTCAAGACAGGTACCTGTAAGACCATGAGTGTTCACACTTATTCTGTATTATCTGTGACTATATCCAGTGATTCAGAGTTCATCGTATCGGGAAGTGATGATAAGACGGTGAGACTATGGGACGTCAAGACAGGTACCTGTAAGACCATGAGTGGTCACACTAGTTATGTATTATCTGTGACTATATCCAGTGATTCAGAGTTCATCGTATCGGGAAGTGATGATAATACGTTGAGACTATGGGACGTCAAGACAGGTACCTGTAAGACCATGAGTGGTCACACTTATTCTGTATTATCTGTGGCTATATCCAGTGATTCAGAGTTAATCGTATCGGGAAGTTATGATTAGACGTTGAGACTATGGGACGTCAAGACAGGTACCTGTAAGACCATGAGTGGTCACACTAGATCTGTAAATGCTGTGGCTATATCCAGTGATTCAGAGTTCATCATATCGGGAAGTGATGATAATACGGTGAGACTATGGGACGTCAAGACAGGTACCTGTAAGACCATGAGTGGTCACACACATTATGTATCTGCTGTGGCTATATCCAGTGATTCAGAGTTCATCGTATCGGGAAGTGATGATTATACGGTGAGACTATGGGAAGTCAAGACAGGTACCTGTAAGACCATGAGTGGTCACACACATTATGTATCTGCTGTGACTATATCCAGTGATTCAGAGTTCATCATATCGGGAAGTTATGATAAGACGGTGAGACTATGGGACGTCAAGACAGGTACCTGTAAGACCATGAGTGGTCACACTAGTTATGTATGATCTGTGGCTATATCCAGTGATTCAGAGTTCATCATATCGGGAAGTGATGATAAGACGGTGAGACTATGGGACGTCAAGACAGGTACCTGTAAGACCATGAGTGGTCACACACATTATGTATCTGCTGTGGCTATATCCAGTGATTCAGAGTTCATCGTATCGGGAAGTTATGATAAGACGGTGAGACTATGGGACGTCAAGACAGGTACCTGTAAGACCATGAGTGGTCACACAGATTCTGTATTATCTGTGACTATATCCAGTGATTCAGAGTTCATCATATCGGGAAGTTATGATAAGACGGTGAGACTATGGGACGTCAAGACAGGTACCTGTAAGACCATGAGTGGTCACACTTATTCTGTATTATCTGTGGCTATATCCAGTGATTCAGAGTTAATCGTATCGGGAAGTTATGATTAGACGTTGAGACTATGGGACGTCAAGACAGGTACCTGTAAGACCATGAGTGGTCACACTAGATCTGTATTATCTGTGGCTATATCCAGTGATTCAGAGTTCATCATATCGGGAAGTGATGATAATACGGTGAGACTATGGGAAGTCAAGACAGGTACCTGTAAGACAATGAGTGGTCACACACATTATGTATCTGCTGTGGCTATATCCAGTGATTCAGAGTTCATCGTATCGGGCAGTCATGATAATACGGTGAGACTATGGGACGTCAAGACAGGTACCTGTAAGACCATGAGTGGTCACACACATTATGTATCTGCTGTGGCTATATCCAGTGATTCAGAGTTCATCGTATCGGGAAGTGATGATTAGACGGTGAGACTATGGGACGTCAAGACAGGTACCTGTAAGACCATGAGTGGTCACACAGATTCTGTATTATCTGTGACTATATCCAGTGATTCAGAGTTCATTGTATCGGGAAGTGATGATTATACGGTGAGACTATGGGACGTCAAGACAGGTACCTGTAAGACCATGAGTGGTCACACAGATTCTGTAAGATCTGTGACTATATCCAGTGATTCAGAGTTCATCGTATCGGGAAGTGATGATTATACGGTGAGACTATGGGACGTCAAGACAGGTACCTGTAAGACCATGAGTGGTCACACTAGTTATGTAAATGCTGTGACTATATCCAGTGATTCAGAGTTCATCGTATCGGGAAGTGATGATAAGACGGTGAGACTATGGGACGTCAAGACAGGTACCTGTAAGACCATGAGTGGTCACACAGATTCTGTATTATCTGTGGCTATATCCAGTGATTCAGAGTTCATCGTATCGGGAAGTGATGATAAGACGGTGAGACTATGGCACGTCAAGACAGGTACCTGTAAGACCATGAGTGGTCACACAGATTCTGTATTATCTGTGACTATATCCAGTGATTCAGAGTTCATTGTATCGGGAAGTGATGATAATACGGTGAGACTATGGGACGTCAAGACAGGTACCTGTAAGACCATGAGTGGTCACACTAGTTATGTATCTGCTGTGACTATATCCAGTGATTCAGAGTTCATCGTATCGGGCAGTCATGATAATACGGTGAGACTATGGGACGTCAAGACAGGTACCTGTAAGACCATGAGTGGTCACACTTATTCTGTATTATCTGTGGCTATATCCAGTGATTCAGAGTTAATCGTATCGGGAAGTTATGATTAGACGTTGAGACTATGGGACGTCAAGACAGGTACCTGTAAGACCATGAGTGGTCACACTAGATCTGTAAATGCTGTGGCTATATCCAGTGATTCAGAGTTCATCATATCGGGAAGTGATGATAATACGGTGAGACTATGGGACGTCAAGACAGGTACCTGTAAGACCATGAGTGGTCACACTAGTTATGTATATGCTGTGGCTATATCCAGTAATTCAGAGTTCATCGTATCGGGAAGTTATGATAAGACGGTGAGACTATGGGACGTCAAGACAGGTACCTGTAAGACCATGAGTGGTCACACAGATTCTGTATTATCTGTGACTATATCCAGTGATTCAGAGTTCATCGTATCGGGAAGTTATGATTAGACGTTGAGACTATGGGACGTCAAGACAGGTACCTGTAAGACCATGAGTGGTCACACTTATTCTGTATTATCTGTGGCTATATCCAGTGATTCAGAGTTAATCGTATCGGGAAGTTATGATTAGACGTTGAGACTATGGGACGTCAAGACAGGTACCTGTAAGACCATGAGTGGTCACACTAGATCTGTATTATCTGTGGCTATATCCAGTGATTCAGAGTTCATCATATCGGGAAGTGATGATAATACGGTGAGACTATGGGAAGTCAAGACAGGTACCTGTAAGACAATGAGTGGTCACACACATTATGTATTATCTGTGGCTATATCCAGTGATTCAGAGTTAATCGTATCGGGAAGTGGAGATTAGACGGTGAGACTATGGGACGTCAAGACAGGTACCTGTAAGACCATGAGTGGTCACACTAGATCTGTAAATGCTGTGGCTATATCCAGTGATTCAGAGTTCATCGTATCGGGAAGTGATGATTATACGGTGAGACTATGGGACGTCAAGACAGGTACCTGTAAGACCATGAGTGGTCACACTTATTCTGTATTATCTGTGACTATATCCAATGATTCAGAGTTCATTGTATCGGGCAGTGATGATAATACGGTGAGACTATGGTACGTCAAGACAGGTACCTGTAAGACCATGAGTGGTCACACTAGTTATGTATGATCTGTGGCTATATCCAGTGATTCAGAGTTCATCGTATCGGGAAGTCATTATTATACGGCGAGACTATGGGACGTCAAGACAGGTACCTGTAAGACCATGAGTGGTCACACTAGATCTGTAAATGCTGTGGCTATATCCAGTGATTCAGAGTTCATCATATCGGGAAGTGATGATAATACGGTGAGACTATGGGACGTCAAGACAGGTACCTGTAAGACCATGAGTGGTCACACACATTATGTATCTGCTGTGGCTATATCCAGTGATTCAGAGTTCATCGTATCGGGAAGTGATGATTATACGGTGAGACTATGGGAAGTCAAGACAGGTACCTGTAAGACCATGAGTGGTCACACACATTATGTATCTGCTGTGACTATATCCAGTGATTCAGAGTTCATCATATCGGGAAGTTATGATAAGACGGTGAGACTATGGGACGTCAAGACAGGTACCTGTAAGACCATGAGTGGTCACACACATTATGTATCTGCTGTGGCTATATCCAGTGATTCAGAGTTCATCGTATCGGGAAGTGATGATAAGACGGTGAGACTATTGGACGTCAAGACAGGTACCTGTAAGACCATGAGTGGTCACACACATTATGTATCTGCTGTGGCTATATCCAATGATTCAGAGTTCATCGTATCGGGCAGTCATGATAATACGGTGAGACTATGGTACGTCAAGACAGGTACCTGTAAGACCATGAGTGGTCACACTAGTTATGTATGATCTGTGGCTATATCCAGTGATTCAGAGTTCATCGTATCGGGAAGTGGAGATTAGACGGTGAGACTATGGGACGTCAAGACAGGTACCTGTAAGACCATGAGTGGTCACACACATTATGTATCTGCTGTGGCTATATCCAGTGATTCAGAGTTCATCGTATCGGGAAGTGATGATTATACGGTGAGACTATGGTACGTCAAGACAGGTACCTGTAAGACCATGAGTGGTCACACTAGTTATGTATATGCTGTGGCTATATCCAGTGATTCAGAGTTCATCGTATCGGGAAGTTATGATAAGACGGTGAGACTATGGAACGTCATGACAGGTACCTGTAAGACCATGAGTGGTCACACAGATTCTGTAAGATCTGTGGCTATATCCAGTGATTCAGAGTTCATCGTATCGGGAAGTGATGATTATACGGTGAGACTATGGGACGTCAAGACAGGTACCTGTAAGACCATGAGTGGTCACACTAGATCTGTAAATGCTGTGACTATATCCAGTAATTCAGAGTTCATCGTATCGGGAAGTGATGATAATACGGTGAGACTATGGTACGTCAAGACAGGTACCTGTAAGACCATGAGTGGTCACACTTATTCTGTATTATCTGTGACTATATCCAGTGATTCAGAGTTCATCGTATCGGGAAGTGATGATTAGACGGTGAGACTATGGGACGTCAAGACAGGTACCTGTAAGACCATGAGTGGTCACACTAGTTATGTAAATGCTGTGACTATATCCAGTAATTCAGAGTTCATCGTATCGGGCAGTTATGATAAGACGGTGAGACTATGGGACGTCAAGACAGGTACCTGTAAGACCATGAGTGGTCACACACATTATGTATCTGCTGTGGCTATATCCAGTGATTCAGAGTTAATCGTATCGGGAAGTGATGATTATACGGTGAGACTATGGGACGTCAAGACAGGTACCTGTAAGACCATGAGTGTTCACACACATTATGTATCTGCTGTGGCTATATCCAGTGATTCAGAGTTCATCATATCGGGAAGTTATGATAAGACGGTGAGACTATGGGACGTCAAGACAGGTACCTGTAAGACCATGAGTGGTCACACAGATTCTGTATTATCTGTGACTATATCCAGTGATTCAGAGTTCATCATATCGGGAAGTTATGATAAGACGGTGAGACTATGGGACGTCAAGACAGGTACCTGTAAGACCATGAGTGGTCACACAGATTCTGTATTATCTGTGGCTATATCCAGTGATTCAGAGTTCATCGTATCGGGAAGTGATGATAAGACGGTGAGACTATGGCACGTCAAGACAGGTACCTGTAAGACCATGAGTGGTCACACTAGTTATGTATGATCTGTGGCTATATCCAGTGATTCAGAGTTCATCGTATCGGGAAGTCATTATTATACGGCGAGACTATGGGACGTCAAGACAGGTACCTGTAAGACCATGAGTGGTCACACACATTATGTATCTGCTGTGACTATATCCAGTGATTCAGAGTTCATCGTATCGGGAAGTTATGATTATACGGTGAGACTATGGGACGTCAAGACAGGTACCTGTAAGACCATGAGTGGTCACACAGATTCTGTATGATCTGTGGCTATATCCAGTGATTCAGAGTTCATCGTATCGGGAAGTCATGATTATACGGCGAGACTATGGGACGTCAAGACAGGTACCTGTAAGACCATGAGTGGTCACACACATTATGTATCTGCTGTGACTATATCCAGTGATTCAGAGTTCATCGTATCGGGCAGTGATGATAATACGGTGAGACTATGGTACGTCAAGACAGGTACCTGTAAGACCATGAGTGGTCACACTAGTTATGTATGATCTGTGGCTATATCCAGTGATTCAGAGTTAATCGTATCGGGAAGTCATTATTATACGGCGAGACTATGGGACGTCAAGACAGGTACCTGTAAGACCATGAGTGGTCACACACATTATGTATTATCTGTGACTATATCCAATGATTCAGAGTTCATCATATCGGGAAGTGATGATAATACGGTGAGACTATGGGACGTCAAGACAGGTACCTGTAAGACCATGAGTGGTCACACTAGATCTGTAAATGCTGTGGCTATATCCAGTGATTCAGAGTTCATCGTATCGGGAAGTGATGATAAGACGGTGAGACTATGGGACGTCAAGACAGGTACCTGTAAGACCATGAGTGTTCACACTTATTCTGTATTATCTGTGACTATATCCAGTGATTCAGAGTTCATCGTATCGGGAAGTTATGATTAGACGTTGAGACTATGGGACGTCAAGACAGGTACCTGTAAGACCATGAGTGGTCACACTTATTCTGTATTATCTGTGGCTATATCCAGTGATTCAGAGTTAATCGTATCGGGAAGTTATGATTAGACGTTGAGACTATGGGACGTCAAGACAGGTACCTGTAAGACCATGAGTGGTCACACACATTATGTATCTGCTGTGGCTATATCCAATGATTCAGAGTTCATCGTATCGGGCAGTCATGATAATACGGTGAGACTATGGGACGTCAAGACAGGTACCTGTAAGACCATGAGTGGTCACACACATTATGTATCTGCTGTGGCTATATCCAGTGATTCAGAGTTCATCGTATCGGGAAGTGATGATAATACGGTGAGACTATGGTACGTCAAGACAGGTACCTGTAAGACCATGAGTGGTCACACTAGTTATGTAAATGCTGTGGCTATATCCAGTGATTCAGAGTTCATCGTATCGGGAAGTGATGATTATACGGTGAGATAATGGGACGTCAAGACAGGTACCTGTAAGACCATGAGTGGTCACACTAGATCTGTAAATGCTGTGGCTATATCCAGTGATTCAGAGTTCATCGTATCGGGAAGTGATGATTATACGGTGAGACTATGGGACGTCAAGACAGGTACCTGTAAGACCATGAGTGGTCACACTAGTTATGTAAATGCTGTGACTATATCCAGTGATTCAGAGTTCATCGTATCGGGAAGTGATGATTATACGGTGAGACTATGGGACGTCAAGACAGGTACCTGTAAGACCATGAGTGGTCACACAGATTATGTATTATCTGTGACTATATCCAATGATTCAGAGTTCATTGTATCGGGCAGTGATGATAATACGGTGAGACTATGGTACGTCAAGACAGGTACCTGTAAGACCATGAGTGGTCACACTAGTGTTGTATTATCTGTGGCTATATCCAGTAATTCAGAGTTCATCGTATCGGGCAGTCATGATAATACGGTGAGACTATGGGACGTCAAGACAGGTACCTGTAAGACCATGAGTGGTCACACTAGTGTTGTATTATCTGTGGCTATATCCAGTGATTCAGAGTTCATCGTATCGGGAAGTCATTATTATACGGCGAGACTATGGGACGTCAAGACAGGTACCTGTAAGACAATGAGTGGTAACACTAGTTATGTATCTGCTGTGGATATATCCAGTGATTCAGAGTTCATCGTATCGGGAAGTTATGATTATACGGTGAGACTATGGGAAGTCAAGACAGGTACCTGTAAGACCATGAGTGGTCTCACACATTATGTATCTGCTGTGACTATATCCAGTGATTCAGAGTTCATCATATCGGGAAGTTATGATAAGACGGTGAGACTATGGGACGTCAAGACAGGTACCTGTAAGACCATGAGTGGTCACACAGATTCTGTATTATCTGTGGCTATATCCAGTAATTCAGAGTTCATCGTATCGGGAAGTGATGATTATACGGTGAGACTATGGGACGTCAAGACAGGTACCTGTAAGACCATGAGTGGTCACACAGATTCTGTATTATCTGTGACTATATCCAGTGATTCAGAGTTCATCATATCGGGAAGTTATGATAAGACGGTGAGACTATGGGACGTCAAGACAGGTACCTGTAAGACCATGAGTGGTCACACACATTATGTATCTGCTGTGGCTATATCCAGTGATTCAGAGTTCATCGTATCGGGAAGTGATGATAATACGGTGAGACTATGGGAAGTCAAGACAGGTACCTGTAAGACCATGAGTGGTCACACTAGTTATGTAAATGCTGTGGCTATATCCAGTGATTCAGAGTTCATCGTATCGGGAAGTGATGATTATACGGTGAGACTATGGTACGTCAAGACAGGTACCTGTAAGACCATGAGTGGTCACACACATTATGTATTATCTGTGACTATATCCAATGATTCAGAGTTCATTGTATCGGGCAGTGATGATAATACGGTGAGACTATGGTACGTCAAGACAGGTACCTGTAAGACCATGAGTGGTCACACTAGTTATGTATGATCTGTGGCTATATCCAGTGATTCAGAGTTCATCGTATCGGGAAGTCATTATTATACGGCGAGACTATGGGACGTCAAGACAGGTACCTGTAAGACCATGAGTGGTCACACACATTATGTATCTGCTGTGACTATATCCAGTGATTCAGAGTTCATCGTATCGGGAAGTTATGATTATACGGTGAGACTATGGGAAGTCAAGACAGGTACTTGTAAGACCATGAGTGGTCACACACATTATGTATCTGCTGTGACTATATCCAGTGATTCAGAGTTCATCGTATCGGGAAGTTATGATTATACGGTGAGACTATGGGAAGTCAAGACAGGTACTTGTAAGACCATGAGTGGTCACACACATTATGTATCTGCTGTGACTATATCCAGTGATTCAGAGTTCATCATATCGGGAAGTTATGATAAGACGGTGAGACTATGGGACGTCAAGACAGGTACCTGTAAGACCATGAGTGTTCACACTTATTCTGTATTATCTGTGACTATATCCAGTGATTCAGAGTTCATCGTATCGGGAAGTGATGATAAGACGGTGAGACTATGGGACGTCAAGACAGGTACCTGTAAGACCATGAGTGGTCACACTAGTTATGTATATGCTGTGGCTATATCCAGTAATTCAGAGTTCATCGTATCGGGCAGTCATGATAAGACGGTGAGACTATGGGACGTCAAGACAGGTACCTGTAAGACAATGAGTGGTCACACACATTATGTATCTGCTGTGACTATATCCAGTGATTCAGAGTTCATCGTATCGGGAAGTTATGATTATACGGTGAGACTATGGGAAGTCAAGACAGGTACCTGTAAGACCATGAGTGGTCTCACACATTATGTATCTGCTGTGACTATATCCAGTGATTCAGAGTTCATCATATCGGGAAGTTATGATTATACGGTGAGACTATGGGACGTCAAGACAGGTACCTGTAAGACCATGAGTGGTCACACTAGATCTGTAAATGCTGTGGCTATATCCAGTGATTCAGAGTTCATCGTATCGGGAAGTGATGATTATACGGTGAGACTATGGGACGTCAAGACAGGTACCTGTAAGACCATGAGTGGTCACACACATTATGTATCTGCTGTGGCTATATCCAATGATTCAGAGTTCATCGTATCGGGCAGTCATGATAATACGGTGAGACTATGGGACGTCAAGACAGGTACCTGTAAGACCATGAGTGGTAACACTAGATCTGTAAATGCTGTGGCTATATCCAGTGATTCAGAGTTCATCGTATCGGGAAGTGATGATTATACGGTGAGACTATGGGACGTCAAGACAGGTACCTGTAAGACCATGAGTGGTCACACTAGTTATGTAAATGCTGTGGCTATATCCAGTGATTCAGAGTTCATCGTATCGGGAAGTGATGATTATACGGTGAGACTATGGGACGTCAAGACAGGTACCTGTAAGACCATGAGTGGTCACACTTATTCTGTATTATCTGTGACTATATCCAATGATTCAGAGTTCATTGTATCGGGCAGTGATGATAATACGGTGAGACTATGGTACGTCAAGACAGGTACCTGTAAGACCATGAGTGGTCACACACATTTTGTAATATCTGTGGCTATATCCAGTGATTCAGAGTTCATCGTATCGGGAAGTCATTATTATACGGCGAGACTATGGGACGTCAAGACAGGTACCTGTAAGACCATGAGTGGTCACACACATTATGTATCTGCTGTGACTATATCCAGTGATTCAGAGTTCATCGTATCGGGCAGTGATGATAATACGGTGAGACTATGGGACGTCAAGACAGGTACCTGTAAGACCATGAGTGGTCACACACATTATGTATCTGCTGTGGCTATATCCAGTGATTCAGAGTTCATCGTATCGGGAAGTGATGATAATACGGTGAGACTATGGGACGTCGAGACAGGTACCTGTAAGACCATGAGTGGTCACACTAGATCTGTAAATGCTGTGGCTATATCCAGTGATTCAGAGTTCATCGTATCGGGCAGTCATGATTATACGGTGAGACTATGGGACGTCAAGACAGGTACCTGTAAGACCATGAGTGGTCACACACATTATGTATCTGCTGTGGCTATATCCAGTGATTCAGAGTTCATCGTATCGGGAAGTGATGATAAGACGGTGAGATAATGGGACGTCAAGACAGGTACCTGTAAGACCATGAGTGGTCACACACATTATGTATCTGCTGTGGCTATATCCAATGATTCAGAGTTCATCATATCGTGAAGTTATGATTATACGGTGAGACTATGGGACGTCAAGACAGGTACCTGTAAGACCATGAGTGGTCACACACATTATGTATTGGCTGTGACTATATCCAGTAATTCAGAGTTCATCGTATCGGGAAGTGTAGATAATACGGTGAGACTATGGTACGTCAAGACAGGTACCTGTAAGACCATGAGTGGTCACACTTATTCTGTATTATCTGTGACTATATCCAGTGATTCAGAGTTCATCGTATCGGGAAGTGATGATTATACGGTGAGACTATGGGACGTCAAGACAGGTACCTGTAAGACCATGAGTGGTCACACTAGTTATGTAAATGCTGTGACTATATCCAGTGATTCAGAGTTCATCGTATCGGGAAGTGATGATAATACGGTGAGACTATGGGACGTCAAGACAGGTACCTGTAAGACCATGAGTGGTCACACTAGTTATGTAAATGCTGTGACTATATCCAGTGATTCAGAGTTCATCGTATCGGGAAGTGATGATAATACGGTGAGACTATGGGACGTAAAGACAGGTACCTGTAAGACCATGAGTGGTCACACATATTCTGTAAGATCTGTGGCTATATCCAGTGATTCAGAGTTCATCGTATCGGGAAGTTATGATGAGACGGTGAGACTATGGGACGTCAAGACAGGTACCTGTAAGACCATGAGTGGTCACACAGATTCTGTATGATCTGTGACTTTATCCAGTGATTCAGAGTTCATCGTATCGGGAAGTGATGATAATACGGTGAGACTATGGGACGTCAAGACAGGTACCTGTAAGACCATGAGTGGTCACACACATTATGTATCTGCTGTGGCTATATCCAGTGATTCAGAGTTCATCGTATCGGGCAGTCATGATAATACGGTGAGACTATGGGACGTCAAGACAGGTACCTGTAAGACCATGAGTGGTCACACACATTATGTATCTGCTGTGACTATATCCAGTGATTCAGAGTTCATCATATCGGGAAGTTATGATAAGACGGTGAGACTATGGGACGTCAAGACAGGTACCTGTAAGACCATGAGTGGTCACACTAGATCTGTAAATGCTGTGGCTATATCCAGTGATTCAGAGTTCATCGTATCGGGAAGTGATGATTATACGGTGAGACTATGGGACGTCAAGACAGGTACCTGTAAGACCATGAGTGGTCACACTTATTCTGTATTATCTGTGACTATATCCAATGATTCAGAGTTCATTGTATCGGGAAGTGATGATAAGACGGTGAGACTATGGGACGTCAAGACAGGTACCTGTAAGACCATGAGTGGTCACACTAGTTATGTATCTGCTGTGACTATATCCAGTGATTCAGAGTTCATCGTATCGGGAAGTCATTATTATACGGCGAGACTATGGGACGTCAAGACAGGTACCTGTAAGACCATGAGTGGTCACACTAGATCTGTAAATGCTGTGGCTATATCCAGTGATTCAGAGTTCATCATATCGGGAAGTGATGATAATACGGTGAGACTATGGGACGTCAAGACAGGTACCTGTAAGACCATGAGTGGTCACACTAGTTATGTATGATCTGTGGCTATATCCAGTGATTCAGAGTTCATCGTATCGGGAAGTGGAGATTAGACGGTGAGACTATGGGACGTCAAGACAGGTACCTGTAAGACCATGAGTGGTCACACACATTATGTATCTGCTGTGACTATATCCAGTGATTCAGAGTTCATCATATCGGGAAGTTATGATAAGACGGTGAGACTATGGGACGTCAAGACAGGTACCTGTAAGACCATGAGTGGTCACACTAGTTATGTATGATCTGTGGCTATATCCAGTGATTCAGAGTTCATCATATCGGGAAGTGATGATAAGACGGTGAGACTATGGGACGTCAAGACAGGTACCTGTAAGACCATGAGTGGTCACACAGATTCTGTATTATCTGTGACTATATCCAGTGATTCAGAGTTCATTGTATCGGGAAGTGATGATAATACGGTGAGACTATGGGACGTCAAGACAGGTACCTGTAAGACCATGAGTGTTCACACTTATTCTGTATTATCTGTGACTATATCCAGTGATTCAGAGTTCATCGTATCGGGAAGTGATGATAAGACGGTGAGACTATGGGACGTCAAGACAGGTACCTGTAAGACCATGAGTGGTCACACTAGTTATGTATCTGCTGTGACTATATCCAGTGATTCAGAGTTCATCGTATCGGGAAGTGATGATAAGACGGTGAGACTATGGGACGTCAAGACAGGTACCTGTAAGACAATGAGTGGTAACACTAGTTATGTATCTGCTGTGGATATATCCAGTGATTCAGAGTTCATCGTATCGGGAAGTTATGATTATACGGTGAGACTATGGGAAGTCAAGACAGGTACCTGTAAGACCATGAGTGTCACACTAGTTATGTAAATGCTGTGGCTATATCCAGTGATTCAGAGTTCATCGTATCGGGAAGTGATGATTATACGGTGAGACTATGGTACGTCAAGACAGGTACCTGTAAGACCATGAGTGGTCACACTAGATCTGTAAATGCTGTGACTATATCCAGTGATTCAGAGTTCATCGTATCGGGAAGTGATGATTATACGGTGAGACTATGGGACGTCAAGACAGGTACCTGTAAGACCATGAGTGGTCACACACATTATGTATTATCTGTGACTATATCCAATGATTCAGAGTTCATCGTATCGGGCAGTCATGATGAGACGGTGAGACTATGGGACGTCAAGACAGGTACCTGTAAGACCATGAGTGGTCACACACATTATGTATCTGCTGTGGCTATATCCAGTGATTCAGAGTTCATCGTATCGGGCAGTCATGATAATACGGTGAGACTATGGGACGTCAAGACAGGTACCTGTAAGACCATGAGTGGTCACACACATTATGTATCTGCTGTGACTATATCCAGTGATTCAGAGTTCATCGTATCGGGAAGTTATGATTATACGGTGAGACTATGGGAAGTCAAGACAGGTACTTGTAAGACCATGAGTGGTCACACACATTATGTATCTGCTGTGACTATATCCAGTGATTCAGAGTTCATCATATCGGGAAGTTATGATAAGACGGTGAGACTATGGGACGTCAAGACAGGTACCTGTAAGACCATGAGTGTTCACACTAGATCTGTAAATGCTGTGGCTATATCCAGTGATTCAGAGTTCATCGTATCGGGAAGTGATGATAAGACGGTGAGACTATGGGACGTCAAGACAGGTACCTGTAAGACCATGAGTGGTCACACTAGTTATGTATCTGCTGTGACTATATCCAGTGATTCAGAGTTCATCGTATCGGGAAGTGATGATAAGACGGTGAGACTATGGGACGTCAAGACAGGTACCTGTAAGACAATGAGTGGTAACACTAGTTATGTATCTGCTGTGGATATATCCAGTGATTCAGAGTTCATCGTATCGGGAAGTTATGATTATACGGTGAGACTATGGGAAGTCAAGACAGGTACCTGTAAGACCATGAGTGGTCTCACACATTATGCTTCTGCTGTGACTATATCCAGTGATTCAGAGTTCATCATATCGGGAAGTTATGATAAGACGGTGAGACTATGGGACGTCAAGACAGGTACCTGTAAGACCATGAGTGGTCACACTAGATCTGTAAATGCTGTGGCTATATCCAGTGATTCAGAGTTCATCGTATCGGGAAGTGATGATTATACGGTGAGACTATGGGACGTCAAGACAGGTACCTGTAAGACCATGAGTGGTCTCACACATTATGTATCTGCTGTGGCTATATCCAATGATTCAGAGTTCATCGTATCGGGCAGTCATGATAATACGGTGAGACTATGGGACGTCAAGACAGGTACCTGTAAGACCATGAGTGGTCACACTAGATCTGTAAATGCTGTGGCTATATCCAGTGATTCAGAGTTCATCGTATCGGGAAGTGATGATAATACGGTGAGACTATGGGAAGTCAAGACAGGTACCTGTAAGACCATGAGTGGTCACACTAGTTATGTAAATGCTGTGGCTATATCCAGTGATTCAGAGTTCATCGTATCGGGAAGTGATGATTATACGGTGAGACTATGGGACGTCAAGACAGGTACCTGTAAGACCATGAGTGGTCACACTAGTTATGTAAATGCTGTGGCTATATCCAGTGATTCAGAGTTCATCGTATCGGGAAGTTATGATTATACGGTGAGACTATGGGAAGTCAAGACAGGTACCTGTAAGACCATGAGTGGTCTCACACATTATGTATCTGCTGTGACTATATCCAGTGATTCAGAGTTCATCATATCGGGAAGTTATGATAAGACGGTGAGACTATGGGACGTCAAGACAGGTACCTGTAAGACCATGAGTGGTCACACAGATTATGTATTATCTGTGACTATATCCAATGATTCAGAGTTCATTGTATCGGGCAGTGATGATAATACGGTGAGACTATGGTACGTCAAGACAGGTACCTGTAAGACCATGAGTGGTCTCACACATTATGTATCTGCTGTGGCTATATCCAGTGATTCAGAGTTCATCGTATCGGGAAGTCATTATTATACGGCGAGACTATGGGACGTCAAGACAGGTACCTGTAAGACCATGAGTGGTCACACACATTATGTATCTGCTGTGACTATATCCAGTGATTCAGAGTTCATCGTATCGGGCAGTGATGATAATACGGTGAGACTATGGGACGTCAAGACAGGTACCTGTAAGACCATGAGTGGTCACACACATTATGTATCTGCTGTGGCTATATCCAGTGATTCAGAGTTCATCGTATCGGGAAGTTATGATAATACGGTGAGACTATGGGACGTCAAGACAGGTACCTGTAAGACCATGAGTGGTCACACACATTATGTATTATCTGTGACTATATCCAATGATTCAGAGTTCATTGTATCGGGCAGTCATGATAATACGGTGAGACTATGGGACGTCAAGACAGGTACCTGTAAGACCATGAGTGGTCACACTAGTTATGTAAATGCTGTGGCTATATCCAGTGATTCAGAGTTCATCATATCTGGAAGTTATGATTATACGGTGAGACTATGGGACGTCAAGACAGGTACCTGTAAGACCATGAGTGGTCACACTAGATCTGTAAATGCTGTGGCTATATCCAATGATTCAGAGTTCATCGTATCGGGCAGTCATGATAATACGGTGAGACTATGGGACGTCAAGACAGGTACCTGTAAGACCATGAGTGGTCACACACATTATGTATTATCTGTGACTATATCCAGTGATTCAGAGTTCATCGTATCGGGAAGTGATGATAATACGGTGAGACTATGGGAAGTCAAGACAGGTACCTGTAAGACCATGAGTGGTCACACTAGTTATGTAAATGCTGTGGCTATATCCAGTGATTCAGAGTTCATCGTATCGGGAAGTGATGATAAGACGGTGAGACTATGGGACGTCAAGACAGGTACCTGTAAGACCATGAGTGGTCACACTAGATCTGTAAATGCTGTGACTATATCCAGTGATTCAGAGTTCATCGTATCGGGAAGTGATGATAAGACGGTGAGACTATGGGACGTCAAGACAGGTACCTGTAAGACCATGAGTGGTCACACACATTATGTATCTGCTGTGGCTATATCCAATGATTCAGAGTTCATCGTATCGGGCAGTCATGATAAGACGGTGAGACTATGGGACGTCAAGACAGGTACCTGTAAGACCATGAGTGGTCACACACATTATGTATTATCTGTGACTATATCCAGTGATTCAGAGTTCATCGTATCGGGAAGTGGAGATTAGACGGTGAGACTATGGGACGTCAAGACAGGTACCTGTAAGACCATGAGTGGTCACACTAGTTATGTAAATGCTGTGGCTATATCCAGTGATTCAGAGTTCATCGTATCGGGAAGTGATGATTATACGGTGAGACTATGGTACGTCAAGACAGGTACCTGTAAGACCATGAGTGGTCACACTAGTTATGTAAATGCTGTGGCTATATCCAGTGATTCAGAGTTCATCGTATCGGGAAGTGATGATTATACGGTGAGACTATGGGACGTCAAGACAGGTACCTGTAAGACCATGAGTGGTAACACTAGATCTGTAAATGCTGTGACTATATCCAGTGATTCAGAGTTCATCGTATCGGGAAGTGATGATTATACGGTGAGACTATGGGACGTCAAGACAGGTACCTGTAAGACCATGAGTGGTCACACACATTATGTATTATCTGTGACTATATCCAGTGATTCAGAGTTCATTGTATCGGGCAGTGATGATAATACGGTGAGACTATGGTACGTCAAGACAGGTACCTGTAAGACCATGAGTGGTCACACTAGTTATGTATGATCTGTGGCTATATCCAGTGATTCAGAGTTCATCGTATCGGGAAGTCATTATTATACGGCGAGACTATGGGACGTCAAGACAGGTACCTGTAAGACCATGAGTGGTCACACACATTATGTATCTGCTGTGACTATATCCAGTGATTCAGAGTTCATCGTATCGGGAAGTTATGATTATACGGTGAGACTATGGGAAGTCAAGACAGGTACTTGTAAGACCATGAGTGGTCACACACATTATGTATCTGCTGTGACTATATCCAGTGATTCAGAGTTCATCATATCGGGAAGTTATGATAAGACGGTGAGACTATGGGACGTCAAGACAGGTACCTGTAAGACCATGAGTGGTCACACTAGATCTGTAAATGCTGTGGCTATATCCAGTGATTCAGAGTTCATCGTATCGGGAAGTGATGATTATACGGTGAGACTATGGGACGTCAAGACAGGTACCTGTAAGACCATGAGTGGTCACACTAGTTATGTAAATGCTGTGACTATATCCAGTGATTCAGAGTTCATCGTATCGGGAAGTGATGATTATACGGTGAGACTATGGGACGTCAAGACAGGTACCTGTAAGACCATGAGTGGTCACACAGATTATGTATTATCTGTGACTATATCCAATGATTCAGAGTTCATTGTATCGGGCAGTGATGATAATACGGTGAGACTATGGTACGTCAAGACAGGTACCTGTAAGACCATGAGTGGTCACACTAGTGTTGTATTATCTGTGGCTATATCCAGTAATTCAGAGTTCATCGTATCGGGCAGTCATGATAATACGGTGAGACTATGGGACGTCAAGACAGGTACCTGTAAGACCATGAGTGGTCACACTAGTGTTGTATTATCTGTGGCTGTATCCAGTAATTCAGAGTTCATCGTATCGGGCAGTCATGATAATACGGTGAGACTATGGGACGTCAAGACAGGTACCTGTAAGACCATGAGTGGTCACACTAGATCTGTAAATGCTGTGACTATATCCAGTAATTCAGAGTTCATCGTATCGGGCAGTCATGATTATACGGTGAGACTATGGGACGTCAAGACAGGTACCTGTAAGACCATGAGTGGTCACACTAGTTATGTAAATGCTGTGGCTATATCCAGTGATTCAGAGTTCATCATATCTGGAAGTTATGATAAGACGGTGAGACTATGGTACGTCAAGACAGGTACCTGTAAGACCATGAGTGGTCACACTAGTTATGTATCTGCTGTGACTATATCCAGTGATTCAGAGTTCATCGTATCGGGAAGTGATGATAAGACGGTGAGACTATGGGACGTCAAGACAGGTACCTGTAAGACCATGAGTGGTCACACACATTATGTATCTGCTGTGGCTATATCCAATGATTCAGAGTTCATCGTATCGGGCAGTCATGATAATACGGTGAGACTATGGGACGTCAAGACAGGTACCTGTAAGACCATGAGTGGTCACACACATTATGTATTATCTGTGACTATATCCAGTGATTCAGAGTTCATCGTATCGGGAAGTGATGATAATACGGTGAGACTATGGGAAGTCAAGACAGGTACCTGTAAGACCATGAGTGGTCACACTAGTTATGTAAATGCTGTGGCTATATCCAGTGATTCAGAGTTCATCGTATCGGGAAGTTATGATTATACGGTGAGACTATGGTACGTCAAGACAGGTACCTGTAAGACCATGAGTGGTCACACTAGTTATGTAAATGCTGTGGCTATATCCAGTGATTCAGAGTTCATCGTATCGGGAAGTGATGATTATACGGTGAGACTATGGGACGTCAAGACAGGTACCTGTAAGACCATGAGTGGTAACACTAGATCTGTAAATGCTGTGACTATATCCAGTGATTCAGAGTTCATCGTATCGGGAAGTGATGATTATACGGTGAGACTATGGGACGTCAAGACAGGTACCTGTAAGACCATGAGTGGTCACACACATTATGTATTATCTGTGACTATATCCAATGATTCAGAGTTCATTGTATCGGGCAGTGATGATAATACGGTGAGACTATGGTACGTCAAGACAGGTACCTGTAAGACCATGAGTGGTCACACTAGTTATGTATGATCTGTGGCTATATCCAGTGATTCAGAGTTCATCGTATCGGGAAGTGGAGATTATACGGTGAGACTATGGGACGTCAAGACAGGTACCTGTAAGACCATGAGTGGTCACACTAGTTCTGTATCTGCTGTGACTATATCCAGTGATTCAGAGTTCATCATATCGTGAAGTTATGATAATACGGTGAGACTATGGGACGTCAAGACAGGTACCTGTAAGACCATGAGTGGTAACACTAGTTCTGTATCTGCTGTGACTATATCCAGTGATTCAGAGTTCATCATATCGTGAAGTTATGATAAGACGGTGAGACTATGGGACGTCAAGACAGGTACCTGTAAGACCATGAGTGGTCACAATAGTGTTGTATTATCTGTGACTATATCCAATGATTCAGAGTTCATCGTATCGGGAAGTGATGATAATACGGTGAGACTATGGGACGTCAAGACAGGTACCTGTAAGACCATGAGTGGTCACACACATTATGTATCTGCTGTGACTATATCCAGTGATTCAGAGTTCATCGTATCGGGAAGTTATGATTATACGGTGAGACTATGGGACGTCAAGACAGGTACCTGTAAGACCATGAGTGGTCACACAGATTATGTATTATCTGTGACTATATCCAATGATTCAGAGTTCATTGTATCGGGCAGTGATGATAATACGGTGAGACTATGGTACGTCAAGACAGGTACCTGTAAGACCATGAGTGGTCACACTAGTGTTGTATTATCTGTGGCTATATCCAGTAATTCAGAGTTCATCGTATCGGGCAGTCATGATAATACGGTGAGACTATGGGACGTCAAGACAGGTACCTGTAAGACCATGAGTGGTCACACTAGTGTTGTATTATCTGTGGCTATATCCAGTAATTCAGAGTTCATCGTATCGGGCAGTCATGATAATACGGTGAGACTATGGGACGTCAAGACAGGTACCTGTAAGACCATGAGTGGTCACACAGATTCTATATTATCTGTGACTATATCCAGTGATTCAGAGTTCATCATATCGGGCAGTCATGATTATACGGTGAGACTATGGGACGTCAAGACAGGTACCTGTAAGACCATGAGTGGTCACACAGATTATGTATGATCTGTGGCTATATCCAGTGATTCAGAGTTCATCGTATCGGGAAGTTATGATGAGACGGTGAGACTATGGAACGTCATGACAGGTACCTGTAAGACCATGAGTGGTCACACATATTCTGTAAGATCTGTGGCTATATCCAGTGATTCAGAGTTCATCGTATCGGGAAGTGGAGATAAGACGGTGAGACTATGGGACGTCAAGACAGGTACCTGTAAGACCATGAGTGGTCACACATATTCTGTATCTGCTGTGGCTATATCCAGTGATTCAGAGTTCATCGTATCGGGCAGTCATGATTATACGGTGAGACTATGGGACGTCAAGACAGGTACCTGTAAGACCATGAGTGTTCACACTTATTCTGTATTATCTGTGACTATATCCAGTAATTCAGAGTTCATCGTATCGGGAAGTGATGATAATACGGTGAGACTATGGTACGTCAAGACAGGTACCTGTAAGACCATGAGTGGTAACACTAGATCTGTAAATGCTGTGACTATATCCAGTGATTCAGAGTTCATCGTATCGGGAAGTGATGATTATACGGTGAGATAATGGGACGTCAAGACAGGTACCTGTAAGACCATGAGTGGTCACACACATTATGTATTATCTGTGACTATATCCAGTGATTCAGAGTTCATTGTATCGGGCAGTGATGATAATACGGTGAGACTATGGGACGTCAAGACAGGTACCTGTAAGACCATGAGTGGTCACACACATTATGTATTATCTGTGACTATATCCAGTGATTCAGAGTTCATCGTATCGGGAAGTCATTATTATACGGCGAGACTATGGGACGTCAAGACAGGTACCTGTAAGACCATGAGTGGTCACACACATTATGTATCTGCTGTGACTATATCCAGTGATTCAGAGTTCATCGTATCGGGAAGTTATGATTATACGGTGAGACTATGGGAAGTCAAGACAGGTACTTGTAAGACCATGAGTGGTCACACACATTATGTATCTGCTGTGACTATATCCAGTGATTCAGAGTTCATCATATCGGGAAGTTATGATAAGACGGTGAGACTATGGGACGTCAAGACAGGTACCTGTAAGACCATGAGTGGTCACACTAGATCTGTAAATGCTGTGGCTATATCCAGTGATTCAGAGTTCATCGTATCGGGCAGTCATGATAATACGGTGAGACTATGGGACGTCAAGACAGGTACCTGTAAGACCATGAGTGGTCACACTAGTGTTGTATTATCTGTGGCTATATCCAGTAATTCAGAGTTCATCGTATCGGGCAGTCATGATAATACGGTGAGACTATGGGACGTCAAGACAGGTACCTGTAAGACCATGAGTGGTCACACTAGATCTGTAAATGCTGTGACTATATCCAGTAATTCAGAGTTCATCGTATCGGGAAGTGATGATTATACGGTGAGACTATGGGACGTCAAGACAGGTACCTGTAAGACCATGAGTGGTCACACTTATTATGTATTATCTGTGACTATATCCAATGATTCAGAGTTCATCGTATCGGGAAGTGATGATTATACGGTGAGACTATGGGACGTCAAGACAGGTACCTGTAAGACCATGAGTGGTCACACAGATTATGTATTATCTGTGACTATATCCAGTAATTCAGAGTTCATCGTATCGGGAAGTGATGATAATACGGTGAGACTATGGTACGTCAAGACAGGTACCTGTAAGACCATGAGTGGTAACACTAGATCTGTAAATGCTGTGACTATATCCAGTGATTCAGAGTTCATCGTATCGGGAAGTGATGATTATACGGTGAGATAATGGGACGTCAAGACAGGTACCTGTAAGACCATGAGTGGTCACACACATTATGTATTATCTGTGACTATATCCAGTGATTCAGAGTTCATTGTATCGGGCAGTGATGATAATACGGTGAGACTATGGGACGTCAAGACAGGTACCTGTAAGACCATGAGTGGTCACACTAGTTATGTATGATCTGTGGCTATATCCAGTGATTCAGAGTTCATCGTATCGGGAAGTCATTATTATACGGCGAGACTATGGGACGTCAAGACAGGTACCTGTAAGACCATGAGTGGTCACACACATTATGTATCTGCTGTGACTATATCCAGTGATTCAGAGTTCATCGTATCGGGAAGTTATGATTATACGGTGAGACTATGGGAAGTCAAGACAGGTACTTGTAAGACCATGAGTGGTCACACACATTATGTATCTGCTGTGACTATATCCAGTGATTCAGAGTTCATCATATCGGGAAGTTATGATAAGACGGTGAGACTATGGGACGTCAAGACAGGTACCTGTAAGACCATGAGTGGTCACACTAGATCTGTAAATGCTGTGGCTATATCCAGTGATTCAGAGTTCATCGTATCGGGCAGTCATGATAATACGGTGAGACTATGGGACGTCAAGACAGGTACCTGTAAGACCATGAGTGGTCACACTAGTGTTGTATTATCTGTGGCTATATCCAGTAATTCAGAGTTCATCGTATCGGGCAGTCATGATAATACGGTGAGACTATGGGACGTCAAGACAGGTACCTGTAAGACCATGAGTGGTCACACTAGATCTGTAAATGCTGTGACTATATCCAGTAATTCAGAGTTCATCGTATCGGGAAGTGATGATTATACGGTGAGACTATGGGACGTCAAGACAGGTACCTGTAAGACCATGAGTGGTCACACTTATTATGTATTATCTGTGACTATATCCAATGATTCAGAGTTCATCGTATCGGGAAGTGATGATTATACGGTGAGACTATGGGACGTCAAGACAGGTACCTGTAAGACCATGAGTGGTCACACAGATTATGTATTATCTGTGACTATATCCAATGATTCAGAGTTCATTGTATCGGGCAGTGATGATAATACGGTGAGACTATGGGACGTCAAGACAGGTACCTGTAAGACCATGAGTGTCACACACATTATGTATCTGCTGTGACTATATCCAGTGATTCAGAGTTCATCGTATCGGGCAGTCATGATAATACGGTGAGACTATGGGACGTCAAGACAGGTACCTGTAAGACCATGAGTGGTCACACAGATTCTATATTATCTGTGACTATATCCAGTGATTCAGAGTTCATCATATCGGGAAGTGATGATTATACGGTGAGACTATGGTACGTCAAGACAGGTACCTGTAAGACCATGAGTGGTCACACAGATTATGTATTATCTGTGACTATATCCAGTGATTCAGAGTTCATCGTATCGGGCAGTCATGATAATACGGTGAGACTATGGGACGTCAAGACAGGTACCTGTAAGACCATGAGTGGTCACACAGATTCTATATTATCTGTGACTATATCCAGTGATTCAGAGTTCATCATATCGGGAAGTGATGATTATACGGTGAGACTATGGGACGTCAAGACAGGTACCTGTAAGACCATGAGTGGTCACACTAGATCTGTAAATGCTGTGACTATATCCAGTGATTCAGAGTTCATCGTATCGGGAAGTGGAGATTATACGGTGAGACTATGGGACGTCAAGACAGGTACCTGTAAGACCATGAGTGGTCACACTAGTTCTGTATCTGCTGTGACTATATCCAGTGATTCAGAGTTCATCATATCGTGAAGTTATGATAATACGGTGAGACTATGGGACGTCAAGACAGGTACCTGTAAGACCATGAGTGGTAACACTAGTTCTGTATCTGCTGTGACTATATCCAGTGATTCAGAGTTCATCATATCGTGAAGTTATGATAAGACGGTGAGACTATGGGACGTCAAGACAGGTACCTGTAAGACCATGAGTGGTCACAATAGTGTTGTATTATCTGTGACTATATCCAATGATTCAGAGTTCATCGTATCGGGAAGTGATGATAATACGGTGAGACTATGGGACGTCAAGACAGGTACCTGTAAGACCATGAGTGGTCACACAGATTATGTATTATCTGTGACTATATCCAGTGATTCAGAGTTCATCGTATCGGGAAGTTATGATTATACGGTGAGACTATGGGACGTCAAGACAGGTACCTGTAAGACCATGAGTGGTCACACTAGATCTGTAAATGCTGTGACTATATCCAGTGATTCAGAGTTCATCGTATCGGGAAGTGGAGATTATACGGTGAGACTATGGGACGTCAAGACAGGTACCTGTAAGACCATGAGTGGTCAAACAGATTCTGTATTATCTGTGACTATATCCAGTGATTCAGAGTTCATTGTATCGGGAAGTGATGATTATACGGTGAGACTATGGGACGTCAAGACAGGTACCTGTAAGACCATGAGTGGTCACACACATTATGTATCTGCTGTGACTATATCCAGTGATTCAGAGTTCATCGTATCGGGCAGTCATGATAATACGGTGAGACTATGGGACGTCAAGACAGGTACCTGTAAGACCATGAGTGGTCACACAGATTCTATATTATCTGTGACTATATCCAGTGATTCAGAGTTCATCATATCGGGAAGTGATGATTATACGGTGAGACTATGGGACGTCAAGACAGGTACCTGTAAGACCATGAGTGGTCACACTAGATCTGTAAATGCTGTGACTATATCCAGTGATTCAGAGTTCATCGTATCGGGAAGTGGAGATTATACGGTGAGACTATGGGACGTCAAGACAGGTACCTGTAAGACCATGAGTGGTCACACTAGTTCTGTATCTGCTGTGACTATATCCAGTGATTCAGAGTTCATCATATCGTGAAGTTATGATAATACGGTGAGACTATGGGACGTCAAGACAGGTACCTGTAAGACCATGAGTGTTCACACTTATTCTGTATCTGCTGTGACTATATCCAGTGATTCAGAGTTCATCATATCGGGAAGTGATGATAATACGGTGAGACTATGGGACGTCAAGACAGGTACCTGTAAGACCATGAGTGGTCACACAGATTCTGTATTATCTGTGACTATATCCAGTGATTCAGAGTTCATTGTATCGGGAAGTGATGATAATACGGTGAGACTATGGGAAGTCAAGACAGGTACCTGTAAGACCATGAGTGGTCACACTAGTGTTGTATCATCTGTGGCTATATCCAGTGATTCAGAGTTCATCGTATCGGGAAGTGATGATTATACGGTGAGACTATGGGACGTCAAGACAGGTACCTGTAAGACCATGAGTGGTCACACAGATTATGTATTATCTGTGACTATATCCAGTGATTCAGAGTTCATCGTATCGGGAAGTGATGATAATACGGTGAGACTATGGGACGTCAAGACAGGTACCTGTAAGACCATGAGTGGTCACACATATTCTGTATTATCTGTGACTATATCCAGTGATTCAGAGTTCATCATATCGGGAAGTGATGATTATACGGTGAGACTATGGGACGTCAAGACAGGTACCTGTAAGACCATGAGTGGTCACACTTATTCTGTATTATCTGTGACTATATCCAGTGATTCAGAGTTCATCGTATCGGGAAGTTATGATAAGACGGTGAGACTATGGGACGTCAAGACAGGTACCTGTAAGACCATGAGTGTTCACACTTATTCAGTATTATCTGTGACTATATCCAGTGATTCAGAGTTCATCGTATCGGGAAGTTATGATTAAACGGTGAGACTATGGGACGTCAAGACAGGTACCTGTAAGACCATGAGTGTTCACACTTATTCTGTATTATCTGTGACTATATCCAGTGATTCAGAGTTCATCGTATCGGGCAGTCATGATAATACGGTGAGACTATGGGACGTCAAGACAGGTACCTGTAAGACCATGAGTGGTAACACACATTATGTATCTGCTGTGACTATATCCAGTGATTCAGAGTTCATCGTATCGGGCAGTCATGATAATACGGTGAGACTATGGGAAGTCAAGACAGGTACCTGTAAGACAATGAGTGGTAACACTAGTTATGTATCTGCTGTGGATATATCCAGTGATTCAGAGTTCATCGTATCGGGCAGTCATGATAATACGGTGAGACTATGGGACGTCAAGACAGGTACCTGTAAGACCATGAGTGGTCACACTAGTTATGTAAATGCTGTGACTATATCCAGTGATTCAGAGTTCATCGTATCGGGAAGTGATGATTATACGGTGAGACTATGGGACGTCAAGACAGGTACCTGTAAGACCATGAGTGGTCACACACATTATGTATCTGCTGTGGCTATATCCAGTGATTCAGAGTTCATCGTATCGGGAAGTCATTATTATACGGCGAGACTATGGGACGTCAAGACAGGTACCTGTAAGACCATGAGTGGTCACACTAGATCTGTATTATCTGTGGCTATATCCAGTGATTCAGAGTTCATCGTATCGGGAAGTTATGATTATACGGTGAGACTATGGGACGTCAAGACAGGTACCTGTAAGACCATGAGTGGTCACACTAGTTATGTATTATCTGTGACTATATCCAGTGATTCAGAGTTCATCATATCGGGAAGTCATGATAAGACGGTGAGACTATGGGACGTCAAGACAGGTACCTGTAAGACCATGAGTGGTCACACTAGATCTGTAAATGCTGTGACTATATCCAGTGATTCAGAGTTCATCATATCGGGCAGTCATGATAAGACGGTGAGACTATGGGAAGTCAAGACAGGTACCTGTAAGACCATGAGTGTTCACACTTATTCTGTATTATCTGTGACTATAACCAGTGATTCAGAGTTCATCGTATCGGGAAGTGATGATTATACGGTGAGACTATGGGACGTCAAGACAGGTACCTGTAAGACCATGAGTGGTCACACTAGTTCTGTATCTGCTGTGACTATATCCAGTGATTCAGAGTTCATCATATCGTGAAGTTATGATAATACGGTGAGACTATGGGACGTCAAGACAGGTACCTGTAAGACCATGAGTGGTAACACTAGTTCTGTATCTGCTGTGACTATATCCAGTGATTCAGAGTTCATCATATCGTGAAGTTATGATAAGACGGTGAGACTATGGGACGTCAAGACAGGTACCTGTAAGACCATGAGTGGTCACACTAGTTCTGTATCTGCTGTGACTATATCCAGTGATTCAGAGTTCATCATATCGTGAAGTTATGATAATACGGTGAGACTATGGGACGTCAAGACAGGTACCTGTAAGACCATGAGTGGTAACACTAGTTCTGTATCTGCTGTGACTATATCCAGTGATTCAGAGTTCATCATATCGTGAAGTTATGATAAGACGGTGAGACTATGGGACGTCAAGACAGGTACCTGTAAGACCATGAGTGGTCACACTAGATCTGTAAATGCTGTGACTATATCCAGTGATTCAGAGTTCATCGTATCGGGAAGTGGAGATTATACGGTGAGACTATGGGACGTCAAGACAGGTACCTGTAAGACCATGAGTGGTCACACTAGTTCTGTATCTGCTGTGACTATATCCAGTGATTCAGAGTTCATCATATCGTGAAGTTATGATAATACGGTGAGACTATGGGACGTCAAGACAGGTACCTGTAAGACCATGAGTGGTAACACTAGTTCTGTATTATCTGTGACTATATCCAGTGATTCAGAGTTCATCATATCGGGCAGTCATGATAAGACGGTGAGACTATGGGACGTCAAGACAGGTACCTGTAAGACCATGAGTGGTCACACTAGTTCTGTATCTGCTGTGACTATATCCAGTGATTCAGAGTTCATCATATCGTGAAGTTATGATAATACGGTGAGACTATGGGACGTCAAGACAGGTACCTGTAAGACCATGAGTGGTAACACTAGTTCTGTATTATCTGTGACTATATCCAATGATTCAGAGTTCATCGTATCGGGAAGTGATGATAATACGGTGAGACTATGGGACGTCAAGACAGGTACCTGTAAGACCATGAGTGGTCACACACATTATGTATCTGCTGTGACTATATCCAGTGATTCAGAGTTCATCGTATCGGGAAGTTATGATTATACGGTGAGACTATGGGACGTCAAGACAGGTACCTGTAAGACCATGAGTGGTCACACTAGATCTGTAAATGCTGTGACTATATCCAGTGATTCAGAGTTCATCGTATCGGGAAGTGGAGATTATACGGTGAGACTATGGGAAGTCAAGACAGGTACCTGTAAGACCATGAGTGGTCACACTAGTTATGTAAATGCTGTGACTATATCCAGTGATTCAGAGTTCATCGTATCGGGAAGTGATGATTATACGGTGAGACTATGGGACGTCAAGACAGGTACCTGTAAGACCATGAGTGGTCACACATATTCTGTATTATCTGTGACTATATCCAGTGATTCAGAGTTCATCGTATCGGGAAGTTATGATTATACGGTGAGACTATGGGACGTCAAGACAGGTACCTGTAAGACCATGAGTGGTCACACAGATTCTATATTATCTGTGACTATATCCAGTGATTCAGAGTTCATCATATCGGGAAGTGATGATTATACGGTGAGACTATGGGACGTCAAGACAGGTACCTGTAAGACCATGAGTGGTCACACACATTATGTATCTGCTGTGACTATATCCAGTGATTCAGAGTTCATCGTATCGGGAAGTTATGATTATACGGTGAGACTATGGGAAGTCAAGACAGGTACTTGTAAGACCATGAGTGGTCACACACATTATGTATCTGCTGTGACTATATCCAGTGATTCAGAGTTCATCATATCGGGAAGTTATGATAAGACGGTGAGACTATGGGACGTCAAGACAGGTACCTGTAAGACCATGAGTGTTCACACTTATTCTGTATTATCTGTGACTATATCCAGTGATTCAGAGTTCATCGTATCGGGCAGTCATGATAATACGGTGAGACTATGGGACGTCAAGACAGGTACCTGTAAGACCATGAGTGGTAACACACATTATGTATCTGCTGTGACTATATCCAGTGATTCAGAGTTCATCGTATCGGGCAGTCATGATAATACGGTGAGACTATGGTACGTCAAGACAGGTACCTGTAAGACCATGAGTGGTCACACAGATTCTGTATTATCTGTGACTATATCCAGTAATTCAGAGTTCATCGTATCGGGAAGTGATGATAAGACGGTGAGACTATGGGACGTCAAGACAGGTACCTGTAAGACCATGAGTGGTCACACACATTATGTATTATCTGTGACTATATCCAGTGATTCAGAGTTCATCGTATCGGGAAGTGATGATTAGACGGTGAGACTATGGGACGTCAAGACAGGTACCTGTAAGACCATGAGTGGTCACACAGATTCTGTATTATCTGTGACAATATCCAGTGATTCAGAGTTCATCATATCGGGAAGTCATGATAAGACGGTGAGACTATGGGAAGTCAAGACAGGTACCTGTAAGACCATGAGTGTTCACACTTATTCTGTATTATCTGTGACTATATCCAGTGATTCAGAGTTCATCGTATCGGGAAGTTATGATAAGACGGTGAGACTATGGGACGTCAAGACAGGTACCTGTAAGACCATGAGTGTTCACACTTATTCAGTATTATCTGTGACTATATCCAGTGATTCAGAGTTCATCGTATCGGGAAGTTATGATGAAACGGTGAGACTATGGGACGTCAAGACAGGTACCTGTAAGACCATGAGTGGTCACACACATTATGTATTATCTGTGACTATATCCAGTGATTCAGAGTTCATTGTATCGGGCAGTGATGATAATACGGTGAGACTATGGTACGTCAAGACAGGTACCTGTAAGACCATGAGTGGTCACACTAGTTATGTATGATCTGTGGCTATATCCAGTGATTCAGAGTTCATCGTATCGGGAAGTCATTATTATACGGCGAGACTATGGGACGTCAAGACAGGTACCTGTAAGACCATGAGTGGTCACACACATTATGTATCTGCTGTGACTATATCCAGTGATTCAGAGTTCATCGTATCGGGAAGTTATGATTATACGGTGAGACTATGGGAAGTCAAGACAGGTACTTGTAAGACCATGAGTGGTCACACACATTATGTATCTGCTGTGACTATATCCAGTGATTCAGAGTTCATCATATCGGGAAGTGATGATTATACGGTGAGACTATGGGACGTCAAGACAGGTACCTGTAAGACCATGAGTGGTAACACTAGTTATGTATCTGCTGTGGCTATATCCAGTGATTCAGAGTTCATCGTATCGGGAAGTGATGATAAGACGGTGAGACTATGGGACGTCAAGACAGGTACCTGTAAGACCATGAGTGGTCACACTAGATCTGTATTATCTGTGGCTATATCCAGTGATTCAGAGTTCATTGTATCGGGAAGTTATGCCAAGACGGTGAGACTATGGGACGTCAAGACAGGTACCTGTAAGACCATGAGTGGTCACACTAGATCTGTAAATGCTGTGGCTATATCCAGTGATTCAGAGTTCATTGTATCGGGCAGTGATGATAATACGGTGAGACTATGGTACGTCAAGACAGGTACCTGTAAGACCATGAGTGGTCACACTAGTTATGTATGATCTGTGGCTATATCCAGTGATTCAGAGTTCATCGTATCGGGCAGTCATGATAATACGGTGAGACTATGGGACGTCAAGACAGGTACCTGTAAGACAATGAGTGGTAACACTAGTTATGTATCTGCTGTGGATATATCCAGTGATTCAGAGTTCATCGTATCGGGCAGTCATGATAATACGGTGAGACTATGGGACGTCAAGACAGGTACCTGTAAGACCGTGAGTGGTCACACTAGTTATGTAAATGCTGTGACTATATCCAGTGATTCAGAGTTCATCGTATCGGGAAGTGATGATAATACGGTGAGACTATGGGACGTCAAGACAGGTACCTGTAAGACCATGAGTGTTCACACTTATTCTGTATTATCTGTGACTATATCCAGTGATTCAGAGTTCATCATATCGGGAAGTCAAGATTATACGGTGAGACTATGGGACGTCAAGACAGGTACCTGTAAGACCATGAGTGGTAACACTAGTTATGTATCTGCTGTGGCTATATCCAGTGATTCAGAGTTCATCGTATCGGGAAGTGATGATAATACGGTGAGACTATGGGACGTCAAGACAGGTACCTGTAAGACCATGAGTGTTCACACTTATTCTGTATTATCTGTGACTATATCCAGTGATTCAGAGTTCATCATATCGGGCAGTCATGATAAGACGGTGAGACTATGGGACGTCAAGACAGGTACCTGTAAGACCATGAGTGGTCACACTAGATCTGTATTATCTGTGGCTATATCCAGTGATTCAGAGTTCATCGTATCGGGAAGTGATGATAATACGGTGAGACTATGGTACGTCAAGACAGGTACCTGTAAGACCATGAGTGGTCACACACATTATGTATCTGCTGTGGCTATATCCAGTGATTCAGAGTTCATCGTATCGGGAAGTTATGATTATACGGTGAGACTATGGGACGTCAAGACAGGTACCTGTAAGACCATGAGTGATCACACAGATTCTGTATTATCTGTGACAATATCCAATGATTCAGAGTTCATTGTATCGTGCAGTGATGATAATACGGTGAGACTATGGTACGTCAAGACAGGTACCTGTAAGACCATGAGTGGTCACACTAGATCTGTATTATCTGTGGCTATATCCAGTGATTCAGAGTTCATCATATCGGGAAGTGATGATAATACGGTGAGACTATGGGAAGTCAAGACAGGTACCTGTAAGACAATGAGTGGTCACACACATTATGTATTATCTGTGGCTATATCCAGTGATTCAGAGTTAATCGTATCGGGAAGTGGAGATTAGACGGTGAGACTATGGGACGTCAAGACAGGTACCTGTAAGACCATGAGTGGTCACACGAGTTATGTAAATGCTGTGACTATATCCAGTGATTCAGAGTTCATCGTATCGGGAAGTGATGATTATACGGTGAGACTATGGGACGTCAAGACAGGTACCTGTAAGACCATGAGTGGTAACACTAGTTATGTATCTGCTGTGGCTATATCCAGTGATTCAGAGTTCATCGTATCGGGAAGTGATGATAAGACGGTGAGACTATGGGACGTCAAGACAGGTACCTGTAAGACCATGAGTGGTCACACAGATTCTGTATTATCTGTGGCTATATCCAGTGATTCAGAGTTCATTGTATCGGGAAGTGATGATAATACGGTGAGACTATGGGACGTCAAGACAGGTACCTGTAAGACCATGAGTGGTCACACTAGATCTGTAAATGCTGTGGCTATATCCAATGATTCAGAGTTCATTGTATCGGGCAGTGATGATAATACGGTGAGACTATGGTACGTCAAGACAGGTACCTGTAAGACCATGAGTGGTCACACTAGTTATGTATGATCTGTGGCTATATCCAGTGATTCAGAGTTCATTGTATCGGGAAGTGATGATAATACGGTGAGACTATGGGACGTCAAGACAGGTACCTGTAAGACCATGAGTGGTCACACTAGATCTGTAAATGCTGTGGCTATATCCAATGATTCAGAGTTCATTGTATCGGGCAGTGATGATAATACGGTGAGACTATGGGACGTCAAGACAGGTACCTGTAAGACCATGAGTGGTCACACTAGATCTGTAAATGCTGTGGCTATATCCAATGATTCAGAGTTCATCGTATCGGGAAGTGATGATAATACGGTGAGACTATGGTACGTCAAGACAGGTACCTGTAAGACCATGAGTGGTCACACACATTATGTATATGCTGTGGCTATATCCAGTGATTCAGAGTTCATCGTATCGGGAAGTGATGATAATACGGTGAGACTATGGGACGTCAAGACAGGTACCTGTAAGACCATGAGTGGTCACACAGATTCTGTATTATCTGTGACTATATCCAGTGATTCAGAGTTCATCATATCGGGAAGTGATGATAATACGGTGAGACTATGGGACGTCAAGACAGGTACCTGTAAGACCATGAGTGTTCACACTTATTCTGTATTATCTGTGACTATATCCAGTGATTCAGAGTTCATCGTATCGGGAAGTTATGATGAAACGGTGAGACTATGGGACGTCAAGACAGGTACCTGTAAGACCATGAGTGTTCACACTTATTCTGTATTATCTGTGGCTATATCCAGTGATTCAGAGTTAATCGTATCGGGAAGTGGAGATTAGACGGTGAGACTATGGGACGTCAAGACAGGTACCTGTAAGACCATGAGTGGTCACACGAGTTATGTAAATGCTGTGACTATATCCAGTGATTCAGAGTTCATCGTATCGGGAAGTGATGATAAGACGGTGAGACTATGGGAAGTCAAGACAGGTACCTGTAAGACAATGAGTGGTCACACACATTATGTATCTGCTGTGACTATATCCAGTGATTCAGAGTTCATCGTATCGGGAAGTGATGATTAGACGGTGAGACTATGGGACGTCAAGACAGGTACCTGTAAGACCATGAGTGGTCACACTAGATCTGTAAATGCTGTGACTATATCCAGTGATTCAGAGTTCATCGTATCGGGAAGTGGAGATTATACGGTGAGACTATGGGACGTCAAGACAGGTACCTGTAAGACCATGAGTGTTCACACTTATTCTGTATTATCTGTGACTATATCCAGTGATTCAGAGTTCATCATATCGGGAAGTCAAGATTATACGGTGAGACTATGGGACGTCAAGACAGGTACCTGTAAGACCATGAGTGGTCACACACATTATGTATTATCTGTGACTATATCCAGTGATTCAGAGTTCATTGTATCGGAAGTGATGATAATACGGTGAGACTATGGGACGTCAAGACAGGTACCTGTAAGACCATGAGTGGTCACACTTATTATGTATCTGCTGTGTCTATATCCAGTGATTCAGAGTTAATCGTATCGGGAAGTGATGATTATACGGTGAGACTATGGGACGTCAAGACAGGTACCTGTAAGACCATGAGTGGTAACACTAGTTATGTATCTGCTGTGGCTATATCCAGTGATTCAGAGTTCATCGTATCGGGAAGTGATGATAAGACGGTGAGACTATGGGACGTCAAGACAGGTACCTGTAAGACCATGAGTGGTCACACTAGATCTGTATTATCTGTGGCTATATCCAGTGATTCAGAGTTCATTGTATCGGGAAGTGATGATAATACGGTGAGACTATGGAACGTCAAGACAGGTACCTGTAAGACCATGAGTGGTCACACAGATTCTGTATCATCTGTGACAATATCCAGTGATTCAGAGTTCATCGTATCGGGAAGTTATGATGAAACGGTGAGACTATGGGACGTCAAGACAGGTACCTGTAAGACCATGAGTGGTCACACACATTATGTATCTGCTGTGGCTATATCCAGTGATTCAGAGTTCATTGTATCGGGAAGTGATGATAATACGGTGAGACTATGGGACGTCAAGACAGGTACCTGTAAGACCATGAGTGGTCACACAGATTCTGTATTATCTGTGACTATATCCAGTGATTCAGAGTTCATCGTATCGGGAAGTGATGATAATACGGTGAGACTATGGGACGTCAAGACAGGTACCTGTAAGACCATGAGTGTTCACACTTATTCTGTATTATCTGTGACTATATCCAGTGATTCAGAGTTCATTGTATCGGGAAGTGATGATAATACGGTGAGACTATGGGACGTCAAGACAGGTACCTGTAAGACCATGAGTGGTCACACTTATTCTGTATTATCTGTGACTATATCCAGTGATTCAGAGTTAATCGTATCGGGAAGTCAAGATTATACGGTGAGACTATGGGACGTCAAGACAGGTACCTGTAAGACCATGAGTGGTCACACACATTATGTATTATCTGTGACTATATCCAGTGATTCAGAGTTCATTGTATCGGGAAGTGATGATAATACGGTGAGACTATGGGACGTCAAGACAGGTACCTGTAAGACCATGAGTGATCACACAGATTCTGTATTATCTGTGACAATATCCAATGATTCAGAGTTCATTGTATCGTGCAGTGATGATAATACGGTGAGACTATGGTACGTCAAGACAGGTACCTGTAAGACCATGAGTGTTCACACTTATTCTGTATTATCTGTGACTATATCCAGTGATTCAGAGTTCATTGTATCGGGAAGTGATGATAATACGGTGAGACTATGGGACGTCAAGACAGGTACCTGTAAGACCATGAGTGTTCACACTTATTCTGTATTATCTGTGACTATATCCAGTGATTCAGAGTTCATTGTATCGGGAAGTGATGATAATACGGTGAGACTATGGGACGTCAAGACAGGTACCTGTAAGACCATGAGTGGTCACACTTATTCTGTATTATCTGTGACTATATCCAGTGATTCAGAGTTCATCATATCGGGAAGTCAAGATTATACGGTGAGACTATGGGACGTCAAGACAGGTACCTGTAAGACCATGAGTGGTCACACACATTATGTATTATCTGTGACTATATCCAGTGATTCAGAGTTCATTGTATCGGGAAGTGATGATAATACGGTGAGACTATGGGACGTCAAGACAGGTACCTGTAAGACCATGAGTGATCACACAGATTCTGTATTATCTGTGACAATATCCAATGATTCAGAGTTCATTGTATCGTGCAGTGATGATAATACGGTGAGACTATGGGACGTCAAGACAGGTACCTGTAAGACAATGAGTGGTAACACTAGTTCTGTATCTGCTGTGTCTATATCCAGTGATTCAGAGTTAATCGTATCGGGAAGTTATGATTAGACGTTGAGACTATGGGACGTCAAGACAGGTACCTGTAAGACAATGAGTGGTAACACTAGATCTGTAAATGCTGTGACTATATCCAGTAATTCAGAGTTCATCGTATCGGGAAGTGATGATTAGACGGTGAGACTATGGGACGTCAAGACAGGTACCTGTAAGACCATGAGTGGTCACACTAGATCTGTAAATGCTGTGACTATATCCAGTGATTCAGAGTTCATCGTATCGGGAAGTGGAGATTATACGGTGAGACTATGGGACGTCAAGACAGGTACCTGTAAGACCATGAGTGTTCACACTTATTCTGTATTATCTGTGACTATATCCAGTGATTCAGAGTTCATCATATCGGGAAGTCAAGATTATACGGTGAGACTATGGGACGTCAAGACAGGTACCTGTAAGACCATGAGTGGTCACACACATTATGTATTATCTGTGACTATATCCAGTGATTCAGAGTTCATTGTATCGGGAAGTGATGATAATACGGTGAGACTATGGGACGTCAAGACAGGTACCTGTAAGACCATGAGTGATCACACAGATTCTGTATTATCTGTGACAATATCCAGTGATTCAGAGTTCATTGTATCGGGAAGTGATGATAATACGGTGAGACTATGGGACGTCAAGACAGGTACCTGTAAGACCATGAGTGGTCACACTTATTATGTATCTGCTGTGTCTATATCCAGTGATTCAGAGTTAATCGTATCGGGAAGTTATGATTAGACGTTGAGACTATGGGACGTCAAGACAGGTACCTGTAAGACAATGAGTGGTAACACTAGATCTGTAAATGCTGTGACTATATCCAGTAATTCAGAGTTCATCGTATCGGGAAGTGATGATTAGACGGTGAGACTATGGGACGTCAAGACAGGTACCTGTAAGACCATGAGTGGTCACACACATTATGTATTATCTGTGACTATATCCAATGATTCAGAGTTCATTGTATCGTGCAGTGATGATAATACGGTGAGACTATGGGACGTCAAGACAGGTACCTGTAAGACCATGAGTGGTCACACTAGTTATGTAAATGCTGTGACTATATCCAGTGATTCAGAGTTCATCGTATCGGGAAGTGATGATAATACGGTGAGACTATGGGACGTCAAGACAGGTACCTGTAAGACCATGAGTGGTCACACTAGTTATGTAAATGCTGTGACTATATCCAGTGATTCAGAGTTCATCGTATCGGGAAGTGATGATAATACGGTGAGACTATGGGACGTAAAGACAGGTACCTGTAAGACCATGAGTGGTCACACATATTCTGTAAGATCTGTGGCTATATCCAGTGATTCAGAGTTCATCGTATCGGGAAGTTATGATGAGACGGTGAGACTATGGGACGTCAAGACAGGTACCTGTAAGACCATGAGTGGTCACACAGATTCTGTATGATCTGTGACTTTATCCAGTGATTCAGAGTTCATCGTATCGGGAAGTGATGATAATACGGTGAGACTATGGGACGTCAAGACAGGTACCTGTAAGACCATGAGTGGTCACACACATTATGTATTATCTGTGACTATATCCAGTGATTCAGAGTTCATTGTATCGGGAAGTGATGATAATACGGTGAGACTATGGGACGTCAAGACAGGTACCTGTAAGACCATGAGTGGTCACACTTATTATGTATCTGCTGTGTCTATATCCAGTGATTCAGAGTTAATCGTATCGGGAAGTTATGATTAGACGTTGAGACTATGGGACGTCAAGACAGGTACCTGTAAGACAATGAGTGGTCACACAGATTCTGTATTATCTGTGACTATATCCAGTGATTCAGAGTTCATTGTATCGGGAAGTGATGATAATACGGTGAGACTATGGGACGTCAAGACAGGTACCTGTAAGACCATGAGTGGTCACACTCGATCTGTAAATGCTGTGACTATATCCAGTGATTCAGAGTTCATCGTATCGGGAAGTTATGATTATACGGTGAGACTATGGGACGTCAAGACAGGTACCTGTAAGACCATGAGTGTTCACACTTATTCTGTATTATCTGTGACTATATCCAGTGATTCAGAGTTCATCATATCGGGAAGTCAAGATTATACGGTGAGACTATGGGACGTCAAGACAGGTACCTGTAAGACCATGAGTGGTAACACTAGTTATGTATCTGCTGTGGCTATATCCAGTGATTCAGAGTTCATCGTATCGGGAAGTGATGATAATACGGTGAGACTATGGGACGTCAAGACAGGTACCTGTAAGACCATGAGTGTTCACACTTATTCTGTATTATCTGTGACTATATCCAGTGATTCAGAGTTCATTGTATCGGGAAGTGATGATAATACGGTGAGACTATGGGACGTCAAGACAGGTACCTGTAAGACCATGAGTGGTCACACTTATTCTGTATTATCTGTGACTATATCCAGTGATTCAGAGTTAATCGTATCGGGAAGTCAAGATTATACGGTGAGACTATGGGACGTCAAGACAGGTACCTGTAAGACCATGAGTGGTCACACACATTATGTATTATCTGTGACTATATCCAGTGATTCAGAGTTCATTGTATCGGGAAGTGATGATAATACGGTGAGACTATGGGACGTCAAGACAGGTACCTGTAAGACCATGAGTGATCACACAGATTCTGTATTATCTGTGACAATATCCAATGATTCAGAGTTCATTGTATCGTGCAGTGATGATAATACGGTGAGACTATGGTACGTCAAGACAGGTACCTGTAAGACCATGAGTGTTCACACTTATTCTGTATTATCTGTGACTATATCCAGTGATTCAGAGTTCATTGTATCGGGAAGTGATGATAATACGGTGAGACTATGGGACGTCAAGACAGGTACCTGTAAGACCATGAGTGTTCACACTTATTCTGTATTATCTGTGACTATATCCAGTGATTCAGAGTTCATTGTATCGGGAAGTGATGATAATACGGTGAGACTATGGGACGTCAAGACAGGTACCTGTAAGACCATGAGTGGTCACACTTATTCTGTATTATCTGTGACTATATCCAGTGATTCAGAGTTCATCATATCGGGAAGTGATGATTATACGGTGAGACTATGGGACGTCAAGACAGGTACCTGTAAGACCATGAGTGGTCACACACATTATGTATTATCTGTGACTATATCCAGTGATTCAGAGTTCATTGTATCGGGAAGTGATGATTATACGGTGAGACTATGGGACGTCAAGACAGGTACCTGTAAGACCATGAGTGGTCACACTAGATCTGTAAATGCTGTGACTATATCCAGTGATTCAGAGTTCATCGTATCGGGAAGTTATGATTATACGGTGAGACTATGGGACGTCAAGACAGGTACCTGTAAGACCATGAGTGGTCACACAGATTCTGTATTATCTGTGACTATATCCAGTGATTCAGAGTTCATCATATCGGGAAGTGATGATAATACGGTGAGACTATGGGACGTCAAGACAGGTACCTGTAAGACCATGAGTGTTCACACTTATTCTGTATTATCTGTGACTATATCCAGTGATTCAGAGTTCATCGTATCGGGAAGTTATGATGAAACGGTGAGACTATGGGACGTCAAGACAGGTACCTGTAAGACCATGAGTGTTCACACTTATTCTGTATTATCTGTGACTATATCCAGTGATTCAGAGTTCATCATATCGGGAAGTGATGATAATACGGTGAGACTATGGGACGTCAAGACAGGTACCTGTAAGACCATGAGTGGTCACACACATTCTGTATTATCTGTGGCTATATCCAGTGATTCAGAGTTCATCGTATCGGGAAGTTATGATGAAACGGTGAGACTATGGGACGTCAAGACAGGTACCTGTAAGACCATGAGTGGTCACACATATTCTGTATGATCTGTGGCTATATCCAGTGATTCAGAGTAAATCGTATAAGGAAGTTATGATAATACGGTGAGACTATGGGACGTCAAGACAGGTACCTGTAAGACCATGAGTGGTCACACAGATTCTGTATTATCTGTGGCTATATCCAGTGATTCAGAGTTCATCGTATCGGGAAGTGATGATAATACGGTGAGACTATGGGACGTCAAGACAGGTACCTGTAAGACCATGAGTGGTCACACTTATTCTGTATTATCTGTGACTATATCCAGTGATTCAGAGTTAATCGTATCGGGAAGTCAAGATTATACGGTGAGACTATGGGACGTCAAGACAGGTACCTGTAAGACCATGAGTGGTCACACACATTATGTATTATCTGTGACTATATCCAGTGATTCAGAGTTCATTGTATCGGGAAGTGATGATAATACGGTGAGACTATGGTACGTCAAGACAGGTACCTGTAAGACCATGAGTGGTCACACAGATTCTGTATTATCTGTGACTATATCCAGTGATTCAGAGTTCATTGTATCGGGAAGTGATGATAATACGGTGAGACTATGAGACGTCAAGACAGGTACCTGTAAGACCATGAGTGGTCACACTAGATCTGTATTATCTGTGGCTATATCCAGTGATTCAGAGTTCATCGTATCGGGAAGTGGAGATTAGACGTTGAGACTATGGGACGTCAAGACAGGTACCTGTAAGACAATGAGTGGTAACACTAGATCTGTAAATGCTGTGACTATATCCAGTAATTCAGAGTTCATCGTATCGGGAAGTTATGATGAAACGGTGAGACTATGGGACGTCAAGACAGGTACCTGTAAGACCATGAGTGGTCACACTTATTCTGTATTATCTGTGACTATATCCAGTGATTCAGAGTTCATTGTATCGGGAAGTGATGATAATACGGTGAGACTATGGGACGTCAAGACAGGTACCTGTAAGACCATGAGTGGTCACACTTATTCTGTATTATCTGTGACTATATCCAGTGATTCAGAGTTCATTGTATCGGGAAGTGATGATAATACGGTGAGACTATGGTACGTCAAGACAGGTACCTGTAAGACCATGAGTGGTCACACAGATTCTGTATTATCTGTGACTATATCCAGTGATTCAGAGTTCATTGTATCGGGAAGTGATGATAATACGGTGAGACTATGGGACGTCAAGACAGGTACCTGTAAGACCATGAGTGGTCACACTAGATCTGTAAATGCTGTGACTATATCCAGTGATTCAGAGTTCATCGTATCGGGAAGTTATGATTAGACGTTGAGACTATGGGACGTCAAGACAGGTACCTGTAAGACCATGAGTGGTAACACTAGATCTGTAAATGCTGTGACTATATCCAGTAATTCAGAGTTCATCGTATCGGGAAGTGATGATTATACGGTGAGACTATGGGACGTCAAGACAGGTACCTGTAAGACCATGAGTGGTCACACATATTCTGTATGATCTGTGGCTATATCCAGTGATTCAGAGTTCATCGTATCGGGAAGTTATGATTATACGGTGAGACTATGGGACGTCAAGACAGGTACCTGTAAGACCATGAGTGTTCACACTTATTCTGTATTATCTGTGACTATATCCAGTGATTCAGAGTTCATCATATCGGGAAGTCAAGATTATACGGTGAGACTATGGGACGTCAAGACAGGTACCTGTAAGACAATGAGTGGTAACACTAGTTCTGTATCATCTGTGGCTATATCCAGTGATTCAGAGTTCATCGTATCGGGAAGTTATGATGAGACGGTGAGACTATGGGACGTCAAGACAGGTACCTGTAAGACCATGAGTGGTCACACTAGTTATGTAAATGCTGTGACTATATCCAGTGATTCAGAGTTCATCGTATCGGGAAGTGATGATTAGACGTTGAGACTATGGGACGTCAAGACAGGTACCTGTAAGACCATGAGTGGTCACACAGATTCTGTATTATCTGTGACAATATCCAGTGATTCAGAGTTCATCGTATCGGGAAGTTATGATGAAACGGTGAGACTATGGGACGTCAAGACAGGTACCTGTAAGACCATGAGTGGTCACACTTATTCTGTATTATCTGTGACTATATCCAGTGATTCAGAGTTCATTGTATCGGGAAGTGATGATAATACGGTGAGACTATGGGACGTCAAGACAGGTACCTGTAAGACCATGAGTGGTCACACTTATTCTGTATTATCTGTGACTATATCCAGTGATTCAGAGTTCATTGTATCGGGAAGTGATGATAATACGGTGAGACTATGGTACGTCAAGACAGGTACCTGTAAGACCATGAGTGGTCACACAGATTCTGTATTATCTGTGACTATATCCAGTGATTCAGAGTTCATTGTATCGGGAAGTGATGATAATACGGTGAGACTATGGGACGTCAAGACAGGTACCTGTAAGACCATGAGTGGTCACACTAGATCTGTAAATGCTGTGACTATATCCAGTGATTCAGAGTTCATCGTATCGGGAAGTTATGATTAGACGTTGAGACTATGGGACGTCAAGACAGGTACCTGTAAGACAATGAGTGGTAACACTAGATCTGTAAATGCTGTGACTATATCCAGTAATTCAGAGTTCATCGTATCGGGAAGTGATGATTATACGGTGAGACTATGGGACGTCAAGACAGGTACCTGTAAGACCATGAGTGGTCACACTAGATCTGTAAATGCTGTGACTATATCCAGTGATTCAGAGTTCATCGTATCGGGAAGTTATGATTATACGGTGAGACTATGGGACGTCAAGACAGGTACCTGTAAGACCATGAGTGTTCACACTTATTCTGTATTATCTGTGACTATATCCAGTGATTCAGAGTTCATCATATCGGGAAGTCAAGATTATACGGTGAGACTATGGGACGTCAAGACAGGTACCTGTAAGACAATGAGTGGTAACACTAGTTCTGTATCATCTGTGGCTATATCCAGTGATTCAGAGTTCATCGTATCGGGAAGTTATGATGAGACGGTGAGACTATGGGACGTCAAGACAGGTACCTGTAAGACCATGAGTGGTCACACTAGTTATGTAAATGCTGTGACTATATCCAGTGATTCAGAGTTCATCGTATCGGGAAGTGATGATAAGACGGTGAGACTATGGGACGTCAAGACAGGTACCTGTAAGACCATGAGTGGTCACACAGATTCTGTATTATCTGTGACAATATCCAGTGATTCAGAGTTCATCGTATCGGGAAGTTATGATGAAACGGTGAGACTATGGGACGTCAAGACAGGTACCTGTAAGACCATGAGTGGTCACACATATTCTGTATGATCTGTGGCTATATCCAGTGATTCAGAGTAAATCGTATAAGGAAGTTATGATAATACGGTGAGACTATGGGACGTCAAGACAGGTACCTGTAAGACCATGAGTGGTCACACAGATTCTGTATTATCTGTGGCTATATCCAGTGATTCAGAGTTCATCGTATCGGGAAGTGATGATAATACGGTGAGACTATGGTACGTCAAGACAGGTACCTGTAAGACCATGAGTGGTCACACAGATTCTGTATGATCTGTGACTATATCCAGTGATTCAGAGTTCATTGTATCGGGAAGTGATGATAATACGGTGAGACTATGAGACGTCAAGACAGGTACCTGTAAGACCATGAGTGGTCACACTAGATCTGTATTATCTGTGGCTATATCCAGTGATTCAGAGTTCATCGTATCGGGAAGTGGAGATTAGACGTTGAGACTATGGGACGTCAAGACAGGTACCTGTAAGACAATGAGTGATCACACTAGTGTTGTATTATCTGTGGCTATATCCAGTGATTCAGAGTTCATCGTATCGGGAAGTGATGATAATACGGTGAGACTATGGGACGTCAAGACAGGTACCTGTAAGACCATGAGTGGTCACACTAGTTCTGTATATGCTGTGGCTATATCCAGTGATTCAGAGTTCATCGTATCGGGAAGTGATGATTATACGGTGAGACTATGGGACGTCAAGACAGGTACCTGTAAGACCATGAGTGGTCACACTAGTTATGTATTATCTGTGGCTATATCCAGTGATTCAGAGTTCATTGTATCGGGAAGTGATGATAATACGGTGAGACTATGGGACGTCAAGACAGGTACCTGTAAGACCATGAGTGGTCACAATAGTGTAGTATTATCTGTGGCTATATCCAGTGATTCAGAGTTCATCGTATCAGGCAGTGTAGATAAAACGGTGAGACTATGGGAAGTCAAGACAGGTACCTGTAAGACCATGAGTGGTCACACTAGTTATGTAAATGCTGTGACTATATCCAGTGATTCAGAGTTCATCGTATCGGGAAGTTATGATTAGACGTTGAGACTATGGGACGTCAAGACAGGTACCTGTAAGACAATGAGTGGTAACACTAGATCTGTAAATGCTGTGACTATATCCAGTAATTCAGAGTTCATCGTATCGGGAAGTGATGATTATACGGTGAGACTATGGGACGTCAAGACAGGTACCTGTAAGACCATGAGTGGTCACACTAGATCTGTAAATGCTGTGACTATATCCAGTGATTCAGAGTTCATCGTATCGGGAAGTTATGATTAGACGTTGAGACTATGGGACGTCAAGACAGGTACCTGTAAGACAATGAGTGGTAACACTAGATCTGTAAATGCTGTGACTATATCCAGTAATTCAGAGTTCATCGTATCGGGAAGTTATGATGAAACGGTGAGACTATGGGACGTCAAGACAGGTACCTGTAAGACCATGAGTGGTCACACTTATTCTGTATTATCTGTGACTATATCCAGTGATTCAGAGTTCATTGTATCGGGAAGTGATGATAATACGGTGAGACTATGGGACGTCAAGACAGGTACCTGTAAGACCATGAGTGGTCACACTTATTCTTTATTATCTGTGACTATATCCAGTGATTCAGAGTTCATTGTATCGGGAAGTGATGATAATACGGTGAGACTATGGGACGTCAAGACAGGTACCTGTAAGACCATGAGTGGTCACACTTATTCTGTATTATCTGTGACTATATCCAGTGATTCAGAGTTCATCGTATCGGGAAGTTATGATTAGACGTTGAGACTATGGGACGTCAAGACAGGTACCTGTAAGACAATGAGTGGTAACACTAGATCTGTAAATGCTGTGACTATATCCAGTAATTCAGAGTTCATCGTATCGGGAAGTGATGATTATACGGTGAGACTATGGGACGTCAAGACAGGTACCTGTAAGACCATGAGTGGTCACACACATTCTGTATTATCTGTGACTATATCCAGTGATTCAGAGTTCATCGTATCGGGAAGTGATGATTAGACGGTGAGACTATGGGACGTCAAGACAGGTACCTGTAAGACCATGAGTGTTCACACTTATTCTGTATTATCTGTGACTATATCCAGTGATTCAGAGTTCATCATATCGGGAAGTGATGATTATACGGTGAGACTATGGGACGTCAAGACAGGTACCTGTAAGACCATGAGTGGTCACACAGATTCTGTATGATCTGTGACTATATCCAGTGATTCAGAGTTCATCGTATCGGGAAGTGATGATAATACGGTGAGACTATGGGACGTCAAGACAGGTACCTGTAAGACCATGAGTGGTAACACTAGTCATGTATCTGCTGTGGCTATATCCAGTGATTCAGAGTTCATCGTATCGGGAAGTGATGATAAGACGGTGAGACTATGGGACGTCAAGACAGGTACCTGTAAGACCATGAGTGTTCACACTTATTCTGTATTATCTGTGACTATATCCAGTGATTCAGAGTTCATCGTATCGGGAAGTGATGATTATACGGTGAGACTATGGGACGTCAAGACAGGTACCTGTAAGACCATGAGTGGTAACACTAGATCTGTAAATGCTGTGACTATATCCAGTGATTCAGAGTTCATCATATCGGGAAGTGATGATAATACGGTGAGACTATGGGACGTCAAGACAGGTACCTGTAAGACCATGAGTGGTCACACACATTCTGTATTATCTGTGGCTATATCCAGTGATTCAGAGTTCATCGTATCGGGAAGTTATGATGAAACGGTGAGACTATGGGACGTCAAGACAGGTACCTGTAAGACCATGAGTGGTCACACAGATTCTGTATTATCTGTGACTATATCCAGTGATTCAGAGTTCATCGTATCGGGAAGTTATGATGAAACGGTGAGACTATGGGACGTCAAGACAGGTACCTGTAAGACCATGAGAGTTCACAGTAGAACTGTAAATGCTGTGACTATATCCAGTGATTCAGAGTTCATCGTATCGGGAAGTTATGATGAAACGGTGAGACTATGGGACGTCAAGACAGGTACCTGTAAGACCATGAGTGGTAACACTAGATCTGTAAATGCTGTGACTATATCCAGTAATTCAGAGTTCATCGTATCGGGCAGTCATGATAATACGGTGAGACTATGGGACGTCAAGACAGGTACCTGTAAGACCATGAGTGGTAACACTAGTTATGTATCTGCTGTGGCTATATCCAGTGATTCAGAGTTCATCGTATCGGGAAGTGATGATAATACGGTGAGACTATGGGACGTCAAGACAGGTACCTGTAAGACCATGAGTGGTCACACTAGATCTGTATTATCTGTGGCTATATCCAGTGATTCAGAGTTCATCGTATCGGGAAGTTATGATGAGACGGTGAGACTATGTGACGTCAAGACAGGTACCTGTAAGACCATGAGTGTTCACAGTAGAACTGTAAATGCTGTGACTATATCCAGTGATTCAGAGTTCATCGTATCGGGAAGTTATGATTAGACGTTGAGACTATGGGACGTCAAGACAGGTACCTGTAAGACAATGAGTGGTAACACTAGATCTGTAAATGCTGTGACTATATCCAGTAATTCAGAGTTCATCGTATCGGGAAGTGATGATTAGACGGTGAGACTATGGGACGTCAAGACAGGTACCTGTAAGACCATGAGTGGTCACACATATTCTGTATTATCTGTGGCTATATCCAGTGATTCAGAGTTCATCATATCGGGAAGTGATGATTATACGGTGAGACTATGGGACGTCAAGACAGGTACCTGTAAGACCATGAGTGTTCACACTTATTCTGTATTATCTGTGACTATATCCAGTAATTCAGAGTTCATCGTATCGGGAAGTGATGATAATACGGTGAGACTATGGGACGTCAAGACAGGTACCTGTAAGACCATGAGTGGTCACACTTATTATGTATCTGCTGTGGCTATATCCAGTGATTCAGAGTTAATCGTATCGGGAAGTGATGATAAGACGGTGAGATAATGGGACGTCAAGACAGGTACCTGTAAGACCATGAGTGGTCACACACATTATGTATCTGCTGTGGCAATATCCAGTGATTCAGAGTTCATTGTATCGGGAAGTAGAGATTATACGGTGAGACTATGGGACGTCAAGACAGGTACCTGTAAGACCATGAGTGGTCACACTAGTTATGTATCATCTGTGGCCATATCCAGTAATTCAGAGTTCATTGTATCGGGAAGTCATGATTATACGGTGAGACTATGGGACGTCAAGACAGGTACCTGTAAGACCATGAGTGGTCACACTAGATCTGTAAATGCTGTGACTATATCCAGTGATTCAGAGTTCATCGTATCGGGAAGTGATGATTATACGGTGAGACTATGGGACGTCAAGACAGGTACCTGTAAGACCATGAGTGGTCACACTAGATCTGTAAATGCTGTGGCTATATCCAATGATTCAGAGTTCATTGTATCGGGCAGTGATGATAATACGGTGAGACTATGGGACGTCAAGACAGGTACCTGTAAGACCATGAGTGGTCACACTTATTATGTATCTGCTGTGGCTATATCCAGTGATTCAGAGTTCATCGTATCGGGAAGTTATGATGAGACGGTGAGACTATGTGACGTCAAGACAGGTACCTGTAAGACCATGAGTGTTCACAGTAGAACTGTAAATGCTGTGACTATATCCAGTGATTCAGAGTTCATCGTATCGGGAAGTTATGATTAGACGTTGAGACTATGGGACGTCAAGACAGGTACCTGTAAGACAATGAGTGGTAACACTAGATCTGTAAATGCTGTGACTATATCCAGTAATTCAGAGTTCATCGTATCGGGAAGTGATGATTAGACGGTGAGACTATGGGACGTCAAGACAGGTACCTGTAAGACCATGAGTGGTCACACACATTATGTATTATCTGTGACTATATCCAATGATTCAGAGTTCATTGTATCGTGCAGTCATGATAATACGGTGAGACTATGGGACGTCAAGACAGGTACCTGTAAGACCATGAGTGGTCACACAGATTCTGTATTATCTGTGACTATATCCAGTGATTCAGAGTTCATCGTATCGGGAAGTGATGATTAGACGGTGAGACTATGGGACGTCAAGACAGGTACCTGTAAGACCATGAGTGGTCACACACATTATGTATTATCTGTGACTATATCCAATGATTCAGAGTTCATTGTATCGTGCAGTCATGATAATACGGTGAGACTATGGGACGTCAAGACAGGTACCTGTAAGACCATGAGTGTTCACACTTATTCTGTATTATCTGTGACTATATCCAGTGATTCAGAGTTCATCGTATCGGGAAGTGATGATTATACGGTGAGACTATGGGACGTCAAGACAGGTACCTGTAAGACCATGAGTGGTCACACTAATTCTGTATTATCTGTGACTATATCCAGTGATTCAGAGTTCATCGTATCGGGAAGTAGAGATTATACGGTGAGACTATGGGACGTCAAGACAGGTACCTGTAAGACCATGAGTGGTAACACTAGATCTGTAAATGCTGTGACTATATCCAGTAATTCAGAGTTCATTGTATCGGGAAGTGATGATAATACGGTGAGACTATGGGACGTCAAGACAGGTACCTGTAAGACCATGAGTGGTCACACTAGATCTGTATTATCTGTGGCTATATCCAGTGATTCAGAGTTCATCGTATCGGGAAGTTATGATGAAACGGTGAGACTATGGGACGTCAAGACAGGTACCTGTAAGACCATGAGTGGTCACACAGGTTATGTATATGCTGTGGCTATATCCAGTGATTCAGAGTTCATCGTATCGGGAAGTGATGATAATACGGTGAGACTATGGGAAGTCAAGACAGGTACCAGTAAGACCATGAGTGGTCACACTAGTTATGTATTATATGTGGCTATATCCAGTGATTCAGAGTTCATCGTATCAGGCAGTGTAGATAATACGGTGAGACTATGTGACGTCAAGACAGGTACCTGTAAGACCATGAGTGATCACACTAGTGTTGTATTATCTGTGGCTATATCCAGTGATTCAGAGTTCATCGTATCGGGAAGTGATGATAATACGGTGAGACTATGGGACGTCAAGACAGGTACCTGTAAGACCATGAGTGGTCACACTAGTTCTGTATATGCTGTGGCTATATCCAGTGATTCAGAGTTCATCGTATCGGGAAGTGATGATTATACGGTGAGACTATGGGACGTCAAGACAGGTACCTGTAAGACCATGAGTGGTCACACTAGTTATGTATTATCTGTGGCTATATCCAGTGATTCAGAGTTCATTGTATCGGGAAGTGATGATAATACGGTGAGACTATGGGACGTCAAGACAGGTACCTGTAAGACCATGAGTGGTCACAATAGTGTAGTATTATCTGTGGCTATATCCAGTGATTCAGAGTTCATCGTATCAGGCAGTGTAGATAAAACGGTGAGACTATGGGAAGTCAAGACAGGTACCTGTAAGACCATGAGTGGTCACACTAGTTATGTAAATGCTGTGACTATATCCAGTGATTCAGAGTTCATCGCATCGGGAAGTAGAGATTAGACGGTGAGACTATGGGACGTCAAGACAGGTACCTGTAAGACCATGAGTGATCACACAGATTCTGTATTATCTGTGGCTATATTCAGTGATTCAGAGTTCATCGTATCGGGAAGTGGAGATAAGACGGTGAGACTATGGGACGTCAAGACAGGTACCTGTAAGACCATGAGTGGTCACACTAGTTCTGTATCATCTGTGGCTATATCCAGTGATTCAGAGTTCATCGTATCGGGAAGTTATGATGAGACGGTGAGACTATGTGACGTCAAGACAGGTACCTGTAAGACCATGAGTGGTCACAATAGTGTTGTATTATCTGTGGCTATATCCAGTGATTCAGAGTTCATCGTATCAGGCAGTGTAGATAATACGGTGAGACTATGGGAAGTCAAGACAGGTACCTGTAAGACCATGAGTGGTCACACTAGTTATGTAAATGCTGTGACTATATCCAGTGATTCAGAGTTCATCGTATCGGGAAGTGATGATTATACGGTGAGACTATGTGACGTCAAGACAGGTACCTGTAAGACCATGAGTGGTCACACTAGTTCTGTATTATCTGTGGCTATATCCAGTGATTCAGAGTTCATCGTATCGGGAAGTGATGATAATACGGTGAGACTATGGGAAGTCAAGACAGGTACCAGTAAGACCATGAGTGGTCACACTAGTTATGTATTATCTGTGGCTATATCCAGTGATTCAGAGTTCATCGTATCAGGCAGTGTAGATAATACGGTGAGACTATGTGACGTCAAGACAGGTACCTGTAAGACCATGAGTGATCACACTAGTGTTGTATTATCTGTGGCTATATCCAGTGATTCAGAGTTCATCGTATCGGGAAGTGATGATGAGACGGTGAGACTATGGAACGTCAAGACAGGTACCTGTAAGACCATGAGTGTTCACAGTAGAACTGTAAATGCTGTGACTATATCCAGTGATTCAGAGTTCATCGTATCGGGAAGTCATGATTATACGGTGAGACTATGGGACGTCAAGACAGGTACCTGTAAGACCATGAGTGGTCACACATATCCTGTAAGATCTGTGGCTATATCCAGTGATTCAGAGTTCATCGTATCGGGAAGTTATGATGAGACGGTGAGACTATGGGACGTCAAGACAGGTACCTGTAAGACCGTGAGTGGTCACACATATCCTGTAAGATCTGTGGCTATATCCAGTGATTCAGAGTTCATCGTATCGGGAAGTGATGATTATACGGTGAGACTATGGGACGTCAAGACAGGTACCTGTAAGACCATGAGTGGTCACACTAGTGTTGTATTATCTGTGACTATATCCAGTGATTCAGAGTTCATCGTATCGGGAAGTTAAGATGAGACGGTGAGACTATGGGAAGTCAAGACAGGTACCTGTAAGACCATGAGTGTTCACAGTAGAACTGTAAATGCTGTGACTATATCCAGTGATTCAGAGTTCATCGTATCGGGAAGTCATGATTATACGGTGAGACTATGGGACGTCAAGACAGGTACCTGTAAGACCATGAGTGGTCACACAGATTCTGTATGATCTGTGACTATATCCAGTGATTCAGAGTTCATCGTATCGGGAAGTTATGATGAGACGGTGAGACTATGGAACGTCATGACAGGTACCTGTAAGACCATGAGTGGTCACACTAGTTATGTATTATCTGTGGCTATATCCAGTGATTCAGAGTTCATCGTATCAGGCAGTGTAGATAATACGGTGAGACTATGTGACGTCAAGACAGGTACCTGTAAGACCATGAGTGGTCACACTAGTTCTGTAAATGCTGTGACTATATCCAGTGATTCAGAGTTCATCGTATCGGGAAGTGATGATTATACGGTGAGACTATGGGACGTCAAGACAGGTACCTGTAAGACCATGAGTGGTCACACTAGTTATGTAAATGCTGTGACTATATCCAGTGATTCAGAGTTCATCGTATCGGGAAGTGATGATTATACGGTGAGACTATGTGACGTCAAGACAGGTACCTGTAAGACCATGAGTGGTCACACTAGTTCTGTATTATCTGTGGCTATATCCAGTGATTCAGAGTTCATCGTATCGGGAAGTGATGATAATACGGTGAGACTATGGGAAGTCAAGACAGGTACCAGTAAGACCATGAGTGGTCACAATAGTGTTGTATTATCTGTGGCTATATCCAGTGATTCAGAGTTCATCGTATCAGGCAGTGTAGATAATACGGTGAGACTATGTGACGTCAAGACAGGTACCTGTAAGACCATGAGTGATCACACTAGTGTTGTATTATCTGTGGCTATATCCAGTGATTCAGAGTTCATCGTATCGGGAAGTGATGATGAGACGGTGAGACTATGGAACGTCAAGACAGGTACCTGTTAGACCATGAGTGGTCACACAGATTATGTATGATCTGTGGCTATATCCAGTGATTCAGAGTTCATCGTATCGGGAAGTTATGATGAGACGGTGAGACTATGGAACGTCAAGACAGGTACCTGTAAGACCATGAGTGGTCACACATATTCTGTAAGATCTGTGGCTATATCCAGTGATTCAGAGTTCATCGTATCGGGAAGTTATGATGAGACGGTGAGACTATGGGACGTCAAGACAGGTACCTGTAAGACCGTGAGTGGTCACACATATCCTGTAAGATCTGTGGCTATATCCAGTGATTCAGAGTTCATCGTATCGGGAAGTGATGATTATACGGTGAGACTATGGGACGTCAAGACAGGTACCTGTAAGACCATGAGTGGTCACACTAGTGTTGTATTATCTGTGACTATATCCAGTGATTCAGAGTTCATCGTATCGGGAAGTTAAGATGAGACGGTGAGACTATGGGAAGTCAAGACAGGTACCTGTAAGACCATGAGTGTTCACAGTAGAACTGTAAATGCTGTGACTATATCCAGTGATTCAGAGTTCATCGTATCGGGAAGTCATGATTATACGGTGAGACTATGGGACGTCAAGACAGGTACCTGTAAGACCATGAGTGGTCACACAGATTCTGTATGATCTGTGACTATATCCAGTGATTCAGAGTTCATCGTATCGGGAAGTTATGATGAGACGGTGAGACTATGGAACGTCATGACAGGTACCTGTAAGACCATGAGTGGTCACACTAGTTATGTATTATCTGTGGCTATATCCAGTGATTCAGAGTTCATCGTATCAGGCAGTGTAGATAATACGGTGAGACTATGTGACGTCAAGACAGGTACCTGTAAGACCATGAGTGGTCACACTAGTTCTGTAAATGCTGTGACTATATCCAGTGATTCAGAGTTCATCGTATCGGGAAGTGATGATTATACGGTGAGACTATGGGACGTCAAGACAGGTACCTGTAAGACCATGAGTGGTCACACTAGTTATGTATTATCTGTGGCTATATCCAGTGATTCAGAGTTCATCGTATCGGGAAGTTATGATGAAACGGTGAGACTATGGGACGTCAAGAAAGGTACCTGTAAGACCATGAGTGGTTACACTAGATCTGTATCTGCTGTGGCTATATCCAGTGATTCAGAGTTCATCGTATCGGGAAGTTATGATGAGACGGTGAGACTATGGAACGTCATGACAGGTACCTGTAAGACCATGAGTGGTCACACATATTCTGTAAGATCTGTGGCTATATCCAGTGATTCAGAGTTCATCATATCGGGAAGTGATGATAATACGGTGAGACTATGGGACGTCAAGACAGGTACCTGTAAGACCATGAGTGGTCACACTAGTTATGTAAATGCTGTGACTATATCCAGTGATTCAGAGTTCATCGTATCGGGAAGTGATGATAATACGGTGAGACTATGGGACGTCAAGACAGGTACCTGTAAGACCATGAGTGGTCACACTAGTTCTGTATCATCTGTGGCTATATCCAGTGATTCAGAGTTCATCGTATCGGGAAGTTATGATGAGACGGTGAGACTATGGGACGTCAAGACAGGTACCTGTAAGACCATGAGTGGTCACACTAGTTATGTAAATGCTGTGACTATATCCAGTGATTCAGAGTTCATCGTATCGGGAAGTGATGATTATACGGTGAGACTATGGGACGTCAAGACAGGTACCTGTAAGACCATGAGTGGTCACACTAGTTATGTATTATCTGTGGCTATATCCAGTGATTCAGAGTTCATCGTATCGGGAAGTTATGATGAAACGGTGAGACTATGGGACGTCAAGAAAGGTACCTGTAAGACCATGAGTGGTTACACTAGATCTGTATCTGCTGTGGCTATATCCAGTGATTCAGAGTTCATCGTATCGGGAAGTTATGATGAGACGGTGAGACTATGGAACGTCATGACAGGTACCTGTAAGACCATGAGTGGTCACACATATTCTGTAAGATCTGTGGCTATATCCAGTGATTCAGAGTTCATCATATCGGGAAGTGATGATTATACGGTGAGACTATGGGACGTCAAGACAGGTACCTGTAAGACCATGAGTGGTCACACTAGTTATGTAAATGCTGTGACTATATCCAGTGATTCAGAGTTCATCGTATCGGGAAGTGATGATGAGACGGTGAGACTATGGGACGTCAAGACAGGTACCTGTAAGACCATGAGTGGTCACACTAGTTCTGTATCATCTGTGGCTATATCCAGTGATTCAGAGTTCATCGTATCGGGAAGTTATGATGAGACGGTGAGACTATGGGACGTCAAGACAGGTACCTGTAAGACCATGAGTGGTCACACTAGTTATGTAAATGCTGTGACTATATCCAGTGATTCAGAGTTCATCGTATCGGGAAGTGATGATTATACGGTGAGACTATGGGACGTCAAGACAGGTACCTGTAAGACCATGAGTGGTCACACTAGTTATGTAAATGCTGTGACTATATCCAGTGATTCAGAGTTCATCGTATCGGGAAGTGATGATAATACGGTGAGACTATGGGACGTCAAGACAGGTACCTGTAAGACCATGAGTGGTCACACTAGTTCTGTATCATCTGTGGCTATATCCAGTGATTCAGAGTTCATCGTATCGGGAAGTTATGATGAAACGGTGAGACTATGGAACGTCAAGACAGGTACCTGTTAGACCATGAGTGGTCACACAGATTATGTATGATCTGTGGCTATATCCAGTGATTCAGAGTTCATCGTATCGGGAAGTTATGATGAGACGGTGAGACTATGGAACGTCAAGACAGGTACCTGTAAGACCATGAGTGGTCACACTAGTTCTGTATCATCTGTGGCTATATCCAGTGATTCAGAGTTCATCGTATCGGGAAGTTAAGATGAGACGGTGAGACTATGGGACGTCAAGACAGGTACCTGTAAGACCATGAGTGGTCACACTAGTTATGTAAATGCTGTGACTATATCCAGTGATTCAGAGTTCATCGTATCGGGAAGTGATGATAATACGGTGAGACTATGGGACGTCAAGACAGGTACCTGTAAGACCATGAGTGGTCACACTAGTTCTGTATCATCTGTGGCTATATCCAGTGATTCAGAGTTCATCGTATCGGGAAGTTATGATGAGACGGTGAGACTATGGGACGTCAAGACAGGTACCTGTAAGACCATGAGTGGTCACACTAGTTATGTAAATGCTGTGACTATATCCAGTGATTCAGAGTTCATCGTATCGGGAAGTGATGATTATACGGTGAGACTATGGGACGTCAAGACAGGTACCTGTAAGACCATGAGTGGTCACACTAGTTCTGTATCATCTGTGGCTATATCCAGTGATTCAGAGTTCATCGTATCGGGAAGTTATGATGAGACGGTGAGACTATGGGACGTCAAGACAGGTACCTGTAAGACCATGAGTGGTCACACTAGTTATGTAAATGCTGTGACTATATCCAGTGATTCAGAGTTCATCGTATCGGGAAGTGATGATTATACGGTGAGACTATGGGACGTCAAGACAGGTACCTGTAAGACCATGAGTGGTCACACTAGTTATGTATTATCTGTGGCTATATCCAGTGATTCAGAGTTCATCGTATCGGGAAGTGATGATAATACGGTGAGACTATGGGACGTCAAGACAGGTACCTGTAAGACCATGAGTGGTCACAATAGTGTTGTATTATCTGTGGCTATATCCAGTGATTCAGAGTTCATCGTATCGGGAAGTTAAGATGAGACGGTGAGACTATGGGACGTCAAGACAGGTACCTGTAAGACCATGAGTGGTCACACAGATTCTGTATTATCTGTGGCTATATCCAGTGATTCAGAGTTCATCGTATCGGGAAGTTATGATGAGACGGTGAGACTATGGAACGTCATGACAGGTACCTGTAAGACCATGAGTGGTCACACTAATTAGGTTTGATCTGTGGCTATATCCAGTGATTCAGAGTTCATCGTATCAGGCAGTCATGATAATACGGTGAGACTATGTGACGTCAAAACAGGTACCTGTAAGACCATGAGTGGTCACACAGATTCTGTATGATCTGTGACTATATCCAGTGATTCAGAGTTCATCGTATCGGGAAGTGATGATAATACGGTGAGACTATGGAACGTCAAGACAGGTACCTGTAAGACCATGAGTGGTCACACTAGTTATGTATTATCTGTGGCTATATCCAGTGATTCAGAGTTCATCGTATCAGGCAGTGTAGATAATACGGTGAGACTATGTGACGTCAAGACAGGTACCTGTAAGACCATGAGTGGTCACACTAGTTCTGTATCATCTGTGGCTATATCCAGTGATTCAGAGTTCATCGTATCGGGAAGTGGAGATAAGACGGTGAGACTATGGGACGTCAAGACAGGTACCTGTAAGACCATGAGTGGTCACAGTAGAACTGTAAATGCTGTGACTATATCCAGTGATTCAGAGTTCATCGTATCGGGAAGTTATGATGAAACGGTGAGACTATGGGACGTCAAGACAGGTACCTGTAAGACCATGAGTGGTCACACAGATTCTGTATGATCTGTGACTATATCCAGTGATTCAGAGTTCATCGTATCAGGCAGTGTAGATAATACGGTGAGACTATGTGACGTCAAAACAGGTACCTGTAAGACCATGAGTGGTCACACTAGTGTTGTATTATCTGTGGCTATATTCAGTGATTCAGAGTTCATCGTATCAGGCAGTGTAGATAATACGGTGAGACTATGGAACGTCAAGACAGGTACCTGTAAGACCATGAGTGGTCACAATAGTGTTGTATTATCTGTGACTATATCCAGTGATTCAGAGTTCATCGTATCGGGAAGTTATGATGAGACGGTGAGACTATGGGACGTCAAGACAGGTACCTGTAAGACCATGAGTGGTCACAGTAGAACTGTAAATGCTGTGACTATATCCAGTGATTCAGAGTTCATCGTATCGGGAAGTTATGATGAAACGGTGAGACTATGGGACGTCAAGACAGGTACCTGTAAGACCATGAGTGGTCACACAGATTCTGTATGATCTGTGACTATATCCAGTGATTCAGAGTTCATCGTATCAGGCAGTGTAGATAATACGGTGAGACTATGTGACGTCAAGACAGGTACCTGTAAGACCATGAGTGGTCACACATATTCTGTAAGATCTGTGGCTATATCCAGTGATTCAGAGTTCATCGTATCGGGAAGTTATGATGAGACGGTGAGACTATGGGACGTCAAGACAGGTACCTGTAAGACCATGAGTGGTCACACTTATTCTGTATTATCTGTGACTATATCCAGTGATTCAGAGTTCATTGTATCGGGAAGTGATGATAATACGGTGAGACTATGGGACGTCAAGACAGGTACCTGTAAGACCATGAGTGGTCACACTTATTCTTTATTATCTGTGACTATATCCAGTGATTCAGAGTTCATTGTATCGGGAAGTGATGATAATACGGTGAGACTATGGGACGTCAAGACAGGTACCTGTAAGACCATGAGTGGTCACACTTATTCTGTATTATCTGTGACTATATCCAGTGATTCAGAGTTCATCGTATCGGGAAGTGATGATGAGACGGTGAGACTATGGGACGTCAAGACAGGTACCTGTAAGACCATGAGTGGTCACACTAGTTCTGTATCATCTGTGGCTATATCCAGTGATTCAGAGTTCATCGTATCGGGAAGTTATGATGAGACGGTGAGACTATGGGACGTCAAGACAGGTACCTGTAAGACCATGAGTGGTCACACTAGTTATGTAAATGCTGTGACTATATCCAGTGATTCAGAGTTCATCGTATCGGGAAGTGATGATTATACGGTGAGACTATGGGACGTCAAGACAGGTACCTGTAAGACCATGAGTGGTCACACTAGTTATGTATTATCTGTGGCTATATCCAGTGATTCAGAGTTCATCGTATCGGGAAGTGATGATAATACGGTGAGACTATGGGACGTCAAGACAGGTACCTGTAAGACCATGAGTGGTCACAATAGTGTTGTATTATCTGTGGCTATATCCAGTGATTCAGAGTTCATCGTATCGGGAAGTTAAGATGAGACGGTGAGACTATGGGACGTCAAGACAGGTACCTGTAAGACCATGAGTGGTCACACAGATTCTGTATTATCTGTGGCTATATCCAGTGATTCAGAGTTCATCGTATCGGGAAGTTATGATGAGACGGTGAGACTATGGAACGTCATGACAGGTACCTGTAAGACCATGAGTGGTCACACTAATTAGGTTTGATCTGTGACTATATCCAGTGATTCAGAGTTCATCGTATCGGGAAGTGATGATAATACGGTGAGACTATGGAACGTCAAGACAGGTACCTGTAAGACCATGAGTGGTCACACATATCCTGTAAGATCTGTGGCTATATCCAGTGATTCAGAGTTCATCGTATCGGGAAGTTATGATGAGACGGTGAGACTATGTGACGTCAAGACAGGTACCTGTAAGACCATGAGTGGTCACACTAGTTCTGTATATGCTGTGGCTATATCCAGTGATTCAGAGTTCATCGTATCGGGAAGTGGAGATAAGACGGTGAGACTATGGGACGTCAAGACAGGTACCTGTAAGACCATGAGTGGTCACAGTAGAACTGTAAATGCTGTGACTATATCCAGTGATTCAGAGTTCATCGTATCGGGAAGTTATGATGAAACGGTGAGACTATGGGACGTCAAGACAGGTACCTGTAAGACCATGAGTGGTCACACAGATTCTGTATGATCTGTGACTATATCCAGTGATTCAGAGTTCATCGTATCAGGCAGTGTAGATAATACGGTGAGACTATGTGACGTCAAAACAGGTACCTGTAAGACCATGAGTGGTCACACTAGTGTTGTATTATCTGTGGCTATATTCAGTGATTCAGAGTTCATCGTATCAGGCAGTGTAGATAATACGGTGAGACTATGGAACGTCAAGACAGGTACCTGTAAGACCATGAGTGGTCACAATAGTGTTGTATTATCTGTGACTATATCCAGTGATTCAGAGTTCATCGTATCGGGAAGTTATGATGAGACGGTGAGACTATGGGACGTCAAGACAGGTACCTGTAAGACCATGAGTGGTCACAGTAGAACTGTAAATGCTGTGACTATATCCAGTGATTCAGAGTTCATCGTATCGGGAAGTTATGATGAAACGGTGAGACTATGGGACGTCAAGACAGGTACCTGTAAGACCATGAGTGGTCACACAGATTCTGTATGATCTGTGACTATATCCAGTGATTCAGAGTTCATCGTATCAGGCAGTGTAGATAATACGGTGAGACTATGTGACGTCAAAACAGGTACCTGTAAGACCATGAGTGGTCACACAGATTCTGTATGATCTGTGACTATATCCAGTGATTCAGAGTTCATCGTATCGGGAAGTTATGATGAAACGGTGAGACTATGGGACGTCAAGACAGGTACCTGTAAGACCATGAGTGGTCACACTTATTCTTTATTATCTGTGACTATATCCAGTGATTCAGAGTTCATTGTATCGGGAAGTGATGATAATACGGTGAGACTATGGGACGTCAAGACAGGTACCTGTAAGACCATGAGTGGTCACAATAGTGTTGTATTATCTGTGGCTATATCCAGTGATTCAGAGTTCATCGTATCGGGAAGTAGAGATAAGACGGTGAGACTATGGGACGTCAAGACAGGTACCTGTAAGACCATGAGTGGTCACACTAGTTATCAATGATCTGTGGCTATATCCAGTGATTCAGAGTTCATCGTATCGGGAAGTAGAGATAAGACGGTGAGACTATGGGACGTCAAGACAGGTACCTGTAAGACCATGAGTGGTCACACTAGTTCTGTATCATCTGTGGCTATATCCAGTGATTCAGAGTTCATCGTATCGGGAAGTGGAGATAAGACGGTGAGACTATGGAACGTCAAGACAGGTACCTGTAAGACCATGAGTGGTCACACTAGTGTTGTATTATCTGTGGCTATATCCAGTGATTCAGAGTTCATCGTATCGGGAAGTTATGATGAGACGGTGAGACTATGGGACGTCAAGACAGGTACCTGTAAGACCGTGAGTGGTCACACATATCCTGTAAGATCTGTGGCTATATCCAGTGATTCAGAGTTCATCGTATCGGGAAGTGATGATTATACGGTGAGACTATGGGACGTCAAGACAGGTACCTGTAAGACCATGAGTGGTCACACTAGTGTTGTATTATCTGTGGCTATATCCAGTGATTCAGAGTTCATCGTATCGGGAAGTTATGATGAGACGGTGAGACTATGGAACGTCATGACAGGTACCTGTAAGACCATGAGTGGTCACACAGTTTATGTATATGCTGTGGCTATATCCAGTGATTCAGAGTTCATCGTATCGGGAAGTGATGATTAGACGGTGAGACTATGGGACGTCAAGACAGGTACCTGTAAGACCATGAGTGGTCACACTAGTTCTGTATCATCTGTGGCTATATCCAGTGATTCAGAGTTCATCGTATCGGGAAGTTATGATGAGACGGTGAGACTATGGGACGTCAAGACAGGTACCTGTAAGACCATGAGTGGTCACACTAGATCTGTATTATCTGTGGCTATATCCAGTGATTCAGAGTTCATCGTATCGGGCAGTCATGATTATACGGTGAGACTATGGGACGTCAAGACAGGTACCTGTAAGACCGTGAGTGGTCACACATATCCTGTAAGATCTGTGGCTATATCCAGTGATTCAGAGTTCATCGTATCGGGAAGTGATGATTATACGGTGAGACTATGGGACGTCAAGACAGGTACCTGTAAGACCATGAGTGGTCACACTAGTGTTGTATTATCTGTGGCTATATCCAGTGATTCAGAGTTCATCGTATCGGGAAGTTATGATGAGACGGTGAGACTATGGAACGTCATGACAGGTACCTGTAAGACCATGAGTGGTCACACAGTTTATGTATATGCTGTGGCTATATCCAGTGATTCAGAGTTCATCGTATCGGGAAGTTATGATGAGACGGTGAGACTATGGAACGTCAAGACAGGTACCTGTAAGACCATGAGTGGTCACACATATTCTGTAAGATCTGTGGCTATATCCAGTGATTCAGAGTTCATCGTATCGGGAAGTGGAGATAAGACGGTGAGACTATGGGACGTCAAGACAGGTACCTGTAAGACCATGAGTGGCCACACTAGTTATGTATTATCTGTGGCTATATCCAGTGATTCAGAGTTCATCGTATCGGGAAGTTATGATGAAACGGTGAGACTATGGGACGTCAAGAAAGGTACCTGTAAGACCATGAGTGGTTACACTAGATCTGTAAATGCTGTGACTATATCCAGTAATTCAGAGTTCATCGTATCGGGAAGTGATGATAATACGGTGAGACTATGGGACGTCAAGACAGGTACCTGTAAGACCATGAGTGGTCACACATATTCTGTATTATCTGTGGCTATATCCAATGATTCAGAGTTCATCGTATCGGGCAGTCATGATAATACGGTGAGACTATGGAACGTCAAGACAGGTACCTGTAAGACCATGAGTGGTCACACTAGTGTTGTATTATCTGTGGCTATATCCAGTGATTCAGAGTTCATCGTATCGGGAAGTGATGATTATACGGTGAGACTATGGGACGTCAAGACAGGTACCTGTAAGACCATGAGTGGTCACACTAGATCTGTAAATGCTGTGACTATATCCAGTGATTCAGAGTTCATCGTATCGGGAAGTGGAGATAAGACGGTGAGACTATGGGACGTCAAGACAGGTACCTGTAAGACCATGAGTGGTCACACACATTATGTATTATCTGTGACTATATCCAATGATTCAGAGTTCATTGTATCGTGCAGTCATGATAATACGGTGAGACTATGGGACGTCAAGACAGGTACCTGTAAGACCATGAGTGGTCACACATATTCTGTAAGATCTGTGGCTATATCCAGTGATTCAGAGTTCATCGTATCGGGAAGTTATGATGAGACGGTGAGACTATGGGACGTCAAGACAGGTACCTGTAAGACCGTGAGTGGTCACACATATCCTGTAAGATCTGTGGCTATATCCAGTGATTCAGAGTTCATCGTATCGGGAAGTGATGATTATACGGTGAGACTATGGGACGTCAAGACAGGTACCTGTAAGACCATGAGTGGTCACACTAGTGTTGTATTATCTGTGGCTATATCCAGTGATTCAGAGTTCATCGTATCGGGAAGTTATGATGAGACGGTGAGACTATGGAACGTCATGACAGGTACCTGTAAGACCATGAGTGGTCACACAGTTTATGTATATGCTGTGGCTATATCCAGTGATTCAGAGTTCATCGTATCGGGAAGTTATGATGAGACGGTGAGACTATGGAACGTCAAGACAGGTACCTGTAAGACCATGAGTGGTCACACATATTCTGTAAGATCTGTGGCTATATCCAGTGATTCAGAGTTCATCGTATCGGGAAGTGGAGATAAGACGGTGAGACTATGGGACGTCAAGACAGGTACCTGTAAGACCATGAGTGGCCACACATATTCTGTAAGATCTGTGGCTATATCCAGTGATTCAGAGTTCATCGTATCGGGAAGTGGAGATAAGACGGTGAGACTATGGGACGTCAAGACAGGTACCTGTAAGACAATGAGTGGTAACACTAGATCTGTAAATGCTGTGGCTATATCCAGTGATTCAGAGTTCATCGTATCGGGAAGTGGAGATAAGACGGTGAGACTATGGGACGTCAAGACAGGTACCTGTAAGACCATGAGTGGCCACACATATTCTGTAAGATCTGTGGCTATATCCAGTGATTCAGAGTTCATCGTATCGGGAAGTGGAGATAAGACGGTGAGACTATGGGACGTCAAGACAGGTACCTGTAAGACAATGAGTGGTAACACTAGATCTGTAAATGCTGTGACTATATCCAGTAATTCAGAGTTCATCGTATCGGGAAGTGATGATAATACGGTGAGACTATGGGACGTCAAGACAGGTACCTGTAAGACCATGAGTGGTCACACATATTCTGTATTATCTGTGGCTATATCCAATGATTCAGAGTTCATCGTATCGGGCAGTCATGATAATACGGTGAGACTATGGAACGTCAAGACAGGTACCTGTAAGACCATGAGTGGTCACACTAGTGTTGTATTATCTGTGGCTATATCCAGTGATTCAGAGTTCATCGTATCGGGAAGTGATGATTATACGGTGAGACTATGGGACGTCAAGACAGGTACCTGTAAGACCATGAGTGGTCACACTAGATCTGTAAATGCTGTGACTATATCCAGTGATTCAGAGTTCATCGTATCGGGAAGTGGAGATAAGACGGTGAGACTATGGGACGTCAAGACAGGTACCTGTAAGACCATGAGTGGTCACACACATTATGTATTATCTGTGACTATATCCAATGATTCAGAGTTCATTGTATCGTGCAGTCATGATAATACGGTGAGACTATGGGACGTCAAGACAGGTACCTGTAAGACCATGAGTGGTCACACATATTCTGTAAGATCTGTGGCTATATCCAGTGATTCAGAGTTCATCGTATCGGGAAGTTATGATGAGACGGTGAGACTATGGGACGTCAAGACAGGTACCTGTAAGACCGTGAGTGGTCACACATATCCTGTAAGATCTGTGGCTATATCCAGTGATTCAGAGTTCATCGTATCGGGAAGTGATGATTATACGGTGAGACTATGGGACGTCAAGACAGGTACCTGTAAGACCATGAGTGGTCACACTAGTGTTGTATTATCTGTGGCTATATCCAGTGATTCAGAGTTCATCGTATCGGGAAGTTATGATGAGACGGTGAGACTATGGAACGTCATGACAGGTACCTGTAAGACCATGAGTGGTCACACAGTTTATGTATATGCTGTGGCTATATCCAGTGATTCAGAGTTCATCGTATCGGGAAGTTATGATGAGACGGTGAGACTATGGAACGTCAAGACAGGTACCTGTAAGACCATGAGTGGTCACACATATTCTGTAAGATCTGTGGCTATATCCAGTGATTCAGAGTTCATCGTATCGGGAAGTGGAGATAAGACGGTGAGACTATGGGACGTCAAGACAGGTACCTGTAAGACCATGAGTGGCCACACATATTCTGTAAGATCTGTGGCTATATCCAGTGATTCAGAGTTCATCGTATCGGGAAGTGGAGATAAGACGGTGAGACTATGGGACGTCAAGACAGGTACCTGTAAGACAATGAGTGGTAACACTAGATCTGTAAATGCTGTGACTATATCCAGTAATTCAGAGTTCATCGTATCGGGAAGTGATGATAATACGGTGAGACTATGGGACGTCAAGACAGGTACCTGTAAGACCATGAGTGGTCACACATATTCTGTATTATCTGTGGCTATATCCAATGATTCAGAGTTCATCGTATCGGGCAGTCATGATAATACGGTGAGACTATGGAACGTCAAGACAGGTACCTGTAAGACCATGAGTGGTCACACTAGTGTTGTATTATCTGTGGCTATATCCAGTGATTCAGAGTTCATCGTATCGGGAAGTGATGATTATACGGTGAGACTATGGGACGTCAAGACAGGTACCTGTAAGACCATGAGTGGTCACACTAGATCTGTAAATGCTGTGACTATATCCAGTGATTCAGAGTTCATCGTATCGGGAAGTGATGATTATACGGTGAGACTATGGGACGTCAAGACAGGTACCTGTAAGACCATGAGTGGTCACACTAGATCTGTAAATGCTGTGGCTATATCCAATGATTCAGAGTTCATTGTATCGGGCAGTGATGATAATACGGTGAGACTATGGGACGTCAAGACAGGTACCTGTAAGACCATGAGTGGTCACACTTATTATGTATCTGCTGTGGCTATATCCAGTGATTCAGAGTTCATCGTATCGGGAAGTTATGATGAGACGGTGAGACTATGTGACGTCAAGACAGGTACCTGTAAGACCATGAGTGTTCACAGTAGAACTGTAAATGCTGTGACTATATCCAGTGATTCAGAGTTCATCGTATCGGGAAGTTATGATTAGACGTTGAGACTATGGGACGTCAAGACAGGTACCTGTAAGACAATGAGTGGTAACACTAGATCTGTAAATGCTGTGACTATATCCAGTAATTCAGAGTTCATCGTATCGGGAAGTGATGATTAGACGGTGAGACTATGGGACGTCAAGACAGGTACCTGTAAGACCATGAGTGGTCACACACATTATGTATTATCTGTGACTATATCCAATGATTCAGAGTTCATTGTATCGTGCAGTCATGATAATACGGTGAGACTATGGGACGTCAAGACAGGTACCTGTAAGACCATGAGTGGTCACACAGATTCTGTATTATCTGTGACTATATCCAGTGATTCAGAGTTCATCGTATCGGGAAGTGATGATTAGACGGTGAGACTATGGGACGTCAAGACAGGTACCTGTAAGACCATGAGTGGTCACACACATTATGTATTATCTGTGACTATATCCAATGATTCAGAGTTCATTGTATCGTGCAGTCATGATAATACGGTGAGACTATGGGACGTCAAGACAGGTACCTGTAAGACCATGAGTGGTCACACTAGTGTTGTATTATCTGTGGCTATATCCAGTGATTCAGAGTTCATCGTATCGGGAAGTGATGATTATACGGTGAGACTATGGGACGTCAAGACAGGTACCTGTAAGACCATGAGTGGTCACACTAGATCTGTAAATGCTGTGACTATATCCAGTGATTCAGAGTTCATCGTATCGGGAAGTGGAGATAAGACGGTGAGACTATGGGACGTCAAGACAGGTACCTGTAAGACCATGAGTGGTCACACACATTATGTATTATCTGTGACTATATCCAATGATTCAGAGTTCATTGTATCGTGCAGTCATGATAATACGGTGAGACTATGGGACGTCAAGACAGGTACCTGTAAGACCATGAGTGGTCACACATATTCTGTAAGATCTGTGGCTATATCCAGTGATTCAGAGTTCATCGTATCGGGAAGTTATGATGAGACGGTGAGACTATGGGACGTCAAGACAGGTACCTGTAAGACCGTGAGTGGTCACACATATCCTGTAAGATCTGTGGCTATATCCAGTGATTCAGAGTTCATCGTATCGGGAAGTGATGATTATACGGTGAGACTATGGGACGTCAAGACAGGTACCTGTAAGACCATGAGTGGTCACACTAGTGTTGTATTATCTGTGGCTATATCCAGTGATTCAGAGTTCATCGTATCGGGAAGTTATGATGAGACGGTGAGACTATGGAACGTCATGACAGGTACCTGTAAGACCATGAGTGGTCACACAGTTTATGTATATGCTGTGGCTATATCCAGTGATTCAGAGTTCATCGTATCGGGAAGTTATGATGAGACGGTGAGACTATGGAACGTCAAGACAGGTACCTGTAAGACCATGAGTGGTCACACTAGTGTTGTATTATCTGTGGCTATATCCAGTGATTCAGAGTTCATCGTATCGGGAAGTTATGATGAGACGGTGAGACTATGGAACGTCATGACAGGTACCTGTAAGACCATGAGTGGTCACACAGTTTATGTATATGCTGTGGCTATATCCAGTGATTCAGAGTTCATCGTATCGGGAAGTTATGATGAGACGGTGAGACTATGGAACGTCAAGACAGGTACCTGTAAGACCATGAGTGGCCACACATATTCTGTAAGATCTGTGGCTATATCCAGTGATTCAGAGTTCATCGTATCGGGAAGTGGAGATAAGACGGTGAGACTATGGGACGTCAAGACAGGTACCTGTAAGACAATGAGTGGTAACACTAGATCTGTAAATGCTGTGACTATATCCAGTAATTCAGAGTTCATCGTATCGGGAAGTGGAGATAAGACGGTGAGACTATGGGACGTCAAGACAGGTACCTGTAAGACCATGAGTGGCCACACATATTCTGTAAGATCTGTGGCTATATCCAGTGATTCAGAGTTCATCGTATCGGGAAGTGGAGATAAGACGGTGAGACTATGGGACGTCAAGACAGGTACCTGTAAGACAATGAGTGGTAACACTAGATCTGTAAATGCTGTGACTATATCCAGTAATTCAGAGTTCATCGTATCGGGAAGTGATGATAATACGGTGAGACTATGGGACGTCAAGACAGGTACCTGTAAGACCATGAGTGGTCACACATATTCTGTATTATCTGTGGCTATATCCAATGATTCAGAGTTCATCGTATCGGGCAGTCATGATAATACGGTGAGACTATGGAACGTCAAGACAGGTACCTGTAAGACCATGAGTGGTCACACTAGTGTTGTATTATCTGTGGCTATATCCAGTGATTCAGAGTTCATCGTATCGGGAAGTGATGATTATACGGTGAGACTATGGGACGTCAAGACAGGTACCTGTAAGACCATGAGTGGTCACACTAGATCTGTAAATGCTGTGACTATATCCAGTGATTCAGAGTTCATCGTATCGGGAAGTGGAGATAAGACGGTGAGACTATGTGACGTCAAGACAGGTACCTGTAAGACCATGAGTGGTCACACTAGTTCTGTGAATGCTGTGGCTATATCCAGTGATTCAGAGTTCATCGTATCGGGAAGTTATGATGAGACGGTGAGACTATGGGACGTCAAGACAGGTACCTGTAAGACCATGAGTGGTCACACATATTCTGTAAGATCTGTGGCTATATCCAGTGATTCAGAGTTCATCGTATCGGGAAGTTATGATGAGACGGTGAGACTATGGGACGTCAAGACAGGTACCTGTAAGACCGTGAGTGGTCACACATATCCTGTAAGATCTGTGGCTATATCCAGTGATTCAGAGTTCATCGTATCGGGAAGTGATGATTATACGGTGAGACTATGGGACGTCAAGACAGGTACCTGTAAGACCATGAGTGGTCACACTAGTGTTGTATTATCTGTGGCTATATCCAGTGATTCAGAGTTCATCGTATCGGGAAGTTATGATGAGACGGTGAGACTATGGAACGTCATGACAGGTACCTGTAAGACCATGAGTGGTCACACAGTTTATGTATATGCTGTGGCTATATCCAGTGATTCAGAGTTCATCGTATCGGGAAGTTATGATGAGACGGTGAGACTATGGAACGTCAAGACAGGTACCTGTAAGACCATGAGTGGTCACACATATTCTGTAAGATCTGTGGCTATATCCAGTGATTCAGAGTTCATCGTATCGGGAAGTGGAGATAAGACGGTGAGACTATGGGACGTCAAGACAGGTACCTGTAAGACCATGAGTGGCCACACATATTCTGTAAGATCTGTGGCTATATCCAGTGATTCAGAGTTCATCGTATCGGGAAGTGGAGATAAGACGGTGAGACTATGGGACGTCAAGACAGGTACCTGTAAGACAATGAGTGGTAACACTAGATCTGTAAATGCTGTGACTATATCCAGTAATTCAGAGTTCATCGTATCGGGAAGTGATGATAATACGGTGAGACTATGGGACGTCAAGACAGGTACCTGTAAGACCATGAGTGGTCACACATATTCTGTATTATCTGTGGCTATATCCAATGATTCAGAGTTCATCGTATCGGGCAGTCATGATAATACGGTGAGACTATGGAACGTCAAGACAGGTACCTGTAAGACCATGAGTGGTCACACTAGTGTTGTATTATCTGTGGCTATATCCAGTGATTCAGAGTTCATCGTATCGGGAAGTGATGATTATACGGTGAGACTATGGGACGTCAAGACAGGTACCTGTAAGACCATGAGTGGTCACACTAGATCTGTAAATGCTGTGACTATATCCAGTGATTCAGAGTTCATCGTATCGGGAAGTGATGATTATACGGTGAGACTATGGGACGTCAAGACAGGTACCTGTAAGACCATGAGTGGTCACACTAGATCTGTAAATGCTGTGGCTATATCCAATGATTCAGAGTTCATTGTATCGGGCAGTGATGATAATACGGTGAGACTATGGGACGTCAAGACAGGTACCTGTAAGACCATGAGTGGTCACACTTATTATGTATCTGCTGTGGCTATATCCAGTGATTCAGAGTTCATCGTATCGGGAAGTTATGATGAGACGGTGAGACTATGTGACGTCAAGACAGGTACCTGTAAGACCATGAGTGTTCACAGTAGAACTGTAAATGCTGTGACTATATCCAGTGATTCAGAGTTCATCGTATCGGGAAGTTATGATTAGACGTTGAGACTATGGGACGTCAAGACAGGTACCTGTAAGACAATGAGTGGTAACACTAGATCTGTAAATGCTGTGACTATATCCAGTAATTCAGAGTTCATCGTATCGGGAAGTGATGATTAGACGGTGAGACTATGGGACGTCAAGACAGGTACCTGTAAGACCATGAGTGGTCACACACATTATGTATTATCTGTGACTATATCCAATGATTCAGAGTTCATTGTATCGTGCAGTCATGATAATACGGTGAGACTATGGGACGTCAAGACAGGTACCTGTAAGACCATGAGTGGTCACACAGATTCTGTATTATCTGTGACTATATCCAGTGATTCAGAGTTCATCGTATCGGGAAGTGATGATTAGACGGTGAGACTATGGGACGTCAAGACAGGTACCTGTAAGACCATGAGTGGTCACACACATTATGTATTATCTGTGACTATATCCAATGATTCAGAGTTCATTGTATCGTGCAGTCATGATAATACGGTGAGACTATGGGACGTCAAGACAGGTACCTGTAAGACCATGAGTGGTCACACATATTCTGTAAGATCTGTGGCTATATCCAGTGATTCAGAGTTCATCGTATCGGGAAGTTATGATGAGACGGTGAGACTATGGGACGTCAAGACAGGTACCTGTAAGACCGTGAGTGGTCACACATATCCTGTAAGATCTGTGGCTATATCCAGTGATTCAGAGTTCATCGTATCGGGAAGTGATGATTATACGGTGAGACTATGGGACGTCAAGACAGGTACCTGTAAGACCATGAGTGGTCACACTAGTGTTGTATTATCTGTGGCTATATCCAGTGATTCAGAGTTCATCGTATCGGGAAGTTATGATGAGACGGTGAGACTATGGAACGTCATGACAGGTACCTGTAAGACCATGAGTGGTCACACAGTTTATGTATATGCTGTGGCTATATCCAGTGATTCAGAGTTCATCGTATCGGGAAGTTATGATGAGACGGTGAGACTATTGAACGTCAAGACAGGTACCTGTAAGACCATGAGTGGTCACACATATTCTGTAAGATCTGTGGCTATATCCAGTGATTCAGAGTTCATCGTATCGGGAAGTGGAGATAAGACGGTGAGACTATGGGACGTCAAGACAGGTACCTGTAAGACCATGAGTGGTCACACTAGTTATGTATTATATGTGGCTATATCCAGTGATTCAGAGTTCATCGTATCAGGCAGTGTAGATAATACGGTGAGACTATGTGACGTCAAGACAGGTACCTGTAAGACCATGAGTGATCACACTAGTGTTGTATTATCTGTGGCTATATCCAGTGATTCAGAGTTCATCGTATCGGGAAGTGATGATAATACGGTGAGACTATGGGACGTCAAGACAGGTACCTGTAAGACCATGAGTGGTCACACTAGTTCTGTATATGCTGTGGCTATATCCAGTGATTCAGAGTTCATCGTATCGGGAAGTGATGATTATACGGTGAGACTATGGGACGTCAAGACAGGTACCTGTAAGACCATGAGTGGTCACACTAGTTATGTATTATCTGTGGCTATATCCAGTGATTCAGAGTTCATCGTATCGGGAAGTTATGATAAGACGGTGAGACTATGGGACGTCAAGACAGGTACCTGTAAGACAATGAGTGGTAACACTAGATCTGTAAATGCTGTGACTATATCCAGTAATTCAGAGTTCATCGTATCGGGAAGTGATGATAATACGGTGAGACTATGGGACGTCAAGACAGGTACCTGTAAGACCATGAGTGGTCACACATATTCTGTATTATCTGTGGCTATATCCAATGATTCAGAGTTCATCGTATCGGGCAGTCATGATAATACGGTGAGACTATGGAACGTCAAGACAGGTACCTGTAAGACCATGAGTGGTCACAATAGTGTAGTATTATCTGTGGCTATATCCAGTGATTCAGAGTTCATCGTATCAGGCAGTGTAGATAAAACGGTGAGACTATGGGAAGTCAAGACAGGTACCTGTAAGACCATGAGTGGTCACACTAGTTATGTAAATGCTGTGACTATATCCAGTGATTCAGAGTTCATCGTATCGGGAAGTGATGATTATACGGTGAGACTATGGGACGTCAAGACAGGTACCTGTAAGACCATGAGTGATCACACAGATTCTGTATTATCTGTGGCTATATTCAGTGATTCAGAGTTCATCGTATCGGGAAGTGGAGATAAGACGGTGAGACTATGGGACGTCAAGACAGGTACCTGTAAGACCATGAGTGGTCACACTAGTTCTGTATCATCTGTGGCTATATCCAGTGATTCAGAGTTCATCGTATCGGGAAGTTATGATGAGACGGTGAGACTATGTGACGTCAAGACAGGTACCTGTAAGACCATGAGTGGTCACAATAGTGTTGTATTATCTGTGGCTATATCCAGTGATTCAGAGTTCATCGTATCGGGAAGTTATGATGAAACGGTGAGACTATGGGACGTCAAGACAGGTACCTGTAAGACCATGAGTGGTCACACAGATTCTGTATGATCTGTGACTATATCCAGTGATTCAGAGTTCATCGTATCGGGAAGTGATGATAATACGGTGAGACTATGTGACGTCAAGACAGGTACCTGTAAGACCATGAGTGGTCACACTAGTTCTGTATTATCTGTGGCTATATCCAGTGATTCAGAGTTCATCGTATCGGGAAGTGATGATAATACGGTGAGACTATGGGAAGTCAAGACAGGTACCAGTAAGACCATGAGTGGTCACACTAGTTATGTATTATCTGTGGCTATATCCAGTGATTCAGAGTTCATCGTATCAGGCAGTGTAGATAATACGGTGAGACTATGTGACGTCAAGACAGGTACCTGTAAGACCATGAGTGATCACACTAGTGTTGTATTATCTGTGGCTATATCCAGTGATTCAGAGTTCATCGTATCGGGAAGTGATGATGAGACGGTGAGACTATGGAACGTCAAGACAGGTACCTGTTAGACCATGAGTGGTCACACAGATTATGTATGATCTGTGGCTATATCCAGTGATTCAGAGTTCATCGTATCGGGAAGTTATGATGAGACGGTGAGACTATGGAACGTCATGACAGGTACCTGTAAGACCATGAGTGGTCACACATATTCTGTAAGATCTGTGGCTATATCCAGTGATTCAGAGTTCATCGTATCGGGAAGTGGAGATAAGACGGTGAGACTATGGGACGTCAAGACAGGTACCTGTAAGACCATGAGTGGTCACACTAGATCTGTAAATGCTGTGACTATATCCAGTGATTCAGAGTTCATCGTATCGGGCAGTCATGATTATACGGTGAGACTATGGGACGTCAAGACAGGTACCTGTAAGACCATGAGTGGTCACACAGATTCTGTATGATCTGTGACTATATCCAGTGATTCAGAGTTCATCGTATCGGGAAGTTAAGATGAGACGGTGAGACTATGGGACGTCAAGACAGGTACCTGTAAGACCATGAGTGGTCACACTAGTTCTGTATCATCTGTGGCTATATCCAGTGATTCAGAGTTCATCGTATCGGGAAGTTATGATGAGACGGTGAGACTATGGGACGTCAAGACAGGTACCTGTAAGACCATGAGTGGTCACACAGATTCTGTATGATCTGTGACTATATCCAGTGATTCAGAGTTCATCGTATCGGGAAGTTATGATGAGACGGTGAGACTATGGAACGTCATGACAGGTACCTGTAAGACCATGAGTGGTCACACTAGTTATGTATTATCTGTGGCTATATCCAGTGATTCAGAGTTCATCGTATCAGGCAGTGTAGATAATACGGTGAGACTATGTGACGTCAAGACAGGTACCTGTAAGACCATGAGTGGTCACACTAGTTCTGTATATGCTGTGGCTATATCCAGTGATTCAGAGTTCATCGTATCGGGAAGTGATGATTATACGGTGAGACTATGGGACGTCAAGACAGGTACCTGTAAGACCATGAGTGGTCACACATATCCTGTAAGATCTGTGGCTATATCCAGTGATTCAGAGTTCATCGTATCGGGAAGTGGAGATAAGACGGTGAGACTATGGGACGTCAAGACAGGTACCTGTAAGACCATGAGTGGTCACACTAGTTCTGTATCATCTGTGGCTATATCCAGTGATTCAGAGTTCATCGTATCGGGAAGTTATGATGAGACGGTGAGACTATGGGACGTCAAGACAGGTACCTGTAAGACCATGAGTGGTCACACTAGTTATGTAAATGCTGTGACTATATCCAGTGATTCAGAGTTCATCGTATCGGGAAGTGATGATTATACGGTGAGACTATGGGACGTCAAGACAGGTACCTGTAAGACCGTGAGTGGTCACACATATTCTGTAAGATCTGTGGCTATATCCAGTGATTCAGAGTTCATCGTATCGGGAAGTGATGATAATACGGTGAGACTATGGGACGTCAAGACAGGTACCTGTAAGACCATGAGTGGTCACAATAGTGTTGTATTATCTGTGGCTATATCCAGTGATTCAGAGTTCATCGTATCGGGAAGTTAAGATGAGACGGTGAGACTATGGGACGTCAAGACAGGTACCTGTAAGACCATGAGTGGTCACACAGATTCTGTATTATCTGTGGCTATATCCAGTGATTCAGAGTTCATCGTATCGGGAAGTTATGATGAGACGGTGAGACTATGGAACGTCATGACAGGTACCTGTAAGACCATGAGTGGTCACACATATTCTGTAAGATCTGTGGCTATATCCAGTGATTCAGAGTTCATCGTATCGGGAAGTGGAGATAAGACGGTGAGACTATGGGACGTCAAGACAGGTACCGTAAGACCATGAGTGGTCACACTAGATCTGTATTATCTGTGGCTATATCCAGTGATTCAGAGTTCATCGTATCGGGCAGTCATGATTATACGGTGAGACTATGGGACGTCAAGACAGGTACCTGTAAGACCATGAGTGGTCACACTAGATCTGTAAATGCTGTGACTATATCCAGTGATTCAGAGTTCATCGTATCGGGAAGTTATGATGAAACGGTGAGACTATGTGACGTCAAGACAGGTACCTGTAAGACCATGAGTGGTCACACTAGTTCTGTGAATGCTGTGGCTATATCCAGTGATTCAGAGTTCATCGTATCGGGAAGTTATGATGAGACGGTGAGACTATGGGACGTCAAGACAGGTACCTGTAAGACCATGAGTGGTCACAGTAGAACTGTAAATGCTGTGACTATATCCAGTGATTCAGAGTTCATCGTATCGGGAAGTTATGATGAAACGGTGAGACTATGGGACGTCAAGACAGGTACCTGTAAGACCATGAGTGGTCACACAGATTCTGTATGATCTGTGACTATATCCAGTGATTCAGAGTTCATCGTATCAGGCAGTGTAGATAATACGGTGAGACTATGTGACGTCAAAACAGGTACCTGTAAGACCATGAGTGGTCACACTAATTAGGTTTGATCTGTGGCTATATCCAGTGATTCAGAGTTCATCGTATCAGGCAGTGTAGATAATACGGTGAGACTATGTGACGTCAAAACAGGTACCTGTAAGACCTTGCGTGGTCACACTAGTGTTGTATTATCTGTGGCTATATTCAGTGATTCAGAGTTCATCGTATCAGGCAGTGTAGATAATACGGTGAGACTATGGAACGTCAAGACAGGTACCTGTAAGACCATGAGTGGTCACAATAGTGTTGTATTATCTGTGACTATATCCAGTGATTCAGAGTTCATCGTATCGGGAAGTTATGATGAGACGGTGAGACTATGGGACGTCAAGACAGGTACCTGTAAGACCATGAGTGGTCACAGTAGAACTGTAAATGCTGTGACTATATCCAGTGATTCAGAGTTCATCGTATCGGGAAGTTATGATGAAACGGTGAGACTATGGGACGTCAAGACAGGTACCTGTAAGACCATGAGTGGTCACACAGATTCTGTATGATCTGTGACTATATCCAGTGATTCAGAGTTCATCGTATCGGGAAGTGATGATAATACGGTGAGACTATGGGACGTCAAGACAGGTACCTGTAAGACCATGAGTGGTCACAATAGTGTTGTATTATCTGTGGCTATATCCAGTGATTCAGAGTTCATCGTATCGGGAAGTAGAGATAAGACGGTGAGACTATGGGACGTCAAGACAGGTACCTGTAAGACCATGAGTGGTCACACTAGTTATCAATGATCTGTGGCTATATCCAGTGATTCAGAGTTCATCGTATCGGGAAGTAGAGATAAGACGGTGAGACTATGGGACGTCAAGACAGGTACCTGTAAGACCATGAGTGGTCACACTAGTTCTGTATCATCTGTGGCTATATCCAGTGATTCAGAGTTCATCGTATCGGGAAGTGATGATTATACGGTGAGACTATGGGACGTCAAGACAGGTACCTGTAAGACCATGAGTGGTCACACATATTCTGTAAGATCTGTGGCTATATCCAGTGATTCAGAGTTCATCGTATCGGGAAGTTATGATGAGACGGTGAGACTATGGGACGTCAAGACAGGTACCTGTAAGACCGTGAGTGGTCACACATATCCTGTAAGATCTGTGGCTATATCCAGTGATTCAGAGTTCATCGTATCGGGAAGTGGAGATAAGACGGTGAGACTATGGAACGTCAAGACAGGTACCTGTAAGACCATGAGTGGTCACACTAGTGTTGTATTATCTGTGGCTATATCCAGTGATTCAGAGTTCATCGTATCGGGAAGTTATGATGAGACGGTGAGACTATGGAACGTCATGACAGGTACCTGTAAGACCATGAGTGGTCACACAGTTTATGTATATGCTGTGGCTATATCCAGTGATTCAGAGTTCATCGTATCGGGAAGTTATGATGAGACGGTGAGACTATGGAACGTCAAGACAGGTACCTGTAAGACCATGAGTGGTCACACTAGTTCTGTATATGCTGTGGCTATATCCAGTGATTCAGAGTTCATCGTATCGGGAAGTGGAGATAAGACGGTGAGACTATGGGACGTCAAGACAGGTACCTGTAAGACCATGAGTGGCCACACATATTCTGTAAGATCTGTGGCTATATCCAGTGATTCAGAGTTCATCGTATCGGGAAGTGGAGATAAGACGGTGAGACTATGGGACGTCAAGACAGGTACCTGTAAGACCATGAGTGGTCACACTAGTGTTGTATTATCTGTGGCTATATTCAGTGATTCAGAGTTCATCGTATCGGGAAGTTATGATGAGACGGTGAGACTATGGAACGTCATGACAGGTACCTGTAAGACCATGAGTGGTCACACTAGTTATGTATTATCTGTGGCTATATCCAGTGATTCAGAGTTCATCGTATCAGGCAGTGTAGATAATACGGTGAGACTATGTGACGTCAAGACAGGTACCTGTAAGACCATGAGTGGTCACACTAGTTCTGTATATGCTGTGGCTATATCCAGTGATTCAGAGTTCATCGTATCGGGAAGTGATGATTATACGGTGAGACTATGGAACGTCAAGACAGGTACCTGTAAGACCATGAGTGGTCACAATAGTGTTGTATTATCTGTGACTATATCCAGTGATTCAGAGTTCATCGTATCGGGAAGTTATGATGAGACGGTGAGACTATGGGACGTCAAGACAGGTACCTGTAAGACCATGAGTGGTCACACTAGTTATGTATTATCTGTGGCTATATCCAGTGATTCAGAGTTCATCGTATCGGGAAGTTATGATAAGACGGTGAGACTATGGGACGTCAAGACAGGTACCTGTAAGACCATGAGTGGTCACACAGGTTATGTATTTGCTGTGGCTATATCCAGTGATTCAGAGTTCATCGTATCGGGAAGTGATGATTATACGGTGAGACTATGGGACGTCAAGACAGGTATCTGTAAGACCATGAGTGGTCACACAGATTCTGTATGATCTGTGACTATATCCAGTGATTCAGAGTTCATTGTATCGGGAAGTGGAGATAAGACGGTGAGACTATGGAACGTCAAGACAGGTACCTGTAAGACCATGAGTGGTCACAATAGTGTTGTATTATCTGTGACTATATCCAGTGATTCAGAGTTCATCGTATCGGGAAGTTATGATGAGACGGTGAGACTATGGGACGTCAAGACAGGTACCTGTAAGACCATGAGTGGTCACAGTAGAACTGTAAATGCTGTGACTATATCCAGTGATTCAGAGTTCATCGTATCGGGAAGTTATGATGAAACGGTGAGACTATGGGACGTCAAGACAGGTACCTGTAAGACCATGAGTGGTCACACTAGTTCTGTATGATCTGTGACTATATCCAGTGATTCAGAGTTCATCGTATCGGGAAGTGATGATAATACGGTGAGACTATGGGACGTCAAGACAGGTACCTGTAAGACCATGAGTGGTCACAATAGTGTTGTATTATCTGTGGCTATATCCAGTGATTCAGAGTTCATCGTATCGGGAAGTAGAGATAAGACGGTGAGACTATGGGACGTCAAGACAGGTACCTGTAAGACCATGAGTGGTCACACTAGTTCTGTATCATCTGTGGCTATATCCAGTGATTCAGAGTTCATCGTATCGGGAAGTTATGATGAGACGGTGAGACTATGGGACGTCAAGACAGGTACCTGTAAGACCATGAGTGGTCACAGTAGAACTGTAAATGCTGTGACTATATCCAGTGATTCAGAGTTCATCGTATCGGGAAGTTATGATGAAACGGTGAGACTATGGGACGTCAAGACAGGTACCTGTAAGACCATGAGTGGTCACACATATTCTGTAAGATCTGTGGCTATATCCAGTGATTCAGAGTTCATCGTATCGGGAAGTTATGATGAGACGGTGAGACTATGGGACGTCAAGACAGGTACCTGTAAGACCGTGAGTGGTCACACATATTCTGTAAGATCTGTGGCTATATCCAGTGATTCAGAGTTCATCGTATCGGGAAGTGGAGATAAGACGGTGAGACTATGGAACGTCAAGACAGGTACCTGTAAGACCATGAGTGGTCACACTAGTGTTGTATTATCTGTGGCTATATCCAGTGATTCAGAGTTCATCGTATCGGGAAGTTATGATGAGACGGTGAGACTATGGAACGTCATGACAGGTACCTGTAAGACCATGAGTGGTCACACAGTTTATGTATATGCTGTGGCTATATCCAGTGATTCAGAGTTCATCGTATCGGGAAGTTATGATGAGACGGTGAGACTATGGAACGTCAAGACAGGTACCTGTAAGACCATGAGTGGTCACACATATTCTGTAAGATCTGTGGCTATATCCAGTGATTCAGAGTTCATCGTATCGGGAAGTGGAGATAAGACGGTGAGACTATGGGACGTCAAGACAGGTACCTGTAAGACCATGAGTGGTCACACATATTCTGTATGATCTGTGGCTATATCCAGTGATTCAGAGTAAATCGTATAAGGAAGTTATGATAATACGGTGAGACTATGGGACGTCAAGACAGGTACCTGTAAGACCATGAGTGGTCACACATATTCTGTAAGATCTGTGGCTATATCCAGTGATTCAGAGTTCATCGTATCGGGAAGTTATGATGAGACGGTGAGACTATGGGACGTCAAGACAGGTACCTGTAAGACCATGAGTGGTCACACATATTCTGTAAGATCTGTGGCTATATCCAGTGATTCAGAGTTCATCGTATCGGGAAGTGGAGATAAGACGGTGAGACTATGGGACGTCAAGACAGGTACCTGTAAGACCGTGAGTGGTCACACATATTCTGTAAGATCTGTGGCTATATCCAGTGATTCAGAGTTCATCGTATCGGGAAGTGGAGATAAGACGGTGAGACTATGGAACGTCAAGACAGGTACCTGTAAGACCATGAGTGGTCACACTAGTGTTGTATTATCTGTGGCTATATCCAGTGATTCAGAGTTCATCGTATCGGGAAGTTATGATGAGACGGTGAGACTATGGAACGTCATGACAGGTACCTGTAAGACCATGAGTGGTCACACAGTTTATGTATATGCTGTGGCTATATCCAGTGATTCAGAGTTCATCGTATCGGGAAGTTATGATGAGACGGTGAGACTATGGAACGTCAAGACAGGTACCTGTAAGACCATGAGTGGTCACACATATTCTGTAAGATCTGTGGCTATATCCAGTGATTCAGAGTTCATCGTATCGGGAAGTGGAGATAAGACGGTGAGACTATGGGACGTCAAGACAGGTACCTGTAAGACCATGAGTGGCCACACATATTCTGTATGATCTGTGGCTATATCCAGTGATTCAGAGTTCATCGTATCGGGAAGTGGAGATAAGACGGTGAGACTATGGGACGTCAAGACAGGTACCTGTAAGACCATGAGTGGTCACACTAGTGTTGTATTATCTGTGGCTATATTCAGTGATTCAGAGTTCATCGTATCGGGAAGTGGAGATAAGACGGTGAGACTATGGGACGTCAAGACAGGTACCTGTAAGACCATGAGTGGTCACACTAGTTCTGTATCATCTGTGCTATATCCAGTGATTCAGAGTTCATCGTATCGGGAAGTTATGATGAGACGGTGAGACTATGGGACGTCAAGACAGGTACCTGTAAGACCATGAGTGGTCACAGTAGAACTGTAAATGCTGTGGCTATATCCAGTGATTCAGAGTTCATCGTATCGGGAAGTTATGATGAAACGGTGAGACTATGGGACGTCAAGACAGGTACCTGTAAGACCATGAGTGGTCACACAGATTCTGTATGATCTGTGACTATATCCAGTGATTCAGAGTTCATCGTATCGGGAAGTGATGATAATACGGTGAGACTATGGGACGTCAAGACAGGTACCTGTAAGACCATGAGTGGTCACAATAGTGTTGTATTATCTGTGGCTATATCCAGTGATTCAGAGTTCATCGTATCGGGAAGTGGAGATAAGACGGTGAGACTATGGGACGTCAAGACAGGTACCTGTAAGACCATGAGTGGTCACACTAGTTCTGTATCATCTGTGGCTATATCCAGTGATTCAGAGTTCATCGTATCGGGAAGTGATGATAATACGGTGAGACTATGGGACGTCAAGACAGGTACCTGTAAGACCATGAGTGGTCACAATAGTGTTGTATTATCTGTGGCTATATCCAGTGATTCAGAGTTCATCGTATCGGGAAGTGGAGATAAGACGGTGAGACTATGGGACGTCAAGACAGGTACCTGTAAGACCATGAGTGGTCACACTAGTTCTGTATCATCTGTGGCTATATCCAGTGATTCAGAGTTCATCGTATCGGGAAGTTATGATGAGACGGTGAGACTATGGGACGTCAAGACAGGTACCTGTAAGACCATGAGTGGTCACAGTAGAACTGTAAATGCTGTGACTATATCCAGTGATTCAGAGTTCATCGTATCGGGAAGTTATGATGAAACGGTGAGACTATGGGACGTCAAGACAGGTACCTGTAAGACCATGAGTGGCCACACATATTCTGTAAGATCTGTGGCTATATCCAGTGATTCAGAGTTCATCGTATCGGGAAGTGGAGATAAGACGGTGAGACTATGGGACGTCAAGACAGGTACCTGTAAGACCATGAGTGGTCACACATATTCTGTAAGATCTGTGGCTATATCCAGTGATTCAGAGTTCATCGTATCGGGAAGTTATGATGAGACGGTGAGACTATGGGACGTCAAGACAGGTACCTGTAAGACCGTGAGTGGTCACACATATTCTGTAAGATCTGTGGCTATATCCAGTGATTCAGAGTTCATCGTATCGGGAAGTGGAGATAAGACGGTGAGACTATGGAACGTCAAGACAGGTACCTGTAAGACCATGAGTGGTCACACTAGTGTTGTATTATCTGTGGCTATATCCAGTGATTCAGAGTTCATCGTATCGGGAAGTTATGATGAGACGGTGAGACTATGGAACGTCATGACAGGTACCTGTAAGACCATGAGTGGTCACACAGTTTATGTATATGCTGTGGCTATATCCAGTGATTCAGAGTTCATCGTATCGGGAAGTTATGATGAGACGGTGAGACTATGGAACGTCAAGACAGGTACCTGTAAGACCATGAGTGGTCACACATATTCTGTAAGATCTGTGGCTATATCCAGTGATTCAGAGTTCATCGTATCGGGAAGTGGAGATAAGACGGTGAGACTATGGGACGTCAAGACAGGTACCTGTAAGACCATGAGTGGTCACACATATTCTGTATGATCTGTGGCTATATCCAGTGATTCAGAGTAAATCGTATAAGGAAGTTATGATAATACGGTGAGACTATGGGACGTCAAGACAGGTACCTGTAAGACCATGAGTGGTCACACATATTCTGTAAGATCTGTGGCTATATCCAGTGATTCAGAGTTCATCGTATCGGGAAGTTATGATGAGACGGTGAGACTATGGGACGTCAAGACAGGTACCTGTAAGACCATGAGTGGTCACACATATTCTGTAAGATCTGTGGCTATATCCAGTGATTCAGAGTTCATCGTATCGGGAAGTGGAGATAAGACGGTGAGACTATGGGACGTCAAGACAGGTACCTGTAAGACCGTGAGTGGTCACACATATTCTGTAAGATCTGTGGCTATATCCAGTGATTCAGAGTTCATCGTATCGGGAAGTGGAGATAAGACGGTGAGACTATGGAACGTCAAGACAGGTACCTGTAAGACCATGAGTGGTCACACTAGTGTTGTATTATCTGTGGCTATATCCAGTGATTCAGAGTTCATCGTATCGGGAAGTTATGATGAGACGGTGAGACTATGGAACGTCATGACAGGTACCTGTAAGACCATGAGTGGTCACACAGTTTATGTATATGCTGTGGCTATATCCAGTGATTCAGAGTTCATCGTATCGGGAAGTTATGATGAGACGGTGAGACTATGGAACGTCAAGACAGGTACCTGTAAGACCATGAGTGGTCACACATATTCTGTAAGATCTGTGGCTATATCCAGTGATTCAGAGTTCATCGTATCGGGAAGTGGAGATAAGACGGTGAGACTATGGGACGTCAAGACAGGTACCTGTAAGACCATGAGTGGCCACACATATTCTGTATGATCTGTGGCTATATCCAGTGATTCAGAGTTCATCGTATCGGGAAGTGGAGATAAGACGGTGAGACTATGGGACGTCAAGACAGGTACCTGTAAGACCATGAGTGGTCACACTAGTGTTGTATTATCTGTGGCTATATTCAGTGATTCAGAGTTCATCGTATCGGGAAGTGGAGATAAGACGGTGAGACTATGGGACGTCAAGACAGGTACCTGTAAGACCATGAGTGGTCACACTAGTTCTGTATCATCTGTGGCTATATCCAGTGATTCAGAGTTCATCGTATCGGGAAGTTATGATGAGACGGTGAGACTATGGGACGTCAAGACAGGTACCTGTAAGACCATGAGTGGTCACAGTAGAACTGTAAATGCTGTGGCTATATCCAGTGATTCAGAGTTCATCGTATCGGGAAGTTATGATGAAACGGTGAGACTATGGGACGTCAAGACAGGTACCTGTAAGACCATGAGTGGTCACACAGATTCTGTATGATCTGTGACTATATCCAGTGATTCAGAGTTCATCGTATCGGGAAGTGATGATAATACGGTGAGACTATGGGACGTCAAGACAGGTACCTGTAAGACCATGAGTGGTCACAATAGTGTTGTATTATCTGTGGCTATATCCAGTGATTCAGAGTTCATCGTATCGGGAAGTGGAGATAAGACGGTGAGACTATGGGACGTCAAGACAGGTACCTGTAAGACCATGAGTGGTCACACTAGTTCTGTATCATCTGTGGCTATATCCAGTGATTCAGAGTTCATCGTATCGGGAAGTGATGATAATACGGTGAGACTATGGGACGTCAAGACAGGTACCTGTAAGACCATGAGTGGTCACAATAGTGTTGTATTATCTGTGGCTATATCCAGTGATTCAGAGTTCATCGTATCGGGAAGTGGAGATAAGACGGTGAGACTATGGGACGTCAAGACAGGTACCTGTAAGACCATGAGTGGTCACACTAGTTCTGTATCATCTGTGGCTATATCCAGTGATTCAGAGTTCATCGTATCGGGAAGTTATGATGAGACGGTGAGACTATGGGACGTCAAGACAGGTACCTGTAAGACCATGAGTGGTCACAGTAGAACTGTAAATGCTGTGACTATATCCAGTGATTCAGAGTTCATCGTATCGGGAAGTTATGATGAAACGGTGAGACTATGGGACGTCAAGACAGGTACCTGTAAGACCATGAGTGGCCACACATATTCTGTAAGATCTGTGGCTATATCCAGTGATTCAGAGTTCATCGTATCGGGAAGTGGAGATAAGACGGTGAGACTATGGGACGTCAAGACAGGTACCTGTAAGACCATGAGTGGTCACACTAGTGTTGTATTATCTGTGGCTATATTCAGTGATTCAGAGTTCATCGTATCGGGAAGTGGAGATAAGACGGTGAGACTATGGGACGTCAAGACAGGTACCTGTAAGACCATGAGTGGTCACACTAGTTCTGTATCATCTGTGGCTATATCCAGTGATTCAGAGTTCATCGTATCGGGAAGTTATGATGAGACGGTGAGACTATGGGACGTCAAGACAGGTACCTGTAAGACCATGAGTGGTCACAGTAGAACTGTAAATGCTGTGACTATATCCAGTGATTCAGAGTTCATCGTATCGGGAAGTTATGATGAAACGGTGAGACTATGGGACGTCAAGACAGGTACCTGTAAGACCATGAGTGGTCACACAGATTCTGTATGATCTGTGACTATATCCAGTGATTCAGAGTTCATCGTATCGGGAAGTGATGATAATACGGTGAGACTATGGGACGTCAAGACAGGTACCTGTAAGACCATGAGTGGTCACAATAGTGTTGTATTATCTGTGGCTATATCCAGTGATTCAGAGTTCATCGTATCGGGAAGTGGAGATAAGACGGTGAGACTATGGGACGTCAAGACAGGTACCTGTAAGACCATGAGTGGTCACACTAGTTCTGTATCATCTGTGGCTATATCCAGTGATTCAGAGTTCATCGTATCGGGAAGTGATGATAATACGGTGAGACTATGGGACGTCAAGACAGGTACCTGTAAGACCATGAGTGGTCACAATAGTGTTGTATTATCTGTGGCTATATCCAGTGATTCAGAGTTCATCGTATCGGGAAGTGGAGATAAGACGGTGAGACTATGGGACGTCAAGACAGGTACCTGTAAGACCATGAGTGGTCACACTAGTTCTGTATCATCTGTGGCTATATCCAGTGATTCAGAGTTCATCGTATCGGGAAGTTATGATGAGACGGTGAGACTATGGGACGTCAAGACAGGTACCTGTAAGACCATGAGTGGTCACAGTAGAACTGTAAATGCTGTGACTATATCCAGTGATTCAGAGTTCATCGTATCGGGAAGTTATGATGAAACGGTGAGACTATGGGACGTCAAGACAGGTACCTGTAAGACCATGAGTGGTCACACTAGTTCTGTATGATCTGTGACTATATCCAGTGATTCAGAGTTCATCGTATCGGGAAGTGATGATAATACGGTGAGACTATGGGACGTCAAGACAGGTACCTGTAAGACCATGAGTGGTCACAATAGTGTTGTATTATCTGTGGCTATATCCAGTGATTCAGAGTTCATCGTATCGGGAAGTGGAGATAAGACGGTGAGACTATGGAACGTCAAGACAGGTACCTGTAAGACCATGAGTGGTCACACTAGTTATCAATGATCTGTGGCTATATCCAGTGATTCAGAGTTCATCGTATCGGGAAGTAGAGATAAGACGGTGAGACTATGGGACGTCAAGACAGGTACCTGTAAGACCATGAGTGGTCACACTAGTTCTGTATCATCTGTGGCTATATCCAGTGATTCAGAGTTCATCGTATCGGGAAGTTATGATGAGACGGTGAGACTATGGAACGTCAAGACAGGTACCTGTAAGACCATGAGTGGTCACACATATTCTGTAAGATCTGTGGCTATATCCAGTGATTCAGAGTTCATCGTATCGGGAAGTGGAGATAAGACGGTGAGACTATGGGACGTCAAGACAGGTACCTGTAAGACCGTGAGTGGTCACACATATTCTGTAAGATCTGTGGCTATATCCAGTGATTCAGAGTTCATCGTATCGGGAAGTGGAGATAAGACGGTGAGACTATGGAACGTCAAGACAGGTACCTGTAAGACCATGAGTGGTCACACTAGTGTTGTATTATCTGTGGCTATATCCAGTGATTCAGAGTTCATCGTATCGGGAAGTTATGATGAGACGGTGAGACTATGGAACGTCATGACAGGTACCTGTAAGACCATGAGTGGTCACACAGTTTATGTATATGCTGTGGCTATATCCAGTGATTCAGAGTTCATCGTATCGGGAAGTTATGATGAGACGGTGAGACTATGGAACGTCAAGACAGGTACCTGTAAGACCATGAGTGGTCACACTAGTTCTGTATATGCTGTGGCTATATCCAGTGATTCAGAGTTCATCGTATCGGGAAGTGGAGATAAGACGGTGAGACTATGGGACGTCAAGACAGGTACCTGTAAGACCATGAGTGGCCACACATATTCTGTAAGATCTGTGGCTATATCCAGTGATTCAGAGTTCATCGTATCGGGAAGTGGAGATAAGACGGTGAGACTATGGGACGTCAAGACAGGTACCTGTAAGACCATGAGTGGTCACACTAGTGTTGTATTATCTGTGGCTATATTCAGTGATTCAGAGTTCATCGTATCGGGAAGTGGAGATAAGACGGTGAGACTATGGGACGTCAAGACAGGTACCTGTAAGACCATGAGTGGTCACACTAGTTCTGTATCATCTGTGGCTATATCCAGTGATTCAGAGTTCATCGTATCGGGAAGTTATGATGAGACGGTGAGACTATGGGACGTCAAGACAGGTACCTGTAAGACCATGAGTGGTCACAGTAGAACTGTAAATGCTGTGACTATATCCAGTGATTCAGAGTTCATCGTATCGGGAAGTTATGATGAAACGGTGAGACTATGGGACGTCAAGACAGGTACCTGTAAGACCATGAGTGGTCACACAGTTTATGTATATGCTGTGACTATATCCAGTGATTCAGAGTTCATCGTATCGGGAAGTTATGATGAGACGGTGAGACTATGGGACGTCAAGACAGGTACCTGTAAGACCATGAGTGGTCACACGAGTTATGTAAATGCTGTGACTATATCCAGTGATTCAGAGTTCATCGTATCGGGAAGTGATGATTATACGGTGAGACTATGGGACGTCAAGACAGGTACCTGTAAGACCATGAGTGGTCACACTAGTTATGTATTATCTGTGGCTATATCCAGTGATTCAGAGTTCATCGTATCGGGAAGTGATGATAATACGGTGAGACTATGGGAAGTCAAGACAGGTACCTGTAAGACCATGAGTGGTCACACAGATTCTGTATTATCTGTGGCTATATCCAGTGATTCAGAGTTCATCGTATCGGGAAGTGGAGATAAGACGGTGAGACTATGGGACGTCAAGACAGGTACCTGTAAGACCATGAGTGGTCACACTAGATCTGTATATGCTGTGGCTATATCCAGTGATTCAGAGTTCATCGTATCGGGAAGTGATGATTATACGGTGAGACTATGGGACGTCAAGACAGGTACCTGTAAGACCATGAGTGGTCACACTAGTTATGTATTATCTGTGGCTATATCCAGTGATTCAGAGTTCATCGTATCGGGAAGTGGAGATAAGACGGTGAGACTATGGGACGTCAAGAAAGGTACCTGTAAGACCATGAGTGGTTACACTAGATCTGTATCTGCTGTGGCTATATCCAGTGATTCAGAGTTCATCGTATCGGGAAGTTATGATGAAACGGTGAGACTATGGGACGTCAAGACAGGTACCTGTAAGACCATGAGTGGTCACACTAGTTATGTATTATCTGTGGCTATATCCAGTGATTCAGAGTTCATCGTATCGGGAAGTGGAGATAAGACGGTGAGACTATGGGACGTCAAGAAAGGTACCTGTAAGACCATGAGTGGTCACACTAGATCTGTAAATGCTGTGACTATATCCAGTGATTCAGAGTTCATCGTATCGGGAAGTGATGATAATACGGTGAGACTATGGAACGTCAAGACAGGTACCTGTTAGACCATGAGTGGTCACACATATTCTGTAAGATCTGTGGCTATATCCAGTGATTCAGAGTTCATCGTATCGGGAAGTTATGATGAAACGGTGAGACTATGGGACGTCAAGACAGGTACCTGTAAGACCATGAGTGGTCACACATATTCTGTAAGATCTGTGGCTATATCCAGTGATTCAGAGTTCATCGTATCGGGAAGTGATGATTATATGGTGAGACTATGGGACGTCAAGACAGGTACCGTAAGACCATGAGTGGTCACACTAGATCTGTATTATCTGTGGCTATATCCAGTGATTCAGAGTTCATCGTATCGGGCAGTCATGATTATACGGTGAGACTATGGGACGTCAAGACAGGTACCTGTAAGACCATGAGTGGTCACACTAGATCTGTAAATGCTGTGACTATATCCAGTGATTCAGAGTTCATCGTATCGGGAAGTGATGATAATACGGTGAGACTATGGGACGTCAAGACAGGTACCTGTAAGACCATGAGTGGTCACACTAGTTATGTATTATCTGTGGCTATATCCAGTGATTCAGAGTTCATCGTATCGGGAAGTTATGATGAGACGGTGAGACTATGGAACGTCAAGACAGGTACCTGTAAGACCATGAGTGGTCACACTAGATCTGTATTATCTGTGGCTATATCCAGTGATTCAGAGTTCATCGTATCGGGAAGTGATGATGAGACGGTGAGACTATGGGACGTCAAGACAGGTACCTGTAAGACCATGAGTGGTCACACTAGATCTGTAAATGCTGTGACTATATCCAGTGATTCAGAGTTCATCGTATCGGGAAGTTATGATGAAACGGTGAGACTATGGGACGTCAAGACAGGTACCTGTAAAACCATGAGTGGTAACACATATTCTGTATTATCTGTGACTATATCCAGTGATTCAGAGTTCATCGTATCGGGAAGTTATGATGAGACGGTGAGACTATGGAACGTCATGACAGGTACCTGTAAGACCATGAGTGGTCACACAGTTTATGTATATGCTGTGGCTATATCCAGTGATTCAGAGTTCATCGTATCGGGAAGTTATGATGAGACGGTGAGACTATGGGACGTCAAGACAGGTACCTGTAAGACCATGAGTGGTAACACATATTCTGTATTATCTGTGACTATATCCAGTGATTCAGAGTTCATCGTATCGGGAAGTGATGATGAGACGGTGAGACTATGGAACGTCAAGACAGGTACCTGTAAGACCATGAGTGGTCACACTAGTGTTGTATTATCTGTGGCTATATCCAGTGATTCAGAGTTCATCGTATCGGGAAGTTATGATGAGACGGTGAGACTATGGAACGTCATGACAGGTACCTGTAAGACCATGAGTGGTCACACATATTCTGTAAGATCTGTGGCTATATCCAGTGATTCAGAGTTCATCGTATCGGGAAGTGGAGATAAGACGGTGAGACTATGGGACGTCAAGAAAGGTACCTGTAAGACCATGAGTGGTCACACTAGATCTGTAAATGCTGTGACTATATCCAGTGATTCAGAGTTCATCGTATCGGGAAGTTATGATGAAACGGTGAGACTATGGGACGTCAAGACAGGTACCTGTAAAACCATGAGTGGTAACACATATTCTGTATTATCTGTGACTATATCCAGTGATTCAGAGTTCATCGTATCGGGAAGTGATGATAATACGGTGAGACTATGGAACGTCAAGACAGGTACCTGTAAGACCATGAGTGGTCACACTAGTTATGTATTATCTGTGGCTATATCCAGTGATTCAGAGTTCATTGTATCGGGAAGTGATGATTATACGGTGAGACTATGGAACGTCATGACAGGTACCTGTAAGACCATGAGTGGTCACACATATTCTGTAAGATCTGTGGCTATATCCAGTGATTCAGAGTTCATCGTATCGGGAAGTGATGATTATATGGTGAGACTATGGGACGTCAAGACAGGTACCGTAAGACCATGAGTGGTCACACTAGATCTGTATTATCTGTGGCTATATCCAGTGATTCAGAGTTCATCGTATCGGGCAGTCATGATTATACGGTGAGACTATGGGACGTCAAGACAGGTACCTGTAAGACCATGAGTGGTCACACTAGATCTGTAAATGCTGTGACTATATCCAGTGATTCAGAGTTCATCGTATCGGGAAGTGATGATAATACGGTGAGACTATGGGACGTCAAGACAGGTACCTGTAAGACCATGAGTGGTCACACAGTTTATGTATATGCTGTGGCTATATCCAGTGATTCAGAGTTCATCGTATCGGGAAGTGGAGATAAGACGGTGAGACTATGGGACGTCAAGAAAGGTACCTGTAAGACCATGAGTGGTCACACTAGATCTGTAAATGCTGTGACTATATCCAGTGATTCAGAGTTCATCGTATCGGGAAGTTATGATGAAACGGTGAGACTATGGGACGTCAAGACAGGTACCTGTAAAACCATGAGTGGTAACACATATTCTGTATTATCTGTGACTATATCCAGTGATTCAGAGTTCATCGTATCGGGAAGTGATGATAATACGGTGAGACTATGGAACGTCAAGACAGGTACCTGTTAGACCATGAGTGGTCACACATATTCTGTAAGATCTGTGGCTATATCCAGTGATTCAGAGTTCATCGTATCGGGAAGTGATGATTATACGGTGAGACTATGGGACGTCAAGACAGGTACCTGTAAGACCATGAGTGGTCACACTAGTTATGTATTATCTGTGGCTATATCCAGTGATTCAGAGTTCATCGTATCGGGAAGTGATGATTAAATGGTGAGACTATGGGACGTCAAGACAGGTACCGTAAGACCATGAGTGGTCACACTAGATCTGTATTATCTGTGGCTATATCCAGTGATTCAGAGTTCATCGTATCGGGCAGTCATGATTATACGGTGAGACTATGGGACGTCAAGACAGGTACCTGTAAGACCATGAGTGGTCACACTAGATCTGTAAATGCTGTGACTATATCCAGTGATTCAGAGTTCATCGTATCGGGAAGTGATGATAATACGGTGAGACTATGGGACGTCAAGACAGGTACCTGTAAGACCATGAGTGGTCACACTAGTTATGTATTATCTGTGGCTATATCCAGTGATTCAGAGTTCATCGTATCGGGAAGTGGAGATAAGACGGTGAGACTATGGGACGTCAAGACAGGTACCTGTAAGACCATGAGTGTTCACACTAGATCTGTAAATGCTGTGACTATATCCAGTGATTCAGAGTTCATCATATCGGGAAGTGATGATTATACGGTGAGACTATGGGACGTCAAGACAGGTACCTGTAAGACCATGAGTGGTCACACTAGTTTTGTATTATCTGTGGCTATATCCAGTGATTCAGAGTTCATCGTATCGGGAAGTGGAGATAAGACGGTGAGACTATGGGACGTCAAGACAGGTACCTGTTAGACCATGAGTGGTCACACAGATTCTGTATTATCTGTGGCTATATCCAGTGATTAAGAGTTCATCGTATCGGGAAGTGATGATTATACGGTGAGACTATGGGACGTCAAGACAGGTACCTGTAAGACCATGAGTGGTCACACAGATTCTGTATGATCTGTGACTATATCCAGTGATTCAGAGTTCATCGTATCGGGAAGTTATGATGAGACGGTGAGACTATGGGAAGTCAAGACAGGTACCTGTAAGACCATGAGTGGTCACACTAGATCTGTAAATGCTGTGACTATATCCAGTGATTCAGAGTTCATCGTATCGGGAAGTGATGATTATACATTGAGACTATGGGAAGTCAAGACAGGTACCTGTAAGACCATGAGTGGTCACACTAGTTATGTATATGCTGTGACTATATCCAGTGATTCAGAGTTCATCGTATCGGGAAGTGATGATAATACGGTGAGACTATGGGAAGTCAAGACAGGTACCTGTAAGACCATGAGTGGTCACACAGATTCTGTATTATCTGTGACTATATCCAGTGATTCAGAGTTCATCGTATCGGGAAGTGATGATAATACGGTGAGACTATGGGACGTCAAGACAGGTACCTGTAAGACCATGAGTGGTCACACATATTCTGTAAGATCTGTGGCTATATCCAGTGATTCAGAGTTCATCGTATCGGGCAGTGATGATAATACGGTGAGACTATGGAACGTCAAGACAGGTACCTGTAAGACCATGAGTGGTCACACTAGTGTTGTATTATCTGTGGCTATATCCAGTGATTCAGAGTTCATCGTATCGGGAAGTCATGATTATACGGTGAGACTATGGAACGTCAAGACAGGTACCTGTAAGACCATGAGTGGTCACACTAGTTATGTATTATCTGTGGCTATATCCAGTGATTCAGAGTTCATTGTATCGGGAAGTGATGATTATACGGTGAGACTATGGAACGTCATGACAGGTACCTGTAAGACCATGAGTGGTCACACATATTCTGTAAGATCTGTGGCTATATCCAGTGATTCAGAGTTCATCGTATCGGGAAGTTATGATGAAACGGTGAGACTATGGAACGTCATGACAGGTACCTGTAAGACCATGAGTGGTCACACATATTCTGTAAGATCTGTGGCTATATCCAGTGATTCAGAGTTCATCGTATCGGGCAGTCATGATTATACGGTGAGACTATGGAACGTCAAGACAGGTACCTGTAAGACCATGAGTGGTCACACTAGTTATGTATTATCTGTGGCTATATCCAGTGATTCAGAGTTCATTGTATCGGGAAGTGATGATTATACGGTGAGACTATGGGACGTCAAGACAGGTACCTGTAAGACCATGAGTGGTCACACTAGATCTGTAAATGCTGTGACTATATCCAGTGATTCAGAGTTCATCGTATCGGGAAGTGATCATACGGTGAGACTATGGGACGTCAAGACAGGTACCTGTAAGACCATGAGTGGTCACACAGTTTATGTATATGCTGTGGCTATATCCAGTGATTCAGAGTTCATCGTATCGGGAAGTGGAGATAAGACGGTGAGACTATGGGACGTCAAGAAAGGTACCTGTAAGACCATGAGTGGTCACACTAGATCTGTAAATGCTGTGACTATATCCAGTGATTCAGAGTTCATCGTATCGGGAAGTTATGATGAAACGGTGAGACTATGGGACGTCAAGACAGGTACCTGTAAAACCATGAGTGGTAACACATATTCTGTATTATCTGTGACTATATCCAGTGATTCAGAGTTCATCGTATCGGGAAGTGATGATAATACGGTGAGACTATGGAACGTCAAGACAGGTACCTGTTAGACCATGAGTGGTCACACATATTCTGTAAGATCTGTGGCTATATCCAGTGATTCAGAGTTCATCGTATCGGGAAGTTATGATGAAACGGTGAGACTATGGGACGTCAAGACAGGTACCTGTAAGACCATGAGTGGTCACACATATTCTGTAAGATCTGTGGCTATATCCAGTGATTCAGAGTTCATCGTATCGGGAAGTGATGATTATATGGTGAGACTATGGGACGTCAAGACAGGTACCGTAAGACCATGAGTGGTCACACTAGATCTGTATTATCTGTGGCTATATCCAGTGATTCAGAGTTCATCGTATCGGGCAGTCATGATTATACGGTGAGACTATGGGACGTCAAGACAGGTACCTGTAAGACCATGAGTGGTCACACTAGATCTGTAAATGCTGTGACTATATCCAGTGATTCAGAGTTCATCGTATCGGGAAGTGATGATAATACGGTGAGACTATGGGACGTCAAGACAGGTACCTGTAAGACCATGAGTGGTCACACTAGTTATGTATTATCTGTGGCTATATCCAGTGATTCAGAGTTCATCGTATCGGGAAGTGGAGATAAGACGGTGAGACTATGGGACGTCAAGACAGGTACCTGTAAGACCATGAGTGTTCACACTAGATCTGTAAATGCTGTGACTATATCCAGTGATTCAGAGTTCATCATATCGGGAAGTGATGATTATACGGTGAGACTATGGGACGTCAAGACAGGTACCTGTAAAACCATGAGTGGTAACACATATTCTGTATGATCTGTGGCTATATCCAGTGATTCAGAGTTCATCGTATCGGGAAGTGGAGATAAGACGGTGAGACTATGGGACGTCAAGACAGGTACCTGTTAGACCATGAGTGGTCACACAGATTCTGTATTATCTGTGGCTATATCCAGTGATTAAGAGTTCATCGTATCGGGAAGTGATGATTATACGGTGAGACTATGGGACGTCAAGACAGGTACCTGTAAGACCATGAGTGGTCACACAGATTCTGTATGATCTGTGACTATATCCAGTGATTCAGAGTTCATCGTATCGGGAAGTTATGATGAGACGGTGAGACTATGGGAAGTCAAGACAGGTACCTGTAAGACCATGAGTGGTCACACTAGTGTTGTATTATCTGTGGCTATATCCAGTGATTCAGAGTTCATCGTATCGGGAAGTCATGATTATACGGTGAGACTATGGAACGTCAAGACAGGTACCTGTAAGACCATGAGTGGTCACACTAGTTATGTATTATCTGTGGCTATATCCAGTGATTCAGAGTTCATTGTATCGGGAAGTGATGATTATACGGTGAGACTATGGAACGTCATGACAGGTACCTGTAAGACCATGAGTGGTCACACTAGTTATGTATTATCTGTGGCTATATCCAGTGATTCAGAGTTCATCGTATCGGGAAGTTATGATGAGACGGTGAGACTATGGAACGTCAAGACAGGTACCTGTTAGACCATGAGTGGTCACACATATTCTGTAAGATCTGTGGCTATATCCAGTGATTCAGAGTTCATCGTATCGGGAAGTGATGATTATATGGTGAGACTATGGAACGTCAAGACAGGTACCTGTAAGACCATGAGTGGTCACACTAGTGTTGTATTATCTGTGGCTATATCCAGTGATTCAGAGTTCATCGTATCGGGAAGTCATGATTATACGGTGAGACTATGGAACGTCAAGACAGGTACCTGTAAGACCATGAGTGGTCACACTAGTTATGTATTATCTGTGGCTATATCCAGTGATTCAGAGTTCATTGTATCGGGAAGTGATGATTATACGGTGAGACTATGGAACGTCATGACAGGTACCTGTAAGACCATGAGTGGTCACACTAGTTTTGTATTATCTGTGGCTATATCCAGTGATTCAGAGTTCATCGTATCGGGAAGTGGAGATAAGACGGTGAGACTATGGGACGTCAAGACAGGTACCTGTAAGACCATGAGTGGTCACACATATTCTGTAAAATCTGTGGCTATATCCAGTGATTCAGAGTTCATCGTATCGGGAAGTGGAGATAAGACGGTGAGACTATGGAACGTCAAGACAGGTACCTGTAAGACCATGAGTGGTCACACTAGATCTGTATCTGCTGTGGCTATATCCAGTGATTCAGAGTTCATCGTATCGGGAAGTTATGATGAGACGGTGAGACTATGGGACGTCAAGACAGTTACCTGTAAGACCATGAGTGGTCACACATATTCTGTAAGATCTGTGGCTATATCCAGTGATTCAGAGTTCATCGTATCGGGAAGTTATGATGAGACGGTGAGACTATGGAACGTCAAGACAGGTACCTGTAAGACCATGAGTGGTCACACATATTCTGTAAGATCTGTGGCTATATCCAGTGATTCAGAGTTCATCGTATCGGGAAGTTATGATGAGACGGTGAGACTATGGAACGTCAAGACAGGTACCTGTAAGACCATGAGTGGTCACACTAGATCTGTATCTGCTGTGGCTATATCCAGTGATTCAGAGTTCATCGTATCGGGAAGTTATGATGAGACGGTGAGACTATGGGACGTCAAGACAGTTACCTGTAAGACCATGAGTGGTCACACAGTTTATGTATATGCTGTGGCTATATCCAGTGATTCAGAGTTCATCGTATCGGGCAGTCATGATTATACGGTGAGACTATGGGACGTCAAGACAGGTACCTGTAAGACCATGAGTGGTCACACAGATTCTGTATGATCTGCTGCTATATCCAGTGATTCAGAGTTCATCGTATCGGGCAGTCATGATTATATGGTGAGACTATGGAACGTCAAGACAGGTACCTGTAAGACCATGAGTGGTCACACTAGTGTTGTATTATCTGTGGCTATATCCAGTGATTCAGAGTTCATCGTATCGGGAAGTCATGATTATACGGTGAGACTATGGAACGTCAAGACAGGTACCTGTAAGACCATGAGTGGTCACACTAGTTATGTATTATCTGTGGCTATATCCAGTGATTCAGAGTTCATTGTATCGGGAAGTGATGATTATACGGTGAGACTATGGAACGTCATGACAGGTACCTTTAAGACCATGAGTGGTCACACATATTCTGTAAGATCTGTGGCTATATCCAGTGATTCAGAGTTCATCGTATCGGGAAGTTATGATGAAACGGTGAGACTATGGGACGTCAAGACAGGTACCTGTAAGACCATGAGTGGTCACACATATTCTGTAAGATCTGTGGCTATATCCAGTGATTCAGAGTTCATCGTATCGGGAAGTGATGATTATATGGTGAGACTATGGAACGTCAAGACAGGTACCTGTAAGACCATGAGTGGTCACACTAGATCTGTATCTGCTGTGGCTATATCCAGTGATTCAGAGTTCATCGTATCGGGAAGTTATGATGAGACGGTGAGACTATGGGACGTCAAGACAGTTACCTGTAAGACCATGAGTGGTCACACAGTTTATGTATATGCTGTGGCTATATCCAGTGATTCAGAGTTCATCGTATCGGGAAGTGATGATTATACGGTGAGACTATGGGACGTCAAGACAGGTACCTGCAAAACCATGAGTGGTCACACTAGTTATGTATTATCTGTGGCTATATCCAGTGATTCAGAGTTCATCGTATCGGGAAGTGGAGATAAGACGGTGAGACTATGGGACGTCAAGACAGGTACCTGTAAGACCATGAGTGGTCACACTAGTTTTGTATTATCTGTGGCTATATCCAGTGATTCAGAGTTCATCGTATCGGGAAGTGGAGATAAGACGGTGAGACTATGGGACGTCAAGACAGGTACCTGTAAGACCATGAGTGGTCACACATATTCTGTAAGATCTGTGGCTATATCCAGTGATTCAGAGTTCATCGTATCGGGAAGTCATGATTATACGGTGAGACTATGGAACGTCAAGACAGGTACCTGTAAGACCATGAGTGGTCACACTAGTTATGTATTATCTGTGGCTATATCCAGTGATTCAGAGTTCATTGTATCGGGAAGTGATGATTATACGGTGAGACTATGGAACGTCATGACAGGTACCTTTAAGACCATGAGTGGTCACACATATTCTGTAAGATCTGTGGCTATATCCAGTGATTCAGAGTTCATCGTATCGGGAAGTTATGATGAAACGGTGAGACTATGGGACGTCAAGACAGGTACCTGTAAGACCATGAGTGGTCACACATATTCTGTAAGATCTGTGGCTATATCCAGTGATTCAGAGTTCATCGTATCGGGAAGTGATGATTATATGGTGAGACTATGGAACGTCAAGACAGGTACCTGTAAGACCATGAGTGGTCACACTAGATCTGTATCTGCTGTGGCTATATCCAGTGATTCAGAGTTCATCGTATCGGGAAGTTATGATGAGACGGTGAGACTATGGGACGTCAAGACAGTTACCTGTAAGACCATGAGTGGTCACACAGTTTATGTATATGCTGTGGCTATATCCAGTGATTCAGAGTTCATCGTATCGGGAAGTGATGATTATACGGTGAGACTATGGGACGTCAAGACAGGTACCTGCAAAACCATGAGTGGTCACACTAGTTATGTATTATCTGTGGCTATATCCAGTGATTCAGAGTTCATCGTATCGGGAAGTGGAGATAAGACGGTGAGACTATGGGACGTCAAGACAGTTACCTGTAAGACCATGAGTGGTCACACATATTCTGTAAGATCTGTGGCTATATCCAGTGATTCAGAGTTCATCGTATCGGGAAGTTATGATGAGACGGTGAGACTATGGAACGTCAAGACAGGTACCTGTAAGACCATGAGTGGTCACACATATTCTGTAAGATCTGTGGCTATATCCAGTGATTCAGAGTTCATCGTATCGGGAAGTGGAGATAAGACGGTGAGACTATGGGACGTCAAGACAGGTACCTGTAAGACCATGAGTGGTCACACTAGATCTGTAAATGCTGTGACTATATCCATTGATTCAGAGTTCATCGTATCGGGAAGTGATGATAATACGGTGAGACTATGGGACGTCAAGACAGTTACCTGTAAGACCATGAGTGGTCACACAGTTTATGTATATGCTGTGGCTATATCCAGTGATTCAGAGTTCATCGTATCGGGCAGTCATGATTATACGGTGAGACTATGGGACGTCAAGACAGGTACCTGTAAGACCATGAGTGGTCACACATATTCTGTAAGATCTGTGGCTATATCCAGTGATTCAGAGTTCATCGTATCGGGAAGTGGAGATAAGACGGTGAGACTATGGGACGTCAAGACAGGTACCTGTAAGACCATGAGTGGTCACACTAGATCTGTAAATGCTGTGACTATATCCATTGATTCAGAGTTCATCGTATCGGGAAGTGATGATAATACGGTGAGACTATGGGACGTCAAGACAGTTACCTGTAAGACCATGAGTGGTCACACAGTTTATGTATATGCTGTGGCTATATCCAGTGATTCAGAGTTCATCGTATCGGGCAGTCATGATTATACGGTGAGACTATGGGACGTCAAGACAGGTACCTGTAAGACCATGAGTGGTCACACAGATTCTGTATTATCTGTGGCTATATCCAGTGATTAAGAGTTCATCGTATCGGGAAGTTATGATTATACGGTGAGACTATGGGACGTCAAGACAGGTACCTGTAAGACCATGAGTGGTCACACTAGTTATGTATTATCTGTGGCTATATCCAGTGATTCAGAGTTCATCGTATCAGGCAGTGTAGATAATACGGTGAGACTATGTGACGTCAAGACAGGTACCTGTAAGACCATGAGTGGTCACACTAGTGTTGTATTATCTGTGGCTATATCCAGTGATTCAGAGTTCATCGTATCGGGAAGTCATGATTATACGGTGAGACTATGGGAAGTCAAGACAGGTACCTGTAAGACCATGAGTGGTCACACTAGTTATGTATTATCTGTGGCTATATCCAGTGATTCAGAGTTCATCGTATCGGGAAGTTATGATGAGACGGTGAGACTATGGGAAGTCAAGACAGGTACCTGTAAGACCATGAGTGGTCACACAGATTCTGTATTATCTGTGGCTATATCCAGTGATTAAGAGTTCATCGTATCGGGAAGTTATGATGAAACGGTGAGACTATGGGACGTCAAGACAGGTACCTGTAAGACCATGAGTGGTCACACTAGATCTGTAAATGCTGTGACTATATCCAGTGATTCAGAGTTCATCGTATCGGGAAGTGATGATAATACGGTGAGACTATGGGAAGTCAAGACAGGTACCTGTAAGACCATGAGTGGTCACACAGATTCTGTATTATCTGTGGCTATATCCAGTGATTCAGAGTTCATCGTATCGGGAAGTGGAGATAAGACGGTGAGACTATGGGACGTCAAGAAAGGTACCTGTAAGACCATGAGTGGTCACACAGATTCTGTATTATCTGTGGCTATATCCAGTGATTCAGAGTTCATCGTATCGGGAAGTGGAGATAAGACGGTGAGACTATGGAACGTCAAGACAGGTACCTGTAAGACCATGAGTGGTCACACTAGTTATGTATATGCTGTGGCTATATCCAGTGATTCAGAGTTCATCGTATCGGGAAGTAGAGATGAGACGGTGAGACTATGGAACGTCAAGACAGGTACCTGTTAGACCATGAGTGGTCACACATATTCTGTAAGATCTGTGGCTATATCCAGTGATTCAGAGTTCATCGTATCGGGAAGTGGAGATAAGACGGTGAGACTATGGGACGTCAAGACAGGTACCTGTAAGACCATGAGTGGTCACACATATTCTGTAAGATCTGTGGCTATATCCAGTGATTCAGAGTTCATCGTATCGGGAAGTTATGATGAGACGGTGAGACTATGGAACGTCAAGACAGGTACCTGTAAGACCATGAGTGGTCACACTAGATCTGTATCTGCTGTGGCTATATCCAGTGATTCAGAGTTCATCGTATCAGGCAGTGTAGATAATACGGTGAGACTATGTGACGTCAAGACAGGTACCTGTAAGACCATGAGTGGTCACACTAGTTATGTATTATCTGTGGCTATATCCAGTGATTCAGAGTTCATCGTATCGGGCAGTCATGATTATACGGTGAGACTATGGGACGTCAAGACAGGTACCTGTAAGACCATGAGTGGTCACACTAGATCTGTAAATGCTGTGACTATATCCAGTGATTCAGAGTTCATCGTATCGGGAAGTGATGATAATACGGTGAGACTATGGGACGTCAAGACAGGTACCTGTAAGACCATGAGTGGTCACACATATTCTGTATGATCTGTGGCTATATTCAGTGATTCAGAGTTCATCGTATCGGGAAGTTATGATGAGACGGTGAGACTATGGGACGTCAAGACAGGTACCTGTAAGACCATGAGTGGTCACACTAGTTATGTATATGCTGTGGCTATATCCAGTGATTAAGAGTTCATCGTATCGGGAAGTTATGATTATACGGTGAGACTATGGGACGTCAAGACAGGTACCTGTAAGACCATGAGTGGTCACACTAGTTATGTATTATCTGTGGCTATATCCAGTGATTCAGAGTTCATCGTATCGGGCAGTGATGATAATACGGTGAGACTATGGGACGTCAAGACAGGTACCTGTAAGACCATGAGTGGTCACACTAGATCTGTATTATCTGTGGCTATATCCAGTGATTCAGAGTTCATCGTATCGGGAAGTGATGATTATATGGTGAGACTATGGGACGTCAAGACAGGTACCTGTAAGACCATGAGTGGTCACACTAGTTATGTATTATCTGTGGCTATATCCAGTGATTCAGAGTTCATCGTATCGGGAAGTGGAGATAAGACGGTGAGACTATGGGACGTCAAGACAGGTACCTGTAAGACCATGAGTGGTCACACAGATTCTGTATTATCTGTGGCTATATCCAGTGATTAAGAGTTCATCGTATCGGGAAGTGATGATTATACGGTGAGACTATGGGACGTCAAGACAGGTACCTGTAAGACCATGAGTGGTCACACTAGTTTTGTATTATCTGTGGCTATATCCAGTGATTCAGAGTTCATCGTATCGGGAAGTTATGATGAAACGGTGAGACTATGGGACGTCAAGACAGGTACCTGTAAGACCATGAGTGGTCACACTAATTAGGTTTGATCTGTGGCTATATCCAGTGATTCAGAGTTCATCGTATCAGGCAGTGTAGATAATACGGTGAGACTATGTGACGTCAAGACAGGTACCTGTAAGACCATGAGTGGTCACACTAGATCTGTATCTGCTGTGGCTATATCCAGTGATTCAGAGTTCATCGTATCGGGCAGTCATGATTATACGGTGAGACTATGGGACGTCAAGACAGGTACCTGTAAGACCATGAGTGGTCACACTAGATCTGTAAATGCTGTGACTATATCCAGTGATTCAGAGTTCATCGTATCGGGAAGTGATGATAATACGGTGAGACTATGGGACGTCAAGACAGGTACCTGTAAGACCATGAGTGGTCACACATATTCTGTATGATCTGTGGCTATATTCAGTGATTCAGAGTTCATCGTATCGGGAAGTTATGATGAGACGGTGAGACTATGGGACGTCAAGACAGGTACCTGTAAGACCATGAGTGGTCACACTAGTTATGTATATGCTGTGGCTATATCCAGTGATTAAGAGTTCATCGTATCGGGAAGTTATGATTATACGGTGAGACTATGGGACGTCAAGACAGGTACCTGTAAGACCATGAGTGGTCACACTAGTTATGTATTATCTGTGGCTATATCCAGTGATTCAGAGTTCATCGTATCGGGCAGTGATGATAATACGGTGAGACTATGGGACGTCAAGACAGGTACCTGTAAGACCATGAGTGGTCACACTAGATCTGTATTATCTGTGGCTATATCCAGTGATTCAGAGTTCATCGTATCGGGAAGTGATGATTATATGGTGAGACTATGGGACGTCAAGACAGGTACCTGTAAGACCATGAGTGGTCACACTAGTTATGTATTATCTGTGGCTATATCCAGTGATTCAGAGTTCATCGTATCGGGAAGTGGAGATAAGACGGTGAGACTATGGGACGTCAAGACAGGTACCTGTAAGACCATGAGTGGTCACACAGATTCTGTATTATCTGTGGCTATATCCAGTGATTAAGAGTTCATCGTATCGGGAAGTGATGATTATACGGTGAGACTATGGGACGTCAAGACAGGTACCTGTAAGACCATGAGTGGTCACACTAGTTTTGTATTATCTGTGGCTATATCCAGTGATTCAGAGTTCATCGTATCGGGAAGTTATGATGAAACGGTGAGACTATGGGACGTCAAGACAGGTACCTGTAAGACCATGAGTGGTCACACTAATTAGGTTTGATCTGTGGCTATATCCAGTGATTCAGAGTTCATCGTATCGGGCAGTCATGATTATACGGTGAGACTATGGGACGTCAAGACAGGTACCTGTAAGACCATGAGTGGTCACAATAGTGTTGTATTATCTGTGACTATATCCAGTGATTCAGAGTTCATCGTATCGGGCAGTCATGATTATACGGTGAGACTATGGGACGTCAAGACAGGTACCTGTAAGACCATGAGTGGTCACACTAGATCTGTATTATCTGTGGCTATATCCAGTGATTCAGAGTTCATCGTATCGGGCAGTCATGATTATACGGTGAGACTATGGGACGTCAAGACAGGTACCTGTAAGACCATGAGTGGTCACACTAGATCTGTAAATGCTGTGACTATATCCATTGATTCAGAGTTCATCGTATCGGGAAGTGATGATAATACGGTGAGACTATGGGACGTCAAGACAGGTACCTGTAAGACCATGAGTGGTCACACTAGTTTTGTATTATCTGTGGCTATATCCAGTGATTCAGAGTTCATCGTATCGGGAATTGGAGATAAGACGGTGAGACTATGGGACGTCAAGACAGGTACCTGTAAGACCATGAGTGGTCACACTAGATCTGTATTATCTGTGGCTATATCCAGTGATTCAGAGTTCATCGTATCGGGAAGTTATGATGAGACGGTGAGACTATGGGAAGTCAAGACAGGTACCTGTAAGACCATGAGTGGTCACACTAGTTATGTATTATCTGTGGCTATATCCAGTGATTCAGAGTTCATCGTATCGGGAAGTGGAGATAAGACGGTGAGACTATGGGACGTCAAGACAGGTACCTGTAAGACCATGAGTGGTCACACAGATTCTGTATGATCTGTGACTATATCCAGTGATTCAGAGTTCATCGTATCGGGAAGTTATGATGAGACGGTGAGACTATGGGAAGTCAAGACAGGTACCAGTAAGACCATGAGTGGTCACACTAGTTATGTATTATCTGTGGCTATATCCAGTGATTCAGAGTTCATCGTATCGGGAAGTGGAGATAAGACGGTGAGACTATGGGACGTCAAGACAGGTACCTGTAAGACCATGAGTGGTCACACATATTCTGTAAGATCTGTGGCTATATCCAGTGATTCAGAGTTCATCGTATCGGGAAGTGATGATTATACGGTGAGACTATGGGACGTCAAGACAGGTACCTGTAAGACCATGAGTGGTCACACTAGTTATGTATTATCTGTGGCTATATCCAGTGATTCAGAGTTCATCGTATCGGGAAGTTATGATGAGACGGTGAGACTATGGGACGTCAAGACAGGTACCTGTAAGACCATGAGTGGTCACACTAGTTCTGTATTATCTGTGGCTATATCCAGTGATTCAGAGTTCATCGTATCGGGAAGTTATGATGAGACGGTGAGACTATGGGAAGTCAAGACAGGTACCTGTAAGACCATGAGTGGTCACACTAGTTATGTATTATCTGTGGCTATATCCAGTGATTCAGAGTTCATCGTATCGGGAAGTTATGATTATACGGTGAGACTATGGGACGTCAAGACAGGTACCTGTAAGACCATGAGTGGTCACACTAGTTATGTATTATCTGTGGCTATATCCAGTGATTCAGAGTTCATCGTATCGGGAAGTCATGATAATACGGTGAGACTATGGGACGTCAAGACAGGTACCTGTAAGACCATGAGTGGTCACACTAGATCTGTATTATCTGTGGCTATATCCAGTGATTCAGAGTTCATCGTATCGGGAAGTCATGATTATACGGTGAGACTATGGGAAGTCAAGACAGTTACCTGTAAGACCATGAGTGGTCACACAGATTCTGTATTATCTGTGACTATATCCAGTGATTCAGAGTTCATCGTATCGGGCAGTCATGATTATACGGTGAGACTATGGGACGTCAAGACAGGTACCTGTAAGACCATTAGTGGTCACACTAGTTCTGTATATGCTGTGGCTATATCCAGTGATTCAGAGTTCATCGTATCGGGAAGTGGAGATTATACGGTGAGACTATGGGACGTCAAGACAGGTACCTGTAAGACCATGAGTGGTCACACTAAATCTGCAAATGCTGTGACTATATCCAGTGATTAAGAGTTCATCGTATCGGGCAGTCATGATTATACGGTGAGACTATGGGACGTCAAGACAGGTACCTGTAAGACCATGAGTGGTCACACTAGATCTGTAAATGCTGTGGCTATATCCAGTGATTCAGAGTTCATCGTATCGGGAAGTCATGATTATACGGTGAGACTATGGAACGTCAAGACAGGTACCTGTAAGACCATGAGTGGTCACACTAGTGTTGTATTATCTGTGGCTATATCCAGTGATTCAGAGTTCATCGTATCGGGAAGTGATGATGAGACGGTGAGACTATGGAACGTCAAGACAGGTACCTGTAAGACCATGAGTGGTCACACTAGTGTTGTATTATCTGTGGCTATATCCAGTGATTCAGAGTTCATTGTATCGGGAAGTGATGATTATACGGTGAGACTATGGAACGTCATGACAGGTACCTGTAAGACCATGAGTGGTCACACTAGTTATGTATTATCTGTGGCTATATCCAGTGATTCAGAGTTCATCGTATCGGGAAGTTATGATGAGACGGTGAGACTATGGGACGTCAAGACAGTTACCTGTAAGACCATGAGTGGTCACACAGTTTATGTATATGCTGTGGCTATATCCAGTGATTCAGAGTTCATCGTATCGGGAAGTTATGATGAGACGGTGAGACTATGGAACGTCAAGACAGGTACCTGTAAGACCATGAGTGGTCACACATATTCTGTAAGATCTGTGGCTATATCCAGTGATTCAGAGTTCATCGTATCGGGAAGTGGAGATAAGACGGTGAGACTATGGGACGTCAAGAAAGGTACCTGTAAGACCATGAGTGGTTACACTAGATCTGTATCTGCTGTGGCTATATCCAGTGATTCAGAGTTCATCGTATCGGGAAGTCATGATTATACGGTGAGACTATGGGACGTCAAGACAGGTACCTGTAAGACCATGAGTGGTCACACTAGATCTGTAAATGCTGTGACTATATCCAGTGATTCAGAGTTCATCGTATCGGGAAGTGATGATAATACGGTGAGACTATGGGACGTCAAGACAGGTACCTGTAAGACCATGAGTGGTCACACATATTCTGTATGATCTGTGGCTATATTCAGTGATTCAGAGTTCATCGTATCGGGAAGTTATGATGAGACGGTGAGACTATGGGACGTCAAGACAGGTACCTGTAAGACCATGAGTGGTCACACTAGTTATGTATATGCTGTGGCTATATCCAGTGATTCAGAGTTCATCGTATCGGGCAGTGATGATAATACGGTGAGACTATGGGACGTCAAGACAGGTACCTGTAAGACCATGAGTGGTCACACTAGATCTGTAAGATCTGTGGCTATATCCAGTGATTCAGAGTTCATCGTATCGGGAAGTTATGATGAAACGGTGAGACTATGGGACGTCAAGACAGGTACCTGTAAGACCATGAGTGGTCACACAGATTCTGTAAGATCTGTGGCTATATCCAGTGATTCAGAGTTCATCGTATCGGGCAGTCATGATTATACGGTGAGACTATGGGACGTCAAGACAGGTACCGTAAGACCATGAGTGGTCACACTAGATCTGTATTATCTGTGGCTATATTCAGTGATTCAGAGTTCATCGTATCGGGAAGTTATGATGAGACGGTGAGACTATGGGACGTCAAGACAGGTACCTGTAAGACCATGAGTGGTCACACTAGTTATGTATATGCTGTGGCTATATCCAGTGATTCAGAGTTCATCGTATCGGGAAGTAGAGATGAGACGGTGAGACTATGGAACGTCAAGACAGGTACCTGTTAGACCATGAGTGGTCACACATATTCTGTAAGATCTGTGGCTATATCCAGTGATTCAGAGTTCATCGTATCGGGAAGTTATGATGAAACGGTGAGACTATGGGACGTCAAGACAGGTACCTGTAAGACCATGAGTGGTCACACATATTCTGTAAGATCTGTGGCTATATCCAGTGATTCAGAGTTCATCGTATCGGGCAGTCATGATTATACGGTGAGACTATGGGACGTCAAGACAGGTACCGTAAGACCATGAGTGGTCACACTAGATCTGTATTATCTGTGGCTATATCCAGTGATTCAGAGTTCATCGTATCGGGCAGTCATGATTATACGGTGAGACTATGGGACGTCAAGACAGGTACCTGTAAGACCATGAGTGGTCACACTAGATCTGTAAATGCTGTGACTATATCCAGTGATTCAGAGTTCATCGTATCGGGAAGTTATGATGAAACGGTGAGACTATGGGACGTCAAGACAGGTACCTGTAAAACCATGAGTGGTAACACATATTCTGTATGATCTGTGGCTATATTCAGTGATTCAGAGTTCATCGTATCGGGAAGTTATGATGAGACGGTGAGACTATGGGACGTCAAGACAGGTACCTGTAAGACCATGAGTGGTCACACTAGTTATGTATATGCTGTGGCTATATCCAGTGATTCAGAGTTCATCGTATCGGGAAGTAGAGATGAGACGGTGAGACTATGGAACGTCAAGACAGGTACCTGTTAGACCATGAGTGGTCACACATATTCTGTAAGATCTGTGGCTATATCCAGTGATTCAGAGTTCATCGTATCGGGAAGTTATGATGAAACGGTGAGACTATGGGACGTCAAGACAGGTACCTGTAAGACCATGAGTGGTCACACATATTCTGTAAGATCTGTGGCTATATCCAGTGATTCAGAGTTCATCGTATCGGGCAGTCATGATTATACGGTGAGACTATGGGACGTCAAGACAGGTACCTGTAAGACCATGAGTGGTCACACATATTCTGTAAGATCTGTGGCTATATCCAGTGATTCAGAGTTCATCGTATCGGGAATTGGAGATAAGACGGTGAGACTATGGGACGTCAAGACAGGTACCTGTAAGACCATGAGTGGTCACACATATTCTGTATTATCTGTGGCTATATTCAGTGATTCAGAGTTCATCGTATCGGGAAGTTATGATGAAACGGTGAGACTATGGGACGTCAAGACAGGTACCTGTAAGACCATGAGTGGTCACACATATTCTGTAAGATCTGTGGCTATATCCAGTGATTCAGAGTTCATCGTATCGGGCAGTCATGATGAAACGGTGAGACTATGGGACGTCAAGACAGGTACCTGTAAGACCATGAGTGGTCACACAGATTCTGTATGATCTGTGGCTATATCCAGTGATTCAGAGTTCATCGTATCGGGCAGTCATGATGAAACGGTGAGACTATGGGACGTCAAGACAGGTACCTGTAAGACCATGAGTGGTCACACATATTCTGTAAGATCTGTGGCTATATCCAGTGATTCAGAGTTCATCGTATCGGGCAGTCATGATGAAACGGTGAGACTATGGGACGTCAAGACAGGTACCTGTAAGACCATGAGTGGTCACACTAGATCTGTAAATGCTGTGACTATATCCAGTGATTCAGAGTTCATCGTATCGGGAAGTGATGATAATACGGTGAGACTATGGGACGTCAAGACAGGTACCTGTAAGACCATGAGTGGTCACACATATTCTGTATGATCTGTGGCTATATTCAGTGATTCAGAGTTCATCGTATCGGGCAGTCATGATGAAACGGTGAGACTATGGGACGTCAAGACAGGTACCTGTAAGACCATGAGTGGTCACACATATTCTGTAAGATCTGTGGCTATATCCAGTGATTCAGAGTTCATCGTATCGGGCAGTCATGATTATACGGTGAGACTATGGGACGTCAAGACAGGTACCGTAAGACCATGAGTGGTCACACTAGATCTGTATGATCTGTGACTATATCCAGTGATTCAGAGTTCATCGTATCGGGAAGTTAAAATAAGACGGTGAGACTATGGGACGTCAAGACAGGTACCTGTAAGACCATGAGTGGTCACACATATTCTGTATGATCTGTGGCTATATTCAGTGATTCAGAGTTCATCGTATCGGGAAGTTATGATGAGACGGTGAGACTATGGGACGTCAAGACAGGTACCTGTAAGACCATGAGTGGTCACACTAGTTATGTATATGCTGTGGCTATATCCAGTGATTCAGAGTTCATCGTATCGGGAAGTTATGATGAAACGGTGAGACTATGGGACGTCAAGACAGGTACCTGTAAGACCATGAGTGGTCACACAGATTCTGTATGATCTGTGACTATATCCAGTGATTCAGAGTTCATCGTATCGGGAAGTGAAAATAAGACGGTGAGACTATGGGACGTCAAGACAGGTACCTGTAAGACCATGAGTGGTCACACTAGTTATGTATTATCTGTGGCTATATCCAGTGATTCAGAGTTCATCGTATCGGGAAGTGGAGATAAGACGGTGAGACTATGGGACGTCAAGAAAGGTACCTGTAAGACCATGAGTGGTTACACTAGATCTGTATCTGCTGTGGCTATATCCAGTGATTCAGAGTTCATCGTATCGGGAAGTCATGATTATACGGTGAGACTATGGGACGTCAAGACAGGTACCTGTAAGACCATGAGTGGTCACACTAGATCTGTAAATGCTGTGACTATATCCAGTGATTCAGAGTTCATCGTATCGGGAAGTGATGATAATACGGTGAGACTATGGGACGTCAAGACAGGTACCTGTAAGACCATGAGTGGTCACACATATTCTGTATGATCTGTGGCTATATTCAGTGATTCAGAGTTCATCGTATCGGGAAGTTATGATGAGACGGTGAGACTATGGGACGTCAAGACAGGTACCTGTAAGACCATGAGTGGTCACACTAGATCTGTATTATCTGTGGCTATATCCAGTGATTCAGAGTTCATCGTATCAGGCAGTGTAGATAATACGGTGAGACTATGTGACGTCAAGACAGGTACCTGTAAGACCATGAGTGGTCACACTAGTTCTGTATATGCTGTGGCTATATCCAGTGATTCAGAGTTCATCGTATCGGGAAGTGATGATGAGACGGTGAGACTATGGGACGTCAAGACAGGTACCTGTAAGACCATGAGTGGTCACACTAGTTATGTATATGCTGTGGCTATATCCAGTGATTCAGAGTTCATCGTATCGGGCAGTGATGATAATACGGTGAGACTATGGGACGTCAAGACAGGTACCTGTAAGACCATGAGTGGTCACACTAGATCTGTAAGATCTGTGGCTATATCCAGTGATTCAGAGTTCATCGTATCGGGAAGTTATGATGAAACGGTGAGACTATGGGACGTCAAGACAGGTACCTGTAAGACCATGAGTGGTCACACAGATTCTGTAAGATCTGTGGCTATATCCAGTGATTCAGAGTTCATCGTATCGGGCAGTCATGATTATACGGTGAGACTATGGGACGTCAAGACAGGTACCGTAAGACCATGAGTGGTCACACTAGATCTGTATTATCTGTGGCTATATCCAGTGATTCAGAGTTCATCGTATCGGGAAGTTATGATGAAACGGTGAGACTATGGGACGTCAAGACAGGTACCTGTAAGACCATGAGTGGTCACACTAGATCTGTAAATGCTGTGACTATATCCAGTGATTCAGAGTTCATCGTATCGGGAAGTGATGATAATACGGTGAGACTATGGGACGTCAAGACAGGTACCTGTAAGACCATGAGTGGTCACACTAGATCTGTAAATGCTGTGACTATATCCAGTGATTCAGAGTTCATCGTATCGGGAAGTTATGATGAGACGGTGAGACTATGGGACGTCAAGACAGGTACCTGTAAGACCATGAGTGTTCACAGTAGAACTGTAAATGCTGTGACTATATCCAGTGATTCAGAGTTCATCGTATCGGGAAGTTATGATGAAACGGTGAGACTATGGGACGTCAAGACAGGTACCTGTAAGACCATGAGTGGTCACACTAGATCTGTAAATGCTGTGACTATATCCAGTGATTCAGAGTTCATCGTATCGGGAAGTGATGATAATACGGTGAGACTATGGGAAGTCAAGACAGGTACCAGTAAGACCATGAGTGGTCACACTAGATCTGTAAATGCTGTGACTATATCCATTGATTCAGAGTTCATCGTATCGGGAAGTTAAAATAAGACGGTGAGACTATGGGACGTCAAGACAGGTACCTGTAAGACCATGAGTGGTCACACTAGTTATGTATTATCTGTGGCTATATCCAGTGATTCAGAGTTCATCGTATCGGGAAGTGGAGATAAGACGGTGAGACTATGGGACGTCAAGACAGGTACCTGTAAGACCATGAGTGGTTACACTAGATCTGTATCTGCTGTGGCTATATCCAGTGATTCAGAGTTCATCGTATCGGGAAGTGATGATTATACGGTGAGACTATGGGACGTCAAGACAGGTACCTGTAAGACCATGAGTGGTCACACTAGTTATGTATTATCTGTGGCTATATCCAGTGATTCAGAGTTCATCGTATCGGGAAGTGGAGATAAGACGGTGAGACTATGGGACGTCAAGAAAGGTACCTGTAAGACCATGAGTGGTTACACTAGATCTGTATCTGCTGTGGCTATATCCAGTGATTCAGAGTTCATCGTATCGGGAAGTCATGATTATACGGTGAGACTATGGGACGTCAAGACAGGTACCTGTAAGACCATGAGTGGTCACACTAGATCTGTAAATGCTGTGACTATATCCAGTGATTCAGAGTTCATCGTATCGGGAAGTGATGATAATACGGTGAGACTATGGGACGTCAAGACAGGTACCTGTAAGACCATGAGTGGTCACACATATTCTGTATGATCTGTGGCTATATTCAGTGATTCAGAGTTCATCGTATCGGGAAGTTATGATGAGACGGTGAGACTATGGGACGTCAAGACAGGTACCTGTAAGACCATGAGTGGTCACACTAGTTATGTATATGCTGTGGCTATATCCAGTGATTCAGAGTTCATCGTATCGGGCAGTGATGATAATACGGTGAGACTATGGGACGTCAAGACAGGTACCTGTAAGACCATGAGTGGTCACACTAGATCTGTAAGATCTGTGGCTATATCCAGTGATTCAGAGTTCATCGTATCGGGAAGTTATGATGAAACGGTGAGACTATGGGACGTCAAGACAGGTACCTGTAAGACCATGAGTGGTCACACAGATTCTGTAAGATCTGTGGCTATATCCAGTGATTCAGAGTTCATCGTATCGGGCAGTCATGATTATACGGTGAGACTATGGGACGTCAAGACAGGTACCGTAAGACCATGAGTGGTCACACTAGATCTGTATTATCTGTGGCTATATCCAGTGATTCAGAGTTCATCGTATCGGGAAGTTATGATGAAACGGTGAGACTATGGGACGTCAAGACAGGTACCTGTAAGACCATGAGTGGTCACACTAGATCTGTAAATGCTGTGACTATATCCAGTGATTCAGAGTTCATCGTATCGGGAAGTGATGATAATACGGTGAGACTATGGGACGTCAAGACAGGTACCTGTAAGACCATGAGTGGTCACACTAGATCTGTAAATGCTGTGACTATATCCAGTGATTCAGAGTTCATCGTATCGGGAAGTTATGATGAGACGGTGAGACTATGGGACGTCAAGACAGGTACCTGTAAGACCATGAGTGTTCACAGTAGAACTGTAAATGCTGTGACTATATCCAGTGATTCAGAGTTCATCGTATCGGGAAGTTATGATGAAACGGTGAGACTATGGGACGTCAAGACAGGTACCTGTAAGACCATGAGTGGTCACACAGATTCTGTATGATCTGTGACTATATCCAGTGATTCAGAGTTCATCGTATCGGGAAGTGGAGATAAGACGGTGAGACTATGGGAAGTCAAGACAGGTACCAGTAAGACCATGAGTGGTCACACTAGATCTGTAAATGCTGTGACTATATCCATTGATTCAGAGTTCATCGTATCGGGAAGTGTAGATAATACGGTGAGACTATGTGACGTCAAGACAGGTACCTGTAAGACCATGAGTGGTCACACTAGTTCTGTATATGCTGTGGCTATATCCAGTGATTCAGAGTTCATCGTATCGGGAAGTGATGATTATACGGTGAGACTATGGGACGTCAAGACAGGTACCTGTAAGACCATGAGTGGTCACACTAGTTATGTATTATCTGTGGCTATATCCAGTGATTCAGAGTTCATCGTATCGGGAAGTGGAGATAAGACGGTGAGACTATGGGACGTCAAGAAAGGTACCTGTAAGACCATGAGTGGTTACACTAGATCTGTATCTGCTGTGGCTATATCCAGTGATTCAGAGTTCATCGTATCGGGAAGTGATGATAATACGGTGAGACTATGGGACGTCAAGACAGGTACCTGTAAGACCATGAGTGGTCACACTAGATCTGTAAATGCTGTGACTATATCCAGTGATTCAGAGTTCATCGTATCGGGCAGTAGAGATGAGACGGTGAGACTATGGAACGTCAAGACAGGTACCTTTTAGACCATGAGTGGTCACACATATTCTGTAAGATCTGTGGCTATATCCAGTGATTCAGAGTTCATCGTATCGGGCAGTCATGATTATACGGTGAGACTATGGGACGTCAAGACAGGTACCTGTTAGACCATGAGTGGTCACACATATTCTGTAAGATCTGTGGCTATATCCAGTGATTCAGAGTTCATCGTATCGGGAAGTTATGATGAAACGGTGAGACTATGGGACGTCAAGACAGGTACCTGTAAGACCATGAGTGGTCACACATATTCTGTAAGATCTGTGGCTATATCCAGTGATTCAGAGTTCATCGTATCGGGCAGTCATGATTATACGGTGAGACTATGGGACGTCAAGACAGGTACCGTAAGACCATGAGTGGTCACACTAGATCTGTATGATCTGTGACTATATCCAGTGATTCAGAGTTCATCGTATCGGGAAGTTAAAATAAGACGGTGAGACTATGGGAAGTCAAGACAGGTACCAGTAAGACCATGAGTGGTCACACTAGATCTGTAAATGCTGTGACTATATCCATTGATTCAGAGTTCATCGTATCGGGAAGTTATGATTATACGGTGAGACTATGGGACGTCAAGACAGGTACCTGTAAGACCATGAGTGGTCACACTAGATCTGTATTATCTGTGACTATATCCAGTGATTCAGAGTTCATCGTATCGGGAAGTGGAGATAAGACGGTGAGACTATGGGACGTCAAGACAGGTACCTGTAAGACCATAAGTGGTCACACTAGATCTGTAAATGCTGTGACTATATCCAGTGATTCAGAGTTCATCGTATCGGGAAGTTATGATGAGACGGTGAGACTATGGAACGTCAAGACAGGTACCTGTAAGACCATGAGTGTTCACAGTAGAACAGTAAATGCTGTGACTATATCCAGTGATTCAGAGTTCATCGTATCGGGAAGTGGAGATAAGACGGTGAGACTATGGGACGTCAAGAAAGGTACCTGTAAGACCATGAGTGGTTACACTAGATCTGTAAATGCTGTGACTATATCCAGTGATTCAGAGTTCATCGTATCGGGAAGTGATGATAATACGGTGAGACTATGGGACGTCAAGACAGGTACCTGTAAGACCATGAGTGGTCACACTAGATCTGTAAATGCTGTGACTATATCCAGTGATTCAGAGTTCATCGTATCGGGAAGTGGAGATAAGACGGTGAGACTATGGGACGTCAAGACAGGTACCTGTAAGACCATGAGTGGTCACACTAGATCTGTAAATGCTGTGACTATATCCAGTGATTCAGAGTTCATCGTATCGGGAAGTGATGATAATACGGTGAGACTATGGGACGTCAAGACAGGTACCTGTAAGACCATGAGTGGTCACACAGATTCTGTATGATCTGTGACTATATCCAGTGATTCAGAGTTCATCGTATCGGGAAGTTATGATGAAACGGTGAGACTATGGGACGTCAAGACAGGTACCTGTAAGACCATGAGTGGTCACACAGATTCTGTATTATCTGTGGCTATATCAAGTGATTCAGAGTTCATCGTATCGGGAAGTTATGATGAGACGGTGAGACTATGGGACGTCAAGACAGGTACCTGTAAGACCATGAGTGGTCACACTAGATCTGTATTATCTGTGGCTATATCCAGTGATTCAGAGTTCATCGTATCGGGAAGTTATGATGAAACGGTGAGACTATGGGACGTCAAGACAGGTACCTGTAAGACCATTAGTGGTCACACTAGATCTGTATTATCTGTGGCTATATCCAGTGATTCAGAGTTCATCGTATCGGGCAGTCATGATTATACGGTGAGACTATGGGACGTCAAGACAGGTACCTGTAAGACCATGAGTGGTCACACTAGATCTGTAAATGCTGTGACTATATCCAGTGATTCAGAGTTCATCGTATCGGGAAGTGATGATAATACGGTGAGACTATGGGAAGTCAAGACAGGTACCTGTAAGACCATGAGTGGTCACACAGATTCTGTATTATCTGTGGCTATATCCAGTGATTCAGAGTTCATCGTATCGGGAAGTGGAGATAAGACGGTGAGACTATGGGACGTCAAGACAGGTACCTGTAAGACCATGAGTGGTCACACAGATTCTGTATTATCTGTGGCTATATCCAGTGATTAAGAGTTCATCGTATCGGGAAGTTATGATTATACGGTGAGACTATGGGACGTCAAGACAGGTACCTGTAAGACCATGAGTGGTCACACTAGTTATGTATTATCTGTGGCTATATCCAGTGATTCAGAGTTCATCGTATCGGGAAGTGATGATAATACGGTGAGACTATGGGACGTCAAGACAGGTACCTGTAAGACCATGAGTGGTCACACAGATTCTGTATGATCTGTGACTATATCCAGTGATTCAGAGTTCATCGTATCGGGAAGTTATGATGAAACGGTGAGACTATGGGACGTCAAGACAGGTACCTGTAAGACCATGAGTGGTCACACTAGATCTGTATTATCTGTGGCTATATCCAGTGATTCAGAGTTCATCGTATCGGGCAGTCATGATTATACGGTGAGACTATGGGACGTCAAGACAGGTACCTGTAAGACCATGAGTGGTCACACTAGATCTGTAAATGCTGTGACTATATCCAGTGATTCAGAGTTCATCGTATCGGGAAGTTATGATGAAACGGTGAGACTATGGGACGTCAAGACAGGTACCTGTAAAACCATGAGTGGTAACACATATTCTGTATGATCTGTGGCTATATTCAGTGATTCAGAGTTCATCGTATCGGGAAGTTATGATGAGACGGTGAGACTATGGGACGTCAAGACAGGTACCTGTAAGACCATGAGTGGTCACACTAGTTATGTATATGCTGTGGCTATATCCAGTGATTCAGAGTTCATCGTATCGGGAAGTAGAGATGAGACGGTGAGACTATGGAACGTCAAGACAGGTACCTGTTAGACCATGAGTGGTCACACATATTCTGTAAGATCTGTGGCTATATCCAGTGATTCAGAGTTCATCGTATCGGGAAGTTATGATAATACGGTGAGACTATGGGACGTCAAGACAGGTACCTGTAAGACCATGAGTGGTCACACATATTCTGTAAGATCTGTGGCTATATCCAGTGATTAAGAGTTCATCGTATCGGGCAGTCATGATTATACGGTGAGACTATGGGACGTCAAGACAGGTACCGTAAGACCATGAGTGGTCACACTAGATCTGTATTATCTGTGGCTATATCCAGTGATTCAGAGTTCATCGTATCGGGCAGTCATGATTATACGGTGAGACTATGGGACGTCAAGACAGGTACCTGTAAGACCATGAGTGGTCACACTAGATCTGTATTATCTGTGACTATATCCAGTGATTCAGAGTTCATCGTATCGGGAAGTGATGATAATACGGTGAGACTATGGGACGTCAAGACAGGTACCTGTAAGACCATGAGTGGTCACACTAGATCTGTAAATGCTGTGACTATATCCAGTGATTCAGAGTTCATCGTATCGGGCAGTCATGATTATACGGTGAGACTATGGGACGTCAAGACAGGTACCTGTAAGACCATGAGTGGTCACACATATTCTGTATTATCTGTGGCTATATCCAATGATTCAGAGTTCATCGTATCGGGCAGTCATGATAATACGGTGAGACTATGGAACGTCAAGACAGGTACCTGTAAGACCATGAGTGGTCACACTAGTGTTGTATTATCTGTGGCTATATCCAGTGATTCAGAGTTCATCGTATCGGGAAGTGATGATTATACGGTGAGACTATGGGAAGTCAAGACAGGTACCAGTAAGACCATGAGTGGTCACACTAGATCTGTAAATGCTGTGACTATATCCATTGATTCAGAGTTCATCGTATCGGGAAGTGTAGATAATACGGTGAGACTATGTGACGTCAAGACAGGTACCTGTAAGACCATGAGTGGTCACACTAGTTCTGTATTATCTGTGGCTATATCCAGTGATTCAGAGTTCATCGTATCGGGAAGTGATGATTATACGGTGAGACTATGGGACGTCAAGACAGGTACCTGTAAGACCATGAGTGGTCACACTAGTTATGTATTATCTGTGGCTATATCCAGTGATTCAGAGTTCATCGTATCGGGAAGTTATGATGAAACGGTGAGACTATGGGACGTCAAGAAAGGTACCTGTAAGACCATGAGTGGTTACACTAGATCTGTATCTGCTGTGGCTATATCCAGTGATTCAGAGTTCATCGTATCGGGAAGTCATGATTATACGGTGAGACTATGGGACGTCAAGACAGGTACCTGTAAGACCATGAGTGGTCAAACTAGATCTGTAAATGCTGTGACTATATCCAGTGATTCAGAGTTCATCGTATCGGGAAGTTATGATTATACGGTGAGACTATGGGACGTCAAGACAGGTACCGTAAGACCATGAGTGGTCACACTAGATCTGTATTATCTGTGGCTATATCCAGTGATTCAGAGTTCATCGTATCGGGAAGTTATGATGAGACGGTGAGACTATGGGACGTCAAGACAGGTACCTGTAAGACCATGAGTGGTCACACTAGTTATGTATATGCTGTGGCTATATCCAGTGATTCAGAGTTCATCGTATCGGGAAGTAGAGATGAGACGGTGAGACTATGGAACGTCAAGACAGGTACCTGTTAGACCATGAGTGGTCACACATATTCTGTAAGATCTGTGGCTATATCCAGTGATTCAGAGTTCATCGTATCGGGCAGTCATGATTATACGGTGAGACTATGGGACGTCAAGACAGGTACCTGTTAGACCATGAGTGGTCACACATATTCTGTAAGATCTGTGGCTATATCCAGTGATTCAGAGTTCATCGTATCGGGAAGTTATGATGAAACGGTGAGACTATGGGACGTCAAGACAGGTACCTGTAAGACCATGAGTGGTCACACAGATTCTGTATTATCTGTGGCTATATCAAGTGATTCAGAGTTCATCGTATCGGGCAGTGATGATAATACGGTGAGACTATGGGACGTCAAGACAGGTACCTGTAAGACCATGAGTGGTCACACTAGATCTGTATTATCTGTGGCTATATCCAGTGATTCAGAGTTCATCGTATCGGGAAGTTATGATGAAACGGTGAGACTATGGGACGTCAAGACAGGTACCTGTAAGACCATTAGTGGTCACACTAGATCTGTATTATCTGTGGCTATATCCAGTGATTCAGAGTTCATCGTATCGGGCAGTCATGATTATACGGTGAGACTATGGGACGTCAAGACAGGTACCTGTAAGACCATGAGTGGTCACACTAGATCTGTAAATGCTGTGACTATATCCAGTGATTCAGAGTTCATCGTATCGGGAAGTGATGATAATACGGTGAGACTATGGGAAGTCAAGACAGGTACCTGTAAGACCATGAGTGGTCACACAGATTCTGTATTATCTGTGGCTATATCCAGTGATTCAGAGTTCATCGTATCGGGAAGTGGAGATAAGACGGTGAGACTATGGGACGTCAAGACAGGTACCTGTAAGACCATGAGTGGTCACACAGATTCTGCATTATCTGTGGCTATATCCAGTGATTAAGAGTTCATCGTATCGGGAAGTTATGATTATACGGTGAGACTATGGGACGTCAAGACAGGTACCTGTAAGACCATGAGTGGTCACACTAGTTATGTATTATCTGTGGCTATATCCAGTGATTCAGAGTTCATCGTATCGGGAAGTGATGATAATACGGTGAGACTATGGGACGTCAAGACAGGTACCTGTAAGACCATGAGTGGTCACACAGATTCTGTATGATCTGTGACTATATCCAGTGATTCAGAGTTCATCGTATCGGGAAGTTATGATGAAACGGTGAGACTATGGGACGTCAAGACAGGTACCTGTAAGACCATGAGTGGTCACACTAGATCTGTATTATCTGTGGCTATATCCAGTGATTCAGAGTTCATCGTATCGGGCAGTCATGATTATACGGTGAGACTATGGGACGTCAAGACAGGTACCTGTAAGACCATGAGTGGTCACACTAGATCTGTAAATGCTGTGACTATATCCAGTGATTCAGAGTTCATCGTATCGGGAAGTTATGATGAAACGGTGAGACTATGGGACGTCAAGACAGGTACCTGTAAAACCATGAGTGGTAACACATATTCTGTATGATCTGTGGCTATATTCAGTGATTCAGAGTTCATCGTATCGGGAAGTTATGATGAGACGGTGAGACTATGGGACGTCAAGACAGGTACCTGTAAGACCATGAGTGGTCACACTAGTTATGTATATGCTGTGGCTATATCCAGTGATTCAGAGTTCATCGTATCGGGAAGTAGAGATGAGACGGTGAGACTATGGAACGTCAAGACAGGTACCTGTTAGACCATGAGTGGTCACACATATTCTGTAAGATCTGTGGCTATATCCAGTGATTCAGAGTTCATCGTATCGGGAAGTTATGATAATACGGTGAGACTATGGGACGTCAAGACAGGTACCTGTAAGACCATGAGTGGTCACACATATTCTGTAAGATCTGTGGCTATATCCAGTGATTCAGAGTTCATCGTATCGGGCAGTCATGATTATACGGTGAGACTATGGGACGTCAAGACAGGTACCGTAAGACCATGAGTGGTCACACTAGATCTGTATTATCTGTGGCTATATCCAGTGATTCAGAGTTCATCGTATCGGGCAGTCATGATTATACGGTGAGACTATGGGACGTCAAGACAGGTACCTGTAAGACCATGAGTGGTCACACTAGATCTGTATTATCTGTGACTATATCCAGTGATTCAGAGTTCATCGTATCGGGAAGTGATGATAATACGGTGAGACTATGGGACGTCAAGACAGGTACCTGTAAGACCATGAGTGGTCACACTAGATCTGTAAATGCTGTGACTATATCCAGTGATTCAGAGTTCATCGTATCGGGCAGTCATGATTATACGGTGAGACTATGGGACGTCAAGACAGGTACCTGTAAGACCATGAGTGGTCACACTAGATCTGTAAATGCTGTGACTATATCCAGTGATTCAGAGTTCATCGTATCGGGAAGTTATGATGAAACGGTGAGACTATGGGACGTCAAGACAGGTACCTGTAAGACCATGAGTGGTCACACAGATTCTGTATTATCTGTGGCTATATCAAGTGATTCAGAGTTCATCGTATCGGGAAGTGGAGATAAGACGGTGAGACTATGGGAAGTCAAGACAGGTACCAGTAAGACCATGAGTGGTCACACTAGATCTGTAAATGCTGTGACTATATCCATTGATTCAGAGTTCATCGTATCGGGAAGTGTAGATAATACGGTGAGACTATGTGACGTCAAGACAGGTACCTGTAAGACCATGAGTGGTCACACTAGTTCTGTATATGCTGTGGCTATATCCAGTGATTCAGAGTTCATCGTATCGGGAAGTGATGATTATACGGTGAGACTATGGGACGTCAAGACAGGTACCTGTAAGACCATGAGTGGTCACACTAGTTATGTATTATCTGTGGCTATATCCAGTGATTCAGAGTTCATCGTATCGGGAAGTGGAGATAAGACGGTGAGACTATGGGACGTCAAGAAAGGTACCTGTAAGACCATGAGTGGTTACACTAGATCTGTATCTGCTGTGGCTATATCCAGTGATTCAGAGTTCATCGTATCGGGAAGTTATGATGAAACGGTGAGACTATGGGACGTCAAGACAGGTACCTGTAAGACCATGAGTGGTCACACATATTCTGTAAGATCTGTGGCTATATCCAGTGATTCAGAGTTCATCGTATCGGGCAGTCATGATGAAACGGTGAGACTATGGGACGTCAAGACAGGTACCTGTAAGACCATGAGTGGTCACACATATTCTGTAAGATCTGTGGCTATATCCAGTGATTCAGAGTTCATCGTATCGGGAATTGGAGATAAGACGGTGAGACTATGGGACGTCAAGACAGGTACCTGTAAGACCATGAGTGGTCACACTAGATCTGTATTATCTGTGGCTATATCCAGTGATTCAGAGTTCATCGTATCGGGAAGTTATGATGAGACGGTGAGACTATGGGACGTCAAGACAGGTACCTGTTAGACCATGAGTGGTCACACATATTCTGTAAGATCTGTGGCTATATCCAGTGATTCAGAGTTCATCGTATCGGGAAGTTATGATGAAACGGTGAGACTATGGGACGTCAAGACAGGTACCTGTAAGACCATGAGTGGTCACACATATTCTGTAAGATCTGTGGCTATATCCAGTGATTCAGAGTTCATCGTATCGGGCAGTCATGATTATACGGTGAGACTATGGGACGTCAAGACAGGTACCGTAAGACCATGAGTGGTCACACTAGATCTGTATTATCTGTGGCTATATCCAGTGATTCAGAGTTCATCGTATCGGGAAGTTATGATGAAACGGTGAGACTATGGGACGTCAAGACAGGTACCTGTAAGACCATGAGTGGTCACACTAGATCTGTATATTATGTGGCTATATCCAGTGATTCAGAGTTCATCGTATCGGGCAGTCATGATTATACGGTGAGACTATGGGACGTCAAGACAGGTACCTGTAAGACCATGAGTGGTCACACTAGATCTGTAAATGCTGTGACTATATCCAGTGATTCAGAGTTCATCGTATCGGGAAGTTATGATGAAACGGTGAGACTATGGGACGTCAAGACAGGTACCTGTAAGACCATGAGTGGTCACACAGATTCTGTATTATCTGTGGCTATATCAAGTGATTCAGAGTTCATCGTATCGGGAAGTGGAGATAAGACGGTGAGACTATGGGAAGTCAAGACAGGTACCAGTAAGACCATGAGTGGTCACACTAGATCTGTAAATGCTGTGACTATATCCATTGATTCAGAGTTCATCGTATCGGGAAGTGTAGATAATACGGTGAGACTATGTGACGTCAAGACAGGTACCTGTAAGACCATGAGTGGTCACACTAGTTCTGTATATGCTGTGGCTATATCCAGTGATTCAGAGTTCATCGTATCGGGAAGTGATGATTATACGGTGAGACTATGGGACGTCAAGACAGGTACCTGTAAGACCATGAGTGGTCACACAGATTCTGTATTATCTGTGGCTATATCAAGTGATTCAGAGTTCATCGTATCGGGAAGTGATGATAATACGGTGAGACTATGGGACGTCAAGACAGGTACCTGTAAGACCATGAGTGGTCACACAGATTCTGTATGATCTGTGACTATATCCAGTGATTCAGAGTTCATCGTATCGGGAAGTTATGATGAAACGGTGAGACTATGGGACGTCAAGACAGGTACCTGTAAGACCATGAGTGGTCACACAGATTCTGTATTATCTGTGGCTATATCCAGTGATTCAGAGTTCATCGTATCGGGCAGTCATGATTATACGGTGAGACTATGGGACGTCAAGACAGGTACCTGTAAGACCATGAGTGGTCACACAGATTCTGTATTATCTGTGGCTATATCCAGTGATTCAGAGTTCATCGTATCGGGAAGTTATGATGAAACGGTGAGACTATGGGACGTCAAGACAGGTACCTGTAAGACCATGAGTGGTCACACAGATTCTGTATTATCTGTGGCTATATCCAGTGATTCAGAGTTCATCGTATCGGGCAGTCATGATTATACGGTGAGACTATGGGACGTCAAGACAGGTACCTGTAAGACCATGAGTGGTCACACTAGATCTGTAAATGCTGTGACTATATCCATTGATTCAGAGTTCATCGTATCGGGAAGTGATGATTATACGGTGAGACTATGGGACGTCAAGACAGGTACCTGTAAGACCATGAGTGGTCACACAGATTCTGTATTATCTGTGGCTATATCAAGTGATTCAGAGTTCATCGTATCGGGAAGTGATGATAATACGGTGAGACTATGGGACGTCAAGACAGGTACCTGTAAGACCATGAGTGGTCACACTAGATCTGTATATTATGTGGCTATATCCAGTGATTCAGAGTTCATCGTATCGGGAAGTGATGATAATACGGTGAGACTATGGGACGTCAAGACAGGTACCTGTAAGACCATGAGTGGTCACACTAGTTATGTATGATCTGTGGCTATATCCAGTGATTCAGAGTTCATTGTATCGGGAAGTAGAGATTATACGGTGAGACTATGGTACGTCAAGACAGGTACCTGTAAGACCATGAGTGGTCACACTAGATCTGTAAATGCTGTGACTATATCCAGTGATTCGGAGTTCATCGTTTCGGGCAGTCATGATTATACGGTGAGACTATGGGACGTCAAGACAGGTACCTGTAAGACCATGAGTGGTCACACAGATTCTGTATGATCTGTGACTATATCCAGTGATTCAGAGTTCATCGTATCGGGAAGTTATGATGAAACGGTGAGACTATGGGACGTCAAGACAGGTACCTGTAAGACCATGAGTGGTCACACAGATTCTGTATTATCTGTGGCTATATCAAGTGATTCAGAGTTCATCGTATCGGGCAGTCATGATTATACGGTGAGACTATGGGACGTCAAGACAGGTACCTGTAAGACCATGAGTGGTCACACAGATTCTGTATTATCTGTGGCTATATCCAGTGATTCAGAGTTCATCGTATCGGGAAGTTATGATGAAACGGTGAGACTATGGGACGTCAAGACAGGTACCTGTAAGACCATGAGTGGTCACACAGATTCTGTATTATCTGTGGCTATATCCAGTGATTCAGAGTTCATCGTATCGGGCAGTCATGATTATACGGTGAGACTATGGGACGTCAAGACAGGTACCTGTAAGACCATGAGTGGTCACAATAGTGTTGTATTATCTGTGACTATATCCAGTGATTCAGAGTTCATCGTATCGGGAAGTGATGATTATACGGTGAGACTATGGGACGTCAAGACAGGTACCTGTAAGACCATGAGTGGTCACACAGATTCTGTATTATCTGTGGCTATATCAAGTGATTCAGAGTTCATCGTATCGGGAAGTGATGATAATACGGTGAGACTATGGGACGTCAAGACAGGTACCTGTAAGACCATGAGTGGTCACACTAGATCTGTATATTATGTGGCTATATCCAGTGATTCAGAGTTCATCGTATCGGGAAGTGATGATAATACGGTGAGACTATGGGACGTCAAGACAGGTACCTGTAAGACCATGAGTGGTCACACTAGTTATGTATGATCTGTGGCTATATCCAGTGATTCAGAGTTCATTGTATCGGGAAGTAGAGATTATACGGTGAGACTATGGTACGTCAAGACAGGTACCTGTAAGACCATGAGTGGTCACACAGATTCTGTATTATCTGTGGCTATATCCAGTGATTCAGAGTTCATCGTATCGGGAAGTTATGATGAAACGGTGAGACTATGGGACGTCAAGACAGGTACCTGTAAGACCATGAGTGGTCACACTAGATCTGTATTATCTGTGGCTATATCCAGTGATTCAGAGTTCATCGTATCGGGCAGTCATGATTATACGGTGAGACTATGGGACGTCAAGACAGGTACCTGTAAGACCATGAGTGGTCACACTAGATCTGTAAATGCTGTGACTATATCCATTGATTCAGAGTTCATCGTATCGGGAAGTGATGATTATACGGTGAGACTATGGGACGTCAAGACAGGTACCTGTAAGACCATGAGTGGTCACACAGATTCTGTATTATCTGTGGCTATATCAAGTGATTCAGAGTTCATCGTATCGGGAAGTGATGATAATACGGTGAGACTATGGGACGTCAAGACAGGTACCTGTAAGACCATGAGTGGTCACACTAGATCTGTATATTATGTGGCTATATCCAGTGATTCAGAGTTCATCGTATCGGGAAGTGATGATAATACGGTGAGACTATGGGACGTCAAGACAGGTACCTGTAAGACCATGAGTGGTCACACTAGTTATGTATGATCTGTGGCTATATCCAGTGATTCAGAGTTCATTGTATCGGGAAGTAGAGATTATACGGTGAGACTATGGTACGTCAAGACAGGTACCTGTAAGACCATGAGTGGTCACACTAGATCTGTAAATGCTGTGACTATATCCAGTGATTCGGAGTTCATCGTTTCGGGCAGTCATGATTATACGGTGAGACTATGGGACGTCAAGACAGGTACCTGTAAGACCATGAGTGGTCACACTAGATCTGTAAATGCTGTGACTATATCCAGTGATTCAGAGTTCATCGTATCGGGAAGTTATGATGAGACGGTGAGACTATGGGACGTCAAGACAGGTACCTGTAAGACCATGAGTGTTCACAGTAGAACTGTAAATGCTGTGACTATATCCAGTGATTCAGAGTTCATCGTATCGGGAAGTGGAGATAAGACGGTGAGACTATGGGACGTCAAGAAAGGTACCTGTAAGACCATGAGTGGTCACACTAGATCTGTAAATGCTGTGGCTATATCCAGTGATTCAGAGTTCATCGTATCGGGAAGTTATGATGAAACGGTGAGACTATGGGACGTCAAGACAGGTACCTGTAAGACCATGAGTGGTCACACTAGATCTGTAAATGCTGTGACTATATCCAGTGATTCAGAGTTCATCGTATCGGGAAGTTATGATGAGACGGTGAGACTATGGAACGTCAAGACAGGTACCTGTAAGACCATGAGTGTTCACAGTAGAACTGTAAATGCTGTGACTATATCCAGTGATTCAGAGTTCATCGTATCGGGAAGTGGAGATAAGACGGTGAGACTATGGGACGTCAAGAAAGGTACCTGTAAGACCATGAGTGGTTACACTAGATCTGTATCTGCTGTGGCTATATCCAGTGATTCAGAGTTCATCGTATCGGGAAGTCATGATTATACGGTGAGACTATGGGAAGTCAAGACAGGTACCTGTAAGACCATGAGTGGTCACACTAGATCTGTATCTGCTGTGGCTATATCCAGTGATTCAGAGTTCATCGTATCGGGAAGTGATGATAATACGGTGAGACTATGGGACGTCAAGACAGGTACCTGTAAGACCATGAGTGGTCACACTAGATCTGTATATTATGTGGCTATATCCAGTGATTCAGAGTTCATCGTATCGGGAAGTGATGATAATACGGTGAGACTATGGGACGTCAAGACAGGTACCTGTAAGACCATGAGTGGTCACACTAGTTATGTATGATCTGTGGCTATATCCAGTGATTCAGAGTTCATTGTATCGGGAAGTAGAGATTATACGGTGAGACTATGGGACGTCAAGACAGGTACCTGTAAGACCATGAGTGGTCACACAGATTCTGTATTATCTGTGGCTATATCCAGTGATTCAGAGTTCATCGTATCGGGAAGTTATGATGAAACGGTGAGACTATGGGACGTCAAGACAGGTACCTGTAAGACCATGAGTGGTCACACATATTCTGTAAGATCTGTGGCTATATCCAGTGATTCAGAGTTCATCGTATCGGGCAGTCATGATTATACGGTGAGACTATGGGACGTCAAGACAGGTACCGTAAGACCATGAGTGGTCACACTAGATCTGTATGATCTGTGACTATATCCAGTGATTCAGAGTTCATCGTATCGGGAAGTTATGATGAAACGGTGAGACTATGGGACGTCAAGACAGGTACCTGTAAGACCATGAGTGGTCACACTAGTTATGTATGATCTGTGGCTATATCCAGTGATTCAGAGTTCATCGTATCGGGAAGTGATGATAATACGGTGAGACTATGGGACGTCAAGACAGGTACCTGTAAGACCATGAGTGGTCACACTAGTTATGTATTATCTGTGGCTATATCCAGTGATTCAGAGTTCATCGTATCGGGCAGTGATGATAATACGGTGAGACTATGGGACGTCAAGACAGGTACCTGTAAGACCATGAGTGGTCACACTAGATCTGTATATTATGTGGCTATATCCAGTGATTAAGAGTTCATCGTATCGGGAAGTTATGATTATACGGTGAGACTATGGGACGTCAAGACAGGTACCTGTAAGACCATGAGTGGTCACACAGATTCTGTATTATCTGTGGCTATATCAAGTGATTCAGAGTTCATCGTATCGGGAAGTGATGATAATACGGTGAGACTATGGGACGTCAAGACAGGTACCTGTAAGACCATGAGTGGTCACACAGATTCTGTATGATCTGTGACTATATCCAGTGATTCAGAGTTCATCGTATCGGGAAGTTATGATAATACGGTGAGACTATGGGACGTCAAGACAGGTACCTGTAAGACCATGAGTGGTCACACTAGATCTGTATATTATGTGGCTATATCCAGTGATTCAGAGTTCATCGTATCGGGAAGTTATGATGAAACGGTGAGACTATGGGACGTCAAGACAGGTACCTGTAAGACCATGAGTGGTCACACTAGATCTGTAAATGCTGTGACTATATCCATTGATTCAGAGTTCATCGTATCGGGAAGTGATGATTATACGGTGAGACTATGGGACGTCAAGACAGGTACCTGTAAGACCATGAGTGGTCACACTAGATCTGTAAATGCTGTGACTATATCCAGTGATTCAGAGTTCATCGTATCGGGAAGTTATGATAATACGGTGAGACTATGGGACGTCAAGACAGGTACCTGTAAGACCATGAGTGGTCACACTAGTTATGTATTATCTGTGGCTATATCCAGTGATTCAGAGTTCATCGTATCGGGCAGTGATGATAATACGGTGAGACTATGGGACGTCAAGACAGGTACCTGTAAGACCATGAGTGGTCACACTAGATCTGTATTATCTGTGGCTATATCCAGTGATTCAGAGTTCATCGTATCGGGCAGTCATGATTATACGGTGAGACTATGGGACGTCAAGACAGGTACCTGTAAGACCATGAGTGGTCACACTAGATCTGTAAATGCTGTGACTATATCCATTGATTCAGAGTTCATCGTATCGGGCAGTGATGATAATACGGTGAGACTATTGGACGTCAAGACAGGTACCTGTAAGACCATGAGTGGTCACACTAGATCTGTATTATCTGTGGCTATATCCAGTGATTCAGAGTTCATCGTATCGGGCAGTCATGATTATACGGTGAGACTATGGGACGTCAAGACAGGTACCTGTAAGACCATGAGTGGTCACACAGATTCTGTATTATCTGTGGCTATATCAAGTGATTCAGAGTTCATCGTATCGGGAAGTGATGATAATACGGTGAGACTATGGGACGTCAAGACAGGTACCTGTAAGACCATGAGTGGTCACACTAGATCTGTAAATGCTGTGACTATATCCAGTGATTCGGAGTTCATCGTTTCGGGCAGTCATGATTATACGGTGAGACTATGGGACGTCAAGACAGGTACCTGTAAGACCATGAGTGGTCACACTAGATCTGTAAATGCTGTGACTATATCCAGTGATTCAGAGTTCATCGTATCGGGAAGTTATGATGAGACGGTGAGACTATGGGACGTCAAGACAGGTACCTGTAAGACCATGAGTGTTCACAGTAGAACTGTAAATGCTGTGACTATATCCAGTGATTCAGAGTTCATCGTATCGGGAAGTGGAGATAAGACGGTGAGACTATGGGACGTCAAGAAAGGTACCTGTAAGACCATGAGTGGTCACACTAGATCTGTAAATGCTGTGGCTTTATCCAGTGATTCAGAGTTCATCGTATCGGGAAGTTATGATGAAACGGTGAGACTATGGGACGTCAAGACAGGTACCTGTAAGACCATGAGTGGTCACACTAGATCTGTAAATGCTGTGACTATATCCAGTGATTCAGAGTTCATCGTATCGGGAAGTTATGATGAGACGGTGAGACTATGGAACGTCAAGACAGGTACCTGTAAGACCATGAGTGTTCACAGTAGAACTGTAAATGCTGTGACTATATCCAGTGATTCAGAGTTCATCGTATCGGGAAGTGGAGATAAGACGGTGAGACTATGGGACGTCAAGAAAGGTACCTGTAAGACCATGAGTGGTTACACTAGATCTGTATCTGCTGTGGCTATATCCAGTGATTCAGAGTTCATCGTATCGGGAAGTCATGATTATACGGTGAGACTATGGGAAGTCAAGACAGGTACCTGTAAGACCATGAGTGGTCACACTAGATCTGTATCTGCTGTGGCTATATCCAGTGATTCAGAGTTCATCGTATCGGGAAGTGATGATAATACGGTGAGACTATGGGACGTCAAGACAGGTACCTGTAAGACCATGAGTGGTCACACTAGATCTGTAAATGCTGTGACTATATCCAGTGATTCAGAGTTCATCGTATCGGGCAGTAGAGATGAGACGGTGAGACTATGGAACGTCAAGACAGGTACCTTTTAGACCATGAGTGGTCACACAGATTCTGTATTATCTGTGGCTATATCAAGTGATTCAGAGTTCATCGTATCGGGAAGTGATGATAATACGGTGAGACTATGGGACGTCAAGACAGGTACCTGTAAGACCATGAGTGGTCACACAGATTCTGTATGATCTGTGACTATATCCAGTGATTCAGAGTTCATCGTATCGGGAAGTTATGATGAAACGGTGAGACTATGGGACGTCAAGACAGGTACCTGTAAGACCATGAGTGGTCACACAGATTCTGTATTATCTGTGGCTATATCCAGTGATTCAGAGTTCATCGTATCGGGCAGTCATGATTATACGGTGAGACTATGGGACGTCAAGACAGGTACCTGTAAGACCATGAGTGGTCACACAGATTCTGTATGATCTGTGACTATATCCAGTGATTCAGAGTTCATCGTATCGGGAAGTTATGATGAAACGGTGAGACTATGGGACGTCAAGACAGGTACCTGTAAGACCATGAGTGGTCACACAGATTCTGTATTATCTGTGGCTATATCCAGTGATTCAGAGTTCATCGTATCGGGCAGTCATGATTATACGGTGAGACTATGGGACGTCAAGACAGGTACCTGTAAGACCATGAGTGGTCACACAGATTCTGTATTATCTGTGGCTATATCCAGTGATTCAGAGTTCATCGTATCGGGAAGTTATGATGAAACGGTGAGACTATGGGACGTCAAGACAGGTACCTGTAAGACCATGAGTGGTCACACTAGATCTGTATTATCTGTGGCTATATCCAGTGATTCAGAGTTCATCGTATCGGGCAGTCATGATTATACGGTGAGACTATGGGACGTCAAGACAGGTACCTGTAAGACCATGAGTGGTCACACTAGATCTGTAAATGCTGTGACTATATCCATTGATTCAGAGTTCATCGTATCGGGAAGTGATGATTATACGGTGAGACTATGGGACGTCAAGACAGGTACCTGTAAGACCATGAGTGGTCACACTAGATCTGTAAATGCTGTGACTATATCCAGTGATTCAGAGTTCATCGTATCGGGAAGTTATGATAATACGGTGAGACTATGGGACGTCAAGACAGGTACCTGTAAGACCATGAGTGGTCACACTAGATCTGTATATTATGTGGCTATATCCAGTGATTCAGAGTTCATCGTATCGGGAAGTTATGATGAAACGGTGAGACTATGGGACGTCAAGACAGGTACCTGTAAGACCATGAGTGGTCACACTAGATCTGTAAATGCTGTGACTATATCCATTGATTCAGAGTTCATCGTATCGGGAAGTGATGATTATACGGTGAGACTATGGGACGTCAAGACAGGTACCTGTAAGACCATGAGTGGTCACACTAGATCTGTAAATGCTGTGACTATATCCAGTGATTCAGAGTTCATCGTATCGGGAAGTTATGATAATACGGTGAGACTATGGGACGTCAAGACAGGTACCTGTAAGACCATGAGTGGTCACACTAGTTATGTATTATCTGTGGCTATATCCAGTGATTCAGAGTTCATCGTATCGGGCAGTGATGATAATACGGTGAGACTATGGGACGTCAAGACAGGTACCTGTAAGACCATGAGTGGTCACACTAGATCTGTATATTATGTGGCTATATCCAGTGATTCAGAGTTCATCGTATCGGGAAGTGATGATTATACGGTGAGACTATGGGACGTCAAGACAGGTACCTGTAAGACCATGAGTGGTCACACAGATTCTGTATTATCTGTGGCTATATCAAGTGATTCAGAGTTCATCGTATCGGGAAGTGATGATAATACGGTGAGACTATGGGACGTCAAGACAGGTACCTGTAAGACCATGAGTGGTCACACAGATTCTGTATTATCTGTGGCTATATCCAGTGATTCAGAGTTCATCGTATCGGGCAGTCATGATTATACGGTGAGACTATGGGACGTCAAGACAGGTACCTGTAAGACCATGAGTGGTCACACAGATTCTGTATTATCTGTGGCTATATCCAGTGATTCAGAGTTCATCGTATCGGGAAGTTATGATGAGACGGTGAGACTATGGGACGTCAAGACAGGTACCTGTAAGACCATGAGTGTTCACAGTAGAACTGTAAATGCTGTGACTATATCCAGTGATTCAGAGTTCATCGTATCGGGAAGTGGAGATAAGACGGTGAGACTATGGGACGTCAAGAAAGGTACCTGTAAGACCATGAGTGGTCACACTAGATCTGTAAATGCTGTGGCTTTATCCAGTGATTCAGAGTTCATCGTATCGGGAAGTTATGATGAAACGGTGAGACTATGGGACGTCAAGACAGGTACCTGTAAGACCATGAGTGGTCACACTAGATCTGTAAATGCTGTGACTATATCCAGTGATTCAGAGTTCATCGTATCGGGAAGTTATGATGAGACGGTGAGACTATGGAACGTCAAGACAGGTACCTGTAAGACCATGAGTGTTCACAGTAGAACTGTAAATGCTGTGACTATATCCAGTGATTCAGAGTTCATCGTATCGGGAAGTGGAGATAAGACGGTGAGACTATGGGACGTCAAGAAAGGTACCTGTAAGACCATGAGTGGTTACACTAGATCTGTATCTGCTGTGGCTATATCCAGTGATTCAGAGTTCATCGTATCGGGAAGTCATGATTATACGGTGAGACTATGGGAAGTCAAGACAGGTACCTGTAAGACCATGAGTGGTCACACTAGATCTGTATCTGCTGTGGCTATATCCAGTGATTCAGAGTTCATCGTATCGGGAAGTGATGATAATACGGTGAGACTATGGGACGTCAAGACAGGTACCTGTAAGACCATGAGTGGTCACACTAGATCTGTAAATGCTGTGACTATATCCAGTGATTCAGAGTTCATCGTATCGGGCAGTAGAGATGAGACGGTGAGACTATGGAACGTCAAGACAGGTACCTTTTAGACCATGAGTGGTCACACATATTCTGTAAGATCTGTGGCTATATCCAGTGATTCAGAGTTCATCGTATCGGGCAGTCATGATTATACGGTGAGACTATGGGACGTCAAGACAGGTACCTGTTAGACCATGAGTGGTCACACATATTCTGTAAGATCTGTGGCTATATCCAGTGATTCAGAGTTCATCGTATCGGGAAGTTATGATTATACGGTGAGACTATGGGACGTCAAGACAGGTACCTGTAAGACCATGAGTGGTCACACAGATTCTGTATTATCTGTGGCTATATCAAGTGATTCAGAGTTCATCGTATCGGGAAGTGATGATAATACGGTGAGACTATGGGACGTCAAGACAGGTACCTGTAAGACCATGAGTGGTCACACAGATTCTGTATGATCTGTGACTATATCCAGTGATTCAGAGTTCATCGTATCGGGAAGTTATGATGAAACGGTGAGACTATGGGACGTCAAGACAGGTACCTGTAAGACCATGAGTGGTCACACAGATTCTGTATTATCTGTGGCTATATCCAGTGATTCAGAGTTCATCGTATCGGGCAGTCATGATTATACGGTGAGACTATGGGACGTCAAGACAGGTACCTGTAAGACCATGAGTGGTCACACAGATTCTGTATTATCTGTGGCTATATCCAGTGATTCAGAGTTCATCGTATCGGGAAGTTATGATGAAACGGTGAGACTATGGGACGTCAAGACAGGTACCTGTAAGACCATGAGTGGTCACACTAGATCTGTATTATCTGTGGCTATATCCAGTGATTCAGAGTTCATCGTATCGGGCAGTCATGATTATACGGTGAGACTATGGGACGTCAAGACAGGTACCTGTAAGACCATGAGTGGTCACACTAGATCTGTAAATGCTGTGACTATATCCATTGATTCAGAGTTCATCGTATCGGGAAGTGATGATTATACGGTGAGACTATGGGACGTCAAGACAGGTACCTGTAAGACCATGAGTGGTCACACTAGATCTGTAAATGCTGTGACTATATCCAGTGATTCAGAGTTCATCGTATCGGGAAGTTATGATAATACGGTGAGACTATGGGACGTCAAGACAGGTACCTGTAAGACCATGAGTGGTCACACTAGATCTGTATATTATGTGGCTATATCCAGTGATTCAGAGTTCATCGTATCGGGAAGTTATGATGAAACGGTGAGACTATGGGACGTCAAGACAGGTACCTGTAAGACCATGAGTGGTCACACTAGATCTGTAAATGCTGTGACTATATCCATTGATTCAGAGTTCATCGTATCGGGAAGTGATGATTATACGGTGAGACTATGGGACGTCAAGACAGGTACCTGTAAGACCATGAGTGGTCACACTAGATCTGTAAATGCTGTGACTATATCCAGTGATTCAGAGTTCATCGTATCGGGAAGTTATGATAATACGGTGAGACTATGGGACGTCAAGACAGGTACCTGTAAGACCATGAGTGGTCACACTAGTTATGTATTATCTGTGGCTATATCCAGTGATTCAGAGTTCATCGTATCGGGCAGTGATGATAATACGGTGAGACTATGGGACGTCAAGACAGGTACCTGTAAGACCATGAGTGGTCACACTAGATCTGTATATTATGTGGCTATATCCAGTGATTAAGAGTTCATCGTATCGGGAAGTTATGATTATACGGTGAGACTATGGGACGTCAAGACAGGTACCTGTAAGACCATGAGTGGTCACACAGATTCTGTATTATCTGTGGCTATATCAAGTGATTCAGAGTTCATCGTATCGGGAAGTGATGATAATACGGTGAGACTATGGGACGTCAAGACAGGTACCTGTAAGACCATGAGTGGTCACACAGATTCTGTATTATCTGTGGCTATATCCAGTGATTCAGAGTTCATCGTATCGGGCAGTCATGATTATACGGTGAGACTATGGGACGTCAAGACAGGTACCTGTAAGACCATGAGTGGTCACACAGATTCTGTATTATCTGTGGCTATATCCAGTGATTCAGAGTTCATCGTATCGGGAAGTTATGATGAAACGGTGAGACTATGGGACGTCAAGACAGGTACCTGTAAGACCATGAGTGGTCACACTAGATCTGTATTATCTGTGGCTATATCCAGTGATTCAGAGTTCATCGTATCGGGCAGTCATGATTATACGGTGAGACTATGGGACGTCAAGACAGGTACCTGTAAGACCATGAGTGGTCACACTAGATCTGTAAATGCTGTGACTATATCCATTGATTCAGAGTTCATCGTATCGGGAAGTTATGATGAAACGGTGAGACTATGGGACGTCAAGACAGGTACCTGTAAGACCATGAGTGGTCACACAGATTCTGTATTATCTGTGGCTATATCAAGTGATTCAGAGTTCATCGTATCGGGCAGTCATGATTATACGGTGAGACTATGGGACGTCAAGACAGGTACCTGTAAGACCATGAGTGGTCACACAGATTCTGTATTATCTGTGGCTATATCCAGTGATTCAGAGTTCATCGTATCGGGAAGTTATGATGAAACGGTGAGACTATGGGACGTCAAGACAGGTACCTGTAAGACCATGAGTGGTCACACAGATTCTGTATTATCTGTGGCTATATCCAGTGATTCAGAGTTCATCGTATCGGGCAGTCATGATTATACGGTGAGACTATGGGACGTCAAGACAGGTACCTGTAAGACCATGAGTGGTCACAATAGTGTTGTATTATCTGTGACTATATCCAGTGATTCAGAGTTCATCGTATCGGGCAGTCATGATTATACGGTGAGACTATGGGACGTCAAGACAGGTACCTGTAAGACCATGAGTGGTCACACTAGATCTGTATTATCTGTGGCTATATCCAGTGATTCAGAGTTCATCGTATCGGGCAGTCATGATTATACGGTGAGACTATGGGACGTCAAGACAGGTACCTGTAAGACCATGAGTGGTCACACTAGATCTGTAAATGCTGTGACTATATCCATTGATTCAGAGTTCATCGTATCGGGCAGTGATGATAATACGGTGAGACTATTGGACGTCAAGACAGGTACCTGTAAGACCATGAGTGGTCACACTAGATCTGTATATTATGTGGCTATATCCAGTGATTCAGAGTTCATCGTATCGGGAAGTTATGATTATACGGTGAGACTATGGGACGTCAAGACAGGTACCTGTAAGACCATGAGTGGTCACACAGATTCTGTATTATCTGTGGCTATATCAAGTGATTCAGAGTTCATCGTATCGGGAAGTGATGATAATACGGTGAGACTATGGGACGTCAAGACAGGTACCTGTAAGACCATGAGTGGTCACACAGATTCTGTATGATCTGTGACTATATCCAGTGATTCAGAGTTCATCGTATCGGGAAGTTATGATGAAACGGTGAGACTATGGGACGTCAAGACAGGTACCTGTAAGACCATGAGTGGTCACACAGATTCTGTATTATCTGTGGCTATATCCAGTGATTCAGAGTTCATCGTATCGGGCAGTCATGATTATACGGTGAGACTATGGGACGTCAAGACAGGTACCTGTAAGACCATGAGTGGTCACACAGATTCTGTATTATCTGTGGCTATATCCAGTGATTCAGAGTTCATCGTATCGGGAAGTTATGATGAAACGGTGAGACTATGGGACGTCAAGACAGGTACCTGTAAGACCATGAGTGGTCACACTAGATCTGTATTATCTGTGGCTATATCCAGTGATTCAGAGTTCATCGTATCGGGCAGTCATGATTATACGGTGAGACTATGGGACGTCAAGACAGGTACCTGTAAGACCATGAGTGGTCACACTAGATCTGTAAATGCTGTGACTATATCCATTGATTCAGAGTTCATCGTATCGGGAAGTGATGATTATACGGTGAGACTATGGGACGTCAAGACAGGTACCTGTAAGACCATGAGTGGTCACACAGATTCTGTATTATCTGTGGCTATATCAAGTGATTCAGAGTTCATCGTATCGGGAAGTGATGATAATACGGTGAGACTATGGGACGTCAAGACAGGTACCTGTAAGACCATGAGTGGTCACACTAGATCTGTATATTATGTGGCTATATCCAGTGATTCAGAGTTCATCGTATCGGGAAGTGATGATAATACGGTGAGACTATGGGACGTCAAGACAGGTACCTGTAAGACCATGAGTGGTCACACTAGTTATGTATGATCTGTGGCTATATCCAGTGATTCAGAGTTCATTGTATCGGGAAGTAGAGATTATACGGTGAGACTATGGTACGTCAAGACAGGTACCTGTAAGACCATGAGTGGTCACACTAGATCTGTAAATGCTGTGACTATATCCAGTGATTCGGAGTTAATCGTTTCGGGCAGTCATGATTATACGGTGAGACTATGGGACGTCAAGACAGGTACCTGTAAGACCATGAGTGGTCACACAGATTCTGTATTATCTGTGGCTATATCCAGTGATTCAGAGTTCATCGTATCGGGCAGTGATGATAATACGGTGAGACTATGGGACGTCAAGACAGGTACCTGTAAGACCATGAGTGGTCACACTAGATCTGTATATTATGTGGCTATATCCAGTGATTCAGAGTTCATCGTATCGGGAAGTTATGATTATACGGTGAGACTATGGGACGTCAAGACAGGTACCTGTAAGACCATGAGTGGTCACACTAGTTATGTATTATCTGTGGCTATATCCAGTGATTCAGAGTTCATCGTATCGGGCAGTGATGATAATACGGTGAGACTATGGGACGTCAAGACAGGTACCTGTAAGACCATGAGTGGTCACACTAGATCTGTATATTATGTGGCTATATCCAGTGATTAAGAGTTCATCGTATCGGGAAGTTATGATTATACGGTGAGACTATGGGACGTCAAGACAGGTACCTGTAAGACCATGAGTGGTCACACAGATTCTGTATTATCTGTGGCTATATCAAGTGATTCAGAGTTCATCGTATCGGGAAGTGATGATAATACGGTGAGACTATGGGACGTCAAGACAGGTACCTGTAAGACCATGAGTGGTCACACAGATTCTGTATGATCTGTGACTATATCCAGTGATTCAGAGTTCATCGTATCGGGAAGTTATGATGAAACGGTGAGACTATGGGACGTCAAGACAGGTACCTGTAAGACCATGAGTGGTCACACAGATTCTGTATTATCTGTGGCTATATCAAGTGATTCAGAGTTCATCGTATCGGGCAGTCATGATTATACGGTGAGACTATGGGACGTCAAGACAGGTACCTGTAAGACCATGAGTGGTCACACAGATTCTGTATTATCTGTGGCTATATCCAGTGATTCAGAGTTCATCGTATCGGGAAGTTATGATGAAACGGTGAGACTATGGGACGTCAAGACAGGTACCTGTAAGACCATGAGTGGTCACACAGATTCTGTATTATCTGTGGCTATATCCAGTGATTCAGAGTTCATCGTATCGGGCAGTCATGATTATACGGTGAGACTATGGGACGTCAAGACAGGTACCTGTAAGACCATGAGTGGTCACAATAGTGTTGTATTATCTGTGACTATATCCAGTGATTCAGAGTTCATCGTATCGGGCAGTCATGATTATACGGTGAGACTATGGGACGTCAAGACAGGTACCTGTAAGACCATGAGTGGTCACACTAGATCTGTATTATCTGTGGCTATATCCAGTGATTCAGAGTTCATCGTATCGGGCAGTCATGATTATACGGTGAGACTATGGGACGTCAAGACAGGTACCTGTAAGACCATGAGTGGTCACACTAGATCTGTAAATGCTGTGACTATATCCATTGATTCAGAGTTCATCGTATCGGGAAGTTATGATTATACGGTGAGACTATGGGACGTCAAGACAGGTACCTGTAAGACCATGAGTGGTCACACTAGTTATGTATTATCTGTGGCTATATCCAGTGATTCAGAGTTCATCGTATCGGGAAGTGGAGATAAGACGGTGAGACTATGGGACGTCAAGACAGGTACCTGTAAGACCATGAGTGGTCACACAGATTCTGTATTATCTGTGGCTATATCCAGTGATTCAGAGTTCATCGTATCGGGAAGTTATGATGAAACGGTGAGACTATGGGACGTCAAGACAGGTACCTGTAAGACCATGAGTGGTCACACAGATTCTGTATTATCTGTGGCTATATCAAGTGATTCAGAGTTCATCGTATCGGGAAGTGATGATAATACGGTGAGACTATGGGACGTCAAGACAGGTACCTGTAAGACCATGAGTGGTCACACAGATTCTGTATTATCTGTGGCTATATCCAGTGATTCAGAGTTCATCGTATCGGGAAGTTATGATGAAACGGTGAGACTATGGGACGTCAAGACAGGTACCTGTAAGACCATGAGTGGTCACACAGATTCTGTATTATCTGTGGCTATATCAAGTGATTCAGAGTTCATCGTATCGGGAAGTGATGATAATACGGTGAGACTATGGGACGTCAAGACAGGTACCTGTAAGACCATGAGTGGTCACACAGATTCTGTATTATCTGTGGCTATATCAAGTGATTCAGAGTTCATCGTATCGGGAAGTGATGATAATACGGTGAGACTATGGGACGTCAAGACAGGTACCTGTAAGACCATGAGTGGTCACACAGATTCTGTATTATCTGTGGCTATATCCAGTGATTCAGAGTTCATCGTATCGGGAAGTGATGATAATACGGTGAGACTATGGGAAGTCAAGACAGGTACCTGTAAGACCATGAGTGGTCACACTAGATCTGTAAATGCTGTGACTATATCCAGTGATTCAGAGTTCATCGTATCGGGAAGTGATGATAATACGGTGAGACTATGGGACGTCAAGACAGGTACCTGTAAGACCATGAGTGGTCACACTAGTTATGTATCTGCTGTGGCTATATCCAGTGATTCAGAGTTCATCGTATCGGGAAGTGGTGATAATACGGTGAGACTATGGGACGTCAAGACAGGTACCTGTAAGACCATGAGTGGTCACACTAATTAGGTTTGATCTGTGGCTATATCCAGTGATTCAGAGTTCATCGTATCGGGAAGTGATGATTAGACGTTGAGATAGAGGGTTGTCAATAAAGGTACATTTGGCATTATGAGTATAGTGTGTCATTTGTAAAAGACAACTTTTATTTTGTGGGAAATAATTGAATTTTTCAAGTCTTCCTGAACTATTTTTAAGCGTGAGAGTTTTAAATTTTGAAGTGGCGTTTTGTTATTTGCCTACAAATCAAAAATCAAATTAAATAATGACATACTATATGAATTCCTTGATTAAAAAAAATAAAATTCGAACAGAACCCTATTATACTTTCGGCGACTTTAATGCTTTACTTCCTTACTTTGGTAATAATTCATCACTTATCAAGATTTATACTTAAAAATACAATACTTTATAGAAGCAAATGAATTAATAGATTTTTATGATAATGAGTCCATCGCTTTTTTTTATAGAGCGAAATATTATTGCTGATGTATTGACTACTTATTGGCAACTTAACATTTAATTCTCATGATTTCGTTGACTATAAATTTAGCCAAAATTCGGGTTGTTTTATTGATAATTTTCTACTAAGTGATACATTTAATTATAATTTAAAAAGAAGTGAATAAGATTAACAATAACGATTACTCTTTAAAATTTTTAAATTATAGAATCTTAACACGAGAAACTTTTATTAAACTATTTTTGGATAATTTTTTAAATTCTAGTAACTTGATTAAAAAGATGTTGACAATTAGTATCTATTCATCTGCGATCTTATTAGTTATGATGCTTAGATTGTGCTTGGATCTTAAAATCAAAGAAAAAACTATTATCAATCGCCAAGTTACTTTGCTACGTTTTTTGTTCAAACAAAAAGGATAATATTGCATATTAGAACCCATTAGCTTTGTATGGACGTCATAATTAAGAAGTTACTAAATTTTACTAGCTTAAAATTTAATCTTTTAAGCATTATCTTCTCAAATTTTGGAAAAGAAAAAAATAAAAAGCTAAGGAAAAACATAAAGATCTAAAAAATAATGCTTAAATAATGTTTAAACAAGCTAAGAATCATATAAACTTTAAAATTCGTAATTAGATGAATTTTAACTTTAACTAATAACAGCAATCTGAAAATTGGGAAACTAACGTTTTTGATAAACATTCTAAAATAAGTAAGATAGATTTTAACTTTTAAAATAAAAAAATAGATGGAATATTTAGAAATAAATCTTTTATCTTAAATTAGGAGATAAGTCATTTATAAAATATACCTCTTTTTACGTGATTTGAAATTAAAAAAATTATATTTTAGCCTGCAAATAATAAAGCTACAGTTAATGAAGGTCTAAAAGCTGAGCTTATTAAATATGGAGGTTAAGATTTGCATTAAATTATTACAAGTTTCATTAATAACATGCTTAGAACATTTAAAATACCTAATGCAATTAAAAAAATAAACATTCTTCCGATTTTCAAAAAGGGAAACAAAATTAATTATGTAATTGACGACCTATCGCTTTATTGAACTGTCTACTTAAAATTTATGATAAAGCACTAACATAAAGAATTTAACATTATATTTATGAACGAAACATTTTGCATCCAGCCTAATTTGGATTTATTCGTAAACGCTCCACTATTTAGCAAATTTGAACAATTTGGTAAATTATAGACTTGCATCGTAGATGATCTCATAAAAAGTAATTAATTGCTACTTTAATAGATGGAGAAAAAATATTTGATAGCATATCTAGAAAATTACTTTTTGGCCATCTTAGAAGACTTAGGTTACCTTTGGACCTAATATTGGCACTAGAATCTTTTTATGATAATGTTGATGCGAAGTTTATAATTTATGGATATCTTACAAGAACAACTAAATATAACAATGAAGTATTATAAGGAAGTAGTCATGCACCTGTACTTACAATTTTATACTATTATATTGCTATAAGATATTTAGAAGATAATCAGAAGAAATCAGGATTTCAAATCTTATCTAAAACTTTCGTAGTACGAGCCTTTGCTGACGACTTAATCCAATTGTCCTCTTCCTAGAAAAATGCCTAAAAAGTATTATAAGCTACATCTACAGTTTTTGATTGAGTAAAACTTACAATTAATGTAGATAAATGTGAAGTAATAGAATTCTGAAAAAAAATAAATGAAAAAAAAGATAACCTTCTATTACTCTAAAGTTCAATGGAATTTCAATTGCTTAAAAAGATGAAGTTAACTATTTAGGATATTAGTTAGGAATAAAATAAAATTAAAAATTACATTGTACAGCAGTAGCTATCAAACACAGAGTAGCTATTTAAAAAGTTACTGTAATACTTTCTAAATATGTTTTAGTATCCCCTCTCAGCTTCAAAATTCTTTATAGAACTTTTATTTTGCCTAAAGTTTAATATGGAAGTGATATTACTCCGTGAGCTACTATTTCTGGAATTAAAGGAATAAAAAGCAAGATAGCAAAATGTAAAGGTTTATTTCAAGATAGGTGTTTAGATCTTAAGAATTCACATTCAATGATTTATGCTTTATTGATCTAAGCTGGCTTCCTTTTACACATAAGGTAACTCCAAATTTAATGCACTTTTATTAAAAATTAATATAATACAGTAAAGAAAATCCTAACTTAGACACTGCTTTTTTATTAGAAAAATGCACTAAATTTAATTTACCATACTAGAAACATATAAAGAAATATATCGTATTGTATAATTTTGACATGTCACATGTTTAGAATAATATGGATTTTTATAAACTCACGGAATAAAAAATAAAACATAAATTCTTAATGGAATGTCTCTCTAGAAATACACTTATGCCAATAGCAAAAATAATTATAGACTAACTAGAAAATAATTAAAGTGTATTTCCTGAAAATACTTACACTAAATATAATAAACACTATATTAGAGAGACTATTTCCATCTATAGACTAAGAAATTTTTCTTTTAATTTTCAATAAGAACTCAGTAATCTCTACATTAACGTTAGATATAGCATTATTTGTTTATGTGGCTAAGACTTTGATGAAACTGATCATATTTTTGAATGCTAATACTATGCAGATATTATTGAGGAATTCGAAAGTCATAAAACTCTTAAAGAAAAAGACAAAAAGAAACTAATTCTTTATGACTAAAACTATATAAGCAAACATCTTCCAAAAAATCAAATTCCTAAAATAGACAAATTAATCAAAAATTTTAATTTCAAATTACTCAAAAAGCGTCTTGAAATGTTTAAACTACAAGATGAGTTGTTAGAAGAGCTTCTAGAGGGAAAAAAAGAAAAATTTAATCAAGAAAATAAATAAAAATATATGATAGTGAAAGAGCAAGAAGAAACTTGATTGGCATTTGCAAACTTTTATCTTTCAACATATTTTTAATATTTATAGTCTAAGCGATATCTATTGCAACTATGTCTCACTATTCTTAAATATTGAAAATATTATATTTAAATTAATTAATTAATAAATTGGAAATCATGCAGCTTAGATCATTAAGAGCTGTAATAGATGGACCTTTTTGCGCATAAAACGAAATCCTGGAGAATAATGAACTGCATTTTCTTAAACTACAATACTATATGTGTTAACGTATGTTAATGTTCAGAAGAAAATTACTCCTAAACTAAGAATCAACATTGGATGGATGAATATGTCAATTAACAAAGAGGAATAAGTATATATTTGAAACATAACTCAAGGAAGGTAATGGAGGCACTACAGCTCAATGACGAAATAAAAATACAAGAAAAATGAAAAGGAATAGATGGAAAATTAATGATAAAAAGCGATAAAGTTCCATAATGATGTAAATTCCATTACACGAATGTAGAATATGATCACCTGCAAAAAATTAGACTGAATTAATTGAACAATTCATACAAGGAATACCAAACTATCCAAGATTCAACAAACACAGAAAACAGGAAATATGATACTTATTTAGGCAACGGGCCAAATGTAATGGAGCAGCATAGGCAATGAAAGAAAAAAATCTAATAGAGAGTGAAGCATGCTAATTCTGCAATTATAGAAAGGAAGATGAGATCCGTATAATAGAAGATTGCAGATAATACAAAGAAGAAAGAGAATAGTTAATAGAAAATCTTGAGAACGTAAATATCAGTAATAACTAATAAAAATAAGCCTTCTTAAACTCAGGCTTGAAGAAATAGTGTGAGGAAATTACAAATTCGAAAATCTGATACGAACTCTACAAGTAATCAAAAGAAAAGAAATAGATTGTCACATTAAAAATTTTCTGCAAGATATATAAAAGAAAATAAAATGGGGTTATATTTAAAAAATTCTTCCTTATTAGAAAAAAACGGTAAAGACTATAGAGCAGGATCCAACGAGCATATTTGAATTTATAATCATTTATCAAGAGGACAAAAATAAAAATATTATTTAGCAACTTTATAACAATTCTAAGAAAATGTGGAAAGGAACTTGCGATACCCTCAGAAAAGACTAACAGATAGCTTAACTATCTAAAGACAAATGAAAGAGTTGGAAAAGTAATTGATAGAAATAGAATTCTACTGTTTTAAAAAGACCTAATGATGGAGATTGAATCTAACTATTCAGATTAGGATATAATGAATCTATTGGAAGAAAAATTAGAATAAATGGAAGAAAATTTAGAAGATTCTGGTCTGATAAGATAATTTCCAAGAATACCCTTACTTTTGATTTTCTCTTAATTTATGATGAAACCACATAAATTAATTGATTGGTTAATTAATTCATTCATTCATAAACTCTTTCTTCAGCAATTATAGTTTTTTTTTTATTTTTTGATCTTAATCGCTTGTTCATTTCTACACTTATTTTTTAATTACTTTTAAACTTCGATTTTTTTTCGTTTCATTTATAGCTTTCTTATGTTGTCGATTTATATGCCTTTTATCATCTAAAACAGATTTAATTTTTTATTGTTTATTTCTTTTTCTTTTAAGATTTCTGATAATTTCCTTTTTCAATCATCATTTTTTCTGTTTTTTCTCTATTGTAGCCATTTGAGTTTATAATTTTTGCTTATTTTTTATTTTTTTGTGGTCTTATATTAATTTCTATCTGATTTGTTTGCATGCTTTAAGTGTTGTTGGTTTGATCTTATGAAGTACTTCAAAAAGCATTTAATTTTCTTTAATGGAAGTAAAGTTTTATTGTTATTTTTTTAATTTATTTATTTAAATAAATAAATTGGATTATAGAGCGCGTAGCACTCTCGTTGATGCGAAGCTCTTTAAATTAATTTTATTTAATGTTGAAAAAAAAATTAATGTCTCTCTGTCCTTGTTTTCTCTTCCTGCAGTACGTCCCTGTAGTTTTTCCTTCCAAAGCATAGGAATGCAATATGCAATTACGGGTACACTTCCCCGACCTATAATGAAGAAAGTTTCCTCCTGGCATTCAGAGTTCTTCAGCTTGTTACATCGTCTTTCTCTTGTCATTGATTTCTCTTTCTCCGATTTATCCTCCATCTGCGCTTATTTTTTATTTGCCTTGCTGGACCTCCAAGCAACATCCGAAGGAAAGGGCTTTCCACCCTATTTAAATTTTAATAGTTAATATCTCGATTTTATTTTATTTAATCAGTTATTAGTCTTTATAAATTCTTAATTTAGGTTAAACATGAATTAAACTATCTGTTTTTATTTATATTTTTTTTTTCAGTTGTAATTACTTCGACTTTTTGTGACATTTGGTTATTTTTTATGTTTTAAGCTTAGTCTCTGATATTAAAGTTTCGAATATTTAAGAAGCATTTCATTTTTTTCTGGTTCATTGGGAAGTTATTGTTAAGTTTAATAAGAATTTTTTTTTTAAAAGATGACGTGGTTATAAATATAGTATTTTCATTCTTATTCTTATAATATATAAGTTTTATAAATTTTTTTTGTGATTTTATAAAACATTTTTTGTTTAATTTATATATTTTTTTTAATAATTTCTCATCGAATATATATACAAATATTATTTTCATATATTAATTTATTTTTAATATGTTTTTGTTGATAGTTATAATTTGTTAAATTTCCATAATAATATTTATATTAAAAAAATGAATGTCGTCAGTTGTCAGGATAATCAATGAACATTTGGTGTAGTGTATACTACATAACAAGTAATCTCTCACAATAAATTGTCACCACAAAAAACAGTGGACAAGTTAGGAAGAGATAACCCTAACTTTCTTAAGAATTCTCACAAGATGTAAAAACGTTTTACTTACGGTCATACTACAACTTAATAATTATTTTTTTCTAAATTTTTTTATTTAAGAAGACAAGTACATCTAAGTTAAGAGTCGAGAATAATCTTTATTAAGAATATTTCCCATTTATTGAAGGTGATATATCTCATTGGATTAATAAAATTATAACAAGAAACATGTAAACATTTTTCTTAATTTTAAATATTAATTACGAAAGTGCTGAGTGATAAAGAGGTGATTCGCAATATATAATAATTTTTATTTATTTTTCTTTCTTTTTTTATCTCTTTGTACTTAAATTAAATTAAAAATTTTATGGATAATGGAATGTTTCCTTAATAGGTCCATAACTTCCTGCATTACCTTTTACAGGGTCTCGAACTCGCCGGTGTCTCCACCCAAGTTCACTTCCGAGCTTTCCGAATGGTCTTGGAGTTTTCTTTTTTCTTCAAAGCTAACCATCCGAGGAAGGATAAAAATTTGTCAGTTCTTTCCAAATATTTTTTTTTATTTACCAATTCCTCCTACAATTTTTTTCATAAGTGGAATAAACTGCCGCATATATAACATTTTTTCTTGAAAATTTTTTCTGTCGTTATAGGTTATTCTTCTATTACCATTGAATCATTATTTCTTTTTAGATCTTATTCCTCTAATTTTCCTAGTCTCTTTTTTTAATTCCGTTATTTATTAAAATGCGTTTTCATACTTTAAGAAATCTATTCCCATTTATTCATCAATTCTTACTATATCGCATTCTATTTCTTAATATCTGTTGTTAATTCCTCTTTGGTCACAAATTCATTATGCGGTCTCTCGTCCTCGACATGATCTTATAAGTCTTATTGTAAACTCGTGACGTAATGTTCGAGGTTCTCTACCTTATCAATGTAATCAAAAATATTTAAACAAGAGACTTTTTATCTTAGTTCATAAGTTGTTCGAAGGTGTATCTTTTTTTTTTGAAATCTTGGATGGATATTATTTTTCTTCTGAGATTTTACAATATTATTTCTTTTTTGTCTTTGTTGGAGTTTGTTAGATCTGGAATGATTGTTCTAAGGAGCTACGAGAAGCCTTTTAGTCGAGAAAGTCTTTGTTCCATTCCGCCATCTTTTTTATCATCTCTTTGTACTTAAGTCATTAAAATATTATAATTATATATTGGAATTTTTTTTTTATGATATCATATTTCTTTATTTTTTTTTCTTAATTATAATATTTTTAGAATATTCTTATATTATATTTTAGAATTTGACTTTTAATTATTTACATTTTAGTTTTATATATTTCTTTAAGTTTTAATTTTTAATTTTTTTTAAATTCAGAATACTAAAATATTTCGAGTATCCTATTAATATTAAAAATTCTATTTTAAAATTTTTAATTTTTTTAAGTTAAATCTTTTTTTTTAATAATAAAAATATTTTATCAATTTTTATTTCAATATAATTAGTTTCTATAAACTAAATTTTTTTTTATCTTTATAAATGGATAGCAATCAGTGTCCAAACTGTCAAAAGCCATTCGATTAAGACGAGAGAGTATCTAAGCAAATACCATGTGGTTGTATTTCATGTTTAATTTGTCTTAAAGCAGTTTATTAATTTACAAAAAAAATAGAATGCATAAAACACAACTAAGTCTATAACATAAACCCTGAAGAGTTGCAAGGATATCAAGTTTAAGAGCAAGTCCAGTAAGAAGTTCAGCAGCATTAAGAAACAATAATTGATCAAGTGCAAATCAATGAGTAGTTCAAGTGGTTATAGGACTAATATGATTAGAAATAGAATTAAGTTCATATGATAAAAAAGATAATTTACGACAGCGATCAACTTATAAAGCATATCTAGTCGTTATCGGTTCAGTAAGTATTCAAGACTTTAATCAATTCACTTTCTCTAAGCAACAGTGAAATAAAGAATTTATTGAATCGTTTAGCTACTATTCAAGCCACAAATCAAGTGTAATAGTAATAGATCTTAGCGACGAGTTAGTAACAATAAAACTAAGGACAAAATGGTCAAGCTCAAGAATAATATTAGCAAATATTGCGAGAGATAGAAAATTTTAAGAGAGAGTAAAACCAATAAATGGACATTTAAACATTAAGAAATAATATCTATGTATGTATGTTCAATCTATTTACATATTTAAGAGAAAATGACAATGGTTAGTATTTAACGTTAAACAAGGCAGACTAGTTAGTAGAAAAGTATTTCAAGCAATTTAAAGTGATAAGAGGTTGTTTTTAAGTATCAAAGCATGTTGTTCAATAATAAGGTTAAACAAGCTCAAAAAATAATGACCATCAAATTAAATAAGAAACTTCGATTATCCAGTATCAATAATAAGATTAAGTAATCGATTTAGCATAACGAAACTAATAAGTTCAATTTAAAGATTCTTTAGTTAAATTAGAGCTTTCATAAAAAGAAAAATAAATAATATAAACCAGAGAGTTAGTTTAAACATTAGAGTAAAGAGTAGTGAATATATAGAATGATTTTAAGAATGAAATCCAAGTAATTTAAGTATGTTAAGAGTAATAGAACTTGATCAAGTATGTAATATCTGATTTCTCAAACTTAACGTTCGAGAATTTAAATAAGTTCCTAAACTAGATAAAGGAAGAGAATTTCAATATATAAAATTTGAAAAACAATCCATTAAACAAGCCAGGTTTGATTAACTAAATATAAATCTTATTATAATTACCATAAGTAGCTGACTAATAAATTCATGACAAGTTATATTAGTTAATCTAGTTATGTAGATCTCAACAAGGAGTATCATAAGCAGCTTCAAACGGTGTAACTTTATTGAATTTCATGAACTTTTAATTCACGAATTAAAACTACTCAAATACTGACTTTATTAACTCGGACATCTCTGACACCACTTTCACCTCTTGCAATTTCTCAAACTCCAACCTAACTACCGCCAACTTCCGCAATACCAAATTTATAAACTGCGATTTTGCAAACGCTAACCTTACCTCAATCTCATCCGAACACCCACACATATACACTGGACACTCTAATCGTGTCACTTCGGTAGCCATTTCACCAAACAATGAGTTCATCGTATCGGGAAGTTATGATGAAACGGTGAGACTATGGGACGTCAAGACAGGTACCTGTAAGACCATGAGTGGTCACACAGATTCTGTATTATCTGTGGCTATATCAAGTGATTCAGAGTTCATCGTATCGGGAAGTGATGATAATACGGTGAGACTATGGGACGTCAAGACAGGTACCTGTAAGACCATGAGTGGTCACACTAGATCTGTAAATGCTGTGACTATATCCAGTGATTCAGAGTTCATCGTATCGGGAAGTGATGATAATACGGTGAGACTATGGGACGTCAAGACAGGTACCTGTAAGACCATGAGTGGTCACACACATTATGTATTATCTGTGGCTATATCCAGTGATTCAGAGTTCATCGTATCGGGAAGTGGAGATAAGACGGTGAGACTATGGGACGTCAAGACAGGTACCTGTAAGACCATGAGTGGTCACACTAGATCTGTATATTATGTGGCTATATCAAGTGATTCAGAGTTCATCGTATCGGGAAGTGATGATAATACGGTGAGACTATGGAACTCTAAGACATAACAATGTATTAAGGTATTATCGGGACACACTTCATATGTGGAATCAGTTATTTTTTCAATGGACAATAAGCTTATCTTATCTGGATCACATGACAAGACTATAAGAATATGAAACATCTCTACAGGATAGTGTATATGTACACTATTGGGTCACACAGACAGTGTCGGTAGTTTATCATTATCTAAAGACAACAACTGGTTGGTATCAAGTAATGGAGCTCGTTGAAATAGCTAAGCAAAAGATTACAACATTAGAAGATGGAACTTAGGAAGGATATTGAATGGAGAATAGTCTAATAACTAATAATAGGTAAGTTCAAATTTAGCATTAACTATTTAGTAGACTGACTGGAATAAAGTATATGCTGACTATGGATTAAGATTTTAGAACTGCGTAATGGCTAACACAACAATGAGTGTGGAGGACAAGTAGAGATACATCAAGTGATCTTTATGAATTTAAACTATTTATTTTTATATTTAAGAATTTAAATTTTCTAAGTCTTTATTCTAATTAAGTATGTTCTTACATTTAATATTATTATTACAACTAAAGTTTAAAATTTTCAAGTTCGTAATTTTTTCTAAGTCTTTTTTTTCTGATCTTAGTTATTTTTATTAAAATTTTTTTAATTTAGTTTTAAAATCAAGTGTTAGAGTAACTAACAATTTTCAAGTGTTCGAAAATTTTTTGAGTTATTACTAGAGCTAAAAAAGGGTTAAATTTTCAAGCGTTAGGAAAAATTTTTGAGGTATGTACCAGAGTTAATAAAGTTTAAATTTTTCTAGTGTTAGAAAATTTTTCGAAGTACGTACCAGAGCTAAAAATTCTAAATTTTTCAGAGTTAGAAAAAATTTTTGAGGTACGCACTAGAGTAAAAATATTTATTTTTTCCGGCGTTAGGAAAAATTTTTGAAGTATGTACTCAGCTAAATAATTTAAATTTTCAAGTGTTAGAAAAATTTTTTGAGTAATGTGCTAGAGCTAAAAAATTTTTAATTTTATAGTATAGTGTCAGGAAAATTTTTGAGTTGCGTGGTAGCGCAAAGTTTTTTTAATATGTTATAAAATTTAAATACGTTTGTTATAACTTTTAAGTTGCAAAATGTAATTTTCCGATAGGAAAAATGTAGAATACTGAATTTAATGTGCAGCAGATTAAATTTGCATTAGATAGAAGCCTGTAAATGGCGAAAAACGTCAAAGCCTTTTTTTGCTCAGCGTTTTACACTATAGGGCTGAGTTGGGACGGAACAAACTGGGGGATTTCGGGATTAGTAAAGGGTCAGAAAGGAATAAATTTTTTGAGAAAAAATTTTAAAGTATAAAAGGTTTTTGAAAAAAATGGGAATAAAAAATTTGTTACAATTTTATTAATTTTGGTTTTATTTTTTTTAATTTTGGTTTTATTTTTATTAATTTTGGTTTTATTTTTTTCAATTTTGGTTTTATTTTTTTTAATTTTGGTTTTATTTTTTTTAATTTTGGTTTTGAATTTTTGAATTTGGTTTTGAAAACTTTTGATTTTGTATTTTGGTTTTGAAGATTTAAGTTTTGATTTTGGTTTCGAAAAGTAATGATTTTGGGTTTGCAAATTTTTTAGATTTTTGGGTATCGAAATATTTTGATTTTTAGAGTTAATAAAAGATGAAAAAATAATCTACTTAGAAGAAATATTTCAAAAATTATGATAAAATAAAGAAAATAAAAATATAAAAAGAAAAGTAAGAAAAGAAGATAGAATTTCAGTTTTAAGTAGTAAGCATATAAAAGAAGTTAGTATTTAGAAAAGTGAAGAAGTAAAGTAAGAAAAGAAGATAGAATTTCAGTTTTAAGTAGTAAGCGTATAAAAGAAGTTAGTATTTAGAAAAGTGAAGAAGTAAAGTAAGAAAAGAAGATAGAATTTCAGTTTTAAGTAGTAAGAGTATAAAAGAAGTTAGTATTTAGAAAAGTGAAGAAGTTAAGTAGGAAAAGAAGATAGAATTTCAGTTTTGAGTAGTAAGCGTATAAAAGAAGTTAGTATTTAGAAAAGTGAAGAAGTAAAGTTAGAAAAGAAGATAGAATTTCAGTTTTAAGTAGTAAGCATATAAAAGAAGTTAGTATTCAGAAAAGTGAAGAAGTAAAGTAAGAAAAGAAGATAGAATTTCAGTTTTAAGTAGTAAGCGTATAAAAGAAGTTAGTATTTAGAAAAGTGAAGAAGTAAAGTAAGAAAAGAAGATAGAATTTCAGTTTTAAGTAGTAAGCGTATAAAAGAAGTTAGTATTTAGAAAAGTGAAGAAGTAAAGTAAGAAAAGAAGATAGAATTTCAGTTTTAAGTAGTAAGCGTATAAAAGAAGTTAGTATTTAGAAAAGTGAAGAAGTAAAGTAAGAAAAGAAGATAGAATTTCAGTTTTAAGTAGTAAGCGTATAAAAGAAGTTAGTATTTAGAAAAGTGAAGAAGTAAAGTAAGAAAAGAAGATAGAATTTCAGTTTTAAGTAGTAAGCGTATAAAAGAAGTTAGTATTTAGAAAAGTGAAGAAGTAAAGTAAGAAAAGAAGATAGAATTTCAGTTTTAAGTAGTAAGCGTATAAAAGAAGTTAGTATTTAGAAAAGTGAAGAAGTAAAGTAAGAAAAGAAGATAGAATTTCAGTTTTAAGTAGTAAGCGTATAAAAGAAGTTAGTATTTAGAAAAGTGAAGAAGTAAAGTAAGAAAAGAAGATATAATTTCAGTTTTAAGGATTAAGTTTTGAGAAGTAATAAGTATTTAGAAAAGTGAAGAAGTAAAGTTAGAAAAGAAGATAGAATTTCAGTTTTAATTAGTAAGCGTATAAAAGAAGTTAGTATTTAGAAAAGTGAAGAAGTAAAGTAAGAAAAGAAGATAGAATTTCAGTTTTAAGTAGTAAGCGTATAAAAGAAGTTAGTATTTAGAAAAGTGAAGAAGTAAAGTAAGAAAAGAAGATAGAATTTCAGTTTTAAGTAGTAAGCGTATAAAAGAAGTTAGTATTTAGAAAAGTGAAGAAGTAAAGTAAGAAAAGAAGATAGAATTTCAGTTTTAAGTAGTAAGCGTATAAAAGAAGTTAGTATTTAGAAAAGTGAAGAAGTAAAGTAAGAAAAGAAGATAGAATTTCAGTATTAAGTAGTAAGCGTATAAAAGAAGTTAGTATTTAGAAAAGTGAAGAAGTAAAGTTAGAAAAGAAGATAGAATTTCAGTTTTAAGTAGTAAGAGTATAAAAGAAGTTAGTATTTAGAAAAGTGAAGAAGTTAAGTAGGAAAAGAAGATAGAATTTCAGTTTTAAGTAGTAAGCGTATAAAAGAAGTTAGTATTTAGAAAAGTGAAGAAGTAAAGTAAGAAAAGAAGATAGAATTTCAGTTTTAAGTAGTAAGCGTATAAAAGAAGTTAGTATTTAGAAAAGTGAAGAAGTAAAGTAAGAAAAGAAGATATAATTTCAGTTTTAAGGATTAAGTTTTGAGAAGTAATAAGTATTTAGAAAAGTGAAGAAGTAAAGTTAGAAAAGAAGATAGAATTTCAGTTTTAATTAGTAAGCGTATAAAAGAAGTTAGTATTTAGAAAAGTGAAGAAGTAAAGTAAGAAAAGACGATAGAATTTCAGTTTTAAGTAGTAAGCGTATAAAAGAAGTTAGTATTTAGAAAAGTGAAGAAGTAAAGTAAGAAAAGAAGATAGAATTTCAGTTTTAAGTAGTAAGCGTATAAAAGAAGTTAGTATTTAGAAAAGTGAAGAAGTAAAGTAAGAAAAGAAGATAGAATTTCAGTTTTGAGTAGTAAGCGTATAAAATAATTTAGTATTTAGAAAAGTGAAGAAGTAAAGTAAGAAAAGAAGATAGAATTTCAGTTTTAAGTAGTAAGCGTATAAAAGAAGTTAGTATTTAGAAAAGTGAAGAAGTAAAGTAAGAAAAGAAGATAGAATTTCAGTTTTGAGTAGTAAGCGTATAAAAGAAGTTAGTATTTAGAAAAGTGAAGAAGTAAAGTAAGAAAAGAAGATAGAATTTCAGTTTTAAGTAGTAAGCGTATAAAATAATTTAGTATTTAGAAAAGTGAAGAAGTAAAGTAAGAAAAGAAGATAGAATTTCAGTTTTAAGTAGTAAGCGTATAAAAGAAGTTAGTATTTAGAAAAGTGAAGAAGTAAAGTAAGAAAAGAAGATAGAATTTCAGTTTTGAGTAGTAAGCGTATAAAAGAAGTTAGTATTTAGAAAAGTGAAGAAGTAAAGTTAGAAAAGAAGATAGAATTTCAGTTTTAAGTAGTAAACGTATAAAAGAAGTTTGTATTTAGAAAAGTGAAGAAGTAAAGTAAGAAAAGAAGATAGAATTTCAGTTTTGAGTAGTAAGCGTATAAAATAATTTAGTATTTAGAAAAGTGAAGAAGTAAAGTAAGAAAAGAAGATAGAATTTCAGTTTTAAGTAGTAAGCGTATAAAAGAAGTTAGTATTTAGAAAAGTGAAGAAGTAAAGTAAGAAAAGAAGATAGAATTTCAGTTTTGAGTAGTAAGCGTATAAAAGAAGTTAGTATTTAGAAAAGTGAAGAAGTAAAGTAAGAAAAGAAGATAGAATTTCAGTTTTAAGTAGTAAGCGTATAAAAGAAGTTAGTATTTAGAAAAGTGAAGAAGTAAAGTAAGAAAAGAAGATAGAATTTCAGTTTTAAGTAGTAAGCGTATAAAAGAAGTTAGTATTTAGAAAAGTGAAGAAGTAAAGTAAGAAAAGAAGATAGAATTTCAGTTTTAAGTAGTAAGCGTATAAAAGAAGTTAGTATTTAGAAAAGTGAAGAAGTAAAGTAAGAAAAGAAGATAGAATTTCAGTTTTAAGTAGTAAACGTATAAAAGAAGTTTGTATTTAGAAAAGTGAAGAAGTAAAGTAAGAAAAGAAGATAGAATTTCAGTTTTAAGTAGTAAGCGTATAAAATAATTTAG